>CM038052.1:170176182-171376182 GCA_021397845.1 Areca catechu | reverse complement strand
TGAGTGCTGAGCTCGACTCCGACCATAGGGCTCAAACCTCTGAGGGTCTCGCTCTGGAGGGCTGAAGGTGGACCCGGTCTAGAGAGCGCGTGCTTGGAGAGGCTCCACATGGCTGGTGAGTGCTGAGCTCGACTCCGACCACAGGGCTCAAACCTTCGAGGGTCTCGCTCTGGAGGGCTGAAGGCGGACCCGGTCTAGAGGGCGCGCGCTCAGAGAGGCTCCACGTGGCGGGTGAGTGCTGAGCTCGACTTCAACCACAGGGCTCAAACCTCCGAGAGTCTCGCTTTGGAGGGTGGAAGGCGGCTCCGGCCTAGGCATCCCGAGCTCGCGGCCCGACCTGGCGGAGGACGGAGCTTGACTTGCTGTGTTGAGGGAGCTCAGCTCAGCTCGGCAAAGCGGTCCAGGCTGAAGTGCTGCCTTGGTGTCTGACACGGTGGTCTCCTTGGTCGCGGTGCCTGTCAGCCTTCCATGTCAGCGGTCCCGCCACATCACCAGGTATTCCCCCCGACGTCATCACTCATAAGCTAAGCATTGATCCAAAGTATAGGCCAGTTCGGTAGAAGAAAAGAAGTTTCGCCCCGGAAAGGCAGGCGACCATCAATGAGGAGGTAGACAAACTCCTTGCCACCGGTTTCGTTCGGGAGGTGCAATATCCGAGCTGGCTGGCGAATGTGGTGATAGTGAAGAAGAATAATGGTAAATGGAGGAGTGTAGACTACATCGACCTTAACAAGGCATGCCCGAAGGACAGCTTCCCCTTGCCGAAGATCGATCAGCTGGTGGACGCCACCTCGAGGCACAAGCTGCTTTCGTTTATGGATGCATTCTCCGGATACAATCAGATCCGGATGCACCCTGAGGACAAGGAGCACACCGCCTTCGTCACCGACCAAGGGACATACTGCTACAGGATGATGCCCTTCGGTCTGAAGAACGCTGGGGCCATATACCAGTATTTGGTCAATAGGGTCTTCAAAGACCAGATCGGCCTGAACATGCAGGTGTATGTGGATGACATGCTTGTCATGAGCAAGCCAAGCTCGGACCACGTCGCCGACCTCGTCGAAGCCTTTCGCAACCTCCGAGAGCACCAGATAAAGTTGAACCTCGCGAAGTGCGCCTTCGAAGTGGCGGCGAGAAAGTTTCTTGGCTTCATGGTCACTCAGAGGAGGATCGAAGCCAACCCGGAGAAGGTCCAGGCGATCATTAACATGGAGCACCCGACGACCAAGAAGCAGGTTCAGCGCTTGACAGGGCGTATCGCCGCCCTGAGCCGATTCATTTCAAGGTCGGTCGATCGCTGACTTCCCTTCTTCAAGGCACTGCACAAGATGCACGACTTCACCTGGATGGAGGAGTGCAGGATGGCCTTTGAGGAGTTGAAGGAATTCCTGGCTTCTCCCTCTCTGCTCTCCAGACTGGAAGAAGGGGAGGAGCTCCTATTCTATCTGGCGGTCACACCTGGAGCCGTCAGCTTGGTTCTCGTCCACGCAGACGAGGACAGATCCCAGAAGCCGGTGTACTACATTAGCAAAATACTCCGCGATACAGAGGTCAAGTATACTCGCTTTGAGAAACTCATTTTTGCACTAATAATATCTGCTATGTGCCTCAGGCCTATTTCCAAGCACACCCTATCATGGTCGTGACGGATCAGCCACTGAGGACCATACTTAGCCATCCCAAGACCTCCGGGAGATTGGCCAAGTGGTCCCTGCTGCTCAGCGAGTTCAACATAGCATATCGACTGAGGTCTTCGCAGAAGGCCCAAGTCCTAGCCGACTTCATGGTCAAATGCACCGAGCTCGCCGAGGAGTCAGAGCAGACAATGACGGAGTGCCAAACGGAGCTCGAACCAGGGGAGGAGCCATGGATCCTCCATGTGGACGGCGCGTCCAACTCCGGCGGGAGCGGAGCAGGCCTCATCCTCGCCAACAGCGATGGGGTGGTGGCAGAGTGTGCCCTCCACTTCAAGTTCACCGCAACAAACAACCAAGCGGAGTACGAGGTGCTCCTCGCGGGTATGAAAGTCTCCCATGAGCTAGGCATGCTGATCTTGAAAGTCTTCACCGACTCCCAACTGGTTTCCGGGCAAGTCTCCGGAGAATATAAGGCCAGAGACCCCCAGATGATGAAGTACCTGGATCGAGTCCGCTCCAGCACGGCAAGCTTTTGACGCTTCAGCATCTTTAATATCCCCCGGGGGGAGAACGTACACGCAGATGAACTATCGAGGCTCTCGACCCTGCCGGACTCATCACTGGGGCGTGCCTACATCAAGTACCTCGATAATCCAAGCTACGAAAGCCCAGAGGAGGTGCACCAAGTCACCCCCGAGCCGAGCTGGATGGACAGGTACGTTAGGTACATCACTGATGGTACCTTGCCAGAGGACCGCATGGAAGCCAGCCTCATCAAGAAGAAGGCCTCCTGGTTCGTTCTGATGGAAGGCCAGCTCTACCGCCGGTCTCACTCCTACCCGCTCCTGAAGTGCCTTAGGCCTGCAGAGGCGACCTTCGTACTCCAGGAGATACACGAAGGCCTCTGTGGGAACCAGGTGAGAGGAAGAACACTGGCTTACAAAGCTCTTCGCCAGGAGTACTTCTGGGAGACCATGAGGGAGGACGCCACCGACTTCGTTAAAAGGTGCGACAAATGCTAGCGCCACACTCATATACAGCGCTAGCCAGTGATGCCAATCTCTCATCTCTCATCCCCTTGGCCCTTTACTTAGTGAGAAATGGACATCCTAGGACCATTCCCCCCTGCACCTAGACAACGAAGGTTCTTGCTAGTGGCGATTGACTACTTCACCAAGTGGGTTGAAGCAGAACCACTAGCTCGGGTCATTGAAGCCAATATCCGCCAATTCTTCTGGAAGTCGATTATCTGTCACTTCGGACTCCCCCACTGCATCATCACCGACAACGAGCGACAATTTGACAACTGGGAGTTCGAAGGATTTTGCGCTGAGCACGGCATCCAACACCACTTCACCTCGGTAGCTCATCCCCAAACAAATGGGGAGGCCGAGGTGACTAATCGGACCATCCTCTAAGAGCTCAGAACTCGGCTAGACCAAGCCAAGGATAGATGGGTGGAAGAAATCCCAAGTATTCTGTGGGCCTACCACACAACGCCCAGAACGGCAACCAACGAAATGCCCTTCAACCTTGTCTTTGGCACCGAGGCAGTCATCCCGGTTGAGCTCGGCATGCCCACGCTACGAGTTCAGCAGTACGATAAGGCACAGAACTCGGCACACTTTCTACTCAACTTAGACCTCCTCGAAGAAACAAGGGACAAAGCTTGGCTCCGAATGGTGGCATACCGGCAACGAGTGGCCCGGTACTACAATGCGCGGGTAAGACCAAAAGTCTTCAGGCCTAGGGACTTGGTGCTGCGCAGAGCCAAAGCATCTCAACCTCGGGAGTGCGGCAAGCTCTCGCTGAACTGGGAAGGCCACTACAAAGTAGCTGAGGTCCTCTCACATGGGGCCTACTACCTCAATGATCTTGACGGCATCAGGTTCCCTCGAACATGGAATGCCTGCAATCTGAGAAGATACTATCAATAATTTAAGACTTTCTTCCAGTAATAATAAAGACTATTTTTTGCATAAGTAGCTATCTGCCTTGCAGGAAAATCTCCAACAAGTCTTCGAGCCCAGCTCCAAGACACCAACTCCTGAGCCCAGCTCTAAGGCAAACCTGGACCGGGGCCCAGCTCTCCGGCCAACAAGTCTCCGAGCCTAGCTCTAAGACACCAACTCCTGAGCCCAGCTCTCAGGCAAACCTGGGGCCCAGCCTCCAGCCAGCAAGTCTCTGAGCCAGCTCCGAGACACCAACTCCTGAGCCTAGCTCTCAGGCGATCAAGACCGAGGGCCCAGCTCTCCGGAAGACAAATCTTCGAGCCCAGCTCCAAGACACCAACTCCTGAGCCTAGCTCTCATGCAAACCTGGACCAGGGCCCGGCTCTTTGGCTAGCAAGTCTCCAAGCTAGCTCCAAGACACCAACTCCTGAGCCCAGCTTTTAAGCGACCAAGACCCGGGGCTCGGCTCTCCGAAAGACAAGTCTTCGAGCCTAGCTCCAAGACACTTCCCTGAGCCCAGCTCTCAGGCGACCAAGACCCGGTGCCCGGCTCTCCAGAAGACAAGTCTCCGAGCCAGCTCCGAGATGCCAACTCCTGAGCCCAGCTCTCAGGTGACCAAGACCTGGGGCCCAGCACTCCAAAAGATAAGTCTTCGAGCCCAGCTCCAAGACACCAACTCTTAAGCCCAGCCCTCAAGCGACTAAGACCCGGGGCCCAGCTCTCCAGAAGACAAGTCTTCGAGCCCAGCTCCAAGACACCAACTCCGGGGCCCAGCTCTCTGAAAGACATGTCTTCGAGCCCAGCTCCAAGACACCAACTCCTGAGCCCAGCTCTCAGGCAAACCTGGACCGGGGCCCAGCTCTCTGGCCAGCAAGTCTTTGAGCCCAGTTCCAAGAGACCAACTCCTGAGCCCAGCTCTTAGGCAAGCCTGGACCGGGGCCCAGCTCTCTGGCCTGCAAGTCTCCGAGCCTAGCTCCGAGACACCAACTCTTGAGCCCAGCTCTCAGGCAAACCTGGACCCGAGGCCCAGCTCTCAGGCGACCAAGACACGGGGCCCAACTCTTTGGAAGACAAGTCTTTGAGCCTAGCTCCAAGACAAGACCTGAGCCCAGCTCTCAGACAACCCTGGACTGGGGCCCAGCTCTCCGGCCAGTAGTCTTCGAGCCTAGCTCCAAGATACCAAGACCTGAGCCCAGCTCTCAGGCAACCTTGGACCGAGGCCCAGCTCTCCGGCCAACAAGTCTTTGAGCCCAGTTGCTCTCAAACTATCAAAGTCCTGAGCCCAACTCACCAACATTGAAGCCTGAAGGCCAAATCCCAGACAAGGCGGGACCCTCCTCTCTGATCTCACCACACACCTAAAAAAAAAAAAAAAAGAAAGAGAGAGAGAAAAGAGAAGAAAAGAAAAGAAGGAAGAGGGGAGAGGCAAGGAGTGCTCAAGACGAGGTAATTAAAAAGATTCATTTCATTAATAAGATCTGTTTACAAAGCATCCTTGGGCCCCCGACATGCTGGGCGACCCCAAACTGAGTACAAAAAGAAGAAGGTAAGAAAAACCTACTCTACTCGAGCTGGCCCCCAGTAGGGCTATGAGGCTGCGAGGTTCCATCCCCAAGGGCCTCCAACTGTGCAGCTCCGGCCTCAGGTGGCACAGCTCCAGCCTCGACTGGTGGGGAAGGCTCGAGAGTAGCGGCTTCTTCAATGTTCACATCCGGGCTCGGCTCCACATCCGAAGCCCAAGGGTAGCTGAGGCGGCTACGGCCCTCGTCGGGAATAAACCCCTCGACTCGACCGTGCATGTACATAAAACCTTTGAAGAAGGAGTCCGATGTCGTTTGTTGGATCTCAGTGGTGAACTCCTCCGAAGCTCTGTACCTAGCCATGGCCCCTTCAGCCTCCTTCCTTGCCTCGGTGGCTCGCTCCCCTGCCGTCTCCACTGACTTAGCCGCCTTCGCTGCCGCCTTCTCAACTGCAGCCAACCTCTCCTTCGTCGCCGCCAGCTCGGTCTAAAGGGACTGTGCTTTCTCCTTCTGCCAAATTGCCTCGGCGTTAAATGAAGTCAGCCTCTTCTCAGTTGCGTGAGTTCCTTGGCCTTCCTCTTCGACCGGCCCCGCTCCTGGTCGAAGCTCTCCTGGAGCTCCTTTGCTCGCCCCTCAGAACCGACGAGCTGTTTCTCGAGATCCTTGATCTTCTGACCAAGCACCCCGTTGGCGTCGGACCTCTCCTTCATGTCGGCCTTCAGAGACTCGACCTCTGCTGCTCGCTGCTGATCATTCTTCAGCAAGTTCTTGCAGCAGTCTCTAATCAGGAGGACCTCGGTGCCGATCTACATCATGCAAAAGGTTAGCAAAAAAAAGAGAGAGAGAAAAAGAGAAGAAAAAGGAGGAAATGAAAAGGTTAGAGTCGCTTACCGAGAAGAGCTGGGGGAAGATGTTACTGATCGCATCCCCCAGACGCTGTCTGGCCATCTCCTGACGGTCGCATGCCTGGATGGAGAAATCCATCATGCGCTCCGCCAATGCTTGGTTCCAGAGCAAAGAGCTCTCCGGCCCCAGCTTGAAAGGGATCCGGCGGTGCTCCTTTTCCCTCCTGCCCACCTCGGGAGCTGGATCACTTGCCCCTCCGGTGGAAGCACCCTCCGATGCGGGTTGAGAGCTCAGCCTCCTCTCAGGCGGCACCTCGGCCACAGGTTCAGCTCCCCCTCGAGCCTCCTCCTCCTTGACGTCAATGGTGGCAGGCCCTGGAGAATGGGGGGACATGATGGCGATGGCAACGGCGGCCTGGGCCCGGACGACCACCTTAGTTTCCGGGGTAGGGGCCGTCTCTTGTTGCCTCGACAGCTCTGGAACTTTCCGTATCGCCCGTTGACTTGGCCCCGATGCCGCAGACATCGTCCTCTCCACTTGTGCGGGAGTGGCTTCAGTTTCCCTCCTACTTGGGTCAGCCGGTGCGGCGGGGGTGGCCATCGACGCGCTCTCGCCCCGAGCCCGTCTCGGTGGAGGCTCATTGGCCAACCCGGTTGGCGGCCTCTTCCTGGTGATCGCCAGCAAGTCGCTCTCTGTGAAGATCATACCTGTACACAAACCATACAATGATTAGAGCTCAGAAGGGACGGTATGAAGGGCACAGAAGAAAGGAAAGCTTGAGCCAAACTCACCCAACCCCCTCGTTAGGTCAACTCCAGCTTCAGAGAGGTTCTACTCTGATAGCAAAACCTCAATGGAAGGAATCTGAACGGTGCAGAGCTACTCGTAGTCATCCCGGTCAGCCGCATCAACCACAGAGCTTTGGTTAGGGAACTGATCCGGGTTGCTCCAGACCCAGTCAACCCCCTCAACCGTGGCGTAGAAGAATTTGCTCTTCCATCCTTTGATGGAAGAGAGGAGCTCAAACCTAATATCCTTCGAGCGAGAAGATAAGGACCACCACCCATCCTCAGTGGGGTGGCGCTTTAGGATGAAGAATGCCCTGAACAAGGAGAACTGGGCAACAAACCCATGGAAGTGGCAGAGTACGATGAAGGAGAAGATGGTCCTAATGGCATTCGGGACCAGTTGAGCAGGGACAAGTCGATAGTTATCCAGCACCGATAAGAAAAATGGGTGAAAGGGGAAGCGGAGCCCTCCTGAGAAGGTCTCCTCATAAAAAGCTATTCGGCCCGGGCTATTGGAAGTAACCCGGTCCCCTGGTCGGGGGATTAAAAGCCGGACGGAATGTGGGATGCCATAAATATCCCGGATGGTCCCCAGTTCCTCAACAGTGATCGTCGAGGCGATCCTACCGGGACCTGTTGACCGGACAAACTCGGGGACAGGTTCAGATGGGGGAGGAGGACAAGAATGACGGGAAGGATCAGCACCCGATTCCCTAATAGCTACGGGACCAAGGGGACACCTCCTACTGAACTCGAAATGCGCCCTATCCCCCTCCTCATCGGAGGAAGAAGAAGGCGGTCTCGACACAGAAGGACCGGCTTCACCCTGATTGGTAGAAGGATGGAAGCCCGGACCGAAACGAGACATCTTCGGAGAAGGAAGGAGCAGGAAACTCAAGAAGAAGAAGGGACGGACTCAGTTTGGAGAATGCCCTAGACTCAGAAGAAGAACCCTACTCTGATGGGAAGAAGAAAAGAAAGAAGACTAACCTAGTTCCTTAGAGGGTCTGAGGCAATCAATGGGGGAGAGGAAGCTTGCATACGGTAGCGGGCATGAAGAATTCGAAAGAGTAGATCTTTTGGGTAAAAACTTCTTTTCATTTCGAAATGACCCATCTCATCCGTACCATTACAGCCCCTCCACCAACTGATTCATGCCACGTGCCGGCCATCGGTGGATAAGACATCCCAGCCGCTCTGAATTCTGTACCGGCAATAACTACTCCTCGGACGTGGCCACGTGGCACCCCCGCAATGGCCTGGGGAACCATTTTGCAAAGCGCCAACAATCATGGCCATAATTACGCCGGATCTTCACCTTTCGATGTCAGCAACACAATTACTTCCTTTGACCCGAGCGCCGCGCACTAACGAGCCTCGGGAGTGGGAGGCAAATGATGTGGCATGATCGCTGACATGGAGTAGCTGTCAAATGCCATGTCAGAGAAAGCCGCCATGTTAGATACTCTACTCGGACTCCTTCACCGGGCTGAGCTCCCTCAGAACAATGGGGCTGCCCGCCGAAGCCGACCTCCGTCCTCCGTCGAGTTGAGCCCGCGAGCTCGGGATGCTTAGGCCGGAGCCGAGCGGCATCCCCCAGATCGAACCCCTCGAGATTGAGCCCCGTGGTCCGAGGTCGAGCTCTGCCCTCCTCCGCCACGTGGAGCCTCTCTGAGGTCGAGTCCTCTAGGCCGAGGCCATGCTCTGCCCTCCTCCATCGGGTCGAGCTCGCCCAAAATCGAGCTCCGCTGGTTCAGAGAAAGCCGCCACGTCAAATACTCTACTCAAACTCCTTTGCCGGGTTGAGCTCCCTCAGAACAACGGGGTCGCCTGCCAAAGCCGAGCTTCGTCCTCCGCCGAGTTGAGCTCGCAAGCTCGGGATGCTTAGGCCGGAGCCGAACGGCATCCCCCAAATCGAACCCCTCGAGATCGAGCCCCATGGTCCGGAGTTGAGCTCTGCCCTCCTCCGCCACGTGGAGCCTCTCCGAGGTCGAGTCCTCTGGGCCGGGGCCGCGCTCTGCCCTCCTCCGTCGGGTTGAGCTCACCCGAAGTCGAGCTCCACTGGTCCAGAGTCGAGCTCAACCCTCCTCCGCCAAGTGGAGCCCATCGAGGCCGAGCCCCACGGAGTCGAGCCCTCCCTCTCCAGCTCGGCCCCCAGCTCAAGCGAAGGTATCGGCGAGCAGGGAGACAGCACCATCATCCCAGGATGCCGGCGAGCTGCTCGAGGATCGCAATGAGACACCCACCAGGCCGCAATAACTACCCACGGTCGCTACTTACACCAAAAAAGGGAGAGCCCTCCGATCGAGGCACCATGCTCTTCACCAATCACCTGAACCACCCGGAAGAGGAAGTCAATCAAAATATTCGAATCCCGGGGGCGACGGCCCCCCAATCGAGGCACTGCCAGGCTTTTCGGAATGGGGCGACCAGAAGGAATGTCAGAACACATGACAGCTTCCCTTATCATGAATTGGGAAAGACGTCCCATCCACGACCCGGGACACTGCCACACGCGCCTAACAGCCCAGCGAAGGTCCCGAGACAGGCGCTCAACGGTCACCTAGACTACAAAGAACGTTCGACACCCCCAGGGGGGAGGCACGCAAGTGCAAATATAAGTTCAAGCTCAACCACAGAGCAACACACCACAAAATCCAAGCAAGTGAAGGAGGAAAGGCCACACAGAGAATCCCTCTGGCTCGGCCACCATCCTCCCGACACACTTGCACCCCACTCTCATACCATCCACTCCTCCTAGCGTGGAGTACATCAAGAGAGGCTCGACTACGAGGATCTGTTCCCTCTCCTGGATCATCATTGACCTGACCGTCAAAGCGCCCCTGTCGGAATCTCCAAGCCGGGTCACTAACCCTGTTTCTTGCAGGTCCAGTAGAACATGACCGTCCAGGAGCATTAAGTGGCATGAACCGATCTCGACAGCAGCTACAGGCCACGACGATCTTGGCGGCAATAATTACTATCCAAACTCGAATCAGTTTTTTTTTATATATATAATCTATATTTATTTATAAATTAGATGGATCGGATTTTATCCATCCTATCAGGATCGGATCGGATCGGATATCCACGAGATCAATAAAAATTATCATCCCCAGATAGAGAAGATTTAACGGCAGCTGGCTTCGGTTAGTTGATTAAATTTTAGTACTTATTTTTTTGACGGCTTTTGAAAGCTCCAGCGAAATGGATTGTGCCTTGCCTTGAGATGAAACACAGGCGAGCAGTTAATCTTTGGTCAGATTTTCTGTCCGTAAGTTTGAAGTTGTCCCATGTTCATCATTTCTAGCATGGTTTTAAATATATGTGGATCATCTATTTCAAATATATACACCAGTAATTTAAAATATATGCATCGAACTCGTGTGCATCACCAATTTAAAATGTATGCATCAGTTGCTATCTAATATATGTACATCGTCTTTCTAAAAAAAAAAGTATAGACGAATAATATCCATCACCATCACCAACAATCATGGATCGTAACGGAGTTCGTCAATAGCAATGGGTAATAATGAAATTCATTTGATGGTAATGGATGGTAATAAAGATTATGACAGCGGTGTGGTGGCCGTTGGCAATGATAGCTGGCAGTAATTATGGTAGTTGGGGATGGTTACAGAGATCATTGCTTACATGATGAACGTAGACTTTTTGATCTTATTTTTTATAAAATAAAAAATTTAAGTAAAATTTTATATTTTTAATAAATATTTTTTAAATAATATTTAGATAAGAAAATTATTTATTCATATTTTTTTTATATATTAAAAAAATAGTTTCAAAAATTATTATCCATATTCTTTTACATTATTATTTTTTATTAATTCATATATAAATGCTATCCATAAAAAATAACTTATCCAATTTAATAAATACATGGATATGAATCAATTAACCAATAAAAAAAATTGAAATTTTTAAAAAAAAATTTTATTTATAAAAAGGTGGATCTTTTATGTGTATGCGCGCATATGCGCATCCAGCTCATGAACATTTTAAGAATGATTTGATATCTTTCTGAAAATTAAGAATATATTATTGACATGACTACAGTGACACCAATCAAACATCTTCAAGCTTTTCTTGAGTTACAAAAGTATGGGTAGCTGACACTTCATTGCATCCACGAGCCTAAAGTTGATGCTTAATATATATATATATGTATATAGAACATCCTTATTGTGAAGCAAGTCGAAAAACCAAACACTTGGAAGTAATGGAAGCAAACTATTTTCTCACAGCATCAGTAAGAAGCCAATCTATGAAAAGATGGAGCATGCCTTCCCTCCTTTGCAACTTCTGATCTGCTTGGAAGGATCGCCATCATCCTTCGGATGAATGATGGTCCCAAGAAGCTCCACTTCTTGCATTGATGCCTCACCTCATTGGTCCCCCTTCTCCCTCCCTCTCTCAAAAGAGAGTGCCCACTTGAGTCAGGATTTGAATTCCCCATTAGAGAGAGAGAGAGAGAGAGAGAGAGAGAGAGTTCTGTGGAAATAATGGACAAGTGTGGTTATTATATACATACATATGGCGTGATGGATGAGGGAAAGTTCAAGGTTACTTCCTAACTAGACTTCCAGTATAGGATTAGATGAAACAATGTGGAGAGATTTAGTTTGAGATTTGGTAGAGACCAAAAGGCTTAAATTAGAGATGTATGTTGGGAAGAGGCTTGGACAGGACTGAGAACGAAAGGCAATTGGGTTCCAGTTTGGGAGGCATGACAGCTTGGCTTTTGTCTCCATTTGCATGTGCGAACATTGACTCTGGCTCCAGAAGTTTGGCCACAAACAATATATACCATTTGGTTATTCTGATTAAATCCCTTGTGATTTTTTTTTTTTTTTGGCTAGTAAATTTCTATCTGGTCCATTGGATTTCCACTCAATCCTTTTTCCTTCTGCTTTTGGATCTTTTGTCCTTTAGATATTGTTTTGTTCATTGCATCAAGAATGTTTTGATCAGGTTTTTGATCAGGGAGAACAGTTAGGATCTTCCAGGTCTGATGCTTCTTGGACCATTTTGTTGTCCAATTCATTGTAGACCAATTACATGTGCTAGAGATGAGCAACAAGTGTGTCGAATTTATATGCATGCAGACCTACTTTGCCATGCATCCCACACATCCTCATACATGATCAACAACACATAGACCAATTAAATGATTCAATGAGTGCCAAAACTGCACCCTTCTTTACTAGATAACCTCTTGGAATTAAATACATTCCAAGTGGTTATTCAAAAATTAGCACCTGGTAGGTTTCCTATCAAAGATTTAATTTCAATCTTCGGTCTCAGCTCCTACCACAAGTTCAGACGGAGCAGCACCTCATGGCATGCTTAAAAGTCACCAAAATTGGCCACCTATATCCTCTATCCTCCTCTGCAAAGAGATGAGTCTCATCTTTTAACATGTAGTATATCAAGATTTATACTCCCCTAACAAGAGCCTCTCAAATTCAAGAATGAGAAGGCCTGGGAAAGAAAAAATTATTAAAGCTGGAAATTAAAAAAACAAGAGAAAAATAGTAACCAGTTCCTTTCTTTTTCTCTGCTCTCAAGGATGGTTCTTTTTAAAGATGACCAACCATGCATATTTATAGCCTTTTACACCTCTAAGATAGCTAGGATTAATAAAAAAATAAAGAGAAATTCAAATAACTTAGACTAATTTGTAATTTCAGCAATGACTAACGTTAATTTATTACTAAATGACTGCTGATTTGTTACTGATATGATGTAATTTTCTTTTTTATTTATTTTTGATTTGCTTCCTAATAAGACTCTTTAACAGAATTTGAATCTTGGTATCTGACCAATCCTAAATCTAGGCTGAAATAAAAATCTTTTAAGGACTCTATTTGTTTCGAACTATGATTATTATATTCCTCATCAAATAAAAAAAAAAAGGGTTGAATCAAGCCTAATTTATGACCAAGCAAAACTGCCATTGTAGCATGGTACAACCAACTTGAAACAGTAGCAATTCAACAAACCAAATTATACATGTGGAGGCAAGCCAAAATCATCAGACCACCCCAAAAAACACAACCATCATCCCTGCAATAAAGCTAACCATCAGCCTCTGTTGCATCCACACATTACACCACAAGCCTCCTCTTCAAAACATGATGTCAAGCTTGCACCCTTAACACTAATCCTGCCGCTACTTGGCACAAACTAAGACATACCGTAGCACCTCGATTCAAAAACTGAACTCCAATGGAGTACCAACAACCAGGTCAAGCTCCAATTGCCACAAATCTAACAATAATTACACGTTGCTTAACTCCAAGATCTTCATCCAACAAGGCACCACCCTCCCCTAAAAATGACTCCAATGTTGGGTGGAATGTTTTCTTGCACAAGACATTAAACCTGAATCCAACCACTGTTCCATCTTTTGAGTCCCAACCATCAGTTTTTACTTTTTACCCATTAGAAATTACAAGGTGGTTCGGATGTGGGTAACCTTTCAACAGCATAAGAGTTATAGCCATGGAAGAACCTTGATCTAAACAGTATACTTAATTATGTTCACTGGCAAAGAAAGTTAGAGATCTACCTCTAGCTTCTCAGAGCGACAAAGGTTGCTATTCATGAAAAGCAATTGAATATTGATGTAACCTTCTTCCCCAAGTGAACCTACTAAGATAGAAACCATTTTACTAATAAATAATAATAATAATAAATAATAATAATAATAATAATAAATAATAATCCATAATCAATCCAACCCCACAATTGTGAGCAGAATCTATGAAAACTCAGAAGCAAAACATGTTCATTTATTACACCTCATGTACCTACCAGACACTGCTGAATTTTAAACCCATCCATGTCCTTTGATTGTTAATAAGCAATGTGAAATCATCAGGGTGGTTCACTCTTTTGTCCATCCTAACCAGAGCAAAATGGAATCTACCCTTGACAACCTGACAAAATTTGCTGGCGTGCCTCCCCACCAGAAAACACCAACCAGAACACCCCTTTCTCATACAAACAAGCCCTTGTTTCTCCAACTTTGTATTCCTGCTTCTAAGACCTCTATATATAGACCAATAACAAAGACAACAGCAAGGACAAGTACAAGAAGCCACCAAAGACAGCAAGACTCGATGCAGCTTACCTCCATTTAGCGCCATGAGCAACAAGGTCGCTGCTGTTCTTGCGACTGTTCTCGGCAATGAGAGGACAGGGAGAAAAAGGCCTAGACCAAAGAGGGGGCAGATAAAGTCCAGAATAGCTACCACAGCTGTGCACTCCGTCAGCTCCATTCTTCTAAAGGCCTTGCCACGACCGTCACATTCTCATCAGAAATGATGTATCTGAATGTAACTTGCTTTGTTAAGGTGGTTTGTTGGAACAACCGTATTTTGCTTGCAGTTGTCATGTAAATGAATTTAAAGGCACAACAATTTTCATCTTGATAAACAAGCGATGCATCTTTGTTCTAAAAAATTTTCATAGCTGATATACACATCACAGTGAAAATCCCTCTTCTCACATGTCATGCTTGAGGCTGAGTTGCATTTGTTCATCTTGCTGCTCGTATGGATGCTCATCTTCCGACTCCTCAGACTCTTCTTCATATTCCGAGGATGAAGAGTCCTCAAGGTACACCAAAGTTCTACTTGATGGTTTGGCACCAACACTGTTCATGAGATTAGTGAACCATGTACTCTGCAAATGGGGATCTGCATTGCTAGAATTGCTTGGGGTCTCAGGTGTGGCTGGTGTATTTGAGGCAGCACCAGCAATGAATCTGAAAGCCAATTTGCTAGCATTCACAATTTCTGTTTTCACTTGTCTCAGCTGCATCCAAGAATGGAGGGGAAAATGAAAAGGTTGAACATCTACCAGGAAAATAAAGGAAAGAGAAAATATATATATATATATTTTAATGCTTTACTCATATATATTACTAGATTGGGTATCGGCACTCTATTCATGGTGAGCTTCAAACATCCCCTGGTTAAAAAAAAAGTTTTGCCATTTACCAATGCTGGAGACAGAAAATGTGACAAGAATGTTTATGCAAATAATGTATACTGATACACTCATGGATCGTGGAGGTTTTATTCAGAAATAAGCTAGAACAGCAAATGATGTATACTGATAAATTGATGGTGAGGAATAAGCCAGGAATGAAGGAATCTAGATATCAGCACTCTATTCATGGCGAGCTTCACATAATTCGCGGTTAGTTTAGAAAATGTTTTGCCATTCACCAATGCTAGAGATAGAAAATGTGAGAAGAATGTTTATGCAAATAATGAATACTGATATATTCAAGGATCATGTAGGTTTTATTCAGAAAAAAGCTAGAACAGCAAATGAAGGAATGAACAAATAAATAAATAGCTGATGTGGCTTAAAAGAGAGCTTAAATGTGCCTGGGTAATGGAGGCATGACTCTGACATGTCCCTTGAGTAGTTCAAGCATCTTGTGGTGCACAAGGTCGCTCGACTTGCATATTCAAGAGATACAACCATCACCAGCCGCATACCAGCCATGCACACACAAGCAAATTATCATCAACACTGAACTGGAGGCCTCTAGCCACCCATGAAATCTTTTGAAGATGAGAAAAGAATAGAACAAAAGGTCTCCGTTCTTGGTTTCCATCTCAGATAGAATACCAAAACAAAGAAGGGAAGAGAATAAGACAATCCCTGGGTTCATCACCGCTGAGAAAAGAGTATCTGGTGGCAGAGATGTTTCCTAGGGATATTAGCATTTGTAGAGTTTCCAAAAAAAGTACCCATTTAGGGATCCTATCCAAGGAGCACTGTGCATTCACATAAAAAGCAAACTCTTGGAGAAGTCGATTGGCCATTCAATGGTTATTCGTCTGATCACCATGTGAGAAAGGCAAGCAGAACTTTGATGTGCCAGAATATTACTGATTTCAAAAGCAAAGTCACAGGAGATGTCTACCTCTTACATGCTTTTATACAGATGAGCAGGCCTTTGAGTTTTCCAATAAATACCAATCACCCTTCATATCTCCCTATCTAAGGGCACAGACAGAATCATCCATGAGATCATAACTGTTATTCTTCTTCTCATGTACATTGCACGTGTCAAAATATGGTGAAAGATGTGGAACAAAAAAGTCTGATGCACTAATGGACAAGTATGTCCAAAAAATTACTCATTAGTAAAAGTCGGTGTTGGAAAAGTTGAACCGAAGAGATGGGCTCCAATGGTCAGAAGGCTAAAACAAAACCTCCAAAACAAATGAGACACTGAATGCAGAAACCTCTTTGAAATTTTGAACTAGACAATAGACCTTCAGCAAATAACACAATATATAAAATTTATTTATCTAATCCTTGGTTGCATGAACTTAAATTGAGTAACCACGTAAGGTAGATTTCCCTACTTGTTGCAACTATCAACCTTTGAAGGATGATACATTAAATCCATAAACCAATCCCATATAGATGAACAAGGTTTGTTGGTTAAGGAATTTTAGTTCCTATATAACAGCAACCGGTGGCTTATATCTGAGTAATAATTGTATGTTTGAAGAAAAGTGAAACCCACAGGCAGAATCCTGGTTCTAGTTGGAGAGTTTTAGATTCTACTCTTTGCAGGCATCATCTGATAAAAGAAAAGACCAAGTACATAATGCACTCCTGAAGTAATTCTTGAGGCACTTTGTTAGTGCCAACAAAAAGGATCTGGCAACATTTACTCCAGGTGCCCAAAACTTTCCTACAACTTTTTGAACAATGGTTCTCTCATTCCAGCACCTTTTGTCATGGAATGCCAACCGCTGATCCCACAAAATTTATAAAGAATTATTGAGCCGTGCAGCCACATCCACGCAGCCAACAACTTTGCAAATGATTGAAAAAGGAAAACAGCCATCACCGAGGCATATTTGGACAGAGCTGCAAAAAGGATGAAGAACAATGGGCCAATGATACGTGAATGCCACTTGAGATCAAACAGGTGGATATGGTTATGCTCAATTTTTGGCCCCCACAGTTCATGGTGTTTGAAAGGCTCCAGAAGGATTGATAAAAAGAGTATAAAGTCCACACCACATCCAAGAAAAAGATAAACAAGGTGGCTAACAACTGTGTTTCAGATAAAATGCTTAAGGCCTTGCCATGACAAATGTGGCAAATCCCCTGAAGTAGATTCTCATACACCACCTTGCTTGCTGAAGATGAGTCCCAATCTACACATAATATTTTTATCTATAGGGCGCATCTTCCAGAAAGCAAAGCTATAAGAGTGAAGAAACACTGTATGGTTATTCAAGGACAAGATTGAAGAGTTCAGAAAAGAAGGCAACAAAATTTACATGGTGGAAGGATGTCATACACCAAATGATTTGTCCACCAAATCTTACTATGAGCAAGGCATTTGCTCAAATATTAGGACTCTCAAATGAAAAGTTCTTATAAATGGCAGTACAGCTTCTTTGAAGATTGTATTTAGTTCTCCAGTACATAACAACATGCTAGATGTTTATTTAAAATGCTCTCATAGTATCCATCTATGAAGAAAAGAGACTTGTGAGAAAGCATCATGACCACTGGATGCAACACCCTCTTGCACACAAGAGATGTCTACAAGGGTAATGGTCTCATTTGCAACGCAACTCAATCAAGCCTTGGAACCTCCCAGGGTGAGAAAAAACAGGAGTTCCTTTCCTTTTCCAAGTCTGTTGAAAATGAGCTTGCATACTGGGCTTTGCCTTAACCTTGATGTCACAAAACAGTATGTTTAGGTCCTGTGGAAGGCCACTAGGGCATATGCTAACTCCCATGGAAAAAGGCAGATGCATGCCAAACAAAAGTTTGATAGCAGATCGATAAGTACATTAGAACAGGCTCGAACATTTCACAATTCAGCTTGGCTCAAATCTATCAGTGTCTCTTGACCTCTTTATAGTCTAGGTTCAAACAAATTAAGCTTCTGTTAAGCCCAAAGATGAGTAACAACAATTAAAATGCCATGCCCCAATAGAATATTAAAAAAAATGTATCTGATGTATAATGTATTCGAATTTTGATATTCATTTCCCTATTATGAGCTAAGATATATCTCCAGTTCACTACTAATTAACGACTATTTACAGAAAAGGTATTCAATATTTTCTTCAAGCTGCATCAACTGAACCTACCCTTATCCTCGCCGGAATCAGTTCCTAAAGCAAGCATGCACACCATTGGCTAACTTAAGCAAAAGATTTGTAACCTATATTTCTGAAATTGATATCTAAATATCATAAATAAAAACAATGGTAGCCCTGGATTTTGATATCTTTATATTTCCTGTTACGAACCAAACCAGACCCCATCCTAGCTTGGCTTAAACTTTTTTCATGGACCAAGTTAGTATTCAATTGGCTCTGGAGCCATGATTCTAAACTTATGCCTAATAATAATAAAACTGGTTTAGCTTGGCAACTGAGCAGAATTGGAATGAAAGTACCATGTACCTCTTACCATCTTGGTTTCAAAGAAGTAAAACAGGGGCCTGTGGGGGTAGCTACACCGGGATTTATCACCCCCCCCCCCAAAAAAAAAAAAAAAAAAAAAAAATGTTTTACCAAAAAAAAAAAGAGAATTAAAACAGGGGGAGAAAGAAAAACATGATTTCTGACAAAATGTCCACCCAAGATGAATTTTCAATCATGTCTTATCACACTCTTAATACCTTCACTTATGCAGGATATACCGATTTTAAATAACATCCTACAATAAAAATTGCATATGCTAGTAAATCTTCTAAATTTGTCTGACATAAAAGGACTTTGTTCAATGCAACTTTAGTATTAGTGTAATGAATAATCTTTCCTTAGGCTCCAGCTAAAATCAGTCTCCTGATGTAGAATGGCAAACTAATAAATTTGCAATGCTGATGCCAATGGATAAAAAGCATATCATGCTTATTTACAATTCAATTTATACTTTACCAGCACAAATATCAACATTCTGCAAGTCTTGCGTAGTGGGTACATGTATAAAAAGCATCGAGATGTACCAAGAACTAAATAGAAAAAATCACTTGTTATTAAATGGAAAAGCAATGAACATTTCAAAGAAAATTCTCAACATTTCGTCCATTAACAAAATGTTTAGTTTAAACGGTGGTTTCAGATGATTTAGGCATGCTTATGACAGAGTATATGATACTCTAGTACAACAGAAGAATGTAAAAATAAACAAGGGCATGTGCATATAAGCACAAATATCAACTAGAAAAAATAAGAATTCTCCACCTTTGTTGCTGTATTTCCCGCAACTTCCATTGCAGCATCACCAGCAATGGCAAACCGGTTGACCCAACCTGTAGAATTACACAGTTAAGATCGTGACCAATAAAACTCCAGCAACAATGTATCTTAGATCCCTCTCATTAGATTTTCAACTATAACTTTCCAAGAGAACAAACTGATAGATATGGTTCAAAGAGCTCATCAGAAAATCTAATAAACCAAAGTTAAAAGTTTCAGTCTCAGACCAAACATGATCTGAAATTGGGATTGCTTTCAGATTTGCAGCCAAAACTATCTTGCAGAACCAATTTAATTGGATATACATAAGTTATTTCTAAATAATTTTCTTCCCTCAGCCCATAAATAATTCCCTCTGATCCACTCCTCAGACAAGTAAGAATCCACCTCCAGCTGAATTTTTTTTAACAATTCAACAACTTTAACCCTCTAATACAAGTCTTTGCCTCTTCTAGATGGGTATCTCCAATCTGTTCTTGCCACAGAAGCTGATAACTAGTCCCCCTTCAGAACTTGTGATGACATGGTGAATTCCTGCATATCTATCTTATTTGTCTTGGTTTTAACTGAATGTATAGGAGGAACATTTGAGCTTACATTCTTCTTGTAAATGTTATCAACCTATATAGGCTTGTGAATAGTATTATAATGACCTAAGAAGTTTAGACCACCCTATAGTATTTCACCTCATGTACATAAATCCACAATCAATCAAATATGCTGGAACTTTCACAGCGATCAGACAGTTTCAATCAAGTTTCGTTATGATGGGGATTATCATGTCATGTTACTATTTAATGTTGCAGGACATGGATGTGCCTCAATAGACAATACCAACTCATTAATCACCACTCAAAATATGAAGTTCATGCTGAGCCAACTATTTATAATCAAACACAAACTTGTCCCAATGCCCAACTTAAGCATGGAAGGAAGAGACATGCCAATATGAAAAATGAATCTTTCCAAATTTATCCCGTTTCAACTCCCATGAACTTCCAATAGACAGCAGAATTGATGACTATCACATAGTAAAAGGTAACAAAAAGAAGGAAAACATGAACACAGCAGCACAATGGCCAATAATATACTATCTGAAACAATAAGGAAAAGCAGAGGTACTAAAAATACCATCACTCACTTTCAAGGCAAGCCAACTACCTGAGAGAAAAGGAGGGATAAGCAAAACTGCTGATCCATACAGCACATTGTACAGGAGAAGTACATAGAGTTTGAAAATACATAAAAGAGCTTATGGTCTAAACTAGGCCACAAATTGTAGCAGAATCTCGTTACTGGAGAAATATGTATGTATATGCATTAAGTCTCAGCAAATGTTTCAAACCATGAAAATTTGCATCGATGAATAAAAAGTATAACACCTATAATAAGTATGCAGAAGCATATAATTTTTGGAAATCACTTATAAAAGATTCAGATGTTTAAACCATGCCACCGTCACCTGGAAGTTTTGGTACACCTAGCAATTCACAGAAAGCATCACAAAAGTGGTTGCAGTTTCTTGATAGCGGGTCGTATGAGCTTCCAGGCCATGCTCTGTTGAACTCCATCAAGATCTGATTTACTGTGAAAATAGAACAGCTTGTCATTCCAAGGACAATCGATTCGCGGTAGGTATACATAGGATTTCTACGAGGTGGACAGCTAAAAACACCACTGCCATATTCACAAAACCCAAATGACCATTCTTCATCTCCATAAACCTGCCAATGCAGAATGACCATGAATTTACCAAAAAGATATGCAATTTGATAATTACACTGACTTTAGTGAACAGATTGATATGTTGGGTGGCAAAGAGTACAGAGTAACATAAATGAAGCAACTTGACAGGTATCCAAAATTAAAAGAAACCAATAAGCTGGTAGAATAATAGGTGAGAAATTAATGAAAAAATCAGTGATATTTTAGTAGACCTTATATAACATAGCTAGAATTAGAAGAAGACTATATATTCATTTAAGACGGACCCAAAAGATCAGAGAGACATCTGAGCCATAACATATGAAAGTCTAAATATTAAAAAATGGAAGCAAAAAATATTCAATTGAAATCAAACTGTACAGATAAAGGAATCAAGTCACTTCCAAATTGCTAATAAGGAAATAGCAAAATTGATAATCAACACAAAAAAAAAGTAGAAAATCACTTAGCAACGCCAATCACTGAACAAAAAAGTAAACACTTTCACAAATATTTGACCTAGTTCCCCATGCACCTCCAGTATCTACTTCTGCATCAAAAAACTATTATGTTTCTCTATGTCTAACCAGAGCATATATAAAAAGAGGTTGAAATTTTTTTTGACTTCCTTTCTCACAATAACGATCTCCCAAGTGAAACTCCAGTATCATAAGCCAACAAAGTCCAAAACTGTTCCATAACAAGCAGAAAACATAAAAGGGGCAAAGATAGATGCTTGCCATGCTCCCAGACCATAAATCAATGTTGATTCACTTTTGGGCAGGATTTTTTTAGCAAGAATCTTGAAACGGCCACAAAACTCCAAAAACATTTTGTCTCCTGACAATATGAAAATCCTTGAAAGAAACATAGAAGAAAACTTCTTGGGCTTTCAGTAGGCTCAATGGTACAACATTAACAAAGTCCTTGTCCAATTTGACTAATGCCAAAATTGAAAAAAAAATAATAATTAGCAACTTAGACAAATAGATGGCTAAACAATGCCCTGAAATCCACTCAATATCTGATTACTCATTCCATCCCTTGCTCCCATTCTCTGTGACATCATTCTTGGCCGTGAGCACCACAAAACGTACTGTCCCTCCCTTCAGAACTTACCCGTGCCACCATTCTTGTTCCTGTTGAAGGGTTCTAAGCATCAGGCTCCTCAACTTCCTCAGATTATGGGTTGCTCCAAAATTTAGGGTTCATACCCTTTTCTCCTTTTCTATTGAAACAATAGTTTCTCACTGTGGCAAAGGGGCTCAACTACGATACCTGCTTGTTTGAAACACAATGAATACCAAAACCTAAACCGCATACACTAAAAAGAAGAAATTGCACCATTACCTTGTTTTCTATTTCCACCGTACCTCTCTCAAATCATGTTGAGCAATCCTACAACCACGCAAAATTTCCCCTTTGTCAACAGAAAGTCGTGACATTGAAATGGCACGTGATGTGGTCCATTCGTGCACTAATTTTTTTTCCCAAAATTCTCTTCACCTCCCAAACTTGACATCCGCCTCGCCAACCCTACTCTGAAACCCAATTCTTTATCCCAGAACAGTCAAATAAGTAAAATAAATAACTAGCAACAAAATGATTCAAGATTCGATTTTTATACAAAATTAAAGCAATTCTCAAGCAAAGAAACCCAGATCTCTGTTTGTCTGCTTCGCATTAAAATCAAGAAGATAGCAACTGAAAGGCAAGATCTTAGTTCAGCCCATTGATGATTTCTTGATCAAAGGAGGGTAAAGTAAAGGAAAGAAACGCAAAAAGAAGGGGGAAAGACCTGGACGGCGCTGTGGAAGATGCCACCGAGGCCAATGCCGTCCTTGAAGATTCGATTGATCTGGACGATGGTGTTGTTGGTCTTCTCCGAGCCGCTGTTCGTCACGTCGTAGATGTGCACCACCACCTCCTTCATCCTATCCCCTCCCCACCCCCCCTCCCTCTCTCCACCCCTCGCCCCCTCCCCTCTCCTCTCTCTCCCTAGGGAATGAGAATTCTCGTGGAGGGTTAAGGCATGGAGATTGAGGGAAGGGATGGTCTCCTCCGCTCCTTCGCCCTCGCCACCGCCTCTGAGAGCGTTTGCCTTTTTTTTTTTAAAAAAAAAAAAATTCTTCGTCGCCGACGTCGGGCCACAAATTTCGATGTTGCAGGAGCGGCAGGAAAGGAGGGCAACAAAATCCAAATTCATGTTCCCGACCCGTCCGATTGGATTATATAATATAATATAATATAATATAATATAATATATTAAATATATTATATTAATTATTAATTATTAGTTATTAAATTTTAAAATATTTAAATTTTTTATTTTAATAATTATTTTTTATAAATAAAAAAATTGTAAATTATAATTTGTAATAGGTAATTTTTGGTTAATTTCTAACTATTCTTTTTCTATTAGATAGTCCTTTCTCATCACGGATCGAAATTAAATTAAAAATATAATTAAATTTTATTTATTTAATATATATAATTTATAAAATAATAAATAATTTTTAAGTTGATAAAAATAAAAAAATATTTAATATGATTCAATTGAGTTTATATCGAATAAATTCGAATTATTTGATATCCGATTAAAATAAATTTTAATTAATATTTAAAATAAATTTAAATAATTTATTAAATATTTAGATTTAAATTTGGACGGTTATGTATCCAATCTAAATCCGATTTATTGCCATCCCTGGCCTCAGTTACTGCTCCACTTGTTCACCGCTTTCGTTTTTATATTTATTATTTTTTTAAACCGCAGCCGCACGTGCGGACGGTCCGTGTAATCTATGGCAAAAATATATTTGGGTCTTTATTTTTAATAACAACATAAGGGGAGATCATGCTGTGGCCGACAGGTAATGCGGGGAGGAGCCGGCGAAAAGCTCCAGCACTACCAATGATCTTACGGTCGCGGCACGCCAATGTCTCAAGGGCGAAATGGATCCAGCCGACGTCAAAGATGGCGATGGCCATCACAGAGCCTGGCAGCAAGGCGAATAACTCCAAGTGATCATGAGAGGAGAAGGCTAATAGGTGGGTGAAATTTTATTTTTTTGAAAAATAGTACCAAATAGTGTCTTAAACGTGGATTTTTTTTATTTAATTTTTGATTTTGGGATAGGTCTCCGATCAAATATTTCCCTTCTGATACTCGGTGATCTTCCCGCAAAAGATATTCAATTATTCTCATACGAGTTTTTTTAGGTACTTGTGACAAAAGGGGTTGCAGAAAAAAAGTTCGCTTCGGCGGTAGGTGGGGAGCAGTGGCTTGGGTTCTGTACAACGAAAGTGCCTCTCTTTGGTTCTCCATCAAACACCTGCAGTGCTTTCGACGGCAACAATGGCAGACGATGGAAAGCTCAGGAAGGACGGCAGTAAAGCCTTCGACTATGTTGAGGAGGAGTGAAGCTAGTCGCGGGTGGTGCAGGACTTTCCTCGTAGTGCATCATGCATCTCTCATCGTCTTTTGGAGGAGGAGATCGAGCAGCTACAGAGATTCTTCATGAGGGTGCTGGAGCTCTTGCACTCGGAGTTGGAGGAGGCCCGTAGACAGTGGGAACACAAGGCGGTATTCATGAGGAGTCTGGGATGTCGGGTGCCGGTCGGTTGGATGGCCAGGAAGTTCAAACTCAAGCTAAAACTCGACGACGAGCCCGAGATTTTTATTTTGGCTGAAGATTATATGATTGTTTGTTTTAAAAATGAAGGGGATTGTGCTCTAGCTCGGGTGGGATGCCCCTGGTTTGTCGCCAGGCAGCTAATGGCAGTAGAGTTGTGGCAACCGGATTTCGTTCCAAGTCGTCGTCCGATCCTAAGAACTGTAGTTTGGTCGAGAATGCCGGAGCTGCCAATGGAGTTCTGGTCTTCGAATGCCTTGATGACTATAACTGCGGAGGCCGGAAAACCTTTGGTCATTGACGACTTCACCGAGAACATGAAGAAGATAGGGTATGCAATGATGAAGGTCGAGCTGGATTCAAGGAACCCTTTGATATCAGGGTTCTGTTAAGGGGAAGGAATGGACTTTTCTGGCAGCAGTTCCAGTACGAGAACTTACCGGTGGTGTGCTTCCATTGCGATAGGATGGGCCATGGAGCGGAAGCTTGTGGATTCGTCGACGGTTCGTCCTATCCGGAGAAAGGTCGCGGTCGGGTTCTATCGGATAACGTGGTGATTGATGAGGGGGAGGGTTTCATGGACCATCCGTGCCCTCTAGTGCAAGAGTCCGGCAGGTCGGATGGGGGAGGCCAAACCAAACTTGGTCCTTGGCTGGTGACCTCCTGTGCCCGGCAACCACGTGCTCCCTGGGCTCCGGTGCGAGGCAGAAGAGACCAGGACAAGCCCAAAGAAGGGTGTCCTGACTCTTCTAACTCGTGCTCCTCTTCTCCTCCTCTGTGTTCCCCAAGGAACGTTTCTTCTCCCACGAACTCGCTGCCGGATTCAGACAAGTGGCAGAAGCCGACAAAGGTGATGCGTCGCTAGTCACCAGGTTTCGGTGGAAGCGAACCATCGAAGGAGGACTCGACGTCCAGGAAGGGTTTCTCTACTCACGACTTGCTTGGGGACAAGATGGAGGTTGGTGGTGACAAAGAAACGGGGCCGCGGGACGTGCTGATGTCCGATCCTTCTTCGGGGTCTCTGAAGAGAGGGAGAAGCCCACCGAAGCTGGACGTTCCCAAGCTGACATCTCCGGTGCAAAGTAAGCAGTAGGTGGTCTCTCTAGCGACTAGCTCTGCTGCCCCGGTCTCTGATTAGGTCAGCTCCCCTTCTTTGAGCTTGGGTGGGGGTCGGGATGAGGGTAGCCTTACGAGGCCTCGGTACTCTCTTTCTTCTGCTTCTCCTTCTATGGCATTGGTTTTTTCTGTTGCTTGTGGTGCTGTAGAGGGGAGATTGGATCATCTTGTGGGACTACCGGTCACTGTTGTGGGACTACCGGTCGCTGTAATGGGAGGAGGGGAGGTTTTGAGCGAAGGAGGGCCTCTGCTGTTACCTTATGTCTCTGGTGTTGAACGTTGGCATGGTTCTCCTACTGATAGTGTGGTTGCTGCTCAGGAGTTGAAGGCTGAGGGAGCAATCGATACCCAAGATACTTCCACCGTTGCAATCTCTAGTAAGAAGGGCAGTCCTTTGAGTGTGCAGTCTGCTACAGTGGGGAAGGAGCCTGCTTTATCGGTGATCCACTCTACTGTTCAGGAGGAACCAGAGTCCTGTTGCTGGTTTTCTAGAATGATGTTGGGAAAGGGACAGTCATCCAGTGGGGGTAAGGGGATTCTAAAATTAGGTGACTCTGCCGGGCCTGTCGATGAAGATAAATCTAGCCATGACATGATCGTGAAGCAGTTAAAGAATACTTTGTTTGCAGGAGGGTCGGAGAGTTCCAAACCCTTGGGGAAGGAAGATTAGTTTGGATTGTTTTCTTTATCTCTATCTTGTCTCTATGAAGATAATGGTATGGAATGTGAGGGGTGTAGGAAAGCCCTCATTTTACTCTACCTTTCATTGCTTTAGGAAATTATATAATCCTGATATATGTGTTGTAAGGAACTAGGCTTTCTAGGCCTGCGTTGGATCAGTTTCGATATCGTATTCAGGGAGATTGGAGTTGTTTTGTAATCGAATCACAGGAGTTATCGGGAGGTATCATTGTTGTGTGGCATAGGGGGTTAGCTAGGGTGGATATGTTCAACCGATGCTTTCAACAGGTGTCCATTGTCATTTCAGAAAATTGTGGACCTACTTGGTTAATGTCTAGTGTATATGCGAGTACTGATTACAGGGAAAGGAGAACTGTCTGGCAAGAAATTTTTGCTTTGATGGACTAGGGCATTCCTACGGTGGTTTGCTATTGGCCATATGCCTGATACTTGGAAGCAGACTTTTATTGCTCTTGTCCCGAAGCATCCTAATATTTTGAAACTAGATCACTTCAGGCCTATCAACCTATATAATACTTTGTACAAGTTATGTGCTAAATGTCTGGCTAACAGGATGAAGCCTATTCTTCCTAAGCTTATTTCTCCTGAGCAGGGATCTTTTGTTAGGGGTCGGTGTATCTTTGACAACATCCTCATAGCATAGGAATTTATGCATGATCTCTGGAGAGCCCCTTCTAGGCGGGCATTGATGGCTATCAAGTTTGATATGAAGAGGGCTTATGATTGGATGCATGAGAGTTTCTTGGAGACAACATTGGTGGACTTTGGATTTCATTATATTTAATGGGTTAACCGGATTATGGGTTGCATTATTAATTTTGCTTATGTTATTCTTATCAATGCGACACCTTCGAAATTCTTTCACTCTAATGTTGATCTTTGCCAAGGTTGCCCTCTCTCTTCTCATCTATTTATTTTATATGCTGATTCTCTTTCGTGAGCTTTACAGGTGGCGGTATGGGATTTGACTATTTAGCTGTACTATCCTACTCCTGGTGCTTTCCCGATCTCGCTTTTGCTGTTTGCAGATGACTGCCTCCTGTTGGGCCATGCCTCTATGGCTACAGCAGTGGGATTCATGTTGGTTCTTGAGCGTTATTGTTTGTCTTCGGGTCAGAGGGTTAATCTTCATAAATCAAAGGTTCGCTTCAGCCCGAAGACTCCTACCCGATTACGGCACTTGATTCAGGGGATTATGGGGATTGCAGTTCAAGATGGGTGTCTTTATTATCTGGGAGTTCCTATCTCGAGTGGGAGACTGCGTAGGTCGAAGCGTCATAGGGTGGTCCATGCTATTCAAGAGAGGGTGGAGGGTTGGTAGGGTAGAGCCCTCTCTTCTATGGGCAGGTTAACTTTGATCAGGTCTGTTCTCACCTCTCTTCTTATGTTCTTGCTCTCCAATGCTATCATCCCCAAGTCTATCATCCTCAAGGTGGAACAAACTATCGACTCCTATCTTTGGTCTTCTTCAAGTACTCATCAAGTAGTTCACTTGTTGGGATGGAGCATAGTCTATCAGCCGACTCGGGATGAAGGCCTTGGTATTCACTCTCTGGGGGTGACGAGGGAGGCCCTGATCGCGAGGCATGTTTCTGGACTCATGTTGGGTCCGAAGAGTCCGTGGACTTAGGGATGGCAATAAAATCCAAATCCATGGATACCCGACCCAACCCGATTGGGCCGAGTAGTCAACCTTTGACTGGGTTTGGGCCGGATTTGGATAAAACCCAAATGCTTAACTTTGGATTTGGGCCGGGACTGGGTAGATATACACCCGACTCGAACCCGACCCGTATTTTAATATTTAAATATATATATATATAATTAATATATATTTTATTAATTATAATTATTAGTTATTAAATTTTAAAATACTTGAACCCTATACCCAAATCATTATATATATATATATATATTGAAAATTTTTTTCATCCTATTCTATTTAGGATGAATTCAAAATAAGATAATAATTAATAGTTTACCAACTTCATAATATAAATTTTGATTGAATATGAAATTAAATGCCGTTGAACTAAAAATGTAGTTAAGTTTTATTTGTTTAATGTTGTTGCCGATCTCGCCGCCGCGGCCTATAACTTCAGAGCTGGTGGCGGGATCAGACCGTCTCGTCTCGAGGTCTCCGGGTTCCCGAACCTGCAAGACAAGGTCAGAAACCCTGGCCAGGGATCCCGGCGAGGGAGCTCCGACGATCAAGTTAGAAAATGGCGAGATGGAACAGAGTCTCCAAGGCGGGCCCCCGAAGGAGTCCCAGGCTTAGAGATTATGTTAGCAAAAAATGTCTCAGGAAGAGTGGAAATTGGGCCAAGTTCCTTCACCGAGCTTGCGCCAAGGGACCCCTCTCGGGATCTTGGATCCTGCTCTCGGTGCCTTTTCTTTTTCCAGCCTTTTTTTTCCTTTACCTGGTCGTCCGCTCTTCCCATCCTTTTATCCCATCACACTGCCTCCGACTTCCCGCCCTTGGGAGGCCCCCTCTTCGCTTCCACCTCCTTCTCTCCCTCTCTTTCCCCTTTCCCCTTCGGGTCCAAGAACCCGGTGGCCTCCTTGTCTTGCTTGCCGAGCCCAGCGAGGAAAGGGTAGAGGGAGGACACCGGCCAGACCTTGGGCCGAGCGCGAGCGCTCTCCTTCCCAGGCGCCGACAACGTTCGTTCCCGGGTCCTGTCTTGCCAGGACTTCGCCTCTCGACTGCGGAACCTGTCGGGCCGATGTAAACGAGGTTTCGTGCGTTGCTGCCGACCGTAGTGGCGCTCCTCTCGGGGTGCGATGCACGCTGCTCGAGGGGCGGTCTCGGAACTCGTGCTCCTGCTTCTCGGCGGCCTCACCACGCAGGGTAGCCGGCCTCGGCCAAGGTGGGCCCCTCCTGGGCGGACACCTGGCGGAGCGGCAGAGGAGCACTCGACTTCGGCCGAGGTGGACCCGTGCCCGGGCGCCACCTGGCGAAGGAGCAGGGAGGCTCGGCTCGATCTCGACCGAGATGGATCCGTCTCAGGGCGCCACTCGGCGAGGGAGCAAGGGGCCGCCAGCTTCGGCCGAGGTGGACCCCTCCTAGGCGGACACCTGGCGGGGCGACAGAGGGGCGCTCGACTTCGGCCGAAGTGGACCCGTGTCCGGGCGCCACCTAGCGAAGGAGCAGGAAGACCCGGCTCGACCTCGGCCGAGGTGGAACCGTCTCAGGGCGCCACCCGGCGAGGGAGCAAGGGGCCGCCGGCTTCGGCCGAGGTGGGCCCCTCATGGGCGGACACCTGGTGGAGCGATAGAGGGGGGCTCGACTTCAACCGAGGTAGACCCGTGTCCGGGCGCCACCTGGTGAAGGAGCAGGAAGACCCGGCTCGACCTCGGTCGAGGTGGAACCGTCTTAGGGCGCCACCTGGCGAGGGAGCAAGGGGCCCCCGGCTTCGGCGAAGGTGGACCCCTCTTGGGCGGACACATGGCGGAGTGGCAGAGGGGCGCTCGACTTCGGCCGAGGTGGACCCGTGTCCGGGCGCCACCTAGCGAAGGAGCAGGAAGACCCGGCTCGACCTCGGTCGAGGTGGAACCGTCTCAGGGCGCCACCCGGCAAGGGAGCAAGGGGCCGCCGGCTTCGGCCGAGGTGGACCCCTCTTGGGCGGACACCTGGTGGAGCGGCAGAGGGGCGCTCGACTTCGGCCGAGGTGGACCCCTCCTGGACGGACACCTAGTGAAGGAGCAGCAGAGGAGCGCTCGACTTTGGTCGAGGTGGACCCGTGTCCGGGCGCCACCTGGCGAAGGAGCAGGAAGGCCCGGCTCGACCTCGGCCGAGGTGGAACCGTCTCAGGGCACCACCCGGCGAGGGAGCAAGGAGCCGCCGGCTTCGACCGAGGTGGACCCCTCCTGGGCGGACACCTAGCAGAGCGGTAGAGGGCCGCTCGACTTCGGCCGAGGTGGATCCCTCCTAGGTGGACACTTGGCGGAGCGGCAGAGGAGCGCTCGACTTTGGTCGAGGTGGACCCATGTCCGGGAGCCACCTGGCGAAGGAGCAGGAAGGCCCGGCCCGACCTCGACTCCGGTCATGGTGGAGCCACATCTGACCTTGCTGGACCGTTCCCGTTCTGCCGAAGAAATCCACGTGGTTCGGATCACGCCCGGTGGAATCTAAGATGCGCCACGTCATCGTAACGGCTGTAACATTTGCCCCCCATCCCCCCGTTTCGCTGAGGCGTCATGGCTCGGAACGTAGGGATTTAATGCGGAGATGGCGTGGGGAAGGCGAAGATCTCGCGCCATGATTGCCACGATCCTCGTCGTTGTTCCTTGTTGCGCCGAGGTCCTATGAGAGGCTGCCACGCGTCGCCTCTCCAGTTGCACTTAATGCGTCGCTCCGAAAAGAAGGCCATTTCCTCGTAACCGAAGCATCGATGCTGGGCATGCGTCCACGCGGCGTCCATCTGGTGGTCCGGAACAAAATGAGGGGTACGGCCGCTGTCGATCGAATTTAAAAAGGAGGGGGACTTTCCGGAACGAGGCCCTTTCCCTTTCTCGCGCTCCGCCGGCGGTTGCAGTGGGCTATCCTTCACTTCCCTGGGTTGCCGCTTCTTTTGCATAGTGATGCGGCACGCATATGATTAATGTTTTGAATATAGTGTTTGTAGAGCAATGAAACCTAATTATACTTAGCATTGTACTCATCTTAATAAGATTTAAGGATTATATGAAAAGAGACTATTACATGATTAGACACAACTCTAAAACTAAGAAGGAAGAAGATCTAGACAATATGGGCTAATGATTGAGGACTTACCTTGATGAGTTTTCCAACCTTCCTATGATTCAAAACTTGAAACTATTGATGCTCTGGACTGGAGAACTTGGATAACAGTGATCAGAACCCTGGACTTGGGCTTCAGCTTGTTGGTTCATTGTCAAGGGGAACCCTGTTCACAACTCAAAGACTTCGAAGGATCCTGCAATGAAGATCAAAGTTAAGGTTGAAGGATGCAAACATAAAGAAGGGATCGGAGAACTTGTGAATAAAGAAAAGATAGTTGAGAAGATCTGGCCGACTCCAATGCCTTTGCCTTGAGCTTGGATGATGAATTGCTAGGGAAGAGAGTGGCTTTGGGCGTGGAAGAAGAAGATAGGAAAAATTTCACACATAAAACTCAAGACAACTTCACTTCAAACTTCATTCATTTCCAAAATCAATCTCTTTTACAATGGGCGTCCAAGGCTTTTAATAGCCTCACAAAGCTAGCTTTGGAAATTTAAAAACTCCCTAAATCGAGGAGGATTACAAGGGGGTTGGAGGATTTGGTGGAGAGTTTGGAGGGATATGGGGGGGTTGGAGGATTTGGTGGAGGACTTGGAGGGATGTGGCCAACCTCCTTGAATTTGAATCTCCCTTGTTGGCGCCCAAAGGGTGATGAGGTGGCTGGTGAAGTGGCACCTGATGACGTGGCATGGTGAGGTGGTCTTCTACTTGGATAAGAATGACATGTGGCACCCAGTGGTCCTAGTTGATGATCCTTTTCTCTTGCTTGGTTGATGTGTCTTCTCTTCTTCATGTGGTCAAATTCTGGGGTCTAGAATTTGAGTCTTGTTGATGGCTTTCATGGCTTTAAGACTTGATTAGACTTAACTCAACTGAATTAGACTTAACTCAACTGAACTGACTTGACTGACCTAGACTTTAAAACTTGAAATGGACTTACAGGAAATGAAATTTTAAAAATAATTACAGGACTCAATAAACACTCTTGATTTGAAACTCAAAATTAATTACAGGACTCTTGAAAAGGAAATGACTCTTGAAAATAAAATATTTTTGAACTAAAGGATACAAGGTAACCTAATTATCTTCGATCCAAATTGGGATAAGGCTAACCTTGTTGGAGTGAAGTTTCTTTCGGCTTCTGGTGTCCACACCAATTCTCCTGAGGTGGGCAGAACTCGACCCAGTCGAGTATGGTTCAGTTTTGCCCTGGTAATGCTCGAACAAGTCTGGGTTAAGTCTTTGCAGGTCCTCTCGAGTAATCCAAGAGTTGTCGGACTCAGGTCGACCTTGCCATTGAACCAGGTATCGCTGATAGTCCTTATTCCTGGTAGTAATGATCTTGTCTGATACCAATTTGATGCGGCACTCCTATTTCCTTGAGTAAGTCTTTGCCATTGATCTAGGAGTCTTTGGTGGTAGGACATAGGAAGGTGTTTCTCCCTAAGCCTAAGTTTCATAGCTCGCCAGGTCACTATGGGCACATCACCTCTCTGTCTAGTGAGTCTCTCAACGTTTCCCCAATATAACCTAGCTTGGCGCACAGGTTTAAGCTTTGCAAACTTACACTTGCGCTCTTCACTCATCTCAAACCAGTCAAAATACTGGTCCATCTCACCTTCCCAATCAATGTAGATCTTTGGATCTAAAATTCCATCAAAGGTGGGAGCTTCCAGCCTAATGTTCTTCATGGTTCGGTCATCTTGATCAAAGTGAATTGGGGTGGGTCTCCTGACATTGGGTTCATAGTTAGGCTCATGATGGAATCTCCTTGGGTTGGGCTCGATGGTTTGATCAGGGTGGGGTCCTCTAGGAATTGGATCATAAAACTGATCTTGGGGAGCTCTCCTAGGGTTTGTTTCGTAGAGAGGGTTTTGATATGGAATCCTTCTAGGGTTCAATGGGGTCTCGAGTTCAGGTGCAAGACTAGGCTCAGGCTCAGTTTGGGCTTCATGATTGCTTTCAGGGGTTCTAGCCTCTAACTGATCCAACCTAGTAGTGATGTGGGCTAACTGCTCATTCATGTCTTGGTTGGTTTGTGCCATATTCTGATTTGTTTGGGCCAATTGCTGAGTTAAACTCTTAGTCAGTTGGGCCACTTGATCATTTAGGCCTTTGATCAAATTCCCTAAGTTTTGATCCATGGCTACACTTGACTGGGCTTGGATTGGTGAATACGGTGTCCCTGCCACCGGCTTCGACCGAGGTGGACCCCTCCTGGGCGGACACCTGGCGGAGCGGCGGAGGGGCGCTCGACTTCGGCCGAGGTGGACCCCTTCTAGGCGGACACCTGGCGGAGCGGCGGAGGAGCGCTCGACTTCGGCCGAGGTGGACCCGTGTCCGGGCGCCACCTGGCGAAGGAGCAGGAATGCCCGGCCCGACCTCGACTCCGGTCGTGGTGGAGCCACATCTGACATTACTGGACCATTCCCGTTCTACCGAAAAAATCCACGTGGTTCGGATCACGCCCGGCGGAATCTGAGACGCGCCACGTCATCGTAACGGCTATAACAAATGTATATATAATTTATAAAATTAAAGATGATTTTAAGGTTGATAAAAATAAAAAAATGTTTAATATGACTCAGTTGGGTTCGGGCCGGGTAAACCCGATTACCCGATACCCAATTGAGATGGGTTTGGGTAAAAAAAATCCAGTTCCGATAGTGTTTGGACCGGGTTTGGGTAATGTATTGAATATTTGGATTTGAGTTTGGGTAGTTATGCACCCGACCCGAACCTGGCCCATTGCCATCCCTATATGGACTTCTATGATGAGGATGTAATGTGGCCCCCTTCCCTCGGTGGCGAATGGAGAACTTGGTATGTTCCACCAAGGTTATGTCATGTGGAGAGAGATGAGATGGAGGGCCACCATTGTTATTTCCTAGATGATCAAAATGGATTATTGGTGATGGTAGATTGATCAGCTTCATGGATGATCCATGGATCTTGGAGGTCCTTTTAGCCCGGTGGCCTACCTTTATTGCTATGGATGTTTATGACATCAGGATAGTTGTTAACCTCTTGTCTATTGATGGCTCTTAGTGGAGTCCTACTTTGGTCATTCGAACCTTTGGGTTCATTTTGAGAGCTATGATCCTTTCCATTGCTTTGCCTGCCCATCCCTGCATCGATATTCGTGTTTGAAGGTCTTTTGTTGTTCCTAGAACTCCTCTGTCAGATTTGTATCCTTTCTTCAGTGTGGAGCCGCGGAGGAGTTGTCAGATTGGCTGGATCTAGTCCTTAGGAGTGCATCCCTGGGTGGCCCTCTTTCTGTGGAAAGAGGCCTGGCATCGCCTCTCTACGAGAGCTCTCCTCTCTGCTAAAGGGATATAACTTCCTCTCTCCTGCCTAGCCTATGATACGGAAGCAGAAGCCATTGAGCACATGTTATTCATTTGTCCGAGGGCTCGGCACGCCTGAAGGGCGATGGGGTTGGACTTCATTCTTGAGCATTCTGAGGATATGGTGGCTACTTTCTTGGACCTTCTGAGGTCTTGTTCTGCATCCTTCATGCCTGGTCTTCCTGTTTATATGGCTTATCTATTTGGCTTTCTCGGAATGTACTAGTCTTCAGTTCCTTGAGGTGTTCCACTAGAATTCTTGCTGAGGGAGCTCGGGCTCATATGGAGTTCCAAATGGTGACTACGGCATCCACGAAGACCTGGGGTTCATGTTTCGCTCCTCGAGCACTACAGAGGATTTTTATTTTTTGGGAGCCCCCTCCTCCAAGGTATGTCAAGGTCAATTTTGATGGGAGTGTGAGAGGAACTGAGGGTGGAGCTGCCTTTGTGATCCAGGGCTCGGGCTTGGACATTATTGACGCTGGGGGTTGCCATCTTATCGACTCTACTGTCCCCCAAGCGGAGCTCACAGCAGCTTGGATAGGGATTCAATATGCCTGTCGGTTTCTCCGATGTGATCATCTCATTATTGAGGGGGATTCTGCCACGGTTATTTCGTGGATCAAGGGGGCAGTGCGTTCTACTCCTGCTCATTCTTTGATCCACGATATTACTCTTTGGTTGCGGGGTTGTTCCTCCTCTGTGGTTAGGCACGTGTATAAGGAGGTCAATACGGCAGCGGATTGGGTAGCCTCCTTTGTTGCATGCCATTCGGGACAGGTGCTGTGGACCCAGCTTGATGAGACGCCTATAGCTTTTAGGGATTATATTTTTTCATACTTTTTTTGATATATTCATACCATGTTTGTTGGTTGAATTATTCGCTATATCCAAAAAAAAAAAAAAAAAAACCTATCTCGAAAGAAGTATTCACCTTTGCATGAATCTACCGTTGGATCACCCAATACACAAATCTCAAAATATTCCAATTCCATCATTTTCAATTTGCACAGCTTTCAAAGCTATCCGTGGATGATCCAACGGTGAATTAATGTGAAACATACACGCCCGATTCTTTGCATGAACGAGGATATTTGATGAAAGCCATCATTCTCCCGATACGCTTCCCGGTGGTAATAACATTTCACGGGTCTTGGAAGGGGACGCCAGAGTTATTAATCAAGTCTCTATTTTTGGAGGTTCCATGGTAAAGCTGCTCTGCTCTATCTTTGTATCAATGATTTGGATTTAAATCCTTTCCACATTGGCCCAAATTCCTCCTCCCCAATTCTCAGCCAAATAAAAAAATTTATGCATGATATTTAAAAATAATTGATAAAATATACTTCTTGCTCTCCTTACCTTGGACATAGATCCAAAAGTAAGGAGATATATTTATATAGGAAGAGACCTCTTCGTGATCCGTGCTACAAAAGATATTCTAAAGCACTGTAGATTTTAAACATGGGGCAAATCAAAGGGAAAGGATGGAGTTCCTGTATATGATTCATTCACATAATAGGAAAAAAATAACTTAGCAGTAATAACCTTCCATTGCTAAATCCAAATCTAATTAGAATTTCATTTTTAATTAATTATTAATTTTAATAACTTTAGAATTCCATTCCTAGTATTATTTTTTTTAAAAAAAAATATTAGAGTTTATGATCTAGTGATTTTTTTTAATTTTTGAGTTATGGTAGGAATTCAATTCCCGTCCACGTGGTGATTTAGTTAAAGAAATCTTTGGTATCTCCTTTAGTATGCGGAAGATCGTGGAAAAGGGTGCGAAAGAGAAAGAAAATTAGAGCCCTCTCCTTGATAAAGCATGAGAGAGCTTTCTTGTATGGTTTGATTTTTTAATAATTTTTTTCTCTTATAATTTTTTTCTTCTAATATTTCTTTTCTACTTTTTTCTTTGATATTTATTTTGAATCTTAGACCATCGATCTACTCCAAGTAGCAAGCCGTTCTACATGATATTAGAATTATAGATTTTAACATTGGTGGCTCATATATTTTATGGTTTTACATAGTATCAGAGTTAAGATTTTGATATTAGTAGCCCGTATATTTGTAGCTGTACATGGTGTCAAAGTTATAGGCTTAGAGAGTGGTTGAGCAGTTCGTGGCTTTAATCAAATTTATTCATAATTTTGGAACAGCAACTTGATTATCGGTGATTCCCATATTCATAGCTTGGCATGGTTGAAGAGCTTCTAGTAATTCATTTTCTGGTCGTTAGTGTATCGATTCTTGTTTGGTGAATCAAGAGGTAAATGATGATGATTGATGCTATTATATTCTCTATCCATGGATTCAGGCATAAGATGCATGGCCTTACCAACTCAATAAAGTTGCTTTTACTATCACCACTTTTTTCATAAATTGAATAACATCTGTTATCCATATTGGAAGGCACTTACCAAGTTTTTTGAAATGCCAAGATTTATGGGATATATTTGATTAGTTAAAGATGATGCATGAGATTACAAGAAGAATGTAGATTCTGAAATCTAGAAAGATAACATGGATTATTTAAATTTTAATTGATAAATAAAATTATTTCCATGTTCAAGGTGTAAAAGAGCCAAAAAAAAGTATAGGATATTATTGTGGCCATCTACTCAAGTATAGCAAGGTGAAATATCTCAAATGAAAATTATCTATAGAGTAAATTATGGTTCCAAGCTTTTCTAAAAATCTAAAAAAAAATAAAATTAGTTTAAAGATGAAGATTTAAGGCAAGATGAGTTTGATCAATTAGAGATTAGATCAATTTCTGAAAATTCAGAGCACGACAAGATAGATTAGCTTAAGGTTCAACAAAGCCAGAAGAAGCTTGATTAGATAGCTTCTATATCAAGTTCAAAAGAAATCATGAGTGAAGAATCTGCTGATTCTGAAATTGCTTAGGAAGAGAAATGATACTATAGTTGATATGACTATGGAGACTGATTTCAATGAATCAAATAATATAGAAGAGTCCTATGTTAAAGCTATCCAAGATTCGGATATTTTTTGTGAAGATTTAGCTAACTATGAACATGAAAAGCTAACTAATTGTAAAGTAGTTTAGAAATCAAGCAATATGAAGATATGCTTAGCAAAGATAATTCTTGTTATGCTTTGGTAGTCAACAAGATTTTTAGTACATTGATTAATTTTGAAACTTCTTCAAAGTTCGAGCTATTAGAAGACTCTATGCATAAAAATTTGATTATATATATATAGAAGCCAACAACATGCACATACTTAAAGCTCCTTAAGTGGAGATATATAAATATGACTTAAGTTTTGCTTTTAATTTTATTAATATTCAGGTAAGGACTAATGCTTATAGTTATTGCAACCAATAACTCAATGTTCATTAAGATAAGTTGGATACTCAAATAAGTTTTGGTATTGTGATCGTGGAGTCCGTGTCAAGAGAAAGTGTTGTAAGATATCATCGTTTTCAATATATACATTGAAAAGTATGAGCCAATAAAACAATTCTGCTATTCAATTATTAGTTTGAGAAATTACTATATATTGCTATGTTACTATGGTAATGATGGTAATTACTACTACCATAGCATTTTATAACACTACAAATTTAGCATTGTTGGCATGGACTTTGTAATGAGGGGAAGTGTTGAGATTCATTGCCAAGTCTAAATTCAATTTGGATTCCATTTTTATCTAGTCATTAGTTTTATTGGCTTTAGGATTCCATTCCTAGTAAGTCATTAGTTTTAATGACTTTAGGATTCCATTTCTAGTATGTCATTAGTTTTAATGACTTTATGATTCCATTCATAGTATTTCTTTATTTAATTATTTTTTTAAAGGTTGTTGGAGTTTGTGTTCTAGTAATTTTTTGATTTTTGAGTTACGATAGTGATATGCTTGAAAATGGTTAGGCCCATATGGAGTCCAGCATGGCTCACCACATCACCTGCCAGCTTACTTCAGAAAACAGACTCCTCAGATTATGCCATTTGTTCCTTAGAAGCCATGCTAAAAGAAGCCCTACATCCCCTTTCTTCCATAAGGGAGCGGGCAACCCAGGACTATAACTCTCTAACACCAGCTACTTCCATAGAAGCATGCGCTCTACAGAGTATGCTTGCCATATAGACGAGTTCCGTGCCATCCCTAGCCACATCAACCATTCCTCCAAGAATATGTGCTCTGTAAAGACGTGCCATCCACTACTCCTTGCTTTACAAAACATCCCTTACATGATAGGTACTCTATATACCTACTTATAAAACCATTCATCGAGACCCTCCAAGTAAATTCTTTTGCCTCTAGAGTAAGTCTTCTAAGAGTCTAAAAACTCTTTTCAAGCCTTTCAAGTCCTTGGTCAAAGTCTTCACAGAGACCGAGCCACCGAGAGCCTTGAAAAGGTGAAGTAGGAAGAAGAAGCTAAGAGACACTACAAGAAAATAAAATATTAGCGATGGTTATGCAACATCGCTAATAACAATATATAATGACACCAAAAATGATGGAAAACAATGCCATCAATAATACTATTAGCAATGGCAATAGTGACCGCAACTATCGTCGCTAATAATTTTTGAAATTAAAAAAATAATAATTTATAAAAAATACTATTAGCAATGGTATTTTGATTATTAGTGATGGCAAACTGCCATCGCTATTATAGAAAGAATTAGTGGTGGCATTTTAGTTATTCGTGATGACTATCTACAGTCATTAACAATTTTTGAAATTCAAAAATTTTTAATTTATATAAAAAATTATTAGCGATGGCATTTTGATTATTAGTGACGGTAACTTGCTATCGCTAATACTTATGCAAAATATGAGGTATTACCGATGGCTTTTTAGTTATTAGTGATGATAGTTTGCTATTGCTAATATTTTTGAAAAATTCAAAACTTTTATTTTACGAAAAACAAAATTTGTGATGGTGTTATAATTATTAGCGAGGGCAACTTGCTATCGCTAATATGAATAAGGTATTACTTATGGCATTTATTATTAGTGATTGCAGTAGTTCCCCTTTTAAATCCATGATCGCTGAACTTTTTTCATTCCCATCGCTTGGTTTCCCTCCTCCCCCTGCCCTGGCACCTCTCCTTCCCTTGCTCTTCCTCCTTATCGTAGACCGCCGTGCTTCCCCCCTTCAAGTTGCCTACTATCATGCTTTTCCCATCCCTACATGTAGAGCTGTCAACAGGCCGAGTCCAGACCTAAGACCCATGGGTATTTATCCGACGGGTTCTAGTCTGGTACTAAGATTGGACCCATTTAACTATAGTTAAATGGGTTTGGATCTGGATAATTAATATTTAAACCTGATAGACCTGAAACTCGACTATATAAAATAGAATAATTATATATATTTATATATATTATAAATATTATGAATCATTAAATCAAAAGATCGAATGATCCAAAATCTTAACAAGGAGATTATAAGAAAAGGAACCTTTGCCTCCAGCGATCTCCCTAGCTCGGTGGCTCCCCCCCTCTCTACCTGATGGTCTTCTGGTGGTAGCTGTGGAGGAGTGGAGGCTCGGTAATGGAGTGGAGATCACGGGGCAAAGGGAAAACAGGGGGTAGTCATGTAATTATGGAGGTGGTCGAGGTAGCTGGAGGCGATGGAGCCAATATGGGAGTATAGGAGGAGCTTCAATGGAGTGGCGGTTGCTGGGGGGAGGTCGAGGAGGTGGAGGAGGAGGAGCAGAGGCAGGTGAGATAGTTGATGGTGGCGCGGATGGTATGGAGCTGCTGAAGGAGGTGGTCGAGGACATCGATGATGCCAGGATCTAGGTTTTGGGGCCAAGAGATCCATAGCAGCAGAAGGAGGGCGAAGATCAGAGGGGATGGACTGGCCATGGTGGAGCTGGGAGAGGAATGTGGTGATGGTCACCGATGCCTCCTCCGACATCGTTGATACAAACCATCTTTATTCTTTCGCTTCTCCTTCCTCTCTCTCTTCCTTCTCTCTTATTTTCATTCTTCGTTCCCTTTTGAAATACAAAGATCTATACTACATATTGAAGGCAAGATAAGAGTGAGGGAGAACCCATTAGCTAGTAAATGGGTTCCAAAATAGTAATAAAAGGTGGCAGCCCCTAAAAGTTGGCATTTTTGGTGGTGGTGAAAATGGTAGCACTCCTCTCTTCAGGGGATGCTGCCATGTCCTACGACCATGGGTCTATCATCATCAATGGGCAGAGAAGGATCCTTATCTCCGACTCTATTCACTACCCCAGGAGCACTCCCAATGTCACATCAGCTATGAGATCTACCTTAATCTCGCATGGCTGGTTCCAAGATCATTGCGGTCACCCGACAAGTCGATCATTTGAGATCCCTCTATGACGAGATCAATAGCTTCGGTTCATCGTCTTCATCTTCCTCCATTGTCCGAGCAATGGGTGTCAAGCTCATTTGTTAAAAATTTGATGTTTAAAAATTATTTTTTTAAAATTTTGAATATGTATTTTGAGTCTCGAGTTTGGGTCTAATACATGGGATCCAGTAGGATCTGGGTCTAATACTTTAAAACTAGACCAGTCAGGTATTCAGATCCATATCCAATATCTAAGGTCTGGTCCATGTTTGGATATCTAGGTTCTGATCCAGACCTGACCCGTTGACAGCCCTACCTATCACCACCGACCGCCTAGATTCCCCCCAAGGCTAGGTTTCCTTCATACACATCGCAGGCCACCGAGATCCCCTTAGTCACCTCTCCTTCCTCTCGATTTCCCTGCACACCACAGGCCACCGTGCTTTCCCCTTTCCCTACATGCTACTAATCACCTAGATTCCCCCCTCCCGAGGTCGAGTTTCCACCCTACACGTCGCTAGACACCGAGATCCTCCCAGCACCTCCCAGTTGCCATCTTTTTTCATCCCTTCTTGTTGCCATCTTCCCTCCCCCCTCCCTGTTGCCAAGCTTTCCTATCATCAAGAGTATTTTATTATGGCATTCAATGGTCAGCACTTGCATCCTTTCTTCTAAGATTTTGAGATTTTTACTAATTTCTCTCAGTTTGGTACTCAGCCATTTCTTCTTCTTTTCAAGTGAATTGATTATGATATTTATAACTATTTATATTTTTTACCCCTATTTTGACTTCTTTTAAAATTATTAAGCGATTTTTTATAAAATCTTATTAGATTTTTATCATAAAAACTCATGGTAATAGAAATCTAAACCAAGGTGGCCGGTAATGAGCACTGAGGCCAGGTTACAATTCCAGATTAGTAAAATAGTAATCACTCCTTTTTAAAACCTTGGTACATACCAAATAAAACCTATCTTGCATTTACAAGATAAGTATTAGTGACAACGATGATGCAAGAGCTATCATTGAAAATTATTTTCTTTATATTAATAAAATTCATTGATTTAATTATTTAATTAGTTATTTAATTAAATAATTAATTAGTTATTTAGTTTATTAAGTAGATTTTTATTTATTGATTTAATTAATTAATTAATTAATTAGTTATTTATTTAATCAGTTGGATATTTATTTATTTTATTAATTAGTTATTTATTTAATTAATTAGATGTTAATTACATTAAGTAAATAATTAATGAGATGTGCATGGATACAAGGATTGGTTTCGATCTGGCTTGAAGCCTGGCCATGCTTCGAGCTTGGGCCTAATAAGATAGTCCATTTAATTTTCAGGCCAGGCTTAGGCATCCCTTTGGCCCAGTCCAACTCAAACCCGGCAGGGGATATGGAGAGGGCTTCACGGGAGAAGTCAGAGTTGATGTCGCAAATGGCACGGAAGGGGATAATGAGAGACTTGAGGATAACAATCCAATTACTGGTATGGGAGAGGCAACGAGAGAGAGTCTGGATGAAGCAGTTGGCGACGGTAAGGGGGTAGGACTTGGTGAGAAGAACGATCTTGATTATGAGACGATCATCAACAGGGATCTCGTCTTGTGAGGTGGCCTTCAGGATAATATTTCAAGGTTGACAATGTTGATAGTGCAGCATTGCAAACACGACAGAGCCCGAGGGAGTATGTGTCATGGACCATGTCTGGAGGACTGTCGGCAATGGCAAAGTAGGGTTCGAGTCCTCATTCATGAGTTAGGTGGTGGAGAGCATTGGGGTTTAGGTTCGGATTCAATAACTAAGGTTGAGTCTGGATATAGATATATATCTAGGTTCTAATCCAAATTGGATCCGTTGATAGCTCTAAGATAAAGCAAGCAAACTAAGAAGAAAAGATAAATCAACTCCTTTTCTCTACGAGCGCTAAAGAAATGAAAAGTCAAAGATGAAGAAGAACAAGAAAACAACAAGGATTGGAGATTCTAGCTTGTCGTTGACTTCATTCATTATTGATATTTTAACTCTTTTTTCATCTTTAGTTACATCATGTGCACGATCATAGAATGGTCTAACATTACCGTTTACAATATTTGGTCATAGATTAATTCATGTTTCAATTCATATGGACTAACAAAGTTAACAGTTTATATATATTAAAATATAAATTAATAAATAACTAAAGATTGTACTTGGTGATGTTAGGCTAGCCTATTATGCAAATGATATAACTAAAGATGAAGAAAGAGTTAAAATTTTCACAATAAATGAAGTTAATAATCAAGTTAGAACATCAATTGATACTACCTCCTTATTTTGCTTTGCCTTCCTCTCTTCTTTTCTTAGCTCTAGTAGAGGAGTTTGGTTTTATCTTCTCTTGTTATTTTGTTTGCTTTATCTTTGACCTATCAACAAGTCAGGTTTAGGTCGGAACCTAGATATCAAGATTTGGACCCGACCTTAAAGGGTCTGGATGAAGCAGTTGGCGATGGCGAGGGGGATGACTTGCTGAGGAGGATGATCTTGATTATGAGGCAGTCATTGACATGTATCTCATCTTGCAAGGTGGCCTTCAGGATGGTGACTTCGAGGTTGGCAATGTTGATAGTGCATCATTGCAAACACTTCGGAGCCCAAGGAAGTCTTGTCGTGGACCATGTTTGGAGGACTACTAGTAGCGACGGAGTGGGGTTCGAGTCCCTATTCATGAGTGGGGTGGTGAAGAGCATGGGGGTTCAAGTCCGGGTCCAATAACTAAGGTCAGGTTTGGATCTGGATATATATCTAGGTTCTGACCCAAACCCGAACTAATGATAGCTCTAAGATAAAGCAAGCAAAATAAGAAAAAAAATATAAAGCAACTCCCTCTCTCTACGAATGCTAAAGACGAAAAAGAACAAAGAGACAGCAGGGATTGGAGATTTTAGCTTGCTATTGACTTCATTTATTATTGAGATTTTAACTCTTTTTTCATCTTTAGTTATATCATTTGTACGATCATGGACCGGTCTAACATCACCAATTATAATATCTGATCATGGATTAATTCATGTTCAATTCATATGAATTGAACAAAATTAATAGTTCATATGCATTAAAATATGAATTAATAAATAACTAAAGATTGTACTTGGTAATGTTAAGCTAATCTATAACGCAAATAATGCAACTAAAGACAGAAAGAATTAGAATTTTCATAGTGAATGAAGTTAATAGTCAAGTTAGAATCTTCAATTAATGTTGTCTCCTTGTTCTTCTTCATCTTTCTCTCTTCTTTTCTTTAGCTCTGGTAGATTCAGTTTTATCTTTTCTTATTATTTTGCTTGCATTATCTTAAAGCTATCAACAGGCCTGATTTGGATCAGAACCTAGATATCAATATTCAGACCCAACTTTAGTTATTGGACCCAAATCCATATTCGATGGGTCTATCTCCCATGCCCTCATTCTCTCCACCATCTCATTCATGAATGGGGACCCGAAACCCCATTTACCATTGGCAACAATCCTCTTTATTTTAAATCATTTTAAATCTTGCATTGTCACTCAAATTATATAATTAATTCGATGAATTTATTTATATTTTATTGATCCCAAGGATTGATTTGGATGAATAACAAAATGTTTGAGTATACAATATCACTAATGAACTACATAAGTTAATATTTCAAAAAAAGATAAGGTAACATTAATAAATTCATAACATAAATTTTTGAAGATCAGTTAGTTGAGAAAAACCAATGGATTTTTTGAAGAAATAGGTGTGTTGAAGTTTGGAGTCACAAAAGTTATAGAAAATCAAGTTTCAACCATATTTCAAAAGATTTTAGCTTGATACTGCGGAGTTTTAGCCGACATGCTACCGAGCTAACTCAGACAAAATTCGAGTCGACTCGATAAGGGAAGTTTAAATAATAGAAAGCTGATTTTTATGGCTGATCTTTAAGCTGACTCGAAGCAATCTTGAATCTACTCAAATACTTTTTGAACCAACCCTACAAAACCAAGTTGACACAATAGAAGATAATAGAAAGTCATATTTTGGAAAAAAAGATTGAGGCAACTCAACAAAAGACTGAGCCAACCCGAAAGAACTTCGAGTTGACTCGAAGATTGCTGATAGCCATAATGGCTTGTTTTTTCAGAAAGTGCAGATTGACCTTATCTTGTTCCCAATGGCTATTTTTCCTTCAATAGAAATTTTTTCTTCTCCAATGGCTACAAATAGCTAGTTTGACCTTGAAAGGCTTCTTAAAGACTACCAAACTCATTGAAGACACTCAAAAACCATCAAATCAAAAAAGTATTTCAAGTATCATCAAAAAAAGAGAGAAAAGTCAAAAAGTCTTGATTTGAAAGCTCATTCTTCCAACCACCTAAAGTATTCTATCAATCATTGGCTTCTTAGTAAGGAGACAAGCATTGAAGCTTCCAAAGATTTCTTGTGTCTCCTTCTACTGTACATAAGTTCTTATCTTGCTCCTTTTAAAAAGTTTTTTGTACTTAAATTGCTCTTTCTTATCTTTTTTGTTGCTTACTTCAATTGGGACCGAAGTTAGATATTTCTTAAACCAGGGATTGGCTTGTAAGGTTTTGGATTATGTGCTCAAGAAAATAATCTATGTAGGATTTGGTTTGTAAGCTCAGAAAAATAAACTGGCTATAATCTTTGGAGAAGATTATGGTAAAAATTTTCAAGAGAAGACTTAGAGAGTAGATGTAGGTTCTACTTTCTAGGGGCACCGAACCACTATAAAAATCTTCTTGTATTTGTGATTGCTTGCCTACCTCCTTTATCTTTAGTACATATATATTCTGTACTTGCATTTCTGCTTATACATACTTCATTGCAACATATAATTAAGGTTTAAATTTTAAAAAAAATTAATTCACCCCTCTCTTAGATTATCTATTTAGGTCACAAGCGGTATCAGAGCCTTGGTACTCAGTTGTATTTGATCAAACAATCAATAGTAAAATTAAATGGCAACCATCCAATTATGTTACTTGCCCAAGGGAAATCTTCAAACAGACACTCACTGTTCACCGGCACACACTACTCCTATCGAAAAATATTGATGCATATATATATTCAAGCTATTGACTATCATCTTTGAAAAGTAATGACAAAAGGCCTACACACACCCATCACTAATGTAGATGGAGTTGAAATTTCTAAATCTGAAGATGATTGGGATGAAAAATGATATGAAGATGACCGAACTTATTGCAAAGACCATGAATATTCTTTATTATGCTTTAAATGCTGCTGAATTTAATAGAGTTTTTACTTGTAACTCTGTCAAGAATATTTAGAATAGGCTTGAGATTAACCTAAGGGTACCAATCAAATAAAGCAAATTAAGATCAATATGCTAGTGCAAAGTATGAAATATTTAAAATGGAACCAAATAAAATTATTATAAGCATGTTTACTCGTTTCACTGATATTATTAGCAGTTCAAAGAGCTTGGGTAGGACTTACTCTATAAGTAAAATTGTGCAAAAGATTCTAAGATCCCTTCCATCATCATGGGATTCAATAGTAGTAGCTATTCAAAAGGCTAAGGACCTTGACAAGCTACTACTTGAGCAACTTTTTGGATCTCTCATGACCTATAAGCTGACCATGAGATAAAAGCAAGAGAAAGAGTCTAAAAGAAAGACGACCAATATCTTAAAGTCTACAACAAATAAAGAGATAAAAAAGGAGAGAGGTGAGTTGGAAGAAGAAGATGGTGATGATGAGTTAGCCATGGTAGCAAGAAGATATAGACAGCTCATAAGAAAGAAAAAATATAGCTTTAAGAAGAAGATTTATAAGGGTGGAGCTAGTAAAGATAAAGAAAAGAAGAAAGAAATATGAGAAGAAAGCCTTAATGACTACTTGGAGTGATAATGAATGTTCAAGCTTCAAAGAAGAAGTAACCAAGGAAATTACAAATCTTTGCTTGATAGCATAAGAAAGTGAGGCAAATTTTGAACATTCCTTAAATTATGATGAATTACAAACTGTATTTAATGATCTACTTGTTGATTTTGAGAATTTAAGAAAAATCAATAAAGAATTAAAGAAACAAAATGCTGAACTAGTTAAGGAAAATGAAAGTACTCTAAAACATAAGAAGATTATCTTGCAAAAGGTTTCAAATGAATAACAAAATAAAAAAAAAAATGAGACTAAGTCATAAAGAGTTTCAAAAGAAAAGGATAGCATTTTGAATGAAAAGGAAAAGATCTCTATACAAAATCAAAATCTGAAAAATGAGATAAAGAAATTGAAGACTTTTGTAGATAAATTTATCTTAAGTTCTGAAAAATTATAAATGATTTTAGATGATCAAAGAGTGATTAATAATAAAGCTGGCTTGAGTAATAACACTTAAAGAAAATAGAAATATCTAAAGAGTTTTTTTGAAAAATAACCTCTTAGTTCTACATTAAATATCACTTGTTTTTGTTATAGAAAATTGGGATATAAAATATATATGTAATTTTTAAAAAGTTAATGAAAGAATGAATGAAAAAGTGTGGATTCCAAAAGGAACCAACAAGACTAACCCCAAAGAATCCAAGATAACCTGGGTACCTAAAATAAAAACATGACTTCCTTCGTAAGTGTATCTTATAGTCTAAAAAAAAGAAGATGGTATCTTGATAGCAAATGCTCAAGATATATGACAAGTTACAAGACTCAATTTATCACTTTGAATATTAAAGATAAAGGAATGGTAACTTTTGGGAATAATAAAAAATAATATATTCGAGGAATTGATAAAATCAGCCTTGCCCCCTCTACATTTATTGAAAATGTTTTATATGCAGATGGTTTAAAGCATAACTTGATTAGCATAAGTCAATTATATGATAAAGGTTGTAGAGTAGTTTTTGAATTGATATGGCGGAATCGCTGACGTAGAGCCCATGTCAAATCCAGTCAGATGCCACGTCGGAGGAAGCTGCCATGTCGGACGTCCTTATTCGGGCACTTTCGCCAGGTGGCTCCCTCGAGGTCGAGATGCCCTGGCCGAAGTCGAGCTCCTGCTCTCTTCGGACTCCCTCGCCAGGCGGCTCCCTCGAGGTTGAACGCCCTAGCCAAAGTCGAGCTCCTGCTCTCTTCGGACTCCTTCGCCAGGTGGCTCCCTCGAGGTCAAGACGCCCTGGCCGAAGTCAAGCTCCTGCTTCTTCGGACTCCCTCGCCAGGTGGCTCCCTCAAGGTCAAGACGTCCTAGCCGAAGTCGAGCTCCTGCCCTCTTCGGACTCCTTCGCTAGAAGGCCCCCTCGAGGTTGAGTCCATCCCGGCCGAAGTCGAGCTCCTCCTCCTGAACCGACCCCACTTCGGGCGACAGGACCAGTAGCTGGGGGACATCGCCACCTTCCTTGAGCGGTGGTGAGCCGCCCAAGGACCACGAAAGGGCCATCGCCAGGCCGCAATAATTATCCCTGCTACCACTTACACCGAAAAGGAAGGGGTCCCCCGATCGAGGCGACGCGCTCCCGACCGACCGTCCGTACCACCCAAAAGAGAAAATCATCCTGGGAGATTCAAATCCAGGGGACGGCTGCCCCCCAATCGAGGCTCTACCAAGTTTTTCGAAGTGGAGCGACCAGAGAGAGGGCCAAAGTGCATGGTGTAGTTCCCTATCATGAATGGGGAAAGGCACCTCGTGCATGGCATGGAGCGCTGCCACACGTTGACCTTTCGGTGCCTACAAAGGAGGGGAGGATCCCGAGGTAGGTGGCGTGCAGCCATCCTGGCTTAAAAGAGTTCTCCAAGGTTCCAAAAAGAAGGTAAGTAACAAATAAACGGGCAAAAGAGGTGGCATACAGGAGAGCAACTGAGAGGCCAAGTGCTCTAGGCTACCAGAGACTCACTGGAAGGGTCTCGATGGACAGCCATCCAGCTCAAACACTCCTCCGCTGCCACTACCCCCGCTCTACTCTCAACCCATTCACACTCTCTAAGCACATAATCTTCTCCTCCTATAGTGGAGTCCATCCATGGGGCTCGACCAGGAGAATATGTTCTCCTGGATCGCCACTGACTTGAGCATCGGAGTGCCTCGCCGAGATCTCCAACCTGGGTCTCCTCTGTTTTACAAGTCCGAGCACGCGAGCAGGTTCTCGAGCGACGAGGGCGGAGTCCGAGGTCATCTCCAACTACAGGCCACGGCGGTCGAGCGGCAACATGAATCATCTAAATATATTGTATACAATTCAAATTGTAATAGAAGAGAGCATTGTATTCATTAAAAATTGGCATGGCAACATCTATATAGTAGACTTGGAAGATCTATCTCTAAAAAGTAACCAATGCTAAGTTGTAATGAATACTAGAGAAGATGAAATTAGTTAGTTTTGGAATAGAAAATTAGATCATGCTAGCATGAATTTAATCTCAAAACTTTTTAAAAAGGATCTTGTAAAAGGATTACCAAGACTTATGTTTAAAAATGATCGAATTTGTGATGTATGCTAATTAGAAAAACAACCTAGAAGTTTTTTTAAACCAAAAGGTATGGTTTCAACTAATAGACCTTTAGAACACATTTATATGGATTTGTTTAGATCAACTACAACTACTAGTTTAAGTGGCAAGCTTTATGGACTTATCATCATTGATGATTTTTTAAGATTCACTTGGATTTTCTTTCTTATACAAAAAGATGAAACCTTTTTTGTATTTATAAAGTTTTATAGAAAAGTCTTAAATGAAAAAGATTTTTCAATCATCATAATACAAAGTGATCATGGAACTGAATTTATAAATTAATATTTAAAAAAACTTTATAATAAAAAAGGTATTGAGCAAAACTTTTCAACACTTAGGATACCTTAACAAAATGATGTAGTAGAAAAAAAAATAGAACTTTACAAGAAATGACATGCACTATATTATGTGAAGGCGATCTTCCTAGATATTTTTTGGATGGAAGTCATTAACATAGCATGCTATATTTTGAACCATATTTTAATCAATTTTTTTAATCTAACTGATTTTAAAGAAAACTCTATATGAGCTTTGGTAAAACAAGAAACCAAATATTAATTATTTTCATGTGTTTGGATGCAAGTATTTATATTGAATAATGAAAAGATAATTTAAAAAATTTTGATACCAATTTAGATGAAAAAATCTTTAGGTTATTTTTTATCTAGCAACACATATAGAATATTCAATAAAAAGACACTTATTATTGAAAAATTGATGCATATTATTTTTTATAAGACTAATGCAAATCCTTCGAGAAAGAAAGGTTTTTTGAATAATGATGCAAGCATATTTAACAAAAAAGTAGAAAATCTCATATTATAGGAATCAATTCTCATAAATAAAGATGAAGAACCAAAGAAAGTGGATGATAATATTAAGATGATTCAAAAGGAAAATAAGTCGACTCAAAAGTAAAATGATCTATCCAATGAATGGAGGTATGCTCATAGACACCTAAATGATTTAATTATTGGTGATCCATCTCAAGGGATAAGAACTTGTTCATCTCTAAGAGATCCATGCAATTACTTAATCTTTGTTTCATAAATAAAACCTAAGATTTTTGAAAAAGCTAAAAAAGATATTAAATAGATTAAAGCTATACAAGAGGTGCTTAACCAATTTGAAAGGAATAAGGTTTGGATACTTATAGGAAAATCTTTAGATTATCATGTAATTGAAACAAAATGAGTTTTCAGAAATAAACTAGATAAAAATGGTAAAGTAATTGTAAGCCCACGTAGGCAACCCAAGAGGGGGGGTGAATTGGATTTTATAAAACTTTTGTACTATTTAAAAGATGAATTAAAGCAAGTATATGCTAATGCAATTCAAATGCATGTGTATTTCAAATAAATGCAGCGAAAATAAAGAAATAAAAGTACAAGTAGAACAATCACACAAACACAAAGGTTTATAGTGGTTTGGTGCCAACCAAGCACCTACATCCACTCCCCAAGAATCCCTTGGGAATTCCACTAAGTTTGGTTTTATAACTTAGGCTCACCAACAACCTTTACAACTTGTTTTGTCTTCGGGCTCACAAGTCAAACCCTAGTTGGTTTCAAGGCTTACCAACAACCGCCCTTGGTTTTACGGGATAACCAAGAACCTAAACAACTTGTTTTGGCATCGGGCTCAAAAGTAAAACTCTAGTTGGTTTCAAGGCTCACCAACAACCACTTTGGTTTTCAAGGCTTACCAAAAATCTTAAGTAAAACAATGTAAGAGCAAGTATAAATGAATACAATAAAAGCTTTCTAAAAATAAAGCAAATATCTCTTTGAAGCCCTTGATTGTTGATGAAGATCTTGTCTTCAAGTTGATGAAGACTTTGATTGATGCTTGTAGATGTAGACTTTGAATGCTCTCTTTGAAACTTGGAAACTTGAAGGCTTTTAATCACTCAACTATTGAATCCTTTAAGAATATTCAAGAAACTCACCAAAGGATTGCTTCCCTATTTGATTCTTGATGTTTATATAGCCTCCCAACACTTAAATGATCGTTTATAGCCGTTAGGGAGGAAAATATGGCCGTTGGAGCCAAGTTGGAGAAGTTCTGCAGTCTAGAAAACTAGCCGTTACTGTTCAAGTATCGACACTTCACCTCCAAGTGTCGACACTTCAGTTTCAAGTATCGATACTTTATTCTCCAGGTGTCGATACTTTACTTCCAAGTGTCGACCATTCAGCTCCAGGTGTCGACACTTGTCTGAAAGTGCTTTCTGAAGTTTTCTGTTTGTCTCAGGCCTTGAGTCGACACTTGATCCTCGGGTGTCGACACTTTATTTCCAGGTATCGATACTTGCCTGTGCCATTGCTGAAATATCTTCAAATTGAAAATTTAACTTCTTCAAGTTCTTCCATATTAATTCCAAAGTCCATATACTTGATTTTCCATTAATTTAAGGACTTTTCAACTGAAATACAAGCATTTCTTCATTCAACATGGTTGAGTACTAAGATCTGAGAAATACACTTAAAATACAATTAGTACTCATATATACTTAAACATTTTGTCAATCATCAAAATCAAGATCAGAGTCAACAATCTTCTCCTTATTGATGATGATAAAACCTTTAAATATATGAAAAGGGTAAGCTTAAAAAGATTAACAATAAGATAAACATGTAAGCTCAAAACAATAAGCACCAAGCTCCCTCTCAAAATATGATCCAAAAAAAATCTTCAAAAATATTTTTCAAAATATGCAAAATTTTCAAATTTTTAAAATTTCTTCTTCTTACTAATTCTTCCCTTTAGATAAAAATATTTTACATTCTTCTCCCCTTTTGCACTTTCTTTCATTTCTTAAATAATTTTTCATGTTTATCCAATCTTCCCCTTTTCATACTTAATAATTTTTTCCCCTTTTTTGACATCATGAAAAAGGGTGAAAGGCAATACAAAGTGGGAATGAAGTCGGAAAGAATAGCAAGTAGGTCATTAAAATTAATGCATGAAATCAAATAATTATGATATCAATTGAATATGATACAAATTGAACATGATACCAATTGAAATATGATACCATTTGAATGTAACTCCTCTTAAATAATTAGATTTGAAAACAAGGAGAAAGAGTATCAAAGCAATATAAGTACAGCATGATATCAAGCAAAACATTCAAAGCATAGTATATGATAACAAATATTTGGATGCTCCCCCTAAATATTATTCTTCCTTAAAAATATGCATTCATTTGATGAATAAGAATATGAAAGCACATGCAACATAATTTTAGACAATTTTAAGATATGAACATAAATTCTAAGTCTGAAATCAAAGATTTGAATTTTTCAAGATATTCATGATTTTCAAAATATAAATGATTGATCATTTATACTTTTAGCATGATTTTAAATTCATTTAAGATGATTTGGTATCCACACAAATGCTAGAAGTAATATGATATCAAGTCTAGCTACTAGAGTAAGTGTTTGTCAATATGCATACCATATTCTTAAATGTAACCCTTAACTACCAGTCTATACTTCATTGAATCAATTCTAACTTAAGCATAGATACCAACAATGAAAGCACATAAATCGTAACATTTCACTTGAAATAATTCAAAAACTGTATTAATCAAAATCAAGTGAAAGTCTAATAATCATAAGTTGAAATCACGAGAGCATGAAATCCATTTACATCAAAATAGTCATGATTACAACTAATGATTATTTGTCTAAGCTTGATTATAATTAATCAATTAAAATATTTTTCAAATCAATATACATTTTTGAAAGTATTTTTCATGAAATACATTAATCAAAATCAAGAGAAGGTCTTACAATTATAAGTTTAATCATGATAGCATGAAATTCATCAATACCAAAAAGTCCATGATCATAACCAATGATTATAAGTCTAAACTTGATTCTAATTAATTATTTAAAATAATTTTTTAAAGTAATTGATGCAATAATTATAACAAAAAAATTTAACTACATTTTCAATCGTGGAAAGAGATGTTTATAATTTACCAATGTACATAATTCTTTCTTTTATCATTTAGTCCAAAATGTAGCTTGTCCACTTCTTCAAATTATCTTGTACAGTCATTTTTTTTAAGAACTTCCTTTCTTCATGTTGGGCTGCAAGATATTCCTGCAAAACAAACTAAGTGGATATTTTTGGTACCCAAACTTTCTTGGGTCCTTTATGATTAGTAATTATGGTTCCTTTTGGAACCCAAACTTTTCTTAATCTAGAAGGATAAGCATTAAAACCATATTTATAAGATAAATTGAAAGAAGAAGGAATAAAGAAATTCTTCAAAAACTTTTGCTTCTTTTCCTCAACCAAAATATTTTTCTTATTCAAAACTTTATCACATAAATCTTTCAAAACAATATTTTCTTTTTCTAAAAATTCTTTTTCTTTAGAAAAATTATTCTTTTCATTTTTTAAAATATCAATCTTGGCATTTAAATTATCATTTTTATTTGCAAGATTGGTGTTGTCAAGAGAAAATGAATCTACATGCCTATTTAATTTCTTGTGCTCAATTTTTAGCAATCTATATTCATGTACAAGATCATTAGATGCATCATGTAGTTCATCAAAGGTAAAATTATAATTATTTTCAGTACATACCTTTTTCTCATTTGCCATGAAACAAAGATGGGCAACTTCATCATCCGTACTTGAATCTTCGCTATCGCTCCAAGTTGCCATCATTTCCTTGAATTTCTTTTTGGCTTTGAAAGCCATTATCTTCTTTTCTGTATCAGCTTCCACTATCCTTTGCCATAAGTTCAACTCATAAGTCATGAGTGAGCCGATAAACTCCTCCAAAGGTAAGGTTTCTACATCTTTAGCTTCTTGGATCGTCGTCACCTTTGGATCCCATGATTTGGCAAAGATCTAAGAATTTTATTCACCAAATCAACATTAGTATAGATTTTGCTAAGACTTTTTAATTCATTAATAATAGTCATAAATCTTGAAAACATATCAGATATAGATTCATAATGCATCATTTCAAAAATTTTAAAAGAGTGTACAAGAAAATTAATTTTAGTGTTCTTTACTTGAAGAGTACCCTCATGAGAACTTCAAGTGTATCCCATATTTCTTTCGTCAATGTGCATGTAGAAATTCTATTAAATTCATTTAAATCCAATGCACAATAAAGCAAGTTCATTGCTTTAGCATTGAGTTCAGTTTGTTTAATGTCATATTCATTCCAATCCTCTTCGAGCTTTGGAATGGAAATGCCATTAACCAAAATGGAAGGAATATGAGGACCACTAACAATGATTTTCCAAAGATGATAACTGATAGATTGAATATGGATACGCATGCGAGTTTTCTAAAATATGTAATTTGTGCCATTGAAAAACGGTGGTCTAATACTAATACCTATAAGGGTTACCATGAACTTTAGCTCAAAATCGTTAGATTTTCAAACAGAGCACTCGCTCTGATACCAATTGTAGGCCCACGTAGGCAATCCAAGAGGGGGGGTGAATTGGATTTTATAAAACTTTTATACTATTTAAAAGATGAATTAAAGCAAGTATGTGCTAATGCAATTCAAGTGCATGTATATTTCAAATAAATGCAGCGGAAATAAAGAAATAAAAGTACAAGAAGAACAATCACACAAATACAAAGGTTTATAGTGGTTCGGTGCCAACCAAGCACCTACATCCACTTTCCAAGAATCCCTTAAAAATTTTACTAAGTTTGGTTTTATAACTTAGGCTCACCAATAATCTTTACAACTTATTTTGTCTTCGGGCTCACAAGTCAAACCATAGTTGGTTTCAAGGCTTACCAACAACCACCCTTGGTTTTACAGGATAACCAAGAACCTAAACAACTTATTTTGGCTTCGGGCTCACAAGTAAAACCCTAGTTGGTTTCAAGGCTCACCAACAACCACTTTGGTTTTCAAGGCTTACCAAAAACCTCTTTGATTTTTCAAGGCTCACCAAAAACCTTAAGTAAAACAATGTAAAAGCAAGTATAAATGAATACAATAAAAGCTTTCTAAAAATAAAGCAAATATCTCTTTGAAACCCTTGATTGTTGATGAAGATCTTGTCTTCAAGTTGATGAAGCCTTTGATTGATGCTTGTAGATGTAGACTTTGAATGCTCTCTTTGAAACTTGAAAGCTTGAAGGCTTTTAATCACTCAACTATTGAATCCTTTAAGAATATTCAAGAAACTCACCAAAGGATTGCTTCCCCATTTGATTCTTGATGTTTATATAGCCTCCCAACACTTAAATGAACGTTTATAGCCGTTAGGGAGGAAAATATGGCCGTTGGAGCCAAGTTGGAGAAGTTCTGCAGCCTAGAAAACTAGCCGTTACTGTTCAAGTGTCGACACTTCACCTCCAGGTGTCAACACTTCAGTTTCAAGTATCGACACTTCATTCTCCAGGTGTCGACACTTCACTTCTAAGCGTCGACACTTCAGCTCCAGGTGTCGACACTTGTCTGAAAGTGCTTTCTGAAGTTTTCTGTTTATCTCAGGCCTTGAGTCGACACTTCACTCTTCAAGTGTCGACACTTGATCCTCGGGTGTCGACACTTCATTTCCAGGTGTCGACACTTGCCTGTGCCATTGCTGAAACATCTTCAAATTAAAACTTTAACTTATTCAAGTTCTTCCATATTAATTCCAAAGTCCATATACTTGATTTTTCATTAATTTAAGGACTTTTTCAACTGAAATACAAGCATTTCTTCATTCAACATGGTTGAGTACTAATATCTGAGAAATACACTTAAAATATAATTAGTACTCATATATACTTAAACATTTTGTCAATCATCAAAATCAAGACCAGAGTCAACAGTAATAAGAAATAAAGCTAGATTAGTTATAAAAGATTATAGCCAAGAAGAAGGAATTGATTTTGATTAAACTTTTGCACATATAGCTAGTTATAAGTAATTAGACTTCTACTAGCTTTTGTATGCTACGTGAATTTTAAGTTTTATCAAATGGATGTTAAAAGTGCATTTTTGAATGGTTTCATTTCTTAAGAGGTTTACATAGAATAATCACCCGATTTTGATAGTCATGAGTTTCCAAATTATGTTTATAAATGATGTGGTGGGATGGTTGACGTGGAGGAACCGGTGGGTGCCACATCAAGAAAGGATGCCGCATCGGGTGCCGCATCAACTCTCCAGCCCGGACACCACTACCGAGCTGAGCTCCCTCAAGACAGCGAGCTGAGCTCTGTCCTCCGCCATGTCAGGCCCGCGAGCTTGGGATGCTTAGGTCGGAGCCACATCCTGCCCGCTAGAGCGAGACCCTCGGAGGTTAGTGCCCTGTGGTCGAGGTCGAGCTCAGCGCTCACCCGCCAACGTGGAGCCTCTCCAAGCGCGCGCCCTCTGGACCGGGTCTGTCTCCTGCCCTCCAGAGCGAGACCCTCGGAGGCTAGTGCCCTGTGGTCGAGGTCGAGCTCAGCACTCACCCGCCAATATGGAGCCTCTCCGAGTGCGCGCCCTCTGGACCGGGTCTGTCTCCTGCCCGCTAGAGCGAGACCCTCGGAGGCTAGTGCCCTGTGGTCGAGGTCGAGCTCAGCGCTCACCCACCAATGTGGAGCCTCTTCGAGTGCGCACCCTCTAGACCGGGTCCGTCTCCTGCCCTCCAGAGCGAGACCCTCGGAGGTTAGTGCCCTGTGGTCGAGGTCGAGCTCAACGCTCACCCGCCAATGTGGAGCCTCTCCGAGCGCGCGCCCTCTAGACCGGGTCCGTCTCCTGCCCGCCAGAGCGAGACCCTCGGAGGTTAATGCCCTATGGTCGAGGTCGAGCTCAGCGCTCACCCACCAACGTGGAGCCTCTCCGAGAGCGCATCCTCTAGACCGGGTCCGTCTTCTGCCCTCCGGAGCGAGACCCTCGAAGGCTAATGCCCTGTGGTCGAGGTCGAGCTCAGCACTCACCCGCCAATGTGGAGCCTCTCCGAGCGTGTGCCCTCTGGACCGGGTCTGTCTTCTGCCCTCTGGAGTGAGACCCTCGAAGGTTAGTGCCCTGTGGTCAAGGTCGAGCTCAGCACTCACCCGTTAACATGGAGCCTCTCCAAGCGCGCGCCCTCCGGACCGGGCCCGCACTCTGCCCTCCTCCACCAAGACGCCCCCCGCAAGCTCGGAGTGCCTAGGTCGGAGTGAGCCCTGCTGTTCCAGCTCAGCCCCAGCTCGGACGAGGTCCTCACCAGCCTAGAACACCGACGAGCGGCCCGAGGACTGCACTGGAACGCCTTCTAGGCCATACTGACCGCCTGCAACCACCAGTTACTCTAGGAAGGAAAGGAGCATGCCGAGCGAGGTGCCACATTCCTCACCAACCACTCGGATCACCCAAGAAAGGAAACCAACCAGGAGATTCGAATCCCATGGGCGACGGCCGGCCATTCAAGGCACTGCCAGGTTTTCCAGAATGAGGTGACCAAGAGGAGTGTCGGAGTGCCTGACAACTCCCCTTATCATGAATCCGAAAAGACTCCTCGGGATACCGCCACACGTGCCTGACAGCCCGGCGGGGATCCCGAGACAAGCGCCCAACGGTAACCTAGCTGCAACAAACTCGGAGGTAACACAACAACAACTCCAACACACAGAAAAAAGACAAGCCAGAAAAAAAAGAAAGAACACAGGTGCGATCCCTACCAGGAAGAGGGGCATGGCACCACCAACACAGGGACAAGCCCAACCAAGAGGGTAAAGCTCCACCACCACTACCACAGTCGAGGGGAAGCGAGGGAAACAAGGAGAAGCGGAGTCACAGGGAACCCCTTTGTCCCCGCTATCATTCTTCCCCTGCAACGTTTCCATCCTCACACACATATTTTACTCCTCCTAGTGCGGAGTCCATCAAGAGGGGCCCGACTAGGAGAATATGTTCCCCTGGATTGTCACTGACTTGACCGTCGAAGTGCCCCCGCCGGAAACCCCGGCCCGGGTCACTAACCCCTGTTTCACACGACCAGGAGCAGAGGGCCGCCGGGCAGCGAAGGAAGCGCACTCCGGCACCGGCAGGAGCTACGGGCCACGACGATCTTGGTGGCAATAATAAATTATTTAAAGCTTTTTATAGCTTGAAACAAGTTCCTCATGCATGGTATGAATGTTTAAGTAGGTTATTGCTCTAAAATAATTTTATAAAAGAAAAAGTAGACACTACATTATTTTTGAAAAGAAAGAATGATGATTTATTAGTTGTCCAAATATATATTGATGACATTATATTCAGTGCTATTAATTAAACTCTTTGTCAAGAATTTACTAAGCTAATATAGAAAAGATTTAAGATGAGTATGATAGGAGGACTCAACTTCTTTTTCATACTCTAGTAAAATAGATAAATAAAGGAATCTTTATCAACCAAATAAAATATACTAAAGAGATACTAAATAAGTTTGGGATGGAGAGTTCAAAAAAATTGGCACACCAATGAGATTAACATTTAAGCTTGACAAGGATGAGAAAGATAAGAGTATAGATTAAATATTTTATAGAAGTATGATTGAATCTCTACTCTATCACACTACTAGTAGACTTGATATAATGTTCAGTGTATGTATATGTACTAGATACCAATCCAATCCTAAGAAATTGTACTTGCTAGCTATTAAAAAAAAATTTAGATATTTATTTGGTATTACTAATGCCGGATTATTATATTCTAAGTAATCTTAATTTAATTAATTGGATATTCATATTCTAATTTTATTATATATAAATTAGATAGGAAAAGTACTAGTAAAATTTATCAATTTTTAGGAGTAAACTTAATCTCTTGGTTTAGTAAGAAATAAAGTTCAGTAGCATTGTCTATGCCGAGATCAAATACATTGCGATCGAAAGTTGTTGTATTCAAATTTTATAGATTAAACAATAACTAAAAGACTTCGGTATAAAACTAAATAACATTCCCATAAGATGTGCCATAAATCTTACTAAAAATTTAATTGAATACTCAAAAAATAAATACATTGAAATAAGATATCATTTCATAAAAGACAATGTGCAAAATGGTGAAGTTGTGCTTAATTTTGTTAGCACTGATAAGCAACTAGCTAATATTTTTATAAAATCCTTAGGTGAGGATAGATTTAGCATGATTAAAAGAGAATTAGATATTTATTATCCCTTTGTTTAAAATTCTTCCTTTCTTTTTGAAAAATCTTTATCTAGAGGTATTCTTATAATTTTGGCACTCTTAGAATTTTCAAAATTAGTTTTGAAATCCTTTTAGAGTTATTTTGAATCAAGCTTTCTGAATTTTTTTTGACTCGAGTCTGAGCTGACTCAAACTAAATTTAAGCCAACTCGAGTTCGAGTTAACTCGATAGGAATTTAAGTCAACTCGAGTACAAGATTGACCTTTTTAAAATAGGGACCCGTAGGCCCTATTTTTAGACATTAGACTATCCCCCACCTTAAAAATAATAAAATCCCTCATCCAAACACTCCACCTGTCCAAGAAACTTCCAAATCCTCCCTTTTCCTATTTTTCCTTGATTCCAACCCGTTTCCTAGTAATCATATACCCTAGAAAGATGTTGGCTAGTTGTATGAAGCATCTATGGATCAAAACGAAGTGAGTTCATGCAACTCGGAGCTTAGAGAGATAGAGGAGAGCTGAAGCAGTAAGAGAAGATGCTCTTCCATCTCTTATTGAGCCTCACATGCTGTCTACTACTCAAATGCCACCTTTCCCACATCTATTGGCTAAAAGAAGGGCAGGTAGGGTCATTATGACTAGTAGATGGATCAACTTCCACTTTTTTTATGAGAACGGCTTTACATTTTATGAGTGGATTAGGAGACAGGGGTGGGAGGAGTTTTATAAAATAAATATCTTGACCTATCCCAAGCTTGTTAGAGAATTTTATGAACATCTAAGAAGAGTTTTTGGTGGTGTTTTATCTGTAGTGAAAGAAATAGAAATTACCTTGATTGATGCTTCTCTAGGCTAGATTCTTGGTATTCCTACTGAGGCTATGGTAGCAGACAAACTGGCTAACTGGAGAGTTGGACTTTGATGTGTATTGAACTGTATGGATGTTAAGGGTATTGGTGAGTTCAAGTCCAATACCTTGTCTACTAACTTGAGCTTGTTGCATCATATTATTGGAAGGATCTTCAATCCCAAGATCAGCAGGTTTGATTTTGTATATGAGAGGGACCTAGCAATGAAGTATTATCTTATACAATCTATACCAATCAATCTCCCTGGGATTATGTTGATTCAGATGAGAGAGGCGGCAGAGAGAGTAAAGGCCTGTCTACCCTATAGCATGCTACTAACCTGCATTTTTGAGAGCTTTGGAGTATCCTTTGAGGAGGAATCCTTTAAGTAGCTCCAGAGCTATAATGAGTACTATGACTAAACCCTTCATCGAATGGGGTACTAGAGAGTGGGGGATCACTTGTGAGATGAGTTTTTGATCTAGAAGCACAGGAGGGACCAGAATCTCCAGTTCACAAAGCTAAGCCTTCTTCACCACCCAGGCCAGATGAGATAGCAGCAGGACCTTCTAATATTCCTGCTCTATCTCTGAGAATACCTAACACCTTTCATACATGGACTACGGTGGATGACATTATGGTATGAAGGATAGCTGAGATAGTTGGACAAATTATCAGAGAAGAGCTTTGATATGTAAGAATCGAGATGTGGATGCTTACTAGCAGAGTCGATGGACTTCAGACTGAGATACTGACATACATTGACTCATTGAGTAGCTATCCACAAACTCCTCTATATCAGGCATTATAGATAGGTTGACTAGGAGATTGGATGATGGTTTCATCAATGTTTGGATTATTGTTGACAAACTTAGGATGTCCATAATAGCGAACATTGGTCTAGTGCATACTATGTTTATGAGGATTTTTGACATTGTATCAGATCAGGTAACAGTAGCAGCTCCACCTTCTTCTCTTGTCTCACTTTAGTGATTCAGATGATGAGTCACCCTCCTCAGGTTTCACCTCCTAAAACTATTCAGCTTGACCCTGCATAGCCCAGATCGTTTGTTAGGCCATCATTAGGACTTATAAGACACTGCAGCAATCTCACCGATCTTTCAGGAGACCACCTATAGCACCTACTAGCTCAGCTACGAGGATCTAGAGTCAGACAGTCGATTCTGCAACCTAGGAGTTATTTACACTTGTTTTAGACCTAATATATATTAGGTCATATGTTTTGAACTTTTATGTATCAAACATTTTATATGTATTAGGTTTTGTACTTTGATGATATGAGCTTCTAGTTGTATCTTTTTACTTTATGTACTGACAAACTAGTTGATGATATATATATATATATATATATAACTTTTATGTCTTATACGTTTGATTTATTTTATGGATGACATATTTTCATATTGCTTCTCTTAGAGTTATCTCTCTCTCCTACCTTTTTAATGATGCTAATAAAAAGAGGGAGTACTATTGAAAGGAGGATTAATATTGAATAAAACAAAAAAGGAGAGTAAAAATATCCAAAAGGATGAATAAGATAGACTAAATGCTTGATTAGTGATTGATTTTTTAATATAAATGATCATTTTTTTAAATTTCTTACAAATATTTATTCTAATGCCTATTCACTCTAATATTTATACTTTTTTATTTTGAACTAAATGTCTTAATATTTTCAAAATATACTTTGATACTTTATTTATAACTCTAAATTTCTAAAACATACTTTGGTACTCTTATTCATACTCTAAAATTTTCAATCCTAGCCTTAATTATAAATTTGCTCTAATAATCTCATACTTTTATTTTTCAAAAGCATGCTCTAATACTTTCAAAACGTATTTAGATACTTATGTATTAGGTTTTAATACCCCTTGCATTAATGTATAACACAAAATTTATAAATCTGGACCTAAATTTCACAAAATGTACTCTAATATTCTTTTGCAATTCACGTCAATTTGATTTTATACTCTATTATTTCTTAAAGATATGATGTGTTCGATTTTCTTATATATATACTCAAAGTTTTGTCATCATAATTAAAAAGGAGGAGATTGTTGGTCCCAAGGATTAAGTTTAATGGATAACAAAATATTTGAGTATACAATATCACTAATGAACTACATAAGTTAATATTTCAAGAAAATATAAGGATAAAACCAATAAATCCAAAACATAAATTTTTGAAGATTAGTTACTTGAGAAAAACTAACAAATTTTGTGAGGAAATAAGTGTGTTGAAGTTTGGAGTCTTAAAAGTTATAGAAAATCAAGTTTCAGCCCTATATCAGAATGTTTCAGCTTGATACTACAAAGTTTCAACTGGTATGCTACTGAGTCGACTCAAACAAAATTCAAGTCGACCCGATAAGGGGGTCCAAATAATAGAAAGCTATTTTTTATGGCTGATCTTTGAGCCGACTTGAAGCAATCTTAAGTCAACTCAAATATCTTTTGAACCGATCTTATAGAACCAAGTCGACTTAATAGAAGATAATAGAGAGCCATGTCTTGGAGAAAAGGTTTGAGCAAACTTAATAGAAGACTGAGCCAACTAAGAAGAACTCTAAGTCGACTCAACAGGGATCTCAATCGACTCGAAGGTTGCTAATAAGCATAATGGCCAGTTTTTTAGAAAAATATAGATTGGCTTTGTCTTGTTCCCAATGGCTATTTTTCTTCTTCAATAGTTAGAAATAGCTAGTTTGACCTTGGAAGGCTTCTTAAAGGTTATCAAACTCATTAAAGATATCTAAAAATCTTCAAATTCAAAGAATATTCCAAGTGTCATCAAAAAAAAGAGAAAAGCCAAAAAATCTTGATTTGAGAGCTCATTCTTCTAACCACTTGAAGTAATTTCATCAACCATTGGCTTCTTAGCAAGGAGACAATTATTGAACCTTCTAAATATTCTTTGTATCTCCTTCTACTGTGAATAAGTTCTTCACTTGCTCTTTTTAAGGAATTTTCTTGTATTTAAATTGCTCCTTCTTATCTTTTTTTTTGCCTACTTCAGTTGGAATTGAAGTTAGGTATTTCTTGAGCCAAGGATTGGCTTGTAGGGTTTTGGATTGTGAGCCCAAGAAAATAATCTAGGTAGGGTTTGGTTTGTGAGCCCAGGAAAACAAACTGGTTGTAATCTTTGGAGAAGATTCTAGTAAAAATTTCTAAGAGGAGACTTGAGGAGTGGACATAGGTGCTGGAATACCAAACCACTATAAAAAATTTTTTGTATTTGTGATTGCTTGCCTACCTCCTTTATTTTCAGCACTTACATCTTTTACACTTACATTTCTGCTCACATACACTTCACTGTAGCAATGATTAAGGTTGATTTTTTTAAAAAACCTAATTCATCCCCCCTTTTGGATTGTCTAGCTAAGCTATATTTTTATTTTCAGAGATTATACATGATGTCTTCTAGAGACCGAAACCTTACTAATTAAGAAGAGAGCTCTAGATGACAGAGCTCTCGAGGACAGAGCGACATGCTACTAGCTTGCATGCTTTTGCAACAATCACACCATACTTATCTTGGAATGGAAGGCATTGAAAATGATCGGTGCTCTGGCTACATAGCTGCTACCCTTGCTAGCCAAAAGATAGAGTACTAGAGAGGATGCCTCATCGTGTTGCCCCTTCTTTAGTGTCATCCTCCTATATTTGACTATCGTGAAGCGGGGTAGCAATCAAAGGATAATAACAGCCAGTGAAATATGGAAGATTGTAGAAGCATGCTAGAATGCGATGGTGGACAATGCTTCAAATGGATTATGTGAGAAAGGAAGCTCCTTTAATGTAGTTTAGGGCAGACACTCCATCAAAAAGGTTTATTGATATTGGCAGCCCTGTCAGCACGCATATGGTAGCCAATAAATTCATAAAAATTTTATACATATTTATATTAATTTTATATTAAATTGATGATATATTTTATTTAATTTATTTTTAATATTTATTTATTATAAACACGGTAGCTATGTCATCCATCGGTGCGGTTGTAGTTATGAATTTTCTACCAACTACAAGAGAGGGCATGTAGGAGGAGGAGGACGACGACAATAATGATGTACATCTTGTTGCCGATCCCGCCGTCGCGCCTGTGGCTTCGGAGCCGCCGATCCAACTAAACCGTCTCGCCCCTGGGTCCTCCTAGCTGGACTGAACCTGCAAGGCAAGGTCAGAAATCCCGGCCGGGGATCCCGGCGAGGGAGCTCCGACGGTCAAGTTAGTAGACGGCGAGAGGGAATGGATTCTCTGGGACGGGCCCCCGAAGGAGTCCCAGACTCAGAGAACGTGCAGCAAGAAAGGTGCCAGAAAGACCAGAAACCCGGCTGGGCTCCTTTGCCGAGCTCACGCCAAGGGGCCCCCTCTCAGGATCGTGGATCTTGCTCTTGAAGCAGAGTCTCCCGCCTTTGTTTCTTGCTTCACCTCACTTACCTTGTCGTCTATCTTCTCCTTCCTTTTATCTCCTCCTGTTTCCCCTCTGTCTTCCATTCCTGGGAGGCTCCTTTTGTCGCTTTCATCCTCTCCCCTCCCCACTTTCCCTTTCCCCTTCTGGATCAGAGGGCCGGGCGGCTTTTTGGCCTCGTTTGCCGAGCCCAGCGGGGAAAGAGTAGAGGAGGGGGGCGCTGGTCAGACTGCCGACCAGACCTCGGGCCGAGCATGAGCGCCCTCCTTCCCAGACACCGACACTGTCCGTTATTGGGTCCTATTTTGTCAGGGCCTCGTCTCTCGACTTCGGAACATGTCGGGCCGACGTAAGTGATGTTTCGCATGCCGTCGCCATCCGTACGGGGCACCTTTCTCGGGATGCGGCAAGCACGGCTCGAGGGGCAACCTCGGAGCCCGTGCCCCCATTCTATGGGACCTTCTCTGTACGAGCTGGCCTACCTCGGTCGAGGTGGACCCCTCCCGGGTGGACACCTGGTGGAGCAGCAGAAGGACGTTCGGCTTCGGCCGAGGTGATCCCGTCTCCGGGCGCCACCTGGCGAAGGAGCGAAGGGGCCCGGGTCGACCTCGGTCGAGGCGGGACCGTCTCTGGGTGCCACCTGGCGAGGGAGTGGGGGAGCTGCCGAACTCGGCCGAGGTGGACCCCTCCTGGGTGGACACCTGGCGGAGTGGCAGAAGGACGCTCGGCTTCGGCCGAGGTGGTCCCATCTCCGGGCGCCACCTGGCGAAGGAGCGAAGGGGCCCGGCTCAACCTCGGCCGAGGTGGGACCGTCTCTGGGTGCCACCTGGCGAGGGAGCGGGGGAGCCGCCGAACTCGACCGAGGTGGGCCCCTCCTGGGTGGACACCTGGCAGAGTGGCAGAAGGATGCTCGGCTTCGGCCGAGGTGGTCCCATCTCCGGGCGCCACCTGGCGAAGGAGCGAAGAGGCCCGGCTCGACCTCGGCCGAGGCGGGACCATCTCTGGGTGCCACCTGGCGAGGGAGAGGGGGAGCCGCCGAACTCGGCCGAGGTGGACCCCTCCTGGGTGGACACCTGGCGGAGTGGCAGAAGGACGCTCGACTTCGGTCGAGGTGGTCCCGTCTCCGGGCGCCACCTGGCGAAGGAGCGAAGAGGCTCGGCTCGACCTCGGCCAAGGCGGGACCGTCTCTGGGTGCCACCTGGCGAGGAAGCGGGGGAGCCGCCGATCTCGACCGAGGTGGACCCCTCCTGGGTGGACACCTGGTGGAGTGGCAGAAGGATGCTCAGCCTCGGCCGAGGTGGTCCCGTCTTCGGGCGCCACCTGGCGAAGGAGCGAAGGGGCCCCGGCTCGACCTCAGCCGAGGCGAGACCGTCTCTGGGTGCCACCTGGCGAGGGAGCGGGGGAGCTGCCGAACTCGACCGAGATGGACCCCTCCTGGGTGGACACCTGGCGGAGTGGCAGAAGGACGCTCGGCTTCGGCCAAGCTCGACCTCGGCCGGGATGGGCTGCATCTGACTCAGCCGAAAAAAAGACTCCACGTGGCTCGAATCATGCCCAACAAAATCTGAGATATGCCACGTCATCGTTACGGCCGTAACAGTTGCCCCCCAACCCACCGTTCCGTTAGGACGTCGTGGGACGGGACGTTGGGATTAAATACGGAGATGACATGGGGGGGCGAAGATCTTGCATCATAATTGCCACGATCCTCGTCGCCGTTACTCGGTGCGCCCAAAGCCCTATAGGAGGCCGCCACGCGTCGCCTATTCGCCCGCAATTAATGCGTCGCTTCGAAGCAGAGGCCGTTTCCCTGCTAACGAGGCATCGGTGTCGGGCGTGCGTCCACGCGGCGATCATCCAATGTCCAGGAGCGGAATGACGGGTGCGTCCGCTGTCGATTGAGTTTGAAAAGGAGGGGACTTTCCGGAATGAGGCCCTTTCCCTTGCTCCGTCGGCGGTTCGCTGCAGGCTATCCCCCTCTGCCCCGCGTTGCACAGTGCATTTCGGTGAGTGCCCCCGTCTCTTCTTCATTCTTCTCCTTTCCTCTAATGTGCTTTTCTCACCCTCTTCTCTGCCATGGCGCGCCGTCGCCATGTTTCTTCTAACCCGGACGAGGCCGGTCCATCCTGGTCGAGGACTCCATCGTCTTCCTCCTCGGAAGAGGAAGTAATCCCGGAGGAGACCCGCAGGCGACTTCAGCCTGGGGGTATCACCATTGGCATCCCCAGGGGTGTCAGGTCTCCTCCCGTCGTGTCCGCACTTCCCATTTCTTCTCTTCCTCCTCCGACCCTTCCTTCTGTCGGTCCCTCCGGTCATATTTCCACGATGACCGAAGGTGACCTTTCTTTGCTCCGGGAGGTCTATGGCATCCCGGGGTCAATCAGTCTCTTTGTTCCGCGGCCCGGGGATCGCATCACCATGAGTGGCCCCGGCCGCATAGCTTTCTACGAGGACTTCCTTCTCGGGGGTTTTCGGTTCCCTCTGCACCCCTTCTTCCTTTCCTTCCTCAGCCATTTTCGTCTAGTCCCGGCCCAGTTGGCTCCCAATGCCATCCGGGTCATCTCTTCTTTCATTGTCTTCTGTCACTTCCACGGGTTTGTTGCCCATTTCTCCCTCTTCAGGGCCCTGTTTACCCTGAAGCGGTACTCCACCGATGATGGCTGGTGGTACATCTCGCCCCGGCCCAGGTGTCTCCGGTTCGACCTCCCTTCTTCCATCAAGGGTTGGAAGAACCGGTTCTTTTTTGCCTCGGTCGAGGATGTCGACTGGACCTGGAGCGAGCCGGATCGGTCCTTGAACCGGAACTCCCAAGTCGAGCCGACGGACCAAGAGGCCTACTCCCAGCTTCTGAGCGACGTAGTCCCAGCGCTCGAGGTTCTGTTCTCGAAGTAGAACTTGTTCGAGGTGGGGGTCAGCCCCATCCACGAGCCGGGTGAGGCTCAGCTCTTCTCTTGTTCTGCTTTTCCGTTCTCTTTCTTTTAGCCGAGCTGACCGACTCTTTGTCTATTGCAGGTATGAAGTTTTCGTTGGAGAACCTTCTGGAGGGCGCGGCCCAGAGGAATGCCGCCGAGGTGGACGAGCCTGCGGCGAAGAGGGCTCGCACCGAGGTGAGCCAGGAGGTCACGCCGGCGCCCGTGCCTAGTCCGGTAGCCGCTGCTCCCCCGCCCAGGCCACCTCGGGCCTGGGCCACTGATGCTCCAGCCATCTGACCTGGCGGTGCTGCCGACGAGGGAGGCCCACCGGCAGTAGTTCCACCCCGGGCCGGCCCCATCATTACCGCAGAGCCGACGGCACCGCCCGTGACTCCAGCCGCTCCGGCGATGGCGGTTCCTCCCGGGGGGTCGGTCCCCCCCGCAGCCGACCTGACGGCTCCGCCGCTGGTGATCACCAACCGGTGTTCTGTGATCCGCGACAAGGGGCTCGCGGAGAAAGTGATGGAGTTCGCCTCCACCTCCCGGGATCGCCGATCTCGAGGTGGCCGGGACTATGCCGATGCCTTGCTCGGGATCCTCCCGCAGCTCTTCACGGTGAGTCCGAACTCAGAGCCCTCTCTTCTTTGCCACTTCGGTTGGCTTTTCTACTAACCTATTCTTCTTGCTGTGCAGATCGGGACTGACATGCTCCTGCCGAGGAACTTCCTCGCAGGGTACGCAAAGAAGGATGCCGAGAAAGAGGAGAAGCTCGGCAAGCTCGCGGCCGATATGAAAGACCTCATGGAGAAGGGGGTCGAGCTGCAAGGGAGCAACCAGGCCCTTCAGGCGAACCTGGCACGCGCCGAGGAGCGCGTCAAGGACCTAGAGTCCTCTCTGGCCGAGGAGAGGACCTCCTACCAGCGGCGCACGGAGGAGGATGCGGCTGAGAGGGCTGGTCTCCAAGCCCATTCTCAGTGGTTGGAGCGTCAGCTGGAGGAGGCCAGGCGGGAGGCGAGTGTGGCCAAGGAGAGGAGCGCCTACGTCAACGGGCTCCTAGAGGCCGCGAAGCGGGAGGCGCAGGAGGCCGTCCCGAGGTTCCGGGCCTCCGACGAGTACGTCTCGGAGGTCCGGGAGGCCGTTGTGGACTCCTTCCTGAAGGAGTTCCAAGTGTGCCGGGAGAAGGTGGGGTCCTTCTACCCCGAGCTCGACCTCAGTGGGGTGGCTCTCGGGGGCAGAAGGCAAGGACCTGCCAGCGGGGCTTCCGGTGCGGCGGGCGACACAGCTGCGGCCCCAGCGGGTGACACGGTCGTGGCTCCGAAGCGGCCCTCCGAGCCAGCAGCTGTCGACGGTGAGGACGGGGAGTGCGTGACCCGGATTGAGGATCCTGCTACCGCACCAAACTGAGCTGCAGATGTATCCCTTGCTTTTCTTTTTGTTTTTTGGGGACTCCCGACCTGTCGGGACTCCCTTGTTGTAATCCTTGTTTTCAAATCAATGAAGATTTAATTTTATCAAGTCTCGACCTCGTCTTCCTCTTTCACCTTTTCTTTTCTTCTTTTTTTTTTTTTTTGAGGTGTTGGTGTGGAATGCCGAGACGAGGGTGGACCTGCTCCGGGCTGAGTCAACGGGTGGACCTGGTCCCATCCAGCGTTCAGATCAAAGTTCGGAGCATTCCGGACCGGGTGGCAGTAGAGTAGGCCTTGCGTGGGCCCTTCTTTGGGCTTGTCTTCGTGATCGCGTGGGCGAACTGGGTTCTGCCCCGCCTTCCAGACCGAAGTCCGGGATTTCCGGACTGAACCCCGGGGCTGCAGGCTTTGTTCAAGCCTTACACGGCTTGCCGAGCTGTTCTCCATGATCGCGTGGGTGAGCTGGGCTCTGCCCCACCTTCCAGACCGAAGTCCGGGACTTCCGGACTGAACCCCGGGGCCGCAGGCTTTGTTCAAGCCTTGCGCGGCTTGCCGAGCTGTTCTCCGTGATCGCGTGGGCAAGCTGGGCTCTGCCCCGCCTTCCAGACCGAAGTCCGGGACTTCCAGACTGAACCCCGGGGCCACAGGCTTTGTTCAAGCCTTGCGCGGCTTGTCGAGCTGTTCTCTGTGATCGCGTGGGCGAGCTGGGCTCTGCCCCGCCTTCCAGACCGAAGCCCGGGACTTCCAGACTAAACCCCGGGGCCGCAGGCTTTGTTCAAGCCTTGCGCGGCTTGCCGAGCTGTTCTCCGTGATCACGTGGGCGAGCTGGGCTCTGCCCCGCCTTCCAGACCGAAGTCCGGGACTTCCGGACTGAACCCCGGGGCCGCAGGCTTTGTTCAAGCCTTGCGCGGCTTGCCGAGCTGTTCTCCGTGATCGCGTGGGTGAGTTAGGCTCTGCCCCGCCTTCCAGACCGAAGTCCGGGACTTCCGGACTGAACCCCGGGGCCGTAGGCTTTGTTTAAGCCTTGCGCGGCTTGCCGAGATGTTCTCCATGATCGCGTGGGTGAGCTGGGCTCTACCCCGCCTTCCAGACCAAAGTCCAGGACTTCTTGCTTTCTCGGGCTTCAGCCACAGTCGTGTTTGCCAAACTCAGAGTCATGCGCCCGTTTCCCTACGATGTGAGAAAGAGCGTTTGAAGCAAAGAAACTTTATTGCAGGAGTTGGGGAAACCTTACATTATTGATAATACACCCTTAGGATCGAGGCGTTCCACGTCCGAGGGAACCTGGACCCTCCCAATTCTTCCAAGAAGCAGGCCCCATGAGGGAGGGCTTCCGCTACCCTGTACGGGCCTTCCCAGTTCGGGGAGAGCTTCCCGCACTCTCGTGGCTGAGAAGCTTCAGCACGCCGGAGCACGAGATCTCCGGGACGAAAAGACTTCGACCGCTCCCGGGAGTTGTAATACCTGGCCACTCGCTGCCTGTATGCCGCCATCCAGACTCGGGCCTTGTCCCTCGTCTCTTCAAGAAGGTCCAGGTTGAGCATCATTCTGGCGGGGTTCTCCGTCTCGTCGTATTGTTCCACACGCAGTGTGGGTAGACTGAGCTCAATCGGGATAACTGCCTCGGCTCCATAGACAAGGTTGAATGGGGTCTCGTCGGTCGCCGTCCTCGAGGTGGTGTGGTATGCCCAGAGGATGCTGGGGAGCTCCTCCGCCCACCTGTCCTTGGCCTGGTCTAGCCTCGTGCGGAGGCCCTACAAAATAGTCCTGTTCGTGACCTCGGCTTCTCCATTGGTCTGAGGGTGAGCAACGGAGGTGAAGCGATGGTGGATGCCGAGGTCGCTGCAGAATTCTTCAAACTCCCGGCAGTCGAACTGACACCCATTATCAGTGATCACGGTGTGGGGGAGGCCAAAATGGCAGATGATCGACTTCCAAAAGAACTTGGCGACGTTTGCTTCGGTGATCCGCGCCAAGAGTTCAGCATCGACCCACTTCATGAAGTAGTCGATGGCCACGATCAGGAACTTTCGTTGCCCGGACGCCGGTGGAAATGGTCCTAGGAGGTCCATTCCCCATTGGGCAAATGGCCACGGAGCTGAGAGCTGGGAGAATGGGGTGGAGGGCTGCCGTTGCACCACGGCATGCCGCTGGCACCGATCACACCTCTTCACGAAATCGACGGCGTCCTCCTTCATCGTCTCCCAAAAATAGCCTTGATGGAGGGCCTTGTAGGCTAGCATTCTGCCCCCCACGTGGTTCCCACAGATGCCCTCATGAATCTCCTGGAGCACGAGTGTGGCCTCCGCGGGTCCCAGGCACTTAAGGAGGGGGTAGGAGTAGGACCTTCGACACAGTTGCCCATCCATCAGGACGAACCGCGCGGCCTTCTTTTTGATAAGGCGTGCCGCTGCACGGTCCTCTGGCAGGGTACCGCTGGTGATGTACTCGGCGTATTTGTCCATCCAGTTGGGCTCACGGCTGACCTGATGGACCTCCACTAGGATCTCATAGCTTGGGGCCTTGAGGCGCTCCACATGAGCGCGGCCCAGCATCGAGTCCGGCAGGGTTGCCAGCCGGGAAAGAGTGTCCGCACGGGCATTTTCCCCGCGAGGGATGTGAAAGATGTTGAAGCGCCGAAACACGGCCGTGCCCGCTCTAACAAGCTCCAAATACTTCGCCATTTGAGGGTCATGCGCGGTGTATTCTCTGGAGACCTGTCCCGCCACTAGCTGGGAGTCGGTGAAGGCTTTGAGGTTAGCCACGCTCAGCTCGCGGGAGACCCTCAGCCCGGCGAGGAGCGCATCGTATTCTGCCTGATTGTTGGTCGCGGTGAACTGGAAACAGAGCGCGCATTCGGCGACGACCCCACCACCATTGGCGAGAATGAGTCCGGCTCCGCTCCCGCCGGAGTTCGAGGCTCCATCTACATGAAGGATCCACGCGTCCTCTCCGGGCTCCTCGGGGTCCGGTTTCAGCTGCTGGTGCGAGGGGTCCTCCTCGGACTCCTTGCCAGGCCCGCGCACTCGACCAAAAAGTCGGCCAGCACTTGCGCTTTCATGGCCGACCTCGGCCTGTAAGCGATGTCGAACTCGCTGAGCTTGAGCGCCCACTTCGCCAATCGCCCCGACATGTCGGGTCGGCTGAGTACCGCTTTCAGCGGTTGATCCATCAGGACGGCAAAGGGATGCGCTTGGAAATAAGGCCTGAGATGCTGAGCAGACATTATTAACGCAAAAATGAGCTTTTCGGGCCGGGAATACCTGAGCTCCGCATCGCGGAGAAGCTTGCTGGTGTAGTACACCGGCCGCTGGACTCCCTGGTCGTCGGTCCGAACTAGGACCGAGCTGACGGCCTCCGGGGTGACTGCCAGGTAGAGGATGAGCTCCTCTCCTTCCTCGGGCCTGGAAAGCAGTGGGGGTGAAGCGAGTGTCTTCTTCAGCTCTTCAAAGGCCTCCTGGCACTCCTCGGTCCATGCGAAGTCGTTCATCTTCCTCAACACTTTGAAGAAGGGCCGGCAGCGGTCGGCCGACCTGGAGATGAACCGGCTCAGGGCGGCTATCCGGCTGGTGAGTTGCTGCACTTGCTTCTTGGAGGCGGGCTGCTCCATGTTCAGGATGGCCCGGACCTTCTCCGGTTTGGCTTCAATCCCTCTCTGGGTTACCATGAACCCCAGGAACTTCCCGGCGGAGATGCCGAAAGCGCACTTCACCGGGTTTAGCTTCATCTGATGAAGTTGGAGGTTGCCGAAAGTCTCCGCCAGGTCAGCCACGTGATCCGAGTGGGGCTTGCTCATCACCAGCATATCGTCCACGTACACCTGTATGTTGCGGTCGATCTGGTCTTTAAAGACTCAGTTGACCAGATGCTGGTACGTGGCCCCGGCGTTCTTGAGGCCAAACGGCATCATCCTGTAACAGAAAGTTCCGTGGTCGGTGATGAAGGCAGTGTGCTCCTCGTCCTCCGGGTTCATTCGGATCTGGTTGTAGCCGGAGAAGGCGTCCATGAAGGACAGGAGGCGATGCCCCGAGGTGGTGTCGACCAACTGGTCAATCTTTGGAAGAGGGAAGCTGTCCTTTGGGCAAGCTCGGTTGAGGTCGGTGTAGTCTACACAGATCCTCCACTTACCACTGCTCTTCCTCACCATGACCACATTCGCCAGCCAGTTGGGATAATGAACTTCCCGCATGAAGCCGGCGGTGAGGAGTTTCTCCACCTCTTCATTGATGGCCCTCTGCCTCTCCACAGCGAAGCTCCTCTTCTTCTGGCGGACCGGGCGGCAGCTCGGGTCCACGTTCAGTTTGTGCGTAATGACCTCGGGGGGAATGCCCGGCATGTCGGCCGCTGACCAGGCGAACACGTCCGCGTTCATGCGGAGGAACTCCAGCAGGCGGGCCCGTTCATCTTCTGGGAGCTGCGCTCCCACCTGCACCGTCTTCAGTGGGTCCGAACCGAGGGGATAAGTCAACAGGCGCTCGACGGGTCCTCCCCTGGGTTCCTTCTCCCTTAGGTCGAGGTTGTCGACGTTGGGGGCGAGCTCCGCGCCCCGGGCGCCCGGGACCGTCTGGAGGCAATGCGGGACTGGCTGGGTCATCCCCCTCATCACCCCGAATCCGGAAGCTGTAGGAAATTGCACTAGCAACCACTTCGTGGAAATCATGGCGTCTAGTTGGTTGAGCCCGGGATGCCCAAGGATCGTGTTGTAAGGCGAAGGAAGCTTAACGATGGTAAACGTCATCAAGACGGTCGTCTGCCGAGGTGGGGATCCAGCGGTGACCGAGAGAGTGATCTCCCCTTCGACCCCCACCGAGTCCCCAGTAAAGCCTACCAGGGGGGTGTGCACTGGCCTCAGCTGATCATGAGACATATTCATTCGAGAGAAAGCATCATAAAAAAGTACGTCAGCCGAGCTCCCACTATCTACCATAATTCGGTGTACAGGATGCTTCGCGATGGTCATCTCAACCACCACAGCATCATTGTTTACATTCTCATTTTCATTCCCCTTCTCGGAAGGGGGTACATTCTCCGGGTTCCCGACCTCCCGGGCTCTCTTTGCCGCCCGCCCGATCCCAAGTGAGATCATGCCCACCGGCTTCTCCGTCGGGCGGTTGTCGATTGCAGGAACCGAAGGTAAGGCCGCGAGCAGCTGTCCCTCCGCCGGGACCTCATTCCTCACGAACTTCCTGAGGTAGCCCCTTTTGATCAGCTCCTCGATTTCCCGCTTCAGGTTGCGACACTCCTCCGTGTCATGGCCGTGCTCGCGGTGGAACTGGCAATACTTTGACTTGTCCCGGGTGCCTCTTGGGTTCTGAGGAGGAGGTCGGCGGAGGTAGTGCTCACCCTCAATTTCCATGAGGATCTTTGTTCGGGGAGCGAGAAGGGGGGTGAACCTTCGCTCCGGGGTGGCCTCACCCTTCGACCTTGGATTCTGGCGAGGGTCGGCAGATGTTCCGGGCCTCCGAGCTCCTGGAACATCCCTCGGGGCTGGCTTCTTCAAAGTCTTCTCGTCTAGCTCTCGACGGGTGCGGTCGGCCTCCTCCGCTCGGATGTACTTGTGGGCGCGGAGGAGGAGCTCGGAGTACGTCCTGGGGAGTTTTTTGTCCAGGGAGTAGGTCAGACAGGATGTCTTGAGCCCGCGCTTCAAGGCAAGCATGGCGACGGGCTCGTCCAGGCTGTAGATCTCCAGGGCTACGGTCTTGAACCGGGTGATGTAGTCCCGGAGCAGCTCCTGGTCCTGCTGGCGGATGGAGAAGAGGTTGTCCACCTCTCTCGGCACCTTCCGACAAACGTCGAAGTGCGCCACAAACTTTCCCTCCAACTGATGGAAGGAGCAAATAGATCCGGGCTCGAGGCGGGTGAACCAGACTCGAGCGGCCTTCCGAAGGGTAACGGGGAAGGCGATGCACAAAAGAGCGTCCGTGGCCCCCTGGACCCTCATGAGAGCCTTGTAGCTCTCCAGATGGTCCAGAGGGTCGGTGGTCCCATCGCAGGGATCCACCTGTGGCATGCGGAACCGGCTCGGAATCGGCTCCGCCTGGATTTCTTCAGAGAATGGGGGACGGGAGTCGTAGCCCGCCGGGTCCGCTGATGAGTTCTGTAGGTCGGCAAATTGGCAGGCGAACTCCGCCAACTTGCGCTCGTGCTCCTCCAGGCGCCTCTCGGCCTGGCGCCTAATGGCCTCGTCGGTGGAATCTTCCACCGAGGCCGCTAGTGAAGGGGGCGCCGATCGGTCTCGGCGCAGGGTCACGCCTCGGCATCGCTTGCTGCGATGCACCATCTCGGCTTCATCGACCGGGGATCGACTCTCGTGATCTGCTGAACCGGAGTAGTTTCTTTTCGCGGGAGTTTGACGGCTCCCGCGGGGGTTGGAGACTGCCCGCGGTTGGGATGGCCTGCCTTGAATGGAGCGCAGGCTCCCACGCGGCCCCGCGGCCCGAGCTGCGGGGGTCCCTGGCTGAGGCTGCGTGGCCAGGGAGCGCTGCTGGTGTTGTAGCTGTCGGACCGCCGTGGTCAAGGTCTGCAGCTGTTGGATGACGGCCGCGAGAGTTCCGTCCGCCGAGGTCGGCTGTGGTGGAAGAGGAGGGGGAGCTGGGAGCTCCCTCTCCGGGCTGTGGGCCCCCTGGGGGGAGGGGACCTCCCCTACACGGCTGGTGGACGCCTCGCGTCCACGTGTGACCACCATTGTCCGAGCGCGCTCTGCCTGCAGAAAGCTAGCTCCCGCTAGGGGTGTTGTCCTGCCTCCCTACCTGGCGCGCCAATCTGTTGCCGATCCCGCCGCCGCGCCTGTGGCTTCGGAGCCGCCGATCCGACTAGACCGTCTCACCCCTGGGTCCTCTTGGCTGGACCGAACCTGCAAGGCAAGGTCAGAAACCCTGGCCGAGGATCCCGACGAGGGAGCTCCGACGATCAAGTTAGTAGATGGCGAGAGGGAACAGATTCTCTGGGATGGGCCCCCGAAGGAGTCCCAGACTCAGAGAACGTGCTAGCAAGAAAGGTGCCAGAAAGACCAGAAACTCGGCTGGGCTCCTTTGCCGAGCTCACGCCAAGGGGCCCCCTCTCGGGACCGTGGATCTTGCACTTGAAGCGGAGTCTCCCGCCTTTGTTTCTTGCTTCACCTCACTTACCTTGTCTTCTATCTTCTCCTTCCTTTTATCTCCTCTTGTTTCCCCTCCGTCTTCCGTTCCTGGGAGGCTCCTTTTGTCGCTTTCATCCTCTCCCCTCCCCCTTTCTCTTTCCCCTTCTGGATCAGAGGGTCGGGCGGCTTTCCGGCCTCGTTTGTCGAGCTCAGCGGGGAAAGAGTAGAGGAGGGGGGCGCTGGTCAGACTGCCGACCAGACCTCGGGCCAAGCGTGAGCGCCCTCCTTCCCAGGCGCCGACACTGTCCGTTATTGGGTCCTGTTTTGTCAGGGCCTCGTCTCTCGACTGCGGAACATGTCGGGCCGACATAAGTGATGTTTCGCATGTCGCCGCCATCCGTACAGGGCGCCTTTCTCGGGGTGCGGCGTGCATGGCTCGAGGGGCAACCTCGGAGCCCGCGCCCCCATTCTGTGGGACCTTCTCTGTACGAGCTGGCCTACCTCGGCCGAGGTGGACACCTGGCGGAGCAGCAGAAGGACGTTCGGCTTCGGCCGAGATGGTCCCGTCTTCGGGCGCCACCTGGCGAAGGAGCGAAGGGGCCCGGCTCGACCTCGGCCGAGATGGGACCGTCTCTGGGTGCCACCTGGCGAGGGAGCGGGAAAGCCGCCGAACTCGGCCGAGGTGGACCCCTCCTGGGTGGACACCTGGCGGAGTGGCAGAAGGACGCTCGGCTTCGGCCGAGGTGGTCCCGTCTCCGGGCGCCACCTGGCGAAGGAGCGAAGGGGCCCGGCTCGACCTCGGCCGAGGCGGGACCGTCTCTGGGTGCCACCTGGCGAGGGAGCGAGGGAGCGGGGGAGCCGCCGAACTCGGCCGAGGTGGACCCCTCCTGGGTGGACACCTGGCGGAGTGGCAGAAGGATGCTCGGCTTCGGCCGAGGTGGTCCCGTCTCCGGGCGCCACCTGGCGAAGGAGCGAAGAGGCCCGACTCGACCTCGGCCGAGGCGGGACCGTCTCTGGGTGCCACCTGGCGAGGGAGCGGGGGAGCCGCCGAACTCGGCCGAGGTGGACCCCTCCTGGGTGGACACCTGGCAGAGTGGCAGAAGGACGCTCGGCCTCAGCCGAGGTGGTCCCGTCTTCGGGTGCCACCTGGCGAAGGAGCGAAAGGGGCCCGACTCGACCTCGGTCGAGGCGCGACCGTCTATGGGTGCCACCTGGCGAGGGAGCGGGGGAGCCGCCGAACTCGGCTGAGGTGGACCCCTCCTGGGTGGATACCTGGCGAAGTGGCAGAAGGACGCTCGGCTTCGGCCGAGCTCGACCTCGGCCGGGATGGGCTGCATCTGACTCAGCCGAAAAAAAAAGACTTCACGTGGCTCGAATCATGCCCAACGAAATCTGAGACATGCCACGTCATCGTTACGGCCGTAACACATCTTAAATGATTTTCTTTTTTTTGATAGTATGCATTTAATTTTTTTAGCAATATAAATTTATAAAATTATAAAATCTAGACTTCTTAATATAATATAATTAATTTTTTTTATTTATTATTGTGCATGTTAATTTTTATGGTTTAAAAACTCTAAATATTTATTATTAGAATTGAGATAATTTTTTTAAAAAATAATTACTACTTTTTAAAAATGTTTTAAAAAAGTTATTGGCAACGATTTTGGCGACGGCAACTGCTATTGCTAAAAGTTTATTATCGGCACGTCCATTTTAGTGATGATATTTTGTTAGTCGCTAATATTTTTAAATTTAATAATTTTTTAATAAATAGAAATATTATTACCGATGGCTTTGGTGATGGTTACTACTGTTGCTGAATCTTTATTATAATGCATGCCATTTTTAGCGATGGCATTTTTTTGATCACTAATAATTTTTTAAATCTAATTATTTTTTAAAAAAATTAAAAATATTATTAGTGATGGTTGTTGCCATTGCTAATAGGTGTCTCTAATAACCTTTTTCAGTGATAATTAGATTTGTCGACACTAAAAAGGGTTAGTTGCGATAATAGTTTATGCGATAGCTTATTAGTGATTGTAAATTGACTATTAGCATGGCCATTAATCATCGCTAATAATCATTTTTCTTGTAGTAAGAGGCTTAGGCAAGAATGTAATCTTTCCCTACACTCTTGTAAACTTCGTGAGCCTTTCCTAAAATCTCGTCCTCACCCTCTTGAGCTTTGCCCATCTTTTTAAAGCTTCACCCACATCCTCTCCAACCATGCATGCACTCTACCTCATCCATCTACCATCCCGATAGCTATGCCTAGCTCCACTCCATCTATACACAATCATTTATCATCACTCCATTCATCTATATGCTGCTGACTCTTTTCTTCTATTTATAATCATGAAAGACTGATTTAGACATCGGAGAATCCATCATCGAGGAACCTTCCCATCATAACCGGACTCTGTGTCTTGATTGAATTTGTAGGTTCCAAAATACTCGTACATCCAGAGGGAAACTCAGAGCTATCTAATGTAATAGTTACATCCAGTCACCTCGGCATGTTTTCGATAGTACCATAATAAGTAGGAGTCCAACTCCCATTCATGCGGTATCCTATTTAAATAAATCATAGAATGTTTTTGTGTATGAAAGATTATGAAAAAAAGTGCGGCAAGAAAGTTAGTTGGTGAAGTGTGAAGGAGCATTCTTACACAGTACAATTTTCTTTAATAAAAATTTTTTTCTCTTCCAATTTTTTTCTTAAAATATTTTATTATTATTATTATTATTATATTTATTTTGAACCTTAGATTGGCACGATCGATCTACTTCGAATTGTGCACCGTTCTTCAACAAGATACAAATAATTGGCTTGAATCTGTATTTTTAGTGAAAACCACATAACAACTTGGTAATAAATTGAACCAACCTATGTGGGGACCACTGTACAGCTATTGCATGTTTAAATGGATATTTGATCGAGCTTAATTGTGGTTGGTTGGAGACCAAGAACAAAACTTTAATTTTCATGGTTAAAAAAAATAAAAAAAGGACAGAAGAGGGCTCTATATAGTATTGAGTTCAGCTTGAAAATTACTTGCAATATTGTACAGTGAAGGTAATTTTTCCACAGTATAATTGATAGAAAATATCTCTTAAGTATGCTTTTCGAGGTGTTTTTAGTAGACATTTGCTTAGATAGTATCATTCCTTGCTACTTGGACAAGAGAACAAATTAAGTTTGTGCTGGTTGAAGTCAGCCCTTTAGAGATTAGATAAGGTAGACGATGATTAACAAAAGTTTATCCTAGTATCCCCTCCTAATTGTTAAGAAAAAAAAAAAAAAAAATTCCTAATGTCCTGCCAAGGAGTTTCTCTTGTATACAGGAATATTTTCACAAGAAAAAATTCTACCAAAAAAATGTTATTCCATTCTAGCGATTGTTGCAGGGTGTACGAGGGATATGATAGGCATAACAATAAAAAAATTGTCGTTAAAGTGATAGCTTGGTTGATAGGTACTTACGCTCACTATACATAGATCTCGTGTTCGAGCCATGATCTAAGATGGCTCGCATCGAATATAGTCCGGCAGGGATGGGTCCGAAGGAAACAGCTACAACTAAGATTTATCCCTCTTCTCTTTCTTTTTTTTTTCATATAAAAAAAATAATAGGAAAATTGGGTGATTAATTGATTGACACTAAAGACAATCAATTAGGAGCTTAACTTTATTCTTCATTTCTAGATTTGAGGTATCTCTTGCATAATAATGCCAAACTAGATATTTAAATAAATAATGTACTTTTTTATCCAAAAAATTAAAAGCATACATTTGCAATTTTTTTTAATAAATATTTTAATATTCACTAACTTAGACGTCATCTTCGCGGCACTCGCAGTTGCATCTCAATTTTTATAATTTCAAAGTAAATAAAAAACGAAGATAAAACGTAGTTATCTGCGGCATTTTGTAGTTATTAACAGCACGTCATATTGGGCCATGCCAATGATAAAGTGAGGTGCATCATTATTAAATATGAAGGCTTTTCAGGTCATTCGGGAAACTTTACTTGTATTCGATAAAATGATATCTCCATTCAAATTTTAAATTACACTACCATATCCAATAAAAGTACATTTAGACATCTAAATCTAAAAGCAAATATATCTTCCAGCCTCCAATCCTTCGAGGGTATACTAATTACAAGAATACTTTGAGATTCATGCTCCAGAGTTTTGCTACTTGATTGCCTGAGTTGCTAAGGTCGGGCCTGTGTGTGGAGATGGCAGCTAACAGTGCGAACCCGGGGAAACCTCGAATGAGGTGGATCGGGCATGCTTTAACTTGAAGACAGAAGCTATGGGGCGGATGAAGTGAATTTGGTTGGAGCCCTCACTGGAGGAGATCAACGACTTGGCTCGGTGCTGCCTGGAGGTGGCAGAACTTCCGGAGGATGAAGTTAATGGGGAAACAGAGCAATGGCTGGCAAAAGGGTTGGTGGCTAGGTCTCTCAGCCGGAGAGTCTTGGCCGAAGCGACGATATGGGAGTTTCGACTACGTGCCGGACTTAAGGGGAACATTGCCTCTTTCAACCAGGAACGGGGGTTCTTTCTCTTCCATTCTAGGAGACGAGAGAGCGGGATGCTGTCTTGATGCAGCCATGGATGGTCTTCGGTCAAGCGCTGGCAGTGGAACTGTGGAGGCCACGTTTCCACTCATCACCGGATTATATCACTTCGGCTCTGGTGTGGGTGAGGCTGTCGCAACTCTTTATGGAGCTTTGGGGGCCGGTGATGCTTCGGAGCTTAGTCTGCCTGGCCAGAGACTTGGTAGCGGTGAACGAATGCACAACCGAGCGGAGGAGGGTTGGATTCGCTTGGGTCTGTGTCCGGATAGACCTTTCGCGGTCGCTGTGGCTTGAGGTGCTGATCAACGATCTGGGAGGTAACCAGTGGCATGCCTTCGTCTACGAGAACCTTGGTGGTGTGTGTCTTCAATACAGCTTCTTCCATGGTGCAAGGGAACATTGTTAAGGGAGTGGGGAAGGCCAAGCGATGGGGCTCCAGTCTTCTAACATGATTGGAGTGGAAGAATAGGGAGGGGAGAATGGCAGGGGTGGCAGTGGCTTAAGTCTATGGCTCGTGGCAATTCGGCAATGGCTGCCACGATGGGAGACGAAGGGCGGAGTTGGGAGGAAATTGGCTGATAATGGAGCTGAGAAACCAGATTTGAGATGACCGAGGAAGGAATCGGCATGTTTGGATGGGAGTCGGATTGACCCCTTGCTGGACGTCAATGGGTGGTCCAAGCTAGTGAAACTAGCATGGTGGCGATCACCCCTCCGATCGTCAGGTGGCTCTGGTGGTGATCACATTGCTGAGATGGAAGCTGGAAGTAAGTTTGGGCCTCTGGATTTAGGCCCCATTACCATAGGCTTGGGCAAGGAGGGTGATGAAACTGGGAGGGAGGGGCAATGGGCTTGAGCCATTCAAAGCGTGCCAAGTCCCCTACCTCTCAAGTGGGCCGAGCAGGGACATGGCCCACCTCATCTCGAACTGATACTACTAGGCCCAGCATGAGGCCAAGCAGGAAGAGCAAAGCCCTGGCCAAGGAGGGGCACCACATTGTCAATAATAACTTGGAGCTAATCTGTAGTAGCTGTCAGGGAACTTTCATTTTCATAGCAGGGGGCCCAGGGGAGCAAGTTACCGCACCATGTTAGGAGACTTTGTGGGATACCGATGTCCAGGAATAGGTGGGTCAGCATACACAAGAGCCAGAGATGATGGTAGAGCCTCTGGACCTGAGCCAGGAGGATGCAGTTGGTCGACTCAGACAGGCCACGCAGGGGATAGGGGATGAGACCCCAACTATGGATGTACTACCGGATGGGATTGTTGTGGATCAGACTGAGGGGAGCACGGGAGTGGACCCCCTCCACACCAAGTGTCATCGTGAGGATTTTCGTTTGGAATTTCCTAGGGATAGGAAAACCTATGTTTCAGACTTCCTTTGGTAAATTGATCCAGCAGTACTGTCCCAATATCTGTGCTACTCGAGACCTCTCTTTCTGGGAGGAGCATGATCTAGGTCATGAGATGGCTATAGACGATGTGGTGCACCTATGCCATTAAGTCCAGAAGCTTATCGAGAGGGATCCTGGTGATGTGGAGGCATGGCTCAATTAGGGTAGATGCTTTTTACAAGTGCAAGTAGCAAGTGGCCATGTTCATCTCAGAGTAAACTGGTGGCCCCTAGCTCCTCTCTGAAGTCTATGCGAGTACCGAGTATAAGGAGAGGAGGACCCTTTAGTAGGAGATCTCTAGGCTGCTGTCTCAGGGCATCCCTTCCCTTGTTGCTGGTGATTTTAACTGTATTGTTGGCTCCCATGAGAAGATAGGAGGTAGGCTTTTTGTAGATAGCATTGACTCCAGGGAGTTTAGAGAGTTTATGGGTGACACTGAGCTGATTGATCTTGATTACTCTGGCTCCTGCTTCACCTAGTGTGACAACCATTCCGGTACGACTAAAGTCTAGGAGAGGATCGATCAGGTGCTTGCTATGGCTAGATGGATGCAGCATTTTCCTGTGCACTCAGTTTAGCACCTCTTGAGGATTGCGTCAGATCACTGCCTGCTCCTAATTACCATTGATGCCATGGTTCTACCCAGACCCCTTTTCTACTTTGAGAAGTTCTGAAACTTCTACCCGAGGTCTTGGGAATTGATCAGAGAGGTGTGGAAGATGTCGATTCAGAAAGATGTGAGGTATTGGATGACTCGGAGATTGGAGTTGGCCAGATGTAGGTTCCTTTGGTGGAACCAGACCAAGGTTGGCAACATTTTCAGATGGATTAAGGAGGTGGAGGCTGATATTATTGATCTGCAAAGGTGAGAGGACCAGGAGGGGGGCTCGAGGAGTCCAACTTGGGGAGGATCCATCGTAGTCTTTTGACCCACCATTCTTTACTGAAACAGTAGGAGACTCTATGGAGGCAGAAGTTTAGAGTTCAGTGGATCAAGGAAGGTGACCAAAATACAAAATTCTTCCACCGGTCTACTATGATTCGAAGGTCCGCCAACCATATAAAGTAGTTGGAGGTGATGATGGTATGTTGGTGATTGATAGTGATCAGATTGGCTGACAGATTCTTCAGCATTTCATGTCAAGGTGGACCCTCCCTCGAGGGGAGGACCATCTTATCTAGGTATCTCCTCTGGTGGATAGAGTCTCCGACTAGGAGAATTCGAACCTCACCTAGCCTGTTGGTGTGGACACCAGAAGCCGAAAGAAACTTCACTCCAACAAGGTTAACCTTATCCCAATTTGGATCGAAGATAATTAGGTTACCTTGTATCCTTTAGTTCAAAAATATTTTATTTTCAAGAGTCATTTCCTTTTCAAGAGTCCTGTAATTAATTTTGAGTTTCAAATCAAGAGTGTTTATTGAGTCCTGTAATTACTTTTAAAATTTCATTTCTTGTAAGTCCATTTCAAGTTTTAAAGTCTAGGTCAGTCAAGTCAGTTCAGTTGAGTTAAGTCTAATTCAGTTGAGTTAAGTCTAATCAAGTCTTAAAGCCATGAAAGCCAGCAACAAGACTCAAATTCTAGACCCCAGAATTTGACCACATGAAGAAGAGAAGACACATCAACCAAGCAAGAGAAAAGGACCATCAACTAGGACCACTGGGCGCCACATGTCATTCTTATCCAAGTAGAAGACCACCTCACCATGCTACGTCATCAGGTGCCACTTCACCAGCCACCTCATCACCCTTTGGGCGCCAACAAGGGAGATTCAAATTCAAGGAGGATTGGCCACATCCCTCCAAGTCCTCCACCAAATCCTCCAACCCCCCCCACATCCCTCCAAACTCTCCACCAAATCCTCCAACCCCCCTTGTAATCCTCCTCGATTTGGGGAGTTTTTAAATTTCAAAAGCTAGCTTTGTGAGGCTATTAAAAGCCTTGGACGTCCATTGTAAAAGGGAGGGATTTTGGAAATGAATGAAGTTTGAAGTGAAGTTGTCTTGAGTTTTATGTGTGAGATTTTTTCCTATCTTCTTCTTCCACGCCCAAAGCCACTCTCTTCCCTAGAAATTCATCATCCAAGCTCAAGGCAAAGGCATTGGAGTCGGCCAGATCTTCTCAACTATCTTTTCTTCGTTCACAAGTTCTCCCATCCCTTCTTTATGTTTGCATCCTTCAACTTTAACTTTGATCTTCATTGTAGGGTCCTTCGAAGTTCTTGAGTTGTGAACAGGGTTCCCCTTGACAATGAACCAACAAGCTGAAGCCCAAGTCCAGGGTTCTGATCACTGTTATCCAAGTTCTCCAGTCCAGAGCATCAGTAGTTTCAAGTTTTGAATCATAGGAAGGTTGGAAAACTCATCAAGGTAACTCAATCATTAGCCCCTATTGTCTAGATCTTCTTCCTTCTTATTTTTAGAGTTGTGTCTAATCATGTAATAGTCCCTTTTCATGTAATCCTTAAATCTTATTAAGATGAGTACAATGCTAAGTGTAATTAGGTTTCATTGCTCTACAAACACCATATTCAAAACATTAATCATATCCGTGCCGCATCAACTTGGTATCAGAGCATGGTTGCATTAGGGTAGAATAGTTTTCTTTAAATCCAAGCAAGATCTAAAATTCACGCCTCCTGAGCGGGTGTACTCTAGTACACTGTCACGACCCATGGGAATAATGAGCCCCTGGCCGGACGTGAGTTTTTAGATTGAAGTTTTGGATAAGCCATTGCACTTGTTTGATTAGGTTCTGTTTTCTGAAAATTTGCATCTGTTTACTGTAATCCGTCTGCAGCTCCAAAGGCAAGTTGCTAATTTTTTATTGAAATATTTTTTTTATTGTTCCTTTTTAAGTCAGTTATCACCATATTAAATTTCATCATCAGAAAAAAATTATAAAAAAAATGAAAATTTCTGCAGTTCGACACTGTCATTAGGGTTTTGTTCTGTCCTTTTTATTTATCTTCAATTGTAGGATCTTGCTTAGAGTAATATAGATTTTAGTTTTAAAATCCCTTTCACCTGCATGGAAACATATAAGTTAGGAATCCTCTGTGAATTTTTCAGAATTTTTGGACATTTTCTTCATCACGTTTTCCACATCACTTTCAAACTGCAACACACTTCTGCAGCACCTTTGCATTTCATTCATCTCATGAGAAATCAAATTAAGGGCATCAATTTGACATAGGGTCAGGATTTCATCACCTGTCCCTAGCCCAAAAATCACCAACCAGCATATCGATCCCAATCCATTAATTAAAATTGAGTAGAACGTTAATTGCCCTAGTGGGTTAGGGACACCAACAAATTGGGTTCAGGTTAGGGTCAAGTTAACTGTGTCAGCTAATTGGTGTGTGTTTACTGGCTTGGTGTCTAGGATTGGTGCATCAGGGCTTGTGATTTGGTTCGCCTACCTGGCCAATCTCAGATTGGTGTCTAAGGTTGGCAATCAGGGACCTTCACTCCCCTCCACCTACCTGGCTAAGTCCCATAAGTACTACTAGCTAGTTTGTTCACTTAATTAGACCTCTAATTTGTGCTCTAGGTCTAGGAAACCTTAGCTCGAGCTTGAGTCTACTTGCATGCATGAAAACTAGATCAGGAGCCTCATATTCACCAGTCTAGACCCAGTCCAGTGTAGCCATGGACCCGAATCTTGAAACCATGCTGAAAGCCCTAAATGATCAAATGGCCCAATTGAACCAAATGCTAGCTAAACAATTTTCCTTAGACCAACCAACTCCTACTATCCCATTAGCTCATATGAATGATAGGAGTAAGAACCCTGAAGTACAAGTTGAGTTCATTGATACTCAAGACTTAGGGTATCCTCAAACTGAAGGGCTAGGGAAGGAAGAAGGCAAATTTGAACAACCTAGTAAATATGTGTATGAGATTGACATAAGTTTAATAGATAAATATGAAGGGGAAGACTGTGAAGAGAACAACTTTAGTACCTTACCTGAGGAAACCTTTGGTAAAGAAAAGATTATTGAGCCTAGTCCCGAAACATCAGAACAACCAAAATTTAGTGAGGACTTGGTTCCCATAAGACAATGCCCTCAGGAAGAACCCAATACTTTAGCTTCGACACAAGAACTCCTTCAGGTACCTGAGAAGAACCCAATCATTATTTTAGAAGACTTTCCTGATGACCTTCAACTACCTAGAAGCATCCCGCCTGTCGATCAAAATTCTAATCTTAAGGTCATCATGAGTAGCCAAGGTATGTTTCAAGATTCCCCTAAATTATCCCAAGTCTCGGATTCCTATTTCCTGCCTTTCCCTGAGTCTTATCATAATTTTAGAGCCATTAAGTTTCATTTGGATGAGATTACTAGGATGCATGAGCTTTTAAAGCCTATTCCTTTTGCTACCTACTTTTGGAAAACCTTATGGCATTTGCTAGGAATCCATGGTAAATTCTCATGTGCATACCATACCAGGGTCAAACCTAGAGAGTCAATAATCTGTTAGGTTTAGGTCCTAGAAAGTCCAATAAAATTTCTCTCAATAAGGATGCCTAGTTCAGTCTGCATTTTGTAAGTGCTTGTGTAAATTTCTAAGTTTGCTGAATCTTTCGCACAGCATGTCACAAATTTGCATAAAGAAATCAGTAATAAAATCAAACTGAGCAATGAAACTTACAAACACTTAGCTGACTCACATAAGAGGGCTAAAGAATTATGTGAAGGGGATTATGCGATGATTAGGCTCAACCCTGAACGGTTCCCCTCTGGAACCATAAAGAAGCTGCATGCTCGCGGAGCGAGACCTTTCAAGATCTTAAAGAAAATAGGGCCTAATGCATATGTTTTGGAACTTTCACCTGATATGGGTATTAGTACAACCTTTAATGTTTCAGACCTAGTAGAATACAAAGAACCACTACTAATACCTAGTGAGCCTTTTTGGGCCAGAAACTTTCATTAAGAGTGAACATATTTTCGAGTGTCCACCACCAACCCTACCCGAGTGGAGAGAGAGGATTGAGAGAATCCTGGATGACAAGACCATTACTACCAGGAATAAGGACTATCAGCGATACCTGGTTCAATGGCAAGGTCGACCTGAGTCAGACAACTCTTGGATTACTCAAGAGGACCTGCAAAGACTTAACCCAGACTTGTTCGAGCATTACTAGGGCAAAACTGAACCATACTCGACTAGGTCGAGTTCTGCCCACCCCAGGAGAATTGGTGTGGACACCAGAAGCCGAAAGAAACTTCACTCCAACAAGGTTAGCCTTATCCCAATTTGGATCGAAGATAATTAGGTTACCTTGTATCCTTTAGTTCAAAAATATTTTATTTTCAAGAGTCATTTCCTTTTCAAGAGTCCTGTAATTAATTTTGAGTTTCAAATCAAGAGTGTTTATTGAGTCCTGTAATTACTTTTAAAATTTCATTTCTTGTAAGTCCATTTCAAGTTTTAAAGTCTAGGTCAGTCAAGTCAGTTTAGTTGAGTTAAGTCTAATTCAGTTGAGTTAAGTCTAATCAAGTCTTAAAGCCATGAAAGCCAGCAACAAGACTCAAATTCTAGACCCCAGAATTTGACCACATGAAGAAGAGAAGACACATCAACCAAGCAAGAGAAAAGGACCATCAACTAGGACCACTGGGCGCCACATGTCATTCTTATCCAAGTAGAAGACCACCTCACCATGCTACGTCATCAGGTGCCACTTCACCAGCCACCTCATCACCCTTTGGGCGCCAACAAGGGAGATTCAAATTCAAGGAGGATTGGCCACATCCCTCCAAGTCCTCCACCAAATCCTCCAACCCCCCCACATCCCTCCAAACTCTCCACCAAATCCTCCAACCCCCCTTGTAATCCTCCTCGATTTGGGGAGTTTTTAAATTTCAAAAGCTAGCTTTGTGAGGCTATTAAAAGCCTTGGACGTCCATTGTAAAAGGGAGGGATTTTGGAAATGAATGAAGTTTGAAGTGAAGTTGTCTTGAGTTTTATGTGTGAGATTTTTTCCTATCTTCTTCTTCCACGCCCAAAGCCACTCTCTTCCCTAGAAATTCATCATCCAAGCTCAAGGCAAAGGCATTGGAGTCGGCCAGATCTTCTCAACTATCTTTTCTTCGTTCACAAGTTCTCCCATCCCTTCTTTATGTTTGCATCCTTCAACTTTAACTTTGATCTTCATTGTAGGGTCCTTCGAAGTTCTTGAGTTGTGAACAGGGTTCCCCTTGACAATGAACCAACAAGCTGAAGCCCAAGTCCAGGGTTCTGATCACTGTTATCCAAGTTCTCCAGTCCAGAGCATCAGTAGTTTCAAGTTTTGAATCATAGGAAGGTTGGAAAACTCATCAAGGTAAGTCCTCAATCATTAGCCCCTATTGTCTAGATCTTCTTCCTTCTTATTTTTAGAGTTGTGTCTAATCATGTAATAGTCCCTTTTCATGTAATCCTTAAATCTTATTAAGATGAGTACAATGCTAAGTGTAATTAGGTTTCATTGCTCTACAAACACCATATTCAAAACATTAATCATATCCGTGCCGCATCACCTGTGTTGTCTGTTGAGGTGGAAAACGCTCTCTGGTCTCTCAGGGAGGACAGAGCCCCTTGCTTGGATGGGTTCCCTCCTTTGTTCTTCCACCGCTATCAGTCTATTGTTGGGGGTGAGGTGATGGAGGTGGTGCAAGCGGTCTTCATTGCAAGCATCCCTGCTGAGTGAAAGAAAATATTGATCACTCTTATTTCTAAAAAACTTGATGCTTCGGTGCCCAACCACTATAGACCTATCAACCTTTGTATGACCCTCTACAAGATCTATGCGAAGGTGCTTGTTAGGTAGCTATAACTGATTGTCCCATATCTCATATATCCTGAGTAAGGTGCCTTTGTCAGTGGTTACAGCATCACCGATAATGTTCTCCTTGCTTAGAAGTTCATGCATGATTTTAGGCATGCCCCATCATGGTAGAGTCTCATGACGATCAAGTTGGATATGGAGTGGGCGTATGATCATATGAGCTGGCATTTTCTTCGAATTACTCTTCATAATTTTGGATTCCATCATAGATGGATCAATTAGATCATGGACTATGTTGAAGCCCCTAGCTTCGCCATCTTGGTGAATGGCATCCTGATTTGATTATTTTCACTCGACAGTTGGTCTTCGCCAAGGTTTCCCTCTTTATTCCTATCTATTTAGTTTATGTGCTGGATGCTCCTTCCTGGGCTCTGAGGGGTGCTATCCAAGGATCATTACTGGAGCCCTACTAACCAGCTTATGGAGCCCAGCCCCTCTCTCACCTTCTATTTACAAATGATTGCCTTCTTGTTGGGTAGGCGCCAATCCAGAATGCAAGATGCTTCACCACCATCATCCACTTCTACTACTGTAGATCGAGCCAGCTGATCAACCTACAGAAGTCCATTATTGTCTTCAACCCTAGAATGAAGCCTCAGACAAAGCAGGCGATCCTTGCCAAACCAAAGATTTTTTAGCAAACTGGGATCTTCATCTACCTGGGTGTCCCTATGACAGATGCGAGGCTTTGGAGGATGCAGTGTAGGCCCCTAGTGTAGCAGGTCCGTGATCGTCTTGAGGGTTGGCAGGCCTCTTCTCTCTTTATGATGGGTAGGCTCACCCTCATCATATTTGTCCTGAGTTCCATCCATGTTTACCTCCTGGCGAACACTGTGTAGCCTAGCTGTTGCCTTAGAAAAATGGAGTAGTTTTTCAGGAAGTTCTTGTGGAGTTCTAGACATGACCATCAGGGGCTTCACTTGGTTTCTTGGGATATTATCTGCTAGCCTTTTAGGAAGGGTGGTCTAGGGATATGTCGCTTCTAGTCAAAAGGGAGGTGCTTATTGCTAGGCATGCTGTGAGATACCTCCTTCAGTCCAATATTTTATGGAGCAGAGTGATGAGAGCCCGCTATGGTGTCTAGAGCCACAACTCCAACACTCTGTTCATGCTTGGCTATTCGCCTATTCAGAGGGAGATATGCTCCCGTGGCCCTACTATATTGGTCTAAGTCAGATGCTTGATCGGGGATGGGTCCACAGTTGATGTGAGCTAGGATGTATGGATCTCTAGCATGCCTTTATCCAGGTTGCCTATCTTTGTCAGTATAGAGATGGTCGATAACCTTCAGGTCTTTGACTTACTGATGAATGATGGTAGAACGTGGAGAGCTCAGGAGGTCACTAGACTATTTGGGCCTTAGCTGGCTGATCAGATCATCGCCATCCCGGTTTTGAGTCACTGTTGCCAGGATCTGAGGGTCTGGGGCTAGTCCTATGCCCTAGGGTTCCTTCTAGCACTCTTTATGATATCTATAGGACACTTTTTGAGACAAAGATGAAGGCTTCTTGGATCTGGAGAATACATGTTCATCCGAGAGTTTAACTCTTTCTTTGGAAGGTTGCTTGGGATCGCATCTCCACTAGGATGTTGCATGGGCACAGAGGTATGGATTTGCCGGTGACTTGCCTTGTTTGTAGTTCTGACGATGAGTCCACTAAGCATGCCATCTTGCGCTGTTTAATGACGAAGCTTATTTGAAGGATGGTTGGGAGATGGCCTTGGGAGGAGGCTGATGGTCCCTGGTTGTGCGCCTTTCTTGAAGTCCTCCAGCACTACCTGATCTAGGTTGGTCGTCAGGCCACCTACATCGCTTATCACATTTGGCTTTCTAAAAATAGCCTAGTTTTCGAGGCGATTAGTGATCCAGCCCATCGGGTCTTTCAGAGAGCCAAACTCATGGCTATGGAGTACCACTATTTTGACACTGCTATATCCCTTGCGACCCAAGATCCCTAGGACTCCCATGCTGCTTCGATAGCGGTCCGGAGTTCTTTACACATCGCTTGGGGGCCCCTTCTCTGGGCTTTGTCAAAGTAAACTTTGATGGTAGTGTTTGAGTTGCTTTGGGTGGTGCTGGGTTTGTTATCCACGATCGAGGGTAGGCTGCTTGTAGTGGGGGCTCTTTTTTCTATGAGGCTTCTATTCCAGAAGCTGAACTCAAAGTTACATTGATGGATATCACTCAGGCTAGACAAGAGTTACATACCGACAGGATTCTCATTGAATGTGACTCTACTATTGTTATTGGTTGAATTCAGGACAAGTCGAAGTAGCATCAAGTCCACCCTCTGCTTCACAATAATTGACACTCTTTTGAGCCATCGATTATATTGATGGCTTGTCATATCTATAGGGAGACGAACTCTACCATGGATTGAGTTGCCTCCTTTATTGTTGAGCACTCTGGAGATTGGTCCTGGTATCATTGTGACTATATTTATCCATCTCTCCAAGGTTTTCTTTCCTTTGACCTTCTGCATAGCTCTCGTACTTGTTTTGTTTATCGTCTGTATAAAAAAATCATTCATTCATTGAAAATATTTTTTTTAAAAAAATATAATTAATTTTCTCCAAAACTTCATCTATTCCATGAAAAAGAATTATTTTTATTTTTTATTAATTTCAATTAAACATACTCGAGCTCACTATAACCAAAATTTATACATTAATCTTTAATTTTTTTATAAGCTAAAAAGTATAGGGATGATCATAAAAATTTTTATTTTGTTAGAAAATATTTGATATATGATAACAATAAAAATGATTCAATTTTTTTTATATTAAATAAATACATCATTTTAATTTTATCAAGATATCAATTAATTTAATAATTAATTCGAAATATTAGAAATATGGATCACAATCACCGGCTGAAATATTATTTTGATGATAATTCTATTTTAATTTTCGGGGGCATAAGTTTGTAAAATTAAAAAATAATTATCAAGAACACAAAGCTGTCGTGGTCCTGGATTTGAGGCATGGTTAAACCTAAGATAGAGAGACACGGTACCACTCTCCTGCAGTCCACGCTCCACAGGCCTCCCACTTCCCTGGTGGGACCCGCTTCATCCCGGCAATGGACTTGAGTGGAGCACAAGCCACGGTACAAAGGGGGCCCACCCCCAACCATCTCGCTTCCTTGTCCCCTCATGCGAAACGCAATTCCCTACTGACACGTTCGACCGCGTCGGATCATCACCCGTCTGACCCGCCCCGCACCGGAATGGAGAAAAATATGGGCGCGTCCGCATGATAACTCATATACGTACAAAAAAGATCGGCCGTTCAAAGGACTTCTCGGAACAATCTTATCGGCCGGTGCGTGACGTCACGTACGCATAGAAGTTTATATGCGGCACGTTGGGGGGGGGGGGGGTAGGTTCGGGGTTTGAGAAGCATGAAATGACCGTAATACCCTTGTCTTTGCCTTCGAGCCTCCGTCATCGCTCACGCCCTTGCCATGTGATTGGATTCTAGAAGACCTCTCTCTCTCTCTCTCCGTGGGATTTTGAGAGCAGGATCAGATCCAAAGACCCCAAGGGGAAGAGAATTCCCTTCGATCTCTCTTCCGGTCTGCACTCCCATTTTAGTTTTCCTTCTGGATATGAGCACGGGGAAGGCTTGGATTCGCCACATTTCTCTTCCCCAATTTGGGCAGGTACGGTAGTACCCTCGACCTTCCTCTTTTTTTAGATTTTTTTTTTCGGGTCTGTTGGGGTTTTGTTTGGGAAAGATTAATCGTTTTCTTAATCATCGTGGATGGATCTGGATCCTGTTGTTGTGAGGGTTAGTTTGATGGTTTAGATATCTGCGGTAGGGTTGTGGTTTCGAACTTTATACGTGTTAGGGTTATTCGGATCGCATTAGGGTTTTTATTTCCGTGCTTTTTGAGTGTTGTTTATTGAATTCAGGCTTCAAGTGGATAAATTCTAGGTTTTTCAGGGGGATATGGAGAATAGGCTCTTGTGATGCTAATTATAAGATTGCGGACTAATGAAAATAGGTTCTTGTGATGATAATTATAAGATTGCAGAGGAATGAAGGTAGGATTTGAGTATCAAATGTTTGAGCGATGGATTTTTGACAATCCGATGTGGAAACTGTGATGCTCGGACAAATAGGAATCTTGTCAGTGCCTAAAGTTGTGATCCTTAACAATTAAGTATACTTGGATTTAATTTAAAGTCAGCAGGACTAAGTGGGGATTCCTATATATTTATTCACGTTTCAAGCTTTTGTTGGAAAAGCTTTATCATTAAGGGTAAGGAAGAATAGCATATGTGGAATTTACCATAGAATTAAGAAACTAGCTATCTAACTATATGGTAATCCAAATTTTGCAGCTAGAAGAGAATGTTATGCTTCATCCGATCCACTGATACAGTGGGGAATGGAAAAGCAATGGAAGTGAAGGACTGAAGCGAATATTTGCAATAAAGAAAATATGTTATAAGCCCCAACCCCTTACCCTGAAAATAAGGGGAAACAAAACCTGGCCCCTTTGCATGAATCAGCAATTTGTGTTTATATCACAATCCATTATGAGAATCACATTGACCCTGCGGATCACATCAATTTCCTCATGCCATGTGGCATGACAGCAGTGCACAGTCTTTTTCTCGTAAGGGACTGGACCCCATATCATTGCCTTTGCAGAAATTCATTGCAATGTGGTCTTTCTGCAGCATTTCCACTCCATGACACCAGTCAACATGAATTTGTTAGGGGCTTCAAGAACTTCAAAGGATATGTCATGTTGAGGCACACCAAATTATCATGTGGGATAAAGTTGAAACAAATACTGTAAGTCTCAAACACTGACGTAATTGGTCTCCAAATGAAAAATGAGTTATAAATCGAGGCCAAATTTTATTTTGCTTCCAAATGAAAAATGAATCATAAATCGAGGCCAAAATTTGCTTTTCTTGGCTAACTTCTAGGAGCTGTTATTTAAAAAGAATGCCCACTATATAGAATTGAGCATGCTTTTCTACTTTTGCTTGATGCTAATGCATGATGGAATCATGGATGGGCATTAGTCAATCATGGTTCGATAATCATGTGAGTCCATGTTTAAGGATATCTTTCTTTGATATTAAGTTGACATTATGTGCTTCATGGTATCTTAGTGACTGTATTTTTCTTAGTTCTCTTATGTTGGTTCTCTTGGCTGTTCCATCTTTCATTAATCTCCTTTGTGTTGTGGATTGTGTTCATGAGTTCAGCTACAACTTTGTTCGGTGCTCATATGATTATCTCGTGCATGTGTCATTATTGCTTCTATACTTGTAGGATTGAAGTTGGTATTCTACTGTTTATTTCTCTTTTTATTGTGCCTCAGAAGGGAAGGTTAATAGGAAGGAGGTGGAGTCTAAGGAAGTAATACCACCTGTAATTTTCAGTGTTGAAAAGATGGATTGAGATGATGTTGAAAAGAGGTTAGGATTAGCCTAGGGAGGAAGATGTTGGTCCATGTTTTCTGTTATGATTGCCATGTTCTTTTTGCTTCTTTTGATACAGCCCGTCTCATGCTTTTCTGCCAAATGATTAAAATAGTGAATAATATGTTAATGCTTGATTGTTGATACATATACATTGTTGCTTTGTTGAATTGCAATAATATCTCTTATGATTCAAGGACCTTTACTGTTGACACTGATTGGTTACAAGCGTGATGAGCTCAATATTTGGATTCTATCATAGAAGATGAAGGACCAAATAATTGTTCATATTTTTTTGAACCTTGCCTAAGTATGCAAATGAATCGAGCTGCTCATGAACTACTTGAGCTTGACTTGGATCCAAGCTCAACTCAACTCAGCTACTACTTAATTTGAGTAGCTTGGGTATTTTTTCGAGTTGAGCTTAAGTAGCAAGATACTTGGCTCGGAGGCTTGCAAGTTTATTTGAGTTTATATATATATGGCTTGAATTTGAGTTCGAGTATGGCTCGGTGACATTTGAGTCAAGTCGAGTATTGCCTTTTATTTTTTTCTTGAGTCGAGTTCGAGCTTGGATGTTAAGGCTTGATCAATTTTAAGTCGAGTTTTAAGCTCAAGTATTTTGAATCAAGTCGGGCTCAATCGTCTAACTATTTGACTTGGCTCAATTGCACCCCTACTTGTGCCCACCATGCTTGCATAAAATATTGCTCAACTTCCTAGGTAATTCATCTGATTGTCCCAGGGAAACCATTCACAATACTCAAGATAAACTTAAGGCTGCAAAGACAATTATTTTTATGTTTTTCATTTCAACTTGGTCAAATGAACCCTTCATGCATCTTGTTGAAGCTTTCATAGTTGTATCTAGCAGTGATGAAGCAAGGACCAGTATTTCAGGTCACAGCAGATGGAATTTTGTTGTTTTAAATTTTCTTTTTTTAAAAAAAAAACTTAAGCCTAAACTAGATTAATTCTGAACTACTTGGATAACTTGTAAGAGTTGTGCAGTGGAGATAAGAGAGAGAAACCAGTAGCTTGATCTATTTGACCTTGCTTGTCTGGTAGGCCCAATGGCTTGCATATGATGGACAGGCATTTTAAGAAGATTTCTTCTATACTTACAATATGACATGAGGCTGCTTCATTGAAAATTTTGTGATGTGGAAGATTGTATTCATTGGAGATTTTGATGTTTACATTCTTTTGGTTGTATGCAGTAGAAAAGCCATATGAGCTGTTCAGTTGAATATTTTAACCCTTGCCATCTTATTGTTGAGATCCGGTATTTGTACATTTTGGTGTCATTAAGATGGGCGGGGGTCTGGGCTGCAAGAAGACTGGGAGAAAAGCCACAAGAGAAGCATTAGTTAGAGCTTATCATATTTCTCTCCTGCTTTCTCCTGTCATTTCCTTTTGGGATTGCATTGTTCGCACAATCAGATACTCCTTCAGACCTGAATGGGTGTAGTATTATTATGGTAGTACCTGTTGTAGTAGCTCATTTTTCAAGAAGAGTCCAGTAACTTATGAAAAGTTTAGGTAAGAATAAGATGGTATTGGAAGTGATTCTGTTTTGTCGGTAGTCATTTCGAAGATATTAAGCTAAGACCAGTATTTAGAGAGATAGGCAATCATGGATAAAGTTGGATGTGGTCAAGCAGGTGCAGTCCTGAAAAAAGGGAAGAAAAAGCAGGCCAAAGATGAGGTGGATCGCCTCAAGCAGGCTGAGAAGAAAAGGAGGCGCTTAGAGAAAGCGCTCGCAACCTCAGCAGCCATACGCTCTGAGTTGGAGAAGAAGAAACAGAAGAAGAAAGAAGAACAACAGCGGCTTGATGAGGAAGGTGCTGCAATAGCTGAGGCTGTTGCTCTGCATGTCCTTATAGGGGAAGATAAAGATGAATCCCGTCATTTTATGCTGAACAAAGATAGAAGATACAATCCTGGGGATTACTCTAGCAATTTAGACCTTGTCATGGGTTATCAGAATTTCACAAAATATTCTGTTGAGGGACTGGGATGGGCTACTGATGCATATGGGCCTGCATGGAAGTGGAATGATTGGGTGCTTGGACAGTCATTGCCTGCTACAGTGCATGCACGATATCTCCAAACACCATATTTTGAGGAGACATGTCAAAGAGCAGATCTATCTGCAGGGCATATAGCAGCACAGGCAGTCTCATCACTTCAAATTGCAGAGGATTCATACAATGAACAGTTTCCTGCTCAAGGAGTGGCAACTGTTGTCATCAATAGGATGCTTGGAGGCAGCAACATGGGTAACAAAGTTAATTTTTACAGGTAGTATAGCTGCACAATATGTGGACTTGTATATAGTTGTCACAGATGTGCTTTCATCCATTTTGAGTGAGATAAATATCTGTTCTGATGCTATATCTTTATCTTGTTATGAAATGTCTGTTTTAAGGTGTGTCTGAAGTAGTTTGTCATGTCTGCTGTTTGAGAGCGCTGTGGAAAGACCTGCTTGTTGTGTTCTCTTATTGAACAATAAGATTGGTATATCATATGCATTCCATTATAAGCTGTTGTTTTGTTAATTTATTCTCTTTTTGAGTCCTTGTTTCTAGGATGAATCTTGAGGAATACTGCATTCTGACACTTAACTGAGTAGATGGTTTGATTGCTAAGATGAGAAAAGCTAAAATACAATGACTTCTCACGGTTATACGTGTATGAGTTTTTATGTGATACAGCCCCTGGAGTTCTTTGTATTTAGTGGAAAAAAATTGCAGTTGAACTAACTCATGGGTTACCCTTGTTCTTCTTTTTTTTAATTTTGATGACTTTGTTATTCCTTTTTTGATCAGTCATGTGAGGAGTGATCAGATTCTAGGTCTTCATCAATCCTTTGGAATCTGAACACCAACATCCACATTCCATGGATACCTGCCCATTTTTTATAAATGATTTTCGTGATGTTCATTCTTAAATAGCAAATGCTGGCATTCAATCTCCATATGTTTCTTTATATAAATATGATGAACTAAAAGCAGTTTTTTTATTCATTACTTCTATTCATATCATAGCATGTGGATGGGTGGCAAAGGTTGTTGTTCCCATATTCATGTCTTTAGATTTTCGTAAGACCAAGCTTTATCACTTTTTTTTTTTTGGCATCCACATTCTTAATGATTTACTTCAAGACAGCTAGCTCATGGTTTACTGAAATTAGTTGAGGGCTTATGTTTTAGCTATCAACTCAAAATCGTAGATTAAAACTAACATTGTTCCTCCACCTTTGTTGTAAATTTTATCCATCATTTACATCCAAGCATGCGTTACCTTATGAGTGATATAGAAAGAATTCTGTTCCAAATGAATTTATATATGCATGGAAAACAGGTCTGCTAGAAGAAACGAGCATTCCTCCCCATGGTTATGACCTTGAATTGTGTAATATACTATTTTATTTTTATTCATAATTCTATGCTTTATTATTTGATTCATCATGTCTGGAAAATCATTTAATTTGTAAGAGAACAAAAAGTCAAGTCCTTTTTTCTTAAAAAAAGGGAAAGGATATATATAAGAGTTACGGTGAGAGCAGCTTTAGCATAGTATTTGAGGCATTATTTGAGGATGGGGCTTGTCTGTGGGGAGCGCCATTAGACTTTGCTCCCACCATCCCATGTTTGATGTGGTATGCCCCTGCATACCCTGCAATGATGTATAATGATAATATTCTGAGTGATCAGGGACTTGGCAAATAACAATTACTAAAACTTTGGCATGGCATGAAGAGCATTTTGAGTTCTTTTTTCTTTTTTTCTATTTTCCCATGTTGCGGAAATGATGAAAACTTTTGCTTCTGGTTTAAGTGAATGGCTGTAGGTTATCATGGTCAACTGGAGCTGAATCAAACATATTTCTGTATGAGAACATGTCCTTAATATTGAAAATATCTACAAAGGCAAAAGCATTTAAAAATTCTGGAATCAGCCATTTCTAAAGAAAAAGGGAAAATGATTCGGATATGCAAAAATAGAATAAAATGAGCTCTTTTTGCCAGATGACCCTAGATGATAAAGCCTGGTGGATAAATTCGGACCAACCGATTTATGTCAACCCAACTTGTTTTCAGATTGATCATCAGTTGGGTTGGCAGGTCGGATAATAAATAACCAATGTCTGAAGCAAAGCATTGATTTATTCTTGCTAATACGAAAAATGGGAAAGTTAGGAAGCATTGAGAGATTCCTCGTATGTTGCTCGAGATGTCAAAATCTTGTTTAATTTTGTAAGGTCAAAACATCATAAAGAATCAACCTAAATTTTTAACAATTTCAAATTCTTCTCTAGATTACATAAAACTTTTGAAAGATAAGCTAATATTTTGAAAGAAAAGAAAAAAAAAAAACCATCTGCATTATAATAGTACAGATTAAAAAACTGAAAAAATTACTTTATCCAACTGTCAAACCAGGACTGATCTTTGATTGATAAGATGAGTGGTAAGAGTGTGACTACCGGGCAAGCACCAATTCCACACACTAATATCTCAGCTAAGATGAGAGCCTTCCATGGTGGATGGGTGGGTGAGTGAGAGAGAGAGAGAGAGAGGTGGTGGTGGTGGTGGTGGTGGTGGTGGTGGTGAGCGTGATCAGTTTTCCAAGCGATTTGCAGGATTCTTTTCTTGGTAATGCTTGTGAGGCTGGCTTTCGGTTGTCAGCCTGATCAGGTTTTCTGCCGACATCCCACTCATGCCAAAAGCGCTTGTGAACTTGCTTGTGTCGACCTTTTTTTAAAATAATCGTGCCAATGGAAAATTTAGGAATCCCGACGTATTCTGCTTGGGTCTACGTGGGGAGAAGAGCATCCTTCTAGCCTCCACCATGTTACTAAAGTGAAAGAGGAGTCATCAAACATGCTATCCGTTTTCTATTTTACTATGATAACGTTCCATCTATGGATCACTGTCCATTCGAGTCAAAGTAACAAGAACCTATCTCAACTTTGGCTGGGTTAGATCCAAATCATATCTGAACTAGTTTAGTTAGGCCACATAAATCTAGTTATATTGGATTGATTGGTTAGGAGTCCAGGACCAGCCATCTACTATTGTGGGCTCTTAACTGAACATGAATATTTTGGTACTCTGATCTTAGATGAGCTGCATGCCCCGCCTATGAGCTTGAACTTTTTGTGTGGGTACGTTGCTTCCAAATCAATTTAATCTATTAAAATATATGATTTATCTCGGTCACCGGTTCAATCCAATATATATCAATCTGCCGTGACAAATCAAGTAACCAGGTCACCGAGGTGGCTGATGACAATATTACTCGATCGTGTCATGCACTTTCTTTAATCCAAAAAAAAAAAAAAAAGAGGCAATATTATTCGTATCATCCACTTTGCATATGAAAGAGTTTTTGTTGCCCGGCACGCTCTCTTAATCAAGTAAACAATTCATGATGTTAAGTTAGAGACAAGAAATCAATTTTTTTTTTAAAAAAAAGTAAAATAAAACTCATTTATTAATTAAAAGATGTCATGATGCAAGCTTCCAAAGCTATCGTATACTCTTCACGACCATCATTAATAATAGGTAAGCGGCACTAACTAGATCTTCTCTTAGGGCATCATTATTTAGATTTCGATGCTACATTTGATGGGAAATTTTAATTGCCACCTTGGAATGCCCATCATTTTCATTATCATGACTCCATATATTCTGCCCCTAAAGAAAAACCTGCCTCCGAACAATGACATCTCGAGAGCAAGAAATGTCCACAAAGGCTGAGATTATTAGATCACAAATGAAATAACCATGTCCACATAAATCTCGAAGGAAAAAGGAAACGATTCTTTCTCGAAACTAAATGCCATAATACATGTGCCTTGAAATTATTGTTAGCAACATTAAAATTTACTTCCACTACCAGTCTACATAAAAACGGTTTCCACCAACATCAGCTTTTTTGTTTTCACTTGCTCCTCCCCCTCCCCCACCCCCCTCCCCCTCCCCCACCCCCACTTGCTAGTGGAGCCAACTCTGTGCTCCACAGAGGCAAATAGATGGACTGGTAGATGATGACATGCGATGCAACCAAAACTTTGCCCCGCGAGTCAAGCCTCGATACCGCAAATTCCGTTCTCTTGATGATGTGGATGTTTTCTACTTTGCTTTAAGAAATGGATGAAGTGCGTCCTTCCTCACTCGCAGAGAGATAGATAGATTGAGAGAAAGAGTGTGTGGGGGTTTGGACGCTCCAAAGTCCAAAGCGTGCACGCACTGCATAAATGGGTCCTAACTTTTCCTAAAAGGCTTTACCGGCCGAAGTAACCACTTAGCTTTTGAGAGTATAATGTGGGCCTGTGGGTTGTTGGCTTCCAACCGAAATGTGCGCATGTGAAAGGAAGTGGTGGATGGATGGGATAAAGTTTGTGGACCCAATCCTTTACCGGCCTGGCCGCAATTCTCTTACTTAAAAGCATGGATACCTCCTAAGTTGATGATCATGTTTTAATTATAATAATATGCATAGGGTTTTGATATTAGAATGTTGTTATCCAGAAAGCTTGGTGCATAGCTTTAGATATTCTATAATATTAAGGTGGAATATGAAGAAATTGAAGGAGCAATCTGAGATTGCTTAGTAGCTACTTAAGATCCAGAGAGATGAAGCGATGCGAAAATAAAGTGATTGCGCTAGGTAATGAATAATTATGGGCATCTTGAATTGAATTAAAAGAAGAATTTGAGTTTTTTTTTCCTTTTCCTAATAGATATGGTAGAAGTAAAGCTTTCGAGGTTTATACCTAAATGATTTCATGCAATGACCAGTGTGTTTTGTTGAGAGCTAGATGGCTAGCGACATGGTATGTGTTACTTGTAAATAGAAAAAAGGATTATAGGCATCTCCTTATATTAGATTCTTGATTTTTTTTTTTTTTTTTTCATTCATTTCTTTTTAAATGAAGAGCCTCCTTAATATGTCAGGATTTACCTTCTAAATTAGTCTCCAACAATGGTAAGTGGCTTCCAAATAATTTGAAGGACTATTTTCTTTTATCCAGTTCTTCTCTTAAGATTATGCCACGATCATGGAGGAGCATCTAGAAGCCCTAGGTTACACGAAATTTTGAGTTCTCGAAACAATAAACCACTTCACAAAGCATAAAAATGGTTTTGATACTAATTTTAACTTCTCAAATCATCCATCAGTCTTATCGTTTAACTAACTAATTAGATGCATGGCTCGATGCGATAGTTTAGCTTGCTAGTAAATTTTGTTATTGCATGCTGTTGCCGATCTTACCGTGGTGGTTTGCAGCTCGTGAGCTGGCGCCGGTTTTCGGATTCTTTTATCTCGAGATCTCCAAGTTTCCGGACCTGTAAAACAAAGTCAGAGATCCGGACCGGGAATTCCGGCAAGGACACTCCGACGGTCAAGTAAGAGAGCAGCAAGATGGAACAGGACCTCCAAGATGGATTCTCGGAGGATTCCCGTGCTTAGAGGAGATGTAAATGAAAGAAGTGTGGGGAAGAGGGGAGTTGAAGCCGGCTTCCTGCGCTGGGTTCACCGAGCTCACGCCTGAGGACTTCCTGGGATCCCCCGGATCGTTCTCTCGATGTTCCCCCCTTTTTTCGGCCTACCTGTCCATCCACTTTTACCGTCCCTTTTATACTACCGGACAGCCTTCAGCCCACGCCTCCTTCGGGGGGCTCCTCGAGATCTCCGGATTTTCTCCCCCCTTCTCCTTCGAGTCTGGGAGTTAAGTGGTCGGCACGCCTCGTCTGTCGTGCATCACGAAAGGGGGAAGACTGGTGAGACCACGGGCCGAGCACGGGAGCTCTCATTTCGGGGTGTTGACGATAAGCTTCTAGTTGTTTCAGGTCCCTGCCGCAAGGATTCCGTTCCTCGGTTGCGGGGCCCTGTTTAACTGATGTAAGCGAGGTTTCGCGTGTCACTGCAGGCCGTACTGGCGCCTTGTACGGAGAGCGGCGCGCGCTGGCTCTAGTGGCGACCTCGTGACCCGTGTCTCTGCCTGCCCAAGGCTTTGCAGAGTAGGGCTGACCTTGGCCGAGGTGGACCCATTAGGGGGCGCCACCTGGCGGTGGAGCGAGGGCTGCCAGCTTCGGCCGAGATGGACCCCTCCTGGGTGGATACCTGGCGGAGTGGCAGAGAGAGGCTCGACTTCAGCCGAGGTGGACCCGTCTTGGGGTGCCACCTGGCGAAGGAGCAGGAGGGCCCGGCTCGACCTCGACAGAGGTGGACCTGTCTTGGGGTGCCACCTGGCGAGGGGGCGAGTGGCCGCCAGCTTCGCCCAAGGTGGATCCCTCTTGGGTGGACACCCGGTGGAGTGGCAGAGAGAGGCTCGACTTCGGCCGAGGTGGACCCGTCTTGGGATGCCACCTAGCGAAGGAGCAGGAGCACTTCTTCCCGAACGACAGATCTTTTGAAAGAAAAAATCCACGTGGTACTGACCGCGTCCAGCTGAACCTGATACGCGCTCCACGTCAGCGATGTAGCCATATTACATGCATTACATATTCGATTTAAATCCTAATGAATGTTATTGTTAATGATTTCTTATTTTAAAAACAAAAAAAATAAACAAACAAAGCTCGTCAAAAATGTTATTGTTGCATGCATCATAGATTATATTTAAATCTAATTTCACTAAAGTTAAAAGGTTCAGGAACATGAGACCAAACCCAACATAAATAGGGAGAAATAAAAAGAGAATGTAGCATTGTAGACTGTATTATTACTCTCTTTTTTTTTTTCTTTTTTTTTTTCTTTTTTTATGAGTATAAATCCGATATCCCTTTCTCCGCACCCAGTTATAAATATATCATCCATGTAGCATGGTTTGGTTCTGTAGTCCTTCGTGATGGTCGCTTTATTAGGGCATGGCTTAGCTACGTTTGTTTATTTTATTTTCCTTGGTAAAAGGGCATATAATTGAGTTACTTGGACTTGCTTAGGTGCTTGAACGCTTGCCCACGATCTCGCCTTCACGTGAAGGAATAGGGTGGTAGGAGCCGCCCCACTTTGAATGATCCGCTTCTCCGCCCGTGACCAACACGGCACCGGGCCCACATAAAAGCTCACGGGCCTGCATCACTCTCTCTCTCTCTCTCTCTCGCCAATGGACAAAACTTTTTCCTTCACCTCCCCAAAAAAATATAATATATTATATTATATTATATTAAATTAATATATAATTAATATTAATACGTGTATATAAAAAATGATTCAGTCATTTTTCACCGCATCTAAATAAAAAATCTGATTTAATTGATTTTAGTTGTAGCTCGAAATTTATATGTAAGAGCCATGGAGACCATAGCCGGCTGACCTACCATGATGATTTTTTTTATACTTTTATATGAACATTTGCCCTCTCAGGCATTGTATATTTATTTATAAACTTTATTTTCTAGATTATATAATAAGAGAGGACCGATACAATTCACCATCAGATTTATGAGAGGTTGGGTCATCATGTTCGTTTAATATTGACAAAAATGAAACAGTATCATAAAAGGACGAGATAGTAATTAATAAATCTTGGATGGCCGAAGGGGATTAGCTTGATTTTTTTTAATATTTATTAAAAGTCTTCATATGCCCGATCTTTTTTTTTTTTTTTTTTTGATTTTATTTTTAATTTTTCTTTCCTGCTTTCTCAAGATCTGTATATTTCCTATATATATGAAAATCCTATATGAATAAAATTCATTATATTCTCTTGACCATTATCGATATGGTATCAGAGCCTTTCATCAATCCTTAGCATTTTTCATCCTTTCACAGCCAACCTATCTTTCCCTCATCTCTCGGAGGCCATCATCATCTCTCTTATCCCTTTTTCCAACTCACTAGGTGAACATTGGAGGGGAACTCATCAACTCCCTTCTTCTTCATTACCTCTCACCAATCACTCGTCCTTCCCGCAGGCCATCTACTCATGTCTTCTTCATCACCTCCCGCCGGTCACTCATCCTTCCCACAGACCATCTACTCCTGCCGATCCCCAAATCTTAACCAAATATGCGCTCTCGCCCTTCCTCTTTACTCGCGCCTTCGATTGCCTCTCCTGCCCCCTCTCTTCCCTCCTCCCAGTTGTCCTTACCATGGCCGTCAACCCCCTCCGTCCACTCATCATTCTCGGTGCCACCAGTGTCACCACCCCCTAACCGTCACCCCACCACCATCGCCCCACCACCGTTGCACACCATCTCCCCTTCCACATTGTCATCCCCACCCCTTCTTCAGAAATCTCTACTGTCACCGTCCCTCCCATCCCCCGATCATCACCAGATCTCTAAATCTCTCCTCTGTGGATCCCAGCTGAGCGCCCCACCCTGGTGCATCCCTACCACGCGCCCTCCCTTGGTGACTTTCTACCTCCTTGAACGCCGGCCCGCCTTCACGGCCTCCCACCACCAGCATCACCTATTGTAGAAGACGGTCGCAAGATCCCCACCCCACCCTCTGTTTTCTCTAGGTAAATTGTAGTTCCATTTTGAAAAAAAAAGTAGAGAGAGAATATATGGGTTATGGGTGGATTGTCTCTCATCACTCTTTCATAGAATTAACTGTTTATTGAGGAGATTGGTGGAGGGTGTATTTTTTTTAGTTTCAGAGAGCTCTTTGGGAGGCAAAGTTTTGGGTAAAAAACATGTCCAACCCAATTACCATTTAAGACTTGAAAACAACTAAAAAATAGGTAGATAGCTGGCAGCTTTTCTCCCATGAATTTTCCGATGAGGGAAGGCTTGCGACGATGTGGGAGAGCTCTCGACGATGAGGGAAGGACCTTCAGCGACTTTTCCGATGAAGAAAAGGCCTGGAAAAGTTGGTGGTCCATGAAATAGGTCATAAACTGGTGGTCATGGCAACCATGGACCTATTCGTATTCTGTAGACCGAGCGGCCGATCCATGATGGACCGACTTGCTTTAAAACCCGTATATTTCTTATATAAACTTTAAAATTTGATTCCATGCCCATCAAAACTCCGATTCGAATGCCGTTTTCACCATTGGACTGCAAAAATCAAGCTCTTTGTAGTGACAGTCTTATTTCCTACAAATAATATATAAAATATCAATTTGATATTAATAAAGATAATTTAATTATTAAATTAATACTTTTATATGTGTATAAATATAATTATCACAGGATCCCCACCCCACCCTTTATTTTCTTTAGGTAAACTGTAGTTCCATTTTCAAAATAAAGTAAAAAGAGAATATATGGGATATGGATGGATTGTCTCTCGTCACTCTTACATAGAACTGACTGTTTATAGAGGAGATTGGTAGAGGTTTTGTTTTTTTAGTTTCAATGGGCTCTTTGGGAGGCAAAGTTCTGGGTAAAAAAAATGCCTAACCCAATTACCACTCAAGACTTAGAGAACCTATTTAGTAGGTTGCTCACAGTCCAGGTATCAACTATTCAAGCAGTAACTCAACCGAGGATCTTCGAGAGAGAGTGCATCATTAAATACACTCCAAGTTGCTGTCAAGCTTGATAAGCCAGCCACATATTTATCATGGTCTAGAAGTACCTAGTTGTTTGTCAAAAGCTGTGGTTTGGAAGGACATCTCATTGGCACTGCATAAAAATCTACTGATAGAGTACCAGGAGTGGCTCAATGGGACATGAAAATTGGTTGATCATGGCTTTTCTAATTAATACCATGGTCTCGAGTATCTCAAGGAGCATGCAGTTGTTGGAGACAACATATAAGATATGGAAGGTATTATCCCATATATATTCTCAGAGGGCTAATCCTGCATAGGTATATGAGATTCGGTGCCAGTTGAGGCAGCTTCGTCAAGGCACACTTTCTATTACTGATTATGCTACAGAACCAAAAAGATTATGAGCTGAAGCTGACCACTATTGTACCTTTATCCTGGAGAGCTCCATAGATGTGCATCGATTTTAAAGGTACTTGGAAGAGGAGCGAGTCCAGAATTTTTTGTATGGTTTGAATTCTGAGTTTGAGCCAGTTCGGGTATAGCTCCTGGCTCTAGAGGACATGCTAAGCCTGAGTTAGGCCTTCTCTACTATTTTGAGGAAGGAGATAAGAACCAGAGTAGTTGCTTCTAGTAAGCCAGTTTGATCTGCCCTCATAGCTAAACCCTTGCCTCGGTCTGGTAAGCAGGCACCTACTCTATACCTTATTGTTACAAGCTTGGTCATATCAAAGCAGCCTACTGGGAATTATATGGTTACTCTTCTCAGTCTAGGTGAAAAGATTGGAGCCATGATAATGGTCGAGGCCATGGTCAGCAAAATGCACATCTGTCTGAGGAAGTGAAGGAGTCTACTGGTAATATATCCATTGAAGACTATCAGACCATAAAGCAATTGATGGACAAATATGAATCTATCTTTAGTTTATTACCTCTCTTAGCTTTGGATAGCCAACCACTGTACACTTCCAACTTCGTCCAATCAGGTATCACTTGTAGTACAAGCCATGCTTTTAGTTGCCTAGATAGGTCTTCTTCTTCCTGGATTATTGATTATGGAGCCTAGAGTTTTATGATAGGAACTTCTACATCATTTAATTTATATTTTTCTAGTTTTGGTCGAGATAGAGTTTGTATAATTGATGGATCCCTTTCAACGGTGTCTAGTAAGGAAACCATCAACTATGCACCTACTCTCCGGTTATCATCCGTCTTGCATGTACCTACCTTTTCCGTGAATTTATTATCTATTAGCTTTATTAGTAGAGATTTGAACCGTTCTGTCACCTTTTGGCCATCTCAATGTACTTTTCAAGAGCTGACAACGAGAAAGAAACTTGGATATGGTAAAATGCATAATAGCATGTACTACCTGGAGAATGAGGGGGAGAAGCTTAATGATTCATTATTGGGGTGTGCTCTGTTTACAGAGAAGGCATCTTCTGAGCTCCTACTTCATCACAGAAAACTCAGTCACATCACTTTTCCTACTTTATGTCAATTATTTCCTGCTCTTTATCAATCTTGCAATATTGTTGATTTCGTTTGTGATGAATGTGAATTTGCCAAACATATCCGAGGAGTATATTCTATTTCTAATAATAGAGTACCAATAAATTTGATATTGTGCATTCGGATGTTTAGAACCATGTAATACTATTTCCACTATAGGACATCAATGGTTTGTCACCTTTATTGATTGCTATAGTCGGGTGACCTGGTTGGTTGTATTTATCGAAAAGCAAGCATAAGGCATTCAAGTATTTTAAGAAGTTTCATAAACTGGTGGACACCTAGTTTGGAGCAAAGGTTAGGATACTCCGATCTGATAATAGTACGAAGTACACGAATTAAGTATTTCATGCATACCTGCAGGATAACGGGATCATTTATCAAACTACTTGTAGGACACACTTGTACAGAATAGAGTAGCCGAAAGGAAGAATCTATATTTGCCAGAGATAACTCGTGCCCTGATGTTTACTATGCAAGTTCCTAATTTTTTATGAAAAAAGCTTTGACTATGGCATACCTAATCAATTGTATGCCACTTCGAGTTCTTGGTTCGAAGTCTCCACTTGAATGTTTACAAGGTAAGATCGAGTACATTGTGCCACTCCGCATCTACAACCGTGTATATTTTGCTTGGGACTATAGACCATCTGTTGGTAAACTGGATCCTTGAGCTTTGAATGTATCTTTGTGGATTATTTTGCCACTAAGAAGGGATATAAATGCTATTACCCACCTGCATGGTAGATGCTGGTCACCATGGATGTGACCTTTCAAGAGATGGAGCCTTATTATAGGACAAAACAATTTCTTAAGACTTCAGGTGAGCCAAGTGGTGTCTTTATGTCCTATGAGTTTTTGACCACGCCGTCTGGTGTCCCTTGGCATGAGGGGAAGCAGAGTGGTGTTAATGATGCTAATGGTGGTAGGAGCGAGGAAGTAGAGATCGATGATGCTCAGGAAGACACTAATGATGCACAGGATGATGGTATTTAGGAGGAGCAAAGTGAGGCTATCATGCATTCTTCAATCATCTAGGCTTCTGTCTTGAGTATAGCTCCATCCAGACCTTTTGATTCCTCATCTTCCTCTATGAATAACAGTAATGATCCTATTTTCTCTAACTTAGATATTTTTATTACCAAGTTAAAAGGTTCTCACCTGATCGTTCCTCTTCTTTATCGTTATGATATTTCTAACTATATATCCTATGAGTCCCTGTCTTCTTCTTATAAATTCTTTGTAGCTGTATTAGAGGCTACTAGCATTCCTACTGACTGGAAGGTGGCTATAGCAAACCCAAATTAGAAGCAAGCAATGATAGAGGAGATGAATATTTTGTTAAAGAACCATACATGGGATCTGGTGATTATGCCTATCAGGAAGCAACCAGTAGATTGTAAAAGGGTGTATACAGTAAAGCATAATCTTGAAGGCAAACTTGAAAGGTATAAGGCTTGCATAGTGGTAAAAAGATACATGCAAATGTACGGCATCGAATATGATAAGATCTTTGCCCCTGTGATAAAGATAAACTCAATACGTACCTTTATTTCGTGTACTGCTAATTGTGATTAGGAGTTGCATCAACTATATATGACATGCCTTTTCTCATAAAGATCTTTAAGAGGAGGTTATATGCAGATTCTTCTTGGATTTGCGAGCAAAGCTACAGCAGGAAATGTATGCAGATTAAGATGCTCTCTTTATGGCCTCAAGCAATATTTTCATGCCTTGAGCTAAGTAGAGCTCAAGATGGGATATTCACAGAGTAATGCTGATCATACTCTATTTTATAGGCATGCTGGTGGGAGGAGAACTGTTTTAATAGTATATGTTGACGATATAGTTATCATAGAGGATGATCATAGGGGATGATCCCAGGGAGATTACATGGCTTAAACAAAATTTGGCTTGCGAGTTTGAGGTTAAGGACTTAGGGTTATTAAGGTATTTTTTGGATATTGAGGTCTCTAAGTCATCTCACGATATTTTTCTATCTCAGCAAAAGTATATTATTGATCTTCTTAATAAGGCTGGGATGTTAAAGTGTAAGCCAGTTAATACTCCCATTGATCAAAATTATAAGTTGATGGCAAATGGTGGAGCTCCTATCGATCGTAGGAGATATCAGTGGCTGATCGAAAAACTGATTTATCTTTTCATACTAGATCGGATATTGCCTTTGCCATCAACATCATTAGTCAGTTTATGCATGATCCACGAAAGCAATATATGGAGGCAATGTATCGTACTACACTACCTAAAAATGTATCCTGTATGGGGATTGCTCTTTTCTCGACATGACTCCCTGATGATAGAAGTATTTACTGATGCAGACGAGCCAGGTTTACTAGATAATCGGTGGTCCACTACTAGTTACTGTACATTCGTTGGTGGTAATCTAATTACCTAGAGAAGTAAGAAGCAGTCTGTTATGGCCAGATTGACTGCAGAGGCTAAATATAGAGCAATGGCTTAGGAAATATGTAAATTTCTCTGGCTATAGAAATTACTCCAAGGACTACGCCTTCTAAGAAAGTCTCATATGATACTGTATTATGATAATAAGGTGGCAATTGAAAATGTGAATAATCTGGTGCAACATGATTGTACCAAACAATTGAAATTGACTATTATTTTATCAAGAAGAAGGTGACTAGCAGATATATTTACTTCCTTTTATTTGCTCAGCTAATCAAGCGATAGATATCCTAACAAAAGGACTAAGTGTATCTTTTTTTTCATTTCTTAGTAGCAACATGGATCTCCATGATATCTTCACCTTATTTTAAGACGGGAGTATTGAAAAATCCTAATATACCTAATCCCCGCTATATTTTTTTCTTCCTTGATTTTTTTCCTCTTTAAAAAGCCTGTGCCTATCTTATATGTATAAAAATCCTACATAAATAAAATTCATTTTATTCTCTCCATCATTGCCAACATTTTATTAAAAAATAATTTTTATTTTTTTAATTGACATACTGGCACACCACAATTGTGCCACCAACTTAAGAGCTTTGGACTAACGAGGCCATTACTGAATGGACCACACCACTACAAGCTGAGGCAAATTTCACAAAACCTTAGACTTTAATTTTGTATTATAAAAATCTTTTAACTCATTTATTCCATTACTTCTCAGCCGAGCAGTATCTGAGCACGAGAAATAAATCATTTTTTTTCAGAAATTAAGATGAAATATGTATTTCAGAAAAATGACATATGGCAAATAATTTTACATATTTATATCACTGAAACTAAGAATAAAGCCTATTGAAAGCAAAAATTATCTCTATAAGACCCTTCCATTTGTCCTTCTCATGCTCTGCATCTCGCCCCACTGAGAGCAGCTGAAGCTTCCTCCATCCTCCTTCACAAATGGCGTGGCAGAGGCACAGTAGCACCTCACTCCAAGTATTTTTCTCCCACATTTCCCACTCCTCTCTCTCTGTGACCTCAAAACTATCATGGTGTTTACCATAGAAGAAGAGCTTTGTTCCTCTCCCTCCATGCTTAGAGAAACAATGGAGAAAGTATGGGAGTTTATAAATTTATTATCAGCATTGCCCTTTCACTTCTTCTTTTGAGTTTCTTCTCAGAGCTACCATTTTCTTTCCTGAAAAGGCCTTCTTTTTATTTTTTGTATTTCTCTTCATATCCCTGCAAAAAGAAAAAATAAGTTACCAAAACTGAGCTATTTATTTTGTCCTTCTCCTTCTTCTTTTCCTCGATCGCATTCTCCTAGCCTATCTCAAAAGAGCCTTTCTTTTTTTTTTTTTGGGCTCCAAAACTGAAAAAAGAGTTTTCTTTTACTTCTATTTCTTCAATGTTATAGGAAGATTGTTAATATGTTTTCATAAAACTATTAGTTTTTTTTTTTTTTGTTTCCTCACATTTGTTCTTCTCTTTCTTCTTTTCCTCGATCGCATTCTGTAGCTTCTCCTCAAAAGAGTTTTTTTTTTTTTTTTTGGCTCCAAAACTGAAAAGAAGTTTTCTTTTTACTTCTATTTCTTCGATGTTATAGGAAGATCGTTAATATGTTTTCATAAAAATATTATTTTTTTCGTTTCCTTCTCCGACTTCTAGTTTTAACTCGATGTATCAACTCTTTTTCACTTTTTTTTTGTTTTTTTTCAAAAAAAAACAATTTGCAGTCAAAAGATTTAAAAAGAAGTAATTTTTCTCCCATTTTAGTCTTTTGTAAAGGAAAAGTTCCTTTTTTTTTTTGGGTTCTCTATCCTCCAACAAAAAAAAAAAAAAAAACGAAAACCGGGTAATTAGCACTGCTTTTCCCATACTTCTCCTTCTTTCTTTAATTCTCTCCCCTGTTTCTCTGTTCTTCTCGTCTGACTAATATACCTCGCACTTCTTCCAGACCCTGGCGTTATGGATTTCATTAATGGCGGTATTCATCGGAACGGCGGAATGCGCCCGGCGGAGCGTTCACCTCCCCGGTGGCAGCCGCGACGGCGGAGAGATGCAGGCGTTCAAGTACGCGGCGACGAGCTGCCGGGCCAACACGGCGTCGTTGAAGGACTTCGGCGGGGTCAGCGACGGCAAGACCTCCAACACGAAGGCCTTCCAGGCGGCGGTGGCGCACCTGGCCCAGTTCGCCGGCGACGGTGGCGGCGGTATGCTGTACGTGCCGGCGGGGCAGTGGCTGACGGGGCCATTCAACCTCACCAGCTCGTTCACCCTTTTCCTCCACCGCGACGCCGTCATCCTCGCCACCCAGGTCCGGCTTCCGGTCACCGCCTCCCTCCCCTTGATGTTCCGTCTACCACAATGTATATTAATAACTAATATTAATAATTATTTTATATTAATAACTAATATTAATAATTGATATTTAGATAATTAATATTTTGGCTTCATTCCGTGTCATGCAAACTGTGAAAGTTTGTATAAAAAAAATTATATAACAAGTTTACTCCCATATTATGTAAGGTATTGCCCACTCTATCCCAAAATCTCATATAGAAAGAATGATTTTTTTTTATAAATTATTTTTTTAAAATTTATATAAAACTAATGATTCCTTTCCATTTTTGATGTATTATATTATATTATATTATATATTAATATTATAATAAAATATTTTTAATATAAATTTGGCATCGATACAATGGCCTTGTCATGAAAAAATTTATTTTGAATAATTAGATTAATAGGTCGCATATTTAATTGGTCAGATACAAGTTCACATCCATTCGATTAGTTTGAGTTTAGTTTATTGGCATGTATGCCGCGCATGTGTGCAAATGGTCAAATCTTCTAACGGGTCTCACGGATGCCACTCTTTTAATGATAGGATTGGACGTATCTTTGAAATAAAAAATAAAATTTCGAATAGTTCTCGGTACTTAATACCAGAAACCATCCTAAGTATCCTTTTGATAGTGTTGCTTTGAAAACTATTTTTTAAATCAAAATACTTTCTAATAAAATAGCCCGCGGAAAAAAAAAAAAAAAAAATTGGTTGACGAGAATATCTGAAGAGTGATTTTTCATGAAAAAAATTATTATTTTTTTAGTAAGTAAAAGAGACGGAGGGATTAAATCTACATCGTAATATTCGATTGACATCGAAGATAAAGAGAAAAAATTCTGATCTCTCATCCATCACGGGCTTAACGTAGATCATGCTTCGAAAGTCGGATGTGAGACAAGGCCTCTACCAACCGGACTATCACTTTAACAATAATAAAAATTATTTTAAAAGAAGATACTAAACCAAGTTTATAGCTTTTTCTAAGAAAAATATTTTAAAAAGCATAAGCCATATGACCTTTTTATATGATTAGTCTTTTACATTTAAAAATTAGGCTATCATACAGAATTATGCTTATTTGGGCATATAGTTATGCCTATTTATGCACATAATTACACAATCATGAGTGTAGAAGTCCGTGGATTAAGAGATAAAATGACAATCAAAATCAAGGGATAAGTAGTTCTTCATCAAGCTAGGTTAAAGTTCTTCGGATGTAAAATATCTATGATGCCGAAACCAATAATAACAAGTACCAGTTTTTTCATAGTCTCTGTCTGAATCAAGGCTTTTGTTGTTATAAGGTTTAATCCCAGCTCCTCTCTTATTAAGCTGCTATACTTTCGAATTTTCAACAAAAGCAAACACTTGAAATTTAATTTTTGCTGGCATAGGATATGAGTGAATGGCCAGTAATCGATCCCCTGCCCTCATATGGGAGAGGAAGAGATCATGCCGGTGGAAGATACAGCAGCCTCGTTGGAGGATCAAACCTCACTGATGTAATTATCACAGGTATGCATGCAATAACCATCAAACTAATTCTTCGATACATATTACGAGGATTCAAGTCCCGGTGGGACATCCCGTGGGATACCATCTCATGGGTTGAGACGGGATGTCCCGCCAGCATTCCAGTATTTTAATCGAGATATCTTGGAACATCTCGGGTATCGGTACGGGACGTCGATGCATCCCATTCCACGAAAAAATTGGAACATTTCCATCCCATGGGATTTAAAACCTCGGCTTAACGCACCACCATGCTTCTAAATTATCAAATACCGCAAGTAAATGATTGTAATACCAAGAGTAAAATTAGAGTTATCGATGCCGATGCATCATGCCAAATTTCAGGAGACAATGGAACGATCGATGGACAGGGGGCTTTCTGGTGGCAGAAATTCCATGGAGGCAAGCTCAAATACACACGCGGGTATCTCATTGAATTGCTACACTCTGATGGGATATTTATATCCAATCTAACACTACTCAACTCTCCTGCATGGAACATCCATCCAGTCTACAGCAGGTTTGATCACTTTCTTAAACCAAAATCCGAAACCATAATTTGAACATTACTTCGATGCCATATCCGTGAACTGAAATAATAATCCAACTTTGCAGCAACATCATAATTTCGGGCATCACCATATTCGCACCAGTCCATTCTCCAAACACGGATGGGATAAACCCAGGTACCGATGCTGTTCTGGAAATTTGGTTCGGTAATATATACATCACTCTAGCTTGCATCGAAGCTGGAGGTAAGTAGCCCTCGGTATGAATACATTGTCGAGGGTATATATAAATCCGATCCCAGAAAATTGAGATAAGTCTTTTTGATAATTGATGTCTCTGAATTGACCATATAATGTTCCATTTTTCGAGCAACGATGCTTGCTTGTCTTGGCTCGGTCATGGAGCCCGAAGAAATTTTGATCAGACTTTCGAGCAATGCATGCCAATGAACACGAGACTTGCTATAAAACCAAACAGGGGCAATTTGCCTGAAGTTATTTTTCCTTCAGAATTGGCTGTTCAAATCTATAATGAAATATTCGATATTTCCTCCATGATTCGGTAGAAAACTAACAAGAGTCACGGACAGAGGAAGCTTTGATTCAGCTCTTCTTATGATTTTTTATTTTTTTTTTTGTTCTTCTGGTAGACTCCTGTTCCCATGTTCGAATCGAGGACTGCTACATAGTCTCCGGCGACGACTGCGTCGCCATCAAGAGCGGCTGGGATGAGTACGGCATCGCTTTCGGAATGCCAAGCCAGCACATCATCATCCGAAGGCTAACCTGCATCTCCCCGACCAGTGCCGTCATTGCTCTAGGGAGCGAGATGTCTGGTGGAATTCAAGATGTGAGGGCCGAGGACATCACCGCCATCGATTCCGAGTCCGGGGTCCGAATCAAGACCGCCGTCGGGAGGGGAGCGTACGTGAAGGATATCTTTGTCAGGGGGATGAATCTTGACACCATGAAGTGGGTCTTCTGGATGACCGGAAACTACAAGTCCCACCCTGATGACAGGTATGATCCCAATGCCATCCCGGTCGTCCAAGGGATCAGTTACAGCGACGTTGTTGCCATTGATGTAACGCAAGCAGCGAGGTTGGAGGGGATCTCGAATGCACCATTCAAGGGAATTTGCATTTCAAATGTAACGGTCCATTTAGCAGCGAAGGCAAAGAAGCAGTCATGGACCTGCACTGATGTTGAGGGTGTGTCCACCGGAGTGAGTCCTACGCCCTGTGCTTCCCTACAAGATCAGGGTGACGGTGCCGAGCCATGCCCGTTCCCTACCGACAGACTACCCATTGATGATATCGTCTTTGAGGAGTGCTCGTACGCGAGCTGATAATCTTTGAGGTTGCATTCGCGTTATGGTTCGTATAGTTTTTATCAAGTCAATCCCCATGCACGATGGTGGTGGCTAGCAGCAGAGCTTTTGTGTGCTTCTAGCTTCTTGATGCTTAAGGTTTGTTATATAAATGTTAAAAAGGTCCCATGAGTAATCCATTCCTCCTTGGTGTGCTACATCTACTACATCTGAAGTTTAACTTACATTTCAAAGTTCTGCGATATTTTTCCGCATACTTGATTGCAGAGGACCGTATACTAAAAATGCATGATGCCATGAGATTATTGGTTGGATGGGGTTTTGCCTTCATTTTGATAGGAATTCTACATTAAAATTGAACAAAAGAAAGACCCTGCAATCGATAATATAAGATTCTAGTGGAGCAACATGATGTTGATACGGATCATATTGAGGTGACCGGTGCATTTTAAGCTCCGGAGTTCATGATTTTCTTTGGGGTGAATGGAAAAGCTTCGGAGTTCATACAAGAATATGCATTCCCAGTGCTGTGCTTCTCCCTGAAAGCCGGGATGGTATCGGATGTATAGATGCAGTTTTATTATGGCATGTCGATTATCAAATTTGTTAGCTTCTGTTTATTTGAGAAAAAAGAATTTGTCGAGAATTGCTTTTCTTTATTAATGGAAAAGGCAAAGATGATGCATTAGCTTATGTTGACGATGAAGGCCATATGTTTTCTTTGTGATCCGAGAAGGAAGAGATTGGTGAAATAATCTCTATTACCACAAATTTATTTTATCTACTTCATCTGTAAACGATGCAAACTCTTGGAGGATTGGCTCGGAGATACGAGGGTGACTCTCAACTCCGGTTTTGCTTTACATCCTGTGATTATCTTGTACATTGCCCATCCTTTCTTTTCTTTTCTTTTTTCTTTTCTTTTTTTTTTTTTATCATCACCGATGCACAAAAAGGACCTGCGAAGGAAATACCCCGATTCGGTCCAAAATGTAAAGCCTAACTATAAGAAAACATGCAAGAAGATCTAGCCCATGGCATGCAACCCGTGCGCCCGGTGCATTGCCCATGCACACGGCACGGTCCATGTGACCATGGCATTTCGCATAGACCAAGTGATTTCCATGATATTTTACACGGTCTACACGACAGGTGCGATCCATGTGCAGCTCATGTGATGCAGCACAAGGAGGATCTTTCATGGTTCATGCACGGTTCACGATTTGGTTTAGCTATTTTTAAGATAGTTTGGAATTGGTTTTTGGCCGGTTTAGATGTTTTTCGCATTCTAAATGCGGTGGACACAATTCTAAGGGCTTTTAAAGTCCGTTTTGAAATCCTGAACATGATTTTTGATCTTATAAAAGGGGCAGATGGCTAGAAAATATTATGATGGTAGTGATAGACAAAACCTAAAGAGTCGGATGAAAGCTCATACAAACTAGAGGGTCTTCTTGAGAGTTGAGAACTCTTTAAGAGATTAAGGGACTTCTTGTTAAGAGATTATTATACGAAGTTGAGAGTACGAGTTCTTCTTTTATAAATAAATTTTTTCTCTTATAGCGATCCTGTATGCTTAATTAAATTATATTGTATACCTTTTCTCTTTCTCTTTCCTCTCGCGACATTAACTTCATTGACAGATGTGTAATCTTGGTCGGGGATTCGTGTTCCACGATCATAAGGGATTCCTCAACAACTAGTATCAAAGCAAGGCTATCCGTGTTGCAGCAATGCTGATCGAGGTTAAAGAAGATGGAGAAGACAAGTGCAATCAAAGTAGAGATCAACTATTACGATAAGAAGAGCAATTTCTCTTTGTGGCAAGCAAGAGTGAAGGATATGCTCATCCAACAGGGATTGATCGACGCTTCCTTATATGAGGAGAGGCCTGCTATCATGAAGGATAAATATTACAGGTGGCTTCAAATATAGATGATAAGCATGATCTGCTGGTACCTGATAGATGATATGGTGATTTATGTACTAAGCGAAACTTTTTTAATGATGATATGGACAAAGTTTGAGAAGATGTACATGGCAAAATCACTTATCAATGCTTTTTTTCTTTGGAAATAGCTCTACCAGTTACAAATGAGCGAGGAACAAAGTGTGCAGGTGCATCTCAGTAACTTCCAAATGATCCTCATCATTCTCCTTAATGTTAGTCAGAAAGTTGAGAAAAAGAATAAGATGCTGGTCTTGCTATCGTCGCTTCCATCATCCTTTGAATCCTTGATGATTACTTTTCTAGTGGGAAAGACACTATCAAGATGGGAGAAGTCATTGCATTACTATTCCAAAATGAGATTCTTAGATGAGTGGGTCGAGCTTCGAGTTCAAGTGCAACTCAACTTTGGCAGCGACAGAAGGTGCAAGTGGCAAAAGATAGAGCGATAGAGGATCCGCGATGTCAGCAATCCAAGTCAAGGGACGTGAACAAGATCAGGTACTACTAGTATGATAAGTTTGGTCATCATGTCAAAGATTTCCACAACTTAAGGATCAGATGAAGGTTACTGCAGCAATGGCGATGGTAGCAATAGTGATAGATGGTGAGCCTCTCATGGTATCTGACAAGGTATTTATTTCTTTCTTATATTGGATTTTAGATTCTGCATGTCTACATTATATCTATTATAAAGAGGAGCTGTTTGACTTTCTAAAGAATAGATAAGATTCTGTCTACTTGCTAAACGGATTGAGCTATACGATCAAGGATATCGGGATAGTCAAGGGCACATGATGCGATAGTGAAAAAATTAAGCGAGGTCTGATACATAACTAGTTTTTGTAGGAATCCAATTTTATTGAGCAAACTGGATTCAAGCAGCTATAAGTGAAAAACTAATGATGAAATCCTGAAGGTCATGCATAGCAGCAAGATTATATTAAAGAAAAAAAAGTATGGAATACATTACTTCTTGACAGGAAGTCTAGTGCAAGGTGGAAGCCCTGATGCAGATGGGAGCCCAATGCATGGTGGAGCTCCATGAGCAAGTTGATCGGGCATAAGATGCAAGACTCGAAAGGACAATAAGTGATATCATAGAGTAAAGTCCCTAGTGCAGTAGGAGGCTTTCCCAAGTAGGTCTCAGTTTGTTAAAGCATAGCACACAACGGAGATAGGATCCAACGGCCTGGCTTGACTTTTATGTTTGCCCATCCATGAGCAAAGACGTTTGCTCCAAGGTATGGGACGAGATCTTTCAAGAGCTCTCAAAAGTTACATGGAGGCCGAATGTTGAGTTGAGGTGGAAATTATTGAGGACATCTAGATTCGATAAAAAATACATGTAGGTATTAGAAAACCCGCGAGAAGATCCCACTCATGGTACCTGGCCCTCAAGCGTGCGGCCCGTGAGCACGGTGCAGCCCATGTGTCCATGGCGTTTCGCACAATCCATAGACCTTTGCATAGATCAGGCAATTCCAAAGGCATTTCACATGGTCCATGCATGCAGGCATGCGGGTGGCAGCGAGAACTAGGGCAGTCCACGTGTCAACTCACACGATGCAGCCCGCTATGGATTTTGCACAGTTCACAAGCCGATTTAGCTATTTTTGGAATAGCTTGAGACTGGTTTTTGATCGGTTCAAATGTTTCATACATTCTAAATGCGGTGGAGTGATTCCAAGAACTTGTAAGTACTTTTTAGAGTATAAAAGAGACAGATAGCTAGAAGATATTGTAGTAGTAGCTGTAAAGAAAGCCTAGAAAGTTAGATGAAAGCTTATAAGAATCGGAGAGTTTCTTTAAGACTTGAAAGTTCTGTGAAAAAGGAACTTCTTGTTACTGTACAAGTTGAAAGCACGAGTTCTTTTTTAAATAATTTTTTTTTTTCATACTAAAATCCTACATATTTAATTAAATCATGTTGTATACGTTTACTCTTTTTCTTTTCTCTCGTAGAATCTACCTCATCAATAAAAGTACAATTTTGATCGGGGATCCATGTTTCGCAACCCTAAAAAACTCCCCAACAAGATTCACAAGCGTTTCCATGTCTTCCAATCCCTCTTTTAGGGATGATCATAATCCCAATTAACCAAACAAAAAGTTATGAAATGAATAAACGCTGTCAATTTGTTATTATTTTAAGTTATATGAGTTATTTGGCATGATTGATGCAGATTAATTGTTGACAAAGTACATATCACAACAGGTATCCATGATTTCATCGACCAATGGTATGTTTAATGTTCTTTCCCCTTTTCCTGTCAAATTGATTTGCACATCCACATTTTTTGTCTCTAGAACAATATCAATTGGAAGCTATTTGCCAATGAACTCTTGTACCGCAGCAGCTACACCAAGGGAATTCACGATACCTATACATTAAACTTCCCACAGCAGCAAGTAGTGCAGAATTATTTTCATGTGTCCTCTCTTCTACACCAATTCCCAATTCGAAGTACTACATCTACTTCTACCCAAAAAAAAAAAAAAAAAAGTACTACATCTACAATAACATGGGATACGCTGAAAGATTAATTAAGGAGAAAAGATGGCCAATATAAAACAAGAAATCCAGAAGAACTTGAATAGCTATTTCCCTGCCAATATTTTGAGGTAAATGAATAGAATCTTCTAAAAGAGTTTAAAGATGACGGACTAATAAAAATTTTTAAACAGTGGCTGAAGAATATGGGGAACAAAACATTTCCATGTAATTCTAACACAAACAGTAACTGTTTCTCAAATAAAGAGTCCAAAAGCAAAGACCTGCATACAACATGGATTTCTTTTTGAAATATCGAGTCACCTTTGTTTTCTCATGCTCTGGCTCAACTTCAAACTCACAATACGACAGACTACAAGTAGAATGGGTAGATGACTTTTAGCTTCTAGTGACTTCAGGCCACTCACCCATCTTGTTATACATTGGGCAGCAATTTTGATTCGAAGGGCAAAGCATAGTTACAAATACCATCAATTACCTTCAGCAATGTATAGCACATACACGAAAACTTCCCTAGTGCATTGGATCTGGATTGAATTTCAAAGATTCCCTCCAGATGAGTTCTTTAACGTCTTCTTCAGTAAATGATAGGTGTTCAAAATCAAAACTGAACGGAGCCGGGCAGACAGGTTCATCATTAATATCATGATAAGATGCCAAATAAGGGTGACAGAGAGCCTCCTCAACTGCAGGAAGACAATGGTTCAAAAATTTTATATGTTGCAAATTAGAACTGGAACCTTTAAAATATTAATATACCTGTAATTCTCTTGCTTGGATCAAACACTAGCATTTTCTCTAATAAATCAACAGCTCCACTAGACATATTGGGAAACCTAGCCCGGAATGGTTGACCTGGGTATTGAGGGAGCTGCCTTACATACCTTCGGGCATTATCACTTCGAAGAAACCCAAGGCTTGAGTCATCCGGTGAACCTATAAGCTTTTCAGAATGATAGAGCACAATGTCATTTAATCTTACCCAACGCATCATTCTATATAATGCTAGAAAAAGTTTTCATAAAATAATTCTGCGAGGTAAAAATGGCACACTGAAAATGAAATTTCTCAATATATTCAAGCCTTTTGCTTGGACATAACACACACGCAGATACATATACATATATATATATATATATATATATAGAGAGAGAGAGAGAGAGAGAGAGAGAGAGAGAGATAACTATACACTAAAGATCTAGATCTAGATACGGACATGCAGTATGATGATTGGTAAGTGGAATTTAGGTAATTGAGTTTTGCTGAGCTTTAAACCAAATCCTGTATTAGTTAGAGAGAAAAACTGAAGAATGGATTTAACGACAAAAATAGTATTTAATTTGCCAAAATGTTTAACAATAAAAGCACAAATAAACCAAAATCATGATTGTCATCACCATAGAATTTCACTCTCATGAAACTGCAAAGAGAAATATGTCCTAGGTTGTGCCTCTTTTACCAGCATATGTTCTCTGATCTTATATCTATAGACAACAGCTCTGCATGCTTACAAATTTGTACTGATGTGGAGTAGCAAACTTGCATGCAGATTTCAAATTATAGATGGATAATGGTTAACCATGGAATTTTGCCACTTCCACAAACACGTGTGCAACCCACCATATCATAGCTCATGGGAAAATATGCATCTCAGGGCATTCTGGTTTGTCTGACAATCAGATTTCTCAATCTTGTCCTGAGAGCATATATTTCTTTTTTCAAATTTCAATTCAAGATAGGTCAGATGAACGTCAGCAGAAGCAACCAAACTGATGATCCTAAACTATGCACCATCAGAAAATTTGACTAGAAAATAAACTGTCAGCAAGGTAACTTGTAGAAATACAATATCAGACATGATATATTACTTCAACAATATTTTTAGATATAACAATGTACACCAGACATGATATATCACTTTAACAACATTTTTAGATATACCAATGCAGACAAAAAATGCAATAATCAAGAATTCAGTCCATTAAACCAACAAGTTGGCCACATTGATCAGGGGAAAAAAAACAGATGCAGCGCATATGATATCGTAAACCTGACTGAAAATTATATACTAGGAGGTAGACCATGCTTCAGATAATACTTAAAGGTATTATATATTGCCAACATGCTCTTTTGAACTTGCCAATCAAGGTTTTCCATACTATACTGAACCAGATAGTACAGAAAGTGTACCGACAGTCGGTACATTGAATCAACCCCATACCGAAACAGTAACAGGTTGGCACCGGTATGGGGCCTGGTATTGAGATGATGAACCTTGTTGCCAATACTTAAAATTTAAACATATAAATCTCTCTTATACTCAGATTCTGAATAAAAATGGATGGATTTCTAAGATGCTGGCCTGAGGTCTACTTTTGATAGGCAACTCGTAGTTTATGAGGCATTGACGTGGCCTCCCTAATCTAATATAATTGTGTCTTCGTTGGGATGGTAAAAAGTTATAAATAGAAAAAATAGAACAAAACAACGAAGAACTAAGCCTAACAATTAAGGTGGCGAAGGGAAAGAAGGATGTAGCTGCTGAAGTACCAAAGGAAAAACATCATTGTTGAGCAATATGTATACCAAGTTGCCAAAAGATTGAATGAATAGATAAATGACAATTTTGTTCACCTAGAAATTCATCTAAGAGTAACAACCATATAAAATGGTTTATACATAGAATTATCACAAGATCATACCTCAGTTATCAGCCTTAGCTGATGAACATAGTCTTTTCCAGGAAAAAGTGGCTCTCGGGTCACAATTTCACCAAGTATGCACCCCACTGACCAAATATCAATCGCTGCAGTGTACTCTGAACAATTAAGAAGCAACTCAGGTGCCCGGTACCAACGAGTGACAACATACTCCATCATAAAGTCTGTTTCAGAAGTTGTCCTTGCCAGTCCAAAATCTCCTATTTTAAGGTCACAATTTGCATTTAAGAGCAAATTGCTAGGCTTAAGGTCTCGGTGCAAGACGTGTGCTGAATGCACATATTTCAGCCCACGAAGTAACTGATAAAGGAAAAACTGCCACGTGCATTGCATTGGAAAATCATGCATGATCAGATTGCAAGGCAGTAAAAGATAATTGATGCTTAGATTCTAGAGAGTATTATCATGCAGCAGGATCACAATGCACTAAATTACTTAAATAACCAGTCAAAAATGCTACAAAAGCATCAATGAGTAGCAAATAGAATAGCAACATGACCCCTAACAACACCATAAAACCACAAATAGGTAATAGATGACATCAATTATCTTATGGATATATAAATAAATACAAGCTTCTAGAAAAGCCGGTCAGCCTTGACTGTGGCAGTAAGTTCTGCTAGCTTCATTGAAAGTTCTACAACCACAATAAATAATTCATTTTTGACCTCTCAGACTAAGTATGGTTCCCACACACTCTAGAAATATAAACTTGATCAATTAAGGTCAAAAATGTTGACAATGTAGTACAAGGATAGATCAAATAAATGTGTTCATTCTTCATCGAATTCACAAATGGCAACAACTTGCAATTTAACAAAAGCTCCAAAAAAGAAATGAGAATGGGACAAAAAAAAAAGGAAAAAGAAGGAAAGCATAAACATTTATAAATTCCAGAAACAGCTCACATGAAGTTCAGATGCAACATAGATTCCAGAGAAAATGTGTTTACTTTGTCTACAGAAAAAAATTGATGAAAAAGTTAGAGCATGGAAGCAGATGGATAAATTTAAAAAAGCAAGGTGCTTGGAATGGGAAAACAGCAGTCATAACAAAGACTGTGATGTTAAACAGGAAATTATGAAGATTTTGATATTTGAAACAGTTTAAAAAGTGTATGGACTAGCAAATGGAGAAGAAAAATAAGGATCATCCTTGCTGTAGAATCATCAAAATTGATTATAGCAGAGAATCTGAAGAGGATAAGATCATAGAATAATGGACATGATGCTCGCAAAAGTTGTTAAACAAGAATAATTCTGGATTAACAGTGTTAGGACAGAACCACACGAGTAATGGAAGAGAAAATCTACTAGATCAAAACAATCAAGGAAAATCTTCAGGGAATGAAAAGAAACAAGCCAACATATAAAAAATATCTGAGTAAATTTGATTACCTTGGCTTATTTAATCAGGTCTTAGGAGAAAAGGAAAATAGAATATAAACAGTATATGTTCCTAAGACAGAATCAAACTTCTGATTCAGACTACAAGCAATTTCTATTGTAATTAAACAAAGATTCAGAATCATAACAAGGACCGCAGAAAATAAATTTAGCATTATGAAAGAAAAAGACAAATGATTTAGGTGAGTCTTTTATTCAGATATTAGATGGAGAAAAAAAAAAGCAAACAGGAATTATCTACACAGCTTTTTTAAAAAAAGAAATCTGAAAACAAGAGTATTCAAAGACATCTGGAGGGTCTTAATGTTGTAGCCTCCTCCCAAAGAGCATGAGATACAGTTCCAAGCAAGTGAAAGGACTATCCTAATGCTTGTTGTGCTTTATAAGATATCTTGTAACCCAAGCATACATCTTGGACCTCTTGAAGCGTACCAGACACTTAACCTAACCAACTTAAGACATGTGCACACTTTTTTTTATCTTTCAGCATATTTTGCCTCCTTTGAAATAATGCAAGCAATACCTGCATTTTAACTTTGTCCTGCATGCATTCCAAATCCTTTGGAATGCCTCCATATCAAATTTATGTTGCCAATTCTATAAAAAGAAAGGATCTACAAAATTTGAAAAATAAAATGAACAAAATAGTTAATTTTTTAATATTTGAGTAACATAATTGTTATGATATATAATAATATCAATACTAATTACTAAAACTATAAATATTTAATTGCAAAATTATTCTTTGATGAATTGCTCCTAATTTATAATTTAAAACAATCATGTTTACTTAAAAGAAACAAGCACACAAATTTACTCAATTTTATTACCAAGATATATTTTCTGATTTTTACCAAGGATTAGTGATTTTTTTAGCAAGAAGTAAAGCGTGTCTTGGTGCACGAGGCTAGCATCCAAGGAGGGTCAAATGTACACAGCCTTATTCTCACATGTGAAGAAGTTGTTTTTGCATTTCGGACCTATGACACCCACATCACAGTGGAGCAACCTTATTGTTGCAACAAGGCCCACTAGCCCCACAGCTCTATTTTGAGCAAGGAGCAGTGACAATAATTATCCAACAAAGAAATAAGTTTAGACCATGGATTTGGTGGACCATCCAAAAATCCAAGAAAAGCATCAGTGTTCAACAACATTTGGATGGCTTTATCTTGGATTATTTAAAAAATCACAATTTTTTTGGAAAAGGTTTTGAAACCTGTATCTTCCCTATAGGGTTTGATATGAATTTGTTAAAGATGCCCTAGAGCAATAATTGATTGGACATTTGAGTGAGGTGAAAATTGTGGTAGGAGGGTTTCTTCATGGGAATTGGATTGGCTAGAATCAACTAATAGCATGTCTAAAACTGTTAGGGCACTTAAATTGTGTCAAGTCAATTGTATGAACCTATGCAAAAGACCAATATGGACATGTAAAAGCTATAGATAATAGGCTTCCAGTAACAGAAAGACATGGTACACAATTAATTTATAAATCATGATATGTGAAACGAGTCCAACTATTCATTTATAGAACTACTTAAGTATGCAAAAATAAATACCAGAGAGATTGCAAGTGCCAAACCTGGCAATGATCATCAGTCAATGGCTGGTCAGAGTGAATCATCTGATGAAGATCAGTATCCATTAATTCATAAACAACATAGACATCATTGAAATTTTCCCTTTTTGGAGGGCGTATGATATCCTTTACTGTAATAACCTGTGACCAATAATTAATCAAATTGTCAAAGATGTATGGATTCTACGAAGGGAAGTTAGCACATAAACTAATAATTCCAACAATAAGGCAAGAATAATAGTAGATCTGTTCAAGGAATACAAAGAAGTCATAAGTAGAGATAAACTCCTCGTCCAAAAACATTTTACAAACAGTAAGTGTAAAAGAACCATTAAATCAGTAAGATGGATGTCAAAACAGATCACACTCATTATACTGCACTGGGGGTACAAGTATATCTAACAAATATTCCAAACTACAATAGTACAAACCTAGGAAAACTAGTATAGCAGAAGAAGAAGATGAAATATTTGCAGTGAAACCATAAATTCAGGATGGCTAGAAATTCTTTAAAAGATCACCTCTAATAGAAACTTGCTGAATAGATTGTAGCAGGACTAATAAAAGCTATATAGTTTCAGTTGTTTTAACAATGATAACCTTATGGAACTCTAATTTACAGAAACCTACCCTTGTAAAAGTGTCTACAGTTAAGCTAGCAGTTGTTTGAACAAATAAACATGGAGACAGCTAGGGACATTCATTCATGGCTACTTCAAAATAACATGGCCAAAAAGAATGATCATGTTCAAAAGAAGCAGCACAACATAGAGATATTCGTAACTACTAGCAGAAAAAATATGACACATTACCGCAGATGAGCATCCTTACAGGGGACTCCTATCCCTGCATCAGCAAGCAGTATGCAAAATCATAGAAGTGACTTTCCAACAATTTCTACGTAGATACTTCAGCACTGCATTAGCACTTAAATAAAAAATCATACAGGCAAGGTGTTTTCTTTCATGGTATTATTTTAGAATTTTTCGGTATGATGAAATAGTTTCCTTTGAAGAGGAGAAATCAACAGTTTCAATGCCTAACACTTGTTATCAAAATGCTTGATTGATTTAGGCAACTTTGCCAAGTCCTAGTTGATGAATGCTTACCTTGTAACCATGTGATATTGGAAACAAAGACAATAATTGAAAAATGATGTTGAGGAAGAATTTACCACTGATAAAACTGCTAATAATCAAATGGATGGGATGATTCAAAGGATCAGCTGGATGCCAAAAGATGTTATATTGACTACAACCAGTAGGTTGAACTCACATTTTCATGATCCATGTGACGAAGAAGCTTTATTTCTCTTAAAGTTCGTTTGGCATCAATTCGGTTATCAAATGCATTGCCAATCTTCTTAATAGCAACCTTTTCTCCTGTCTGTGAATTCACAGCAGCACTGCAGAACAAGGAGAAAAAAAAAAGATGATTCAGTCTCCAGAGTAGTAGCCATTAGTTTTAGGAATCAAACAGTCAAACTCTTTAGTGATGAATATGAAGTGCAACAATTCTTGAGAAATGAAATTACTTACAAATAGGAGTTGTTTAAACAGGGAAATCTCTAATAAAAGGCATTAAACAAGAAAGAAAGGCTCAAGTGAAAAAGAAGGGCAGAATAATATAAACAAGAAATGCTCTACGTACTCCCTGAGAGGCCATCATACTTTCCCACCCAGGTGTAGGCCACTGCTTTTAGACTACATGAGACTATGTATATTTATGACCAGAATGCATACAACAACAAGAGAAAGTATCCCTACCTGAGGCCCCTTCAATATTGGAAAGCCCTGTCAGTGGAGCCATTGCAGATGAATGCATATTCAGAAGAAATTGCGCTCCAAAACCCAACTTATCCAATTTGGGCTAAGCCCTCTAGTAACTAGGACGTGTTGGCGAAACCTCTATCTTAGAAAGGTCACAAGCCTTCTTGGGTCTAATTTAAGGAGAATGCTCGAGATCTTTCTCTGAGGACACCAGAGGACAACTTTCTATGACATTGTTACGGTCTATAACTAGCTAGACTAGTCCTAAATTTGAGGAAGGTGGATTGAGAAGACTCAACAATATAATGCAGCACTTGGGCCAGGATATTCACCAAGGTTCTGCTGAAAATCTTGGAGACACCATTAAGAAGTCCCATAAGCCTATATTCTGAAATTAAACTGCAGCAGCATCTTCTTTCTTAGGAATGAGGACCATTTTCTGTGAGAATGAAAAGCAACAAACCCTGGACCCTAGACGAAAGACTGAGAGGAGCGCATAGATATTCTTATTGATAAAACCCTGGTAGAAGCACAACAGGAACTATCTGGCCCAAAGATTCGCCTCCTTAAAACCAAAAGCTGCAGACCTCATCACGTCAAGAAACACCTTATCCAGTGCATAGGGTGATAACGAAGATCGCCAGTAAAGGAGTTCTCAATCAACCAATGCTGCCTAATCCATCCTGGTCCCCAAAATGCCCTTGAAATAAAGGAGGGAGGACTTATGAAGATCACCATCCAATAATAATGATTTTCCATTATGGCCAATATTCCAAATGCTGCTGAAGTGCCTCGTGATGTTTGTGATTTTATCAAAGCAAATAGTGCTGATGTCTCCTTTACAAAGCTACAAGACCCTAGATCACTCTCTCCAACGGGTTTTCTCCAACTTCAGCCATTTGCTGTGGAGATGGTTTGCATCTATATGACTGGGCCGCTCAGCCTTCTAGAGCACTCTGTTCTCTTTAATGTATCCTCATTATCAATACCTTTTCAAAGAGTTTAGTTTTGATGATATTTCAAACCTCTCTTTTTCAACCATTTAGACATTTCTGGAGACATCAAAAGTAATCACTAAAACAAAGAACACTGATTTCCAGAAGTCCATTACTAATTGCGAAACCCTCCACCTAACACCAAAACTTTTCAAAAGAAGCTGCTTCAGCTCCCTCATGATGAAACCACAACTTCACAAAACCAATCATCGATCTCATGGATAGGTTTCGGCAGCAATCTAGAGGACCCCTAGGAACTTGGAATTCTGATTCAAAGAGATGACGGAGTGATCAAGACGTGATGAATCTCCTACCTTCTAATAGCAGGTCCGCCAAATTGAGCTCTCTGATTGCATCCCCAAAGTCATCCGCATCACACCTGTAGGTCTGTCTATAAGTTTGTCTGAATTAAACCATGTGAAGTTGAACTCACCTCTGCAACCAAGGGAAGGAGAAGGGTGCCTCGTGGCCCTTAACAAAGAAAAGCCATTAATCATCACAGAAAAAACACCAGTGGACACTAGTAATCAGTTAAACATCCCAAAAACTCTTCTTGATATTATTTTTCTAAAATTTCTGGAGTGCCTGCTACCGCTAGCATATCAATCATCCAGTTCCTTACAATACCCAAGAGTTTGTGAACCAATAAAAACGTGGTATTTTTTTCTCTTCCATTTACTTCAATAATGACCAAAGCCTATGTAGGGAAAAAATTAATTTCCCCAACACAGAATTTTAATTGAAATCCGAAGCAGAATCAGCACAAAAATCTAAACTTTATGTGCATGTAAAAAGAAGAGATTTTGAGATGCAAATACAAGTTAATTAATCGATTAATTGAAGGAAGATCGCAAGCGAGATGAATTCGTCTTACCAAATAATGCCGTTGGCACCGCGACCGACGGGCCGAATCGGCGGGACGTACTTGGCGGTGACTTCGAAGAGGTTGCCGTACACATTATACTGCACGTAGCGACCGCCGTGGGAGGGCACGCCCTTGATGTGCCCCTCCCCGGAGCCCGACCCCATCTCCATCTTCCCCGTCGCCACCAACCTCTGCACTTCTCTCCTTGGCTCTCTCTCGTGTGCGCGCGCGCTCTCTCTGGGGCCTGGGCTTCAGAAAGGGGGTGAGCAGTAGGAGGAGGAGGAGGAGGTCATGAGGAGGATGGGAAGAAGGCGCTGGGTCTGGGCGAAAAGATGGGACGAAAAGAGGGGAGAGGAGAAAAAGGCGAGGGCTCGGGAGGTGGAAGCCCGTGAAAACAGAGCTTGGGATCCACCGATCCATGTCTCTTTTTCTCTTCCATCGCTCTCGCCTCTCTTCTACCTCTTCTTCTGCCACTTTTCGGCCTTCAAGGTTTATATTTCCTTCTTTTTTCTTTTTTTTTTTTCCACCGGTTGTGCACTTGTGCGCGGACTGGGATGGGAATGGGATCTGACCCCATTAGAAAGCGGCGGCTGCATCGCAGACTAGGTGGGGAGGAAAAGGTGGAGAGGACTGGAATTGCCGGCTTCGAGCTGCATCTTGACCGCGAAGGAATGGTCGATCTTCTTTCGCATGCAAACCGTTGGATCGCGTGTTACACAAACCTCAAAGCACAGTGGACGAATCTTGAACCGGCTGATGTGCAATCCAACGGTTCGCATCTTGAAAGAAGGGGAATCATTTTCTCGTGCGAAACATACAACCAGAACTCGGAATTGCCGGCCCCTGCGTCGGCTTTCGCGGCGGTGGGTCTAGTCAGCATTACGCAAAAAGTTATCTCGTTATCTGGATTTTTTTGAAATAATATTTTTAATAAATTTTATCAAACTATGGTTGTTTGGTATATAAGGCATCCACGTCAGAAATCACGGATTAAACTTGCGACTTCATATTATTTTTATATTTTTATTTTTAAATTAAAAATTTAAAAATATATGAATAAAATTATAAATTATTATCTTAATAATAATATAAAAATAAAAATATGTATATATACATATACATATACATACCTATATACATACATGTATATATACATATATACATACATACAGGTATATATACATATATACATACATACATACATATATACATATATACATACATACATACATGTATATATATATATATATAATAAAAAGTTGATACATTATTTATTATTAAAAAAATATGTTATTCAGGTTTAATTAAAAATTCTTAATGGAAAAAAAATAATTTTAGTCGCAGGTAGTTTTTACTTATTTAAATAAAAAATAATTTATTTTTTTATGATGTACTAATTTTTTATTAAATAATATAAGATATACGTAGAATAGTTTTACTATAATTCTCCCATTGTAAGCGGGTGCTTATCAGACGGTTGAAATGCACGTGTTCAAACAAATAATTTCTCCCGTCGCTCCCCCTTTTATTCTGGAAGATTTGGCCAGGGAAATCTTCCTTGTTCTTTTGAGGCGCGTTTGTGTTGTCTTCGATTCGATTCTAAGCCCTACACAGGGAGAAGGAGAGAGATCGAGCGATGACGACTGCGGCGCGGCCGACGTGGGCTCCTGCGAAGGGCGGCCACGAGCAGGGCGGCACCCGAATCTTCGGGCCCTCCCAGAAGTACTCCTCCAGGGACCTCGCCTCACACACTTCTCTCAAGCCCAGGTCAGTCCCGTTTCTTCTCCTTCTTGGAATCAAACGCTAACCCTAAACCCAACCCTAGATTCTGTTATTCTCTTCTTCACAAGGAACTCCTAATCCAAGACTCAAATTCTGAGAACTATCGTGATCCGTAGAGCTATCGTTATTCATCGAAGCTGGCTTCGCTCTGTTTCACGAGGGATTACGGATTCTTTTGGCGCGGCTAATTTCGGGTCTCTATTGCGTGGTCCATGTTTGCCCTTCCTCGGAAATGGAAAGAAAACCCTAACTGTTGTTTAAAAATTTCGAAATTTGCACCACTTTAATACTTTGAATGTCTCATTTGAGCTGCATCTATCTAATTGCCTAAAAGAGGGTGATTTTTTGGACGTACGTAGTTGCGGTCTTCTGCTTTAGGGTTCTGTCCGCTTTCTTTTAAGAATCCTCGTCCAAAATTCGAAATTTTTCTTCAACTAGTTTATAATTTTACCTATTGGATTTGGATTTATTATATTGCATGGAAAAATGGATTTTTTTTGGATCGGGATAGTCATTGATGTCTTTTATATTGTTCGGATCTTTCTCTTTAGAGGAGGAAAGAAATAAAACACTGATTTTGTGTTCCAAAATTTTGAAATTTTGACCAACCCACTTATACATGCTGAAATTGGATTGATCCCATCGTGTGGGCATTATCCTTTCCACTCCTGATATATTTTCCGGTTATGTGCTCTGCGAAAGATCGACATCCTAACTATAGTTTAAATTTTCATAATGTAGCCAACCCAATTCATATTCCTTCTGATGAGAGCTAGAACTTTTTGCTAAGAAAGAATGTTGATATTAGTCAGCAGCTCTTTTCTGGTGCAGGAAGGAGGGGCAGGATACCCAGGAGGAATTGCAGAAGAGAAACCTCAGGGAGGAGTTGGAAGAGCGCGAGCGCAAACATTTTACCTCGAAGGATAAGTCCTATGCTGGTATCACTAGACTCTTTCAGTAGTTTATCCCTTTTCTCTACTCTTATAGCTTAAAATTAAAGCTGTTTTGATTTGTTATCACTAGACACTTTGCCCCTACTTCTGTCTTCTTTCATTAAAAATTTTCAACATAAGCATGTCTTTGCTGCATTTTGTTTCCCTATTTGCTAAAACACTGAAATTCAGTGTTGCTTTCTTTGTTCACACTAAAAAATCCACTTCTTCTAGTTTTTTCTCTTAAAATGCGAACTCATAATATTCTATGGCTTCAGGTTTCTTGGTGGATTTCATTTCCCCTTTCCTCTGGGGGCTTTCTAGAATTCTAAAATCTCACTGCTTATATTTGCAGAGGACAGAGATAGAAGGAAAGGGTCAAGTACAAGTCAACTTCTTTTGGAAGGTGAATAGCATTACTTGGAATGAATTATAAAATTTGTTGACACTACCTTCATTTGTTTGTTACTTTCAAGAAAGAAATATCCCGGTTGTAGTTATTGATTCTTGTTTATGTCTCATTACAGGGTCTAAAAGAGAAGCTGAAGATAGGATTGTTCCACGGAATATAGATGCTGATGACTCTGATGTGGAAGTAAAAAGTGATGATGAGAGGTTGGTTTTTAACTTATCTACAGTAAGATGAAATGCTGGAGCTTTTAAAAGTATGTATTTTTTTTTCCTGTTAGCTTTGGTTGAAATTTGTGATACTGACATATAAGATACTCACCTGTAGGAAATTCTGAATGGTCAATTTTTAGTTATATGAAACCTGTAGTAGAACTCTGAAAGCATTGCCATTGGAGTGAGTGGTGGTCATAAAAGTTATTGAAACTTTGATGGATTATGCCTTTGTTCCCGAAACTAACACCATGTATGTGGAAGAAAATCTTGATAGGCACTAAGGTATGTGAATGCCAATTTACACAGGTACCAAATTTTCTCAACCATAGAGTGTGGCATAGATGTTGTTAGGATTATAGTATAGCCCAATGGATCAAATAATGTGATTTAGAAGGTGGTTGCTGTGACCATGAAGGGAGGAATGGACATAGATTATGAATTTAGGGTTAACATGCTGCAATTTAGGTTGTAAGTCAATGATCAATGGTCAATGATTATTAGCCATGGTCTTCTTTTAGTTGCTTTTACCAAATTTTGGGTTGTAAGGTCACAGCATAAGCAGGAAGAACAAAAGAGTTCCTGTTTGCCTTTCGAGACTTTTTGAAGAGGAGGAGAAAAGAAGAATTGTTGCAATTCACTTTCCTCTAGAGAGGAAAAAAAAAGTGAGGCAGCAATATTTTAGGGTATCCAATTGGGAAAGAAGTTGTTGGTCAAACCACTATTTTCCTCCCAACCACAAACCCCCTGGGGGCCAAAAACTTCCTCCTTTTCCTAATGTCATTGAGTCCCCAGGAGTCTTTTGATTCTATTTTGCTCTTGCTCCTTTCTTTAAGTAGCATATTAGGCTTTTCCAATTGTAAATTTAGAACTTTTGCAAAGATAAGGCTTAGAAATTTTGTCCCATATCTTTGCCGGCTTTTGTGTTTTATTACCTTTTTTTGCTCCTGTGGTTTGACTTTTTGGTAAAATGTGTCTAGAAAATTTGTATTTCGTTTATGATCCAAGTTTTGTACAGTCATATCAATCTCCACAGCTACCTACTTTACCCACTTATCTAACCGATGTCAACTGAGCCAGATGATTTATGTTCATCTCATGTTATACTTTATCAATTATGTGCTACTTGTTAATTCCTCTTAGAATTTACTTCAAAACTATTTCTTGTGCTTTCTGGTGCAATGCCACTCTTTTGCTTTTGACAAAAAATATCATATGAAAGGTAGTATCCTTTCTTTGTTTTCATATATTTGCAGCTAAATGTTGTTCCTGCAAAGAAAATGGTTGTTGTGGGGAATTATATTACCTTCTTTGGCTTTTGAAACTGAAAAATGTTATAGTAACATCATCAAGTTGAAATATGAAACTTTATTTACTCACCAATCATATATTAGTATAGACTGAAAGATCTTACCCTTCTACTAACTAGTATGTTCATTTCTATACCAAATCCAGACATGCTTTTTTTTTTTTGCCCCATCAGCCATGCCTCTAAGGTTGTCCACTGTCTATTATCATTGGCATTCCATAAAGATGTTACTGTGATTTTGTTGTGCTAAATCCAAGTTTAGCGTTTTGTTTTTCGAGAGCATAATGTTTCTGTCCAGACCCTAGAGTTTTAACATAATAATTAAAAAAAAAAACACTGATCAGACCATTGCTTTGATATGATATAGCCAAAATTTTATACTCCCTATTCAACAAATAACTAAAATAAAAAGTTTACTAGGCCTTTTACTTTGTGATGTGGTACAAGGGTACAACAATTTGCAAATCTCGTGGGTGAGCTTCACATTCCTTCTATAGGATGATCTATTCATTTGAAAAATAAGCTGCAAGTCTAATTGCACATTGGAAGAAGCAATCTGAAAAAAAAAATCTTTATAAATAAATGCATATCTTGTGAGCATATAATTTGTGAGTCTTTGGTTGTAATCTTGACTTTTGATCATTGTGTTTCCTGTTAAATAGTTTTTAATCATCTGTTCATTTGTAGAATAAACTTGATAAGATCAAAATACACATTGGAAGAAATGAAAATAAGATATTCATGTTATTAATATGCTTCTCATGAGCATGTAAGTTATTGGTGCTTAAGTGTAAGTTTGACTTTTTAATCATCTTGTTTCCTAGAAAATAAATATTGACTGAAGGATCTGTACAGTTGTGGCTCGTGCCTCCTCTCCTCTTTTTAATCTCCCTCTCTTGATCTTATTTTACTGAATATTGTTTTCTATGGTCAGTGATGATGATGATGAGGAGGAGGATGATACTGAGGCTCTATTGGCCGAGCTTGAAAGAATAAAAAAGGAACGAGCTGAGGAGAATCTTCGGAAGGTCTGTATTGGTAACTATTTGAACATTGATCATGTCTCTTGCATATGCTTGGATGTTCAATTGCATATCAATCAACTTTTCCTCCCTCATTTCTTCTCTTCTTTACCCGAAAGAAAGAAATCATCAGAAAGTTTATTCCATTAAAAGAAGTTGGTTGTAAGCTAATAGAGGGGGGCATAAACCTGAGTACAAACATTTTTTGGAAAGACCCAGCTTTTATGTGTAATTCTAATATTATGTTGAAGTTTGATGGAACATGGGATACTATCAACTGATGGAAGCACTTGATTTGGAACGAAACAAGGAGACCAAACTGCCTTAATGGTGCATATGAACTCCATGGCAAAGCAATAAACGAAGTGTGTGAATAGCCAGTCAGACCTCTTATTTTGAAGATAGACAAGGGCATCATTAAGTCCGTGAGCTAGCTTTTTACCAGGTGTTGAAGTAATTGAAATAGTAGCAGACTGGTTAAGTGCAGTGGCACAATAGAAAAAAGATCAGTCATTCACATCTAGTTTTAACTTGTTATATTGGCGTGGCATAGGATTTGTTGGGTTTATGAAGACATTGTATCTTTGACAGAATAAAATGGTTAAGATCAATATGCCCTTAATGCGATGCATTTTAGGACAATATAGCTTGGTTAAAGCTGATAGGTTTTATTAGTTCAGATGGTCATAACAGAACTCTCTCTTACGAGTAGAGCATAAGCATTATGCTAAATTGGACCACATTTGTCCAAAGACTCAATTTACATATGATTATATCTGAACGAACTCACTTGCTGTGCTCCATTTTGAACGTGCAACCAGATAGATTTAACAAACTTTAGCGGTACTTAGAAGTGAACTCTTGCATGCATGTTTCCCATCTTTGAGTCCCACGTTTAGCTTACTGAGTTTTCCAATAATACACCCTTTCCAAATGAATGATTAATGATCCATATTTAGGGGGAATATGAACAGTCCATGTTATTATAATATGTGATTTTATTAACACAAAGATGCCTCTAAGTTGAATTAAACATTCTGCTTATTCGCAACAGGAGCAGCAAAAACAGGAAGAAGAGCTCAAGGCCAGAGAGGCTGAGCTGATGCGCGGCAACCCATTGATCAATCTTAATACTTCAACTTCCTTCAATGTTAAAAGAAGGTGCATTTTGTTACCTTCAGTTTGCTGTGAGATGGGATTCTGACCAGCTACATATGTTTACCGATGCTCCTCTTTTATCATTTGTGATGTTGCAGATGGGATGATGACGTTGTCTTCAAGAATCAGGCTCGTGGTGAAACGGAGACTCCCAAACGCTTTATCAATGATACCATCAGAAACGATTTCCATCGCAAGTTTTTGCAGAAATACATGAAATAGTTTTATGTTCGTGCGAATTTGCCTGTGTACTGAAAACTCTGTTTCCTGGTTGGGGTCAAAACTTGTATAATATGAAAAACCTGAAAATTTCTCTCCTTTTTATGCATAATGTTGCACTCGCTGTACTACAATCATTCAGGAACCAGGACTCCATGATTTCTAGAACGATTAGCTCGTGGTTTAATGAAAGCATTTTGTGCTATCGCGTTTGCTGGCAATGGGTTTTGTGCTAGTTCCTCCATGCTGTTTTGCTTTCATATCTGGAAGGTCTTAGGATTTAAATAAGCCAGGAATTAGTCTTTTCACTAACAACTGCAGCTAATGCAGCTCTTTGATCACTCTCGATCATGGCTAGAGAAATTTGTACATGATTTAAGAAGGAAAATGCAGGAAATAAATAGGAACAATTTGAGGCCTATAATTCTCTATGAAATCTCTTTTATCATCAGACAGCTGAAATACATAACTCACAAAAGCACGGAGAAGCTCGGTAATAACCAAGGAACACTGGCTTAACATTTCCATTCTTTTTATGAAGCACCTAGCAATAACAAAAATGGTCTTGGAAAAAATATAAGGATGATATCATCTAACCAGATCATTGGTAACTTAAAGTGACCGACTAGGTAGTATATTACCAAAAAAGTTACATGGTCTTGGAAAAAATATAAGGATGATATCATCTAACCAGATCATTGGTAACTTAAAGTGACCGACTAGGTAGTATATTACCACAAAAGTTACTGGTGGCTGATAGTTCGGTTCCAGAGAGGCAGATGCCTGAGACATAAAATTTCAAAAAGGAAAAGAAACACATTAAACAACCATTTGAATTGACGATACTGAGGTAAAGATCTGACGATGAAAGCTATGTCCAAACACGATACCTTCTGAATTGCATCGAGCTAATGTAGTAAAACTTGATAAAACTGCCCTTCACTTACCCCGTCCCTGCAAAGAAAGCACCATCAGTAATTCAGCAAGACAGAAAAGCATTAAGGAAAATCATCTAAAGATCGTACCTGTAAAATATAATTCGCTGCAGCTTTTCGCCAGTAGCCCTCTTAAAGGAAATAAGAAGCTCTCTGCACATTAATAGCATTATATGAGTTCCCTTGAACTTCAGGATAAAACAGATACAATAAACCAATCTCAAGTGACAAAGAAAATGATGTCAAGTCAACACAACTAATGCAAACTTTATCATCCCACCGGTGACAGTTCTACTTTGTGAGTAAAGATGAAAGTTAGAGAATAATTTGCAACCGTCATAGAGTATACATATTACCAAATCTCTAGGAAGCAAGGTACAGAAGAATCATGTTACTAAAATATACCTGAAATGATGCCTCATGAATAACTAACTTTTTCTCATATATAATTGCTGCCAATCATTGATCTCACCTCTACCTGGAATATGCAATTGGCTTGTACTGAAACACTACCTAGTTTATTAGCAGATAAACTAGACAATAGAATCAGTAAGCCATACATTACTTCAAAAAGTGCTTCTAGACACATACATAAAGAAATTATAATATTCAAGATTAAGAATGCAGAAACTACTATGTCACAATCGATTTGTTCTGTCTAAATCTTAAACCAAACTTGAGACAAACTAAATACCTCAATCCACATGAAAAGGAAAATCATACAATCCACCACCAAGAAAATAAATTTTCTTCCAATAGGAAACATATAAACAAGTTACCTATATATAATTGTACATGATGCACTGCAACCAAAGCAATACTGCATGTTGAAGATTAAAGCATTTCAGCAAACATAACTTTGCCAACAACATTTTGTATATATGTTTCTTTATTTTGCCACTCCATGCTACAATGGGATGCTTTCTTTTTTTTTTCCCGTTTTTGAGATAGTACAATAGGGTACTCAAATTGATAGGTTTGACCGCATAAAAAACCCATGACAATAAAATCATCAATCTTACAACTAAATAAGAAAATCCAGTTCCATTAATAAGAGGGAGATTAAGTTTGGTTTGTCTTAAAAGTAAAATATATAATCAACACATCAGGGGAAGAAAGCCATCCTTTTCAATCATCTCATATACACTACATGATGATGAATTACCCAAGCCTCTAACAAGAACCAAAACCACAGGACTATTGGCACTAGAATTTTAGCACAAAATACAAACCACTTCAGATTTCAAACAAAGAATCATATCAGCTTGAATCACAAAAATTAAAAAAAGACAAGCAGCCATCCTAGCTACCAACTGTACACTGTCATGCTTGCTCACCACATCTGCAATCTGACCGTCCCTCGTGGCTTGCATCAAATCAACCCTGAACCAGAATTCTTTGCTCCCAAATGATAGAGACCTTGGAATCTTTGAAAACTTTTACCCTCCAAAGAAAGAAAAGAAGCCCTTTTTCTTGGGCTCCTGCTCGACCATCACTGCAGTCATGGTATCCTGCTCGACGAGCCTCCACGCAGCCTGCTCGAATGCCAGCCCAGCCACCGTTGGCGGCTTGTTAAGAACAAGAGGATATCCTCGATTCGTGCTCTTAATCACCTCTGAGTCCTCTGGAATGACCCCAAGCAGTGCAAGGCCGAGCATTTCCTGCACGTCGAACACCGACATCATGTCCTCCCCTCTTATAAGATCAGTACGGACCCTGTTGACAACCATCTTGATGTCCCGAATGCCGTCGCACTCGAGAAGGCCGATGACTCGGTCGGCGTCGCGAAGGGCGGTGATGTCGGGAGTGGTCACGAGAACAGCCTCATTGGCAGGGGCGATGGCGGTGATGAATCCGGCGTCGATGCCGGCAGGGCAGTCGATAAGGACAAATTGAGGGGCGCCCGAAGGGCTCGAGCGGAGGGCGTCGACAACCCAAGTAAGGGCCTTGGCACCGAAGCCGATGGGGAGCTTGGAGCGGGCCTTGGAGATGCAGAGGAGCTCGAGCGAGGGATAGCGGCGGTCCCGGACAAGAGCCTGGTCGAGGCGGCAGTCGCCGTTGAGGACCTCCACGGCGGTGTAGTTGACGTGGTTCTCGAGGCCGAGGAGGAGATCGAGGTTGCGGAGACCGGCGTCGGCGTCGACGGCGACGACGGAGAACCCGAAGCGGGCCAGGGAGATGCCGACGTTGGCGGTGGTGGTGGTCTTGCCGACGCCGCCCTTGCCGGAGGTAACCACTACCACGCGGGGGGTCTCGCCGGCGAGCTGGGGCTTGCGGTTCCACTGGAAGGCGGCGGAGACGACGGCGCCGGGGGTGCTGCGCCGGCGCCTGCGGCGGCTGGCTAAGGTTTGGGGGCGGAGGAGGACGGGAGAAGGGAGAATTGGGTGGGGGGAGGAGAGGGCGCGGGGGATCGAGGGAACCAGAGCAGCCATGGCCCCCGAGAGTGTGACGAGCGAGGGGATGCGGAGGGGGATTTGATTTTGGGGCGAGGGCGGAGCTAGAAATGGACCCCGCCCGCGTCCAGATCTGATATCGGCGCAACAAGTGCCGGTCTTAGTCGAATTTTGATGTCCCTGCTCGATATGCTCGTATATAATATATAAAGCCAAACGAGGTTTTATACGTGAAAATTAGCGAAAGCAAGCCGTTGGGGGTGGGATTTAAATCCAAGTCACTGTTATATTGCAAGTAACTTTACCAGCTCAACTAATTACCATCTTCACCAAGTTTAGACTAATTTACCATTCAATGATAATAATTAAAAATCATAAGTACAAGATGATTCTACATATTATTTACATTTTTTTTAAAATAAACAAAAACTTTTGATATTAAGTTCAATTTTAGTCCTCATAATTTTAACCAAGGTCAACATAAAATACATATAGACCTCTTATATCAAAGGAACATCTCCATATAATCTATAAATAAATAAATGAATAAATTATATTATAAAGATATGCTCTCTCATTTTTTTTATTTAATATATGGACCTCCAAATTGATTTAAGCTATTGATTAAAGCACTAATGCCACATGTTTAGAATTCTAGTTAATTTTAGTGGCTAATATAAGATACTTATTTGAATGCAAAAATTTTGCCTCATGCATTAATTGTTTATGAATTCTATTGTATAACTAGGGATAGCAATGGATCGGATTTGAGTTGGATCATCCAAAATCCATACATATCCCACTAAATAATTCTCCACTCCATACCTGTCCCATACTCATCTCAGGTCGGGTCGGGTATAAAAAATATATATTTAGATCGGGTCAGGTCGGATATATCCGGTCTCATAAAATCTAGTTTACTTAAAATCTAAATGGATCGGGTCGGATCGGGTATATCCATCCCATATCAAATTTACTTAAATATTTTATCAACATAATTTTTTATAGATAAACAGGTCGGGTTTGGATCGGGACGTACTACTATCCATACGATCCGAACTCTAGTCAGATTTTTTTTATATAATCCATATTCATTTATAAATTAGGTGAGTCGGATTTTATCCATCCCATTAGGATCGGATCGAATCGGACATCCACCGTGCCAATAAAAATTACCATCTCTAATATAATACACTAAAACCAATTCAGGAGCATGTTTTATTAAAATGTTTCCATAATTGCATCGAGGAGCTAGCTAGGACTCAGACCATTGGCAAAGGTGGCCATCTTAATCAAAGAACCTATGTTTAGTATTTAAATCTCTGCAATAGAATTATAGAAATTATTAAATGCTCAGTTAAAACCAATCTCTGCAACCACCGCCGACATATTTTTACCAAGAAAATGAAATAAAATATACCGACGTAAATATGATCTCCCTCCAATTCCGCAAGCTCGGTTATTTGGCGGGCACCGAGACGACGAACTCGAACGCTACCATGGAGCCGGATCTCCTCAAATCCTCCCTCTTCTACACCGATCAGCGTCTTTGCTCCGCCGAGATCCTCTCACCTTCCGAAGTCTTCTTCGATCCATTCCTCTCTTCCATTTCTTCTTCTCCCATTCGATTCCCTGCTCTCGAATCCCAACCATATCTTTTTCCCGGTCTTTCTTCAGATTAATCCTCACTTCTCCCTTTGAATCGCCTCCAGGTGTGTGCAAGAATCGAAGTCGCCGTCATCAATTTCCTCAAGATCCTCACTTCCCCGACCCCCGCTGTCCCCGCTCTCCCTCTGGTCTCCCCCCCTCTTTAAATCCTCCAAAAAACGGTTCTTGTGGTGGTGAACGTTGGTAACTTGTAATTTAGTTTAATTGATTGTTTATTGCACTGAATTTTAGTGGAATCCTAGGTAAAGACTCTCGTACTTCTTTGCTCTTATATGTATCATGAAATGAAACGATCTAAACATGTGTCCATCTTGTAGTTTAAACTTTAAAACATTACTTCCTTGCTAATAACCTTTGGATCAACAGATATTTAATTTCCATCTCAAGTTATTAGCTATTACATTGGTTTTAATCTGAAGTAAAGATCCCATAATTCTACTTTCTATATATATCAACTGTGACTGCGTCGATGCTTTTGAAAATTAGTCAGAAGCTATGGTTATGAGTACCACATCACTCATTCATTTTGCATAGTATGAAGAAATTATATCAGTGATATGCTCCATACTGTTGAAGAACTCCTAAATTGCTTTTAAATATTTCATTTGCCAGGTGATCCTGTGAATTATTCTAGCTTTCTCATTATTAAAACAATTCATGATAACAAATTCACATAATTTATTGGTAGAACATTCATGGATTATGCATTTATGATGTCAATGTTGTCGTTGGCAGAGGCAGTGCTAATATTCTGTTGCTTCTGCTTCCTTTCCCTGTTTGTTTTTTACACGAATAAGCAAATATGAATTTTAATAATTTCAAAAGTTTTCATCTCTTTTAATCTTAAAATTTCAATTTCCTGGAATCTTTCCAAATGTTGTGCTGAATTTTCTCCATTTTTCCCATATTCTAACTCTTATACTCGGCTGAGTAATTTTGGAGCCAAATTTGTGATTTTGAATGAAATAAATTAATCTTGACATTTCAGCCTGTTATACTGTATGATTTTCTCCAGAGTGGTTACCCTAATCATTATGTGAAGCATAATTCCCTCACCGTTACCTCATTGGTACAATAGGTTAGTAGAAGGTCAGATAACAGTTGGCTACGCCATGGACTGTTGAGTGATGTTTCATCAGTCTTCCTTTCTCATTCCTTTTGTATGAGGTCTCTCACAGCCAATGATGCCAAGGCCTTCATTAGAGGTAATGGGAGCATCATCTGTTCCACTGGTTGAGCATCTTTCCTACTGTTTGCTTCTTATCTAGGCTTTGGTGGGCTTATTTGGTCCTATTGCATGTGCATGCACATGCATGCATGTGTAGTGTGGAAGGTCATGGAAATGTGTTTTCGGGTTCTGCTTCAGGGAAAGCTAGTCACCCAGAGGGAGCTCTTCTATAAGCTACTCAGTGACTCACCAGAGTTCTTTACTTCTCAGCATGAAGTCAACAGAACTGTGCAAGGTTATAATTTCTTTCCCCTCTCTTAGTGGTGTTTTGTGGTCATGAACTTATGCCTTGGCTGAATTTTGTCGGTTACCCAATTTTAGATGTTGTCGCATTGCTTCGTTGCACTCGACAGAGTCTAGGTATCATGGCATCCAGCAGAGGTGCAATCATTGGGCGCTTATTGTTGCAGGTGCTATCTGTCTCAAGATAAAATTCTTTATCACTCTTTTCTTTCCATGAACAGAATATGTAAACCCATTTGTTGGTAAATGGGGAATCATTTCCATCTTTTATAAATGCAAATTTAGTTCTAGCCTACCAGGAGCTACAATTACTTGAAATGGGCAGTGGAATGTACAATAATTTCTTCTACTTTTCATTTGCTTCATGTGGGTTACATTCTGATTACATTGAAATGAAATATAAAACCAAGGAACCAGGCGAAGAGATCATTGACTGCTCTGTGCTTGGACAAGCTGGACATGTTATCACTGGAGACTTAAATTTGTTGAGCAAGCTGGTTTTCCATTCAGATGCTCGATATATTATCATAGTAGAGAAGGTAACTTAGTATGCCATGGTTTACCCATGATCTCAATCAATTTCCCCATCCAATTTTGATAATTAGATTTGAATAGGATGCAATTTTTCAAAGGTTGGCTGAAGATCGCCTATTCAATCAGATACCATGTATTCTGATCACAGCTAAAGGATATCCTGACATTGCAACAAGGTAACTGGCCAATGAAACAAAAGCTATAGCTACTTCTATCTTCATGCCTTTTATCTCATTGGAATTTGTTTAAGCTTGCAATTAAGTGCAATGGGGTAAATACTACAAATAGAAATTTGCGTGTATATATATCAAAAGGTCTGAAGAGAGGACTGGTGACATGAAAACATAGGGAAGTTATGAAGAGTTGCTGAAAAAGCTTTTATTGATTAGGGATAGACCTTGCTTAGAACAATTTCTCATTTCTAAACTTCATGCCATATAGATGTGGCAAAGCAGTTTGTTATTGTTTCAGTTATAACATTACTAATTATTACATGAACCATGATAACATGTTTTTTTAACCCATATTAATTGCTAGTAGCAGGTGACTTAAAATCTTAACTCAAACTGATGTATTTGTTATGCCTGTAAAAAATGAATGCAAAAACTATGGCCATGAGGTATGATTATAACAACTTTTCTTGCATATGCATGTAATTCTTCAATGCTTATTTTCAGTACATAAAAATATAAATACATCTACACTGAGAGATTACAAATGATCCTGCATGTTGATTTTTTTTTTTGGAAATTATAACTTACATTGATGGAATTTTCACTCTGTACTCACTGTCAATAATAAATGGTGTGGGAATAATGCTGACAAGTTTAGTAATAATATCTGGGATGAATATTGTTAATGTATTTTTTGTATGCATCAGTTTGCAGGTTTTATTGGATTGTTTAGTTTATCTCTCTCTCTCTCTCTCTCTCTCTCTCTATATATATATATATATATATATATATATATATATATGAACAGTGCAAAGGATTTAGTATTCAAATTTTGTTTTAGTAAAAGTATGGTGCCTTTTGGGCATCACTCATGGTACAGATCTCCATTTAGACATGGAATACTTGCTCCATTGCTGACCTTCTTTTTCAAATCTGCTGTTAATAGTTTTAATCCAGGTGATGCTAAGAAAACTGGGTTAAATTTAGAGCACAAGATTGATGCTAGTGCCTTGGTCATGAGTAGGATAGATTTGGTCTTTTTATGTAAATTCCTAGTTCAGCTTATTGTTTGAACTTTGAACCATCATGTAGATAGCAATATAGGTTTGGTACTTTTGAGGGGAAGTGTAGTAGTTGAGTTTATTGTAGACTTTTATGGAGGATTCTATCAGGTAGGAAAGGAATTGAATGAGATGTTTACTTAAAATCAGTCTGTGCCCTTTACAGATCTCATAATCTGATTGTTCAGCATGGACTGAATTGATATTTGCAAGAATTGATCATCATGCAACATCAAAATGGAGAGTTATGTTTGGTAAAATTCTTGCCATCTTGGTCAGGATTTATGTTGTAGGAGTTAGGTTTAAATGGCTTTTATCTAATAGGTGTGCTATGAAGTGATGGGAAAACGTTCAGCACTTACAAATGCAGGGTAGCTTTATATATCTGGAGGGATTTGTGAAGTGATATGGACCATACAAAGCTATTTCTTAAGGAAGTACATAGAAACTTATTTTTAAAGATGTCTAACATATGAACTGAAGTGTACATCCTAGCCTCTTAATCTGATGCATGAGCTGAATTTATTTTCAAGCAAAAAATCTGACTAATGTCCTTGTTAAAATTCTATTTGCTTTAAGTAAGACATATCTGATATGCAAGGAGGCAGCTAAAATGTTTGGAAGCAAATGTACACCTTAGTAACAAACTACTCTTTTTTATTAAAGAGGATGTTGCCATCAAACTGTTGGATGATAACTGGTAGTTCACATCATTTAAGAAGATCTTTTTGCCCTTGACAATTGACATGTCATCATGAGATCAGTACAACAGGTCATGTTGCTAGGTAAAACACCAAGTGGTTTTATTAAACTCAATTCTGATTTAGCCCATAAGAAATTTTTTTGTGAGGATAAGCAGTTTAGTGCATGAAGATGATGGCTATCTGTTATTTGCTTTTACTAGACAGATATAAAACAGCATATTCTAGCAACTGTTTCGCTCGGTTGCTTAGAGCTGCTAAAATTGACACATAATGTAGGGACATTTTGTTGAAATATTCTAGTCCTGTTTGGGTTGGTAAGAACTTCAAACTTTTCATGGGATGTTCTTGTTGCTAAACCGACCGTTGCATAATTGATGTTCTCTAATTCTGGGTCCATTTGCGAAGGGATACAAAACTAGCTCAGCTTTGATTTGCTTATGAAAATCATACTGTTAAAAACATTGTCTACCTGGTCCATATCTATCTGCAAGTGCTTCAATCATTCAGTATGTTTTTGTTGCTGATTCTATAAGCACCATGTTTTCTAGAGTTAAGTTAACAATGATGTGCTTTTTATCAAATGGGGATATTCTCTAGGTTACCTTGAATAAATGGTGCCTAGTTGACCTACTTTAGATAGTTATCATTTTGCAAACAACCAACCTAACATATGGATTTCTTGAAAAATATACTTATGATATGGTTAATCATGGATTGTTAAGCAAAGGTGGCAATCTTCCAGACAATGTAAATAATTCGTGTCTCACACTCATGGAAACACCTTGTGGGGTTTGGGGGGAAAAACTTCTTCCTAGCGGAAGAAGAGTGCAACTGCTGTGTTATGGCCCATTTTGTATTTCTATAATTTTTGTGAATTGGTATTATTTTTTCTTGCAGTGGTACTTGCATGAAGCAAAGGAACAATTTTTCTTCCTCCTATTCTAACCTTTTCTTCTCCTCCAATAAGTTTCAAGGATCAGCTAAGTCCTGCTGCTTGCTGCCATTAACGTCTCTGCATCATTCAGAGTTCATTGACACCTTGTACAATGTCATGATTGGTACATTGTTGAGGAAAGAATGTAGATTGTGATAAACAGAAACATAAGAATGTCAATAATTGCCTATTCTGGTCATATCTAGTGTCTAATCAGGGTCCAATCTTGTTTATTTGAATGTGATGGTTAAGCAATGTAGCACAAAGGGCTAAATGTAAGGGAGAATTTTCACTACAGGTGGCAAATTGGCACACAATGGACTGGGAACTAAGCTACTTTGAATCAACCAGATGCACAAAGCAAGTTATTGTTTATCTGTAATTTGGGGCAGGTCTATCACAATTTGGGTCAGAGGCATGGAGTTTCTAGGACAGTGTTGGATGAGTTTCAATAATCTGGACATCACATACACATCATGAATTGAATGTTTAGGTGCATGGAAAAGTGTGTGTGCTTGCATATTTATGTCTGTATGTTGTACTTTCAGCACTCTTTATAACTCATTAATGTTCTGGGTAGTATCATTGCTTGAAGTCTGAGTTCTATTACTGATAATTTTTTACTTTAATATACAGCCTGAATGTTCTACTACTGATCGTTTTTCATGATAATTTATATAAAACAGGTTTATTCTACACCGACTAAACCAGAATTTTCCAGACTTACCAGTTTTGGCATTGGTGGATTGGTGGAACCCTTTGACCTTTGACCATGCCATGGGATAGATACCTGACCATTTGACATATAATAAACAAAAGTTTTTTGCAGGAACCCAGCAGGGCTGGCAATACTATGCACCTATAAGTTTGGAAGCATAACCATGGGTTTGGAATCATACAGATATGGTACTTAGTTCATAGATCATGTTTAATCATATTATACCGATAGGGATGAAATAAGCGGCTATCACTTCTCTCTTGAAGCTTGCAATGTTAAATGGCTTGGATTGCGAGGAGATGACCAGCAGCTTGTACCTCAACATTCATTTGTCCAACTCAAGCCACGCGATTTACAAATAGCCAAAAGCTTGATGTCATCTAAGTTGCTGCAGGTAGACAATTAATTGCACAATTCTCTTTAGTTAATATTTTAATCATATTTTACATGTATTTAAAAATAGTATAAGTAAAGGCAGAGCATGTATATATCTAACTAGACTTATAAAATATAAATTATAAATCTCATGTGAAAAATCCCAAGCTTCCAATAGTTTAAACTCACTATGCATCCCAACTTGCAGGTTTCCTAATATGTGTAAAAGTTGCTTGTCTTTTTGTTTTTGTTGTTGCTTTCTGCCATCCAGTATGTTCTCTAATTGACTAAGTAGAATAATGAATATGAAGAAGAAATTATAAAGAACTAATGGACTTCATTAATCACTCAAAGAATAAGACCGAGGTGGCGAGGCCTATAAGGCTTAAAGACTAAGTTTTAGTCTTCATTAAGCTCCTAAAATCAGTTTTGTTTCCATCCATGCCGAATCCATAAATTTTATTTCAATGCCGATGATGATAATGCCTTGAACGGACAGCAGTCTCCATTACTCCTTTCATACATATTTTTTTCTACTGTACCTGCATTCTTTGAAAGCTTTTGGTGATAAATTTATTTCTAATTTCTCTTCCAATTTATTGGCATGCCATTGGAACTGAGGTTTTTCTGATTATGTACCAATTAGAAATTACATAGAGTTTAAGAAATGTAGTGTGGATTTGGAACATGGCTTGAATGATTTAGACTCCATTGATTAGGCATTCTTAGTATGGTTGTTACAATCAAGAACCATGTACATCTTTCCTTTAACACTCATCTAACTATAGAATTCATTTATTTTATCACATTTCAGAGGTCATCCTTATCATTTTGATGAAATATTCAATAGGAGACTCATACTGTTATGTGCCTTTCAAGTGCTAAGGATTATTTTATTTGCCGATAAACAATGGAACAACTTCATAAATTTATCTCTGTTTGCACATTTAATCCCAGACAACCATGCCATGCGCCCCTCTGTACCACATAGCTACATGTTTATTGTCATTTAGAGATGAAAAGATAAAGTCTCTTCCAAGTTGTATTTTTTTTACATATTACATGGATAAGCCTTTTCAATATTTTTCTCAAATTTGATAAAAGGAACCTACATATTCCAGAGTTTCCTAACCCCCTGTCAAATTCAGTCCCTTCTCATGTAACGTGCTTCACACTTTAATGATGGGTTGGTCAGATTTCTCAAGTAGTGTGTTGGTACACACATGAACTGTTCCTACTGAAAGCAGCATTCATGTATTTTTATTGACTCTTTAACTCAATGAATTTTCCCTTCAATCAAGCTTTTTGTTGGTCTTGTGGATTGGCTTCCTACTCTAGTACTCATAGATCTCTGGTATGATCCACTGCTTCTGATTGAACCCATTGCCTCAACTAAAAACCTACACCCCAGTGTCCTGATCTTATGATGCAAAGGGTTATTTTGTTGCTGTTGCTGTTGTTTTTGTCCTCATCATTGTCTTTGGTTTAATCTCATGGAGTTGGTATAGCATGTTGACTGCATAACACTTTCCTTGAGCCATCGCTTTGCTAGATTAGAAAGTTAAGGGAGAGCATTCGACAGAGATAGGCAGCAACAGCCTCTCTGAAAGGGAGAGACGTGGGTCGGTTGGGCCATGCCAGATTGCAAACCTATAACCATCTGATTATAAGAACGGTGAACTGCAAATATATTTGCAGCACTCACAACGCTATATCATCAGAAGTAATAAACCTCAATGTAAACCTTCCCTTTTAGATGTATTTTACTTTTCAATACTGTTAACACTTTTTTTTTTTAAATGCAATGTCCTATATATATTTTTGGTTTTAAAATATGGGATATATTCCATGAATTTCTAAAGATTCTTTAATTTCAATATGAAATTTCTTCTTAGTTAGCACGACTAATATTGCAAGTAACTCACAAGAAATCTTATGACATGATGATTTTTCAGATGTTGCTACAGCTGATTTTAAAAGCTTGAATTGATTTTAATGACAATAATTTGTTTATTTTGAAGGAGACCTATGCAGCAGAGTTGACAATAATGGTTGAGATGGGCCACAAGGTGGAAATTGAGGCTCTATACTGCCATGGTTTTGATTTCCTGGGGAAATATATTGCAGGGAAGATTGTACAATCTGATTATATTTGATGGTACTATACTAATTTGTGGTTACCTTTTAAATTTCATGGCATCAGAATGCACTGTTCTTTTCTGCTTTTGAGTTGAATGTGGTTGAATATATAAAGTACTTTTCAGATTTTAATGTCGCGAAGAGGAATCAGTTGAGTGCTGGTTAGATGATGGATCTTAGAAACTAGGCAAGTTAATCATATTATATGGTAAACACTTTGTCAGAATTTTAATTGCTTTCAGTGCATGTAAGAAAGGTGCTTTTACCCTATTTCCAACAAAGTTTCTTTTGTTCTTAAATTCGATTCTGCTGTGAGAGCTGCAACATGCGGTAGGTGACTGCCTATCTTGTGCTCTTGTCATTGCTAGTCATGATAGAGAAAATTATTTAGCTTTACTCTCTAACCCTTAAATATTTTTCATCATTATGATAGAGAAAATTATTTAGCTTTACTCTCTAACCCTTAAATATTTTTCATCATTACTTAAATATGGCATAATGCTATGTCCATTTGATGATTGGAAGTTGAGAAGGATGTTGTGGATGATGTTTTCTTTGTTGCAATACCGAGTAACATCATCAACAGGAAACAATTAGCTAAAAAGCAGTGCATGATATCACACCTACAGGTAAAGGCCATCCTCAAATGTTTATGCAAAAGAAGGCTTGAGACAGGTTGGTGCAAGGCATTTCTCAAAGCTTAATACTAAGTCACTATCTGAACTTCAGGATAGCTTGAGCAAATAGACTTCCCCAAATTATTCTAACACTGTATTAGAAGACCTAATGAGCATTTGCTTAGCTGGAAAACGAGCCAAAATAGCCACAGTTCTTGTTTGTTTTGTTTTGTTTTGTGCTTTGTGCAATCAAACGTCTATCAAACTCTCCAAGCAGTAAATTTAACAAAATATATCATTTTATTGTATACCCAACAAATATGCGGTGACATTTTGCAAGGATACCCGATGCAACGGATACTAGGTATCAGAAGGAGGTGTTTATATATCGTTCATTTAAGCAAATTTATTTAATTATAATCTTTCACTTTCAAAAAAACAGCTATTTTTCTTGAAGCTATTGCATGAAAATAAGAGATTTAGAAAACAAGCACTTTGGGGATTATGGTGGACCAACATCTTGTAAAGGTAATTTGAACATCTAAAGTTCTCTTTATCTCATATTTTTATGATGAGTTCAAAGCTACTCCAGTTTTATTAGATTCTTGGATACTAGTTAATTATTCATACTTGTGTTGTACTTGGTTTTTTACTTCATGTAAATGTCAAGGTGAATATCTTGAAAATGGATTCAGCCATGTTAAGCTTAAACATCCATACTTAGATTGGTCATTATTCAATTAAAACTACAACATATCCTATACTGCTTGAAGAAGTGATAGATAAAATTTCCATTATATATACATATAACTATGCCTAACAATATATATATATATATATATATATATATATATATATATATATATATATATATATATATATATATATATATGCCTTCTTTAATGATGGTTACATTAATGTTAGAAGAGTGATTAAGATTATTAATTGGAAATATATCTATGATAGGTGAGAAAAGTTTTGACTTGAGAAATTCCTTTCCAAGTAAAACCCTAGGGCAATCTTTGTCCTACCAACAGATGCATGTGGAATCAATGCTAAGTAAATACCTATATTCATATTCTAAATCAGATATATAGACAAATTTAGATATTGTTGGAGTAATGGAAAGAAATAAGAACTTGATTTGAAAATAAGTAATGATGATGTATGGTTCTACATGCAGATGGATTTGAAAAAGATATAAGTAATTAGAGAAGCAAGTGTTAATGACTATTAAGTCACGAAGTATTCAAAATATATGATGTCGAAGGCTTAGTGTGCATCTTTCTTGGAGGCTTATAGTTGTTGAATTATTGGCATAAAAAAAAAGGATACAATTCTTTTCATTTCTTCATTAGCTACATAATGGGTGGGTATAGTTTTTTCACTATAACCCCTAAGATAAGAAATTATCCAAAATATCTTGCTCTACCACTAATTAATTTACTAATAGTCCAATTTTTACCTTTATAAATGTCCATTGTCATATGTAAAAATGAATGGATCTCAAAGATTAATCTAACAATTGATCGGATTTAATATTCATATTTGACACATAATTATATAGGAATCTAAATCTGTATGATTGCAAAGAAAACTTTATATCCTTATCTAAATAAAAATTGAATGTGTGAGAGATTACAATTAGAAATATCTAGATGCACCTATAATTCTTGCTAGCAGCATGTGTAAGTTACTATTGGTCCTAGAAAAAGCAATAACAATGAATTTGTTATTAGACTATTAATCACATACAAAAAAAGAGAGATATATTTTTCTAAGAATTTTTGCAAAAGGATCATACATCAATGTTTTTTTTTTTTGTTATTGTCTTTGGCTTATTAGAATCCCTCATATTTGTAGCCATTCAAAGGTTACCATTAATGTCTTTTGGATAATGTACTACTATTGGATTGTATATGTTGAAATAGACACAATCCTTTGAGCTTGAATTAAACAGATATAACCTTTAATGTTTGTATTTAATTCAAACTTTTTTATTTCTCTCTTCTTTGAGTGGAAAACATCTACTACTTTTAGGATTTTAATTTATCATAAAAACTATATAATAAAAATATGATCAATATAAAATACCAACAACTCTCACTTAAATACTCTTTTATTGTAATAACAGTTTCGTAGTTGATGTTATCTTGGTATCGAATATTATATCCCTAACATCAACTTTTATTTATGCTTTCTATAGATCGGCATCAAATCTTGGCTTGGACCAATATGTACATGACTTTTAGCCATAGTATCTGACCGTACCTCAGTCCATATGCTATTTGAACTGGCTTAGCATATATAGGGTGACTTCGTTTCATTATCTTTCAAATGAACAGCATTTATAGTCTATAATCAGGAGAAAATCAAAGTCCACACCCTAGTACATTTGATGACTTCAATCAAACATAACCTGTTTGACCTACACCTCAAATTTTGGCTAAGTACTTCCTCTTAGGCCTAATTTAGAGATTTTCCTTAACAAACCATATTAACTACTTTATACTTTGCATCCAAGTTATTGCCCGAATTTCTCATGATGCCTTTAAATGGACTTTACATGTATGAGTATCAATGTAACCCTTATTACCTAGCAAGTGTTCTATACTTTTTATCTAACCAAGCTTCATAATGTCAGGTAGAGTCGCATCTCATCATTCATTTAGGCATCCCCACGATCTATCTAATAATATGAGCTCTCTTTATTTCTTAGTACATCTTAATTTTATAGCCGTTACATGTTTTCTAAATATTTTTAAAGACAATCATTTGATCATAGAGTCGGCCACCATCTCTTTTGAGGGGACATAGTATAACTTTAATTTCATCCATTTCTATTAAAACTTGAATATAGTAATAACTTACTTCAATATATATATTTTTAGAGTTATTTGCTCCACATTTTATTAGAGAGAACAGACTTGTTGTTACAAAATATATTGACAGGCCTACTGGGTATACATAATTTCAAATTATCTATAAATTGCTTAATTTAAACAATATTACTTTATGCAATACTGCAAGCTATATATTATGTTTCTAACATGTACTTCACTATACACTATGTTTCTTGTTTAACCAAGAAATAACCATTCCACTAAATAAGAATATGTGACTGATGATTGATTTTCTATCATTAATATCTCTTGCAAAATCTGTATTTGTGTAACCGATAATCTCTAGATCAAATAATTCAAAATACAACTTTAAATTCAATATACCTTTTAAATATTCTCTTTACTATTTTCAAATATGCTATTCCTGAATTGGACTGATATCAGCTAACCAATATAATCGCATGACAAATATCTGGTGTGGTACTTGTCATTGCATACATCAAATTACCTATAATATAGGTATAAAGAATTCTCTCTATTTATTTTATCTCTTTTTTTGTATGTGATAGTTTTGCTTAGTGTTAGTTCTTTGCAGATGGGTATACTCAGTGGTTTACATTCTGATATGTTGAACCTTTTGAATACCTTCTCTAGATACTTTTCTTTATCCAAATATAATAATTTTGAATCTCTATCATGAGAGATTCTTATTCCTAGGATATAGATAGCCTCATCCAAGTCTTTTCTTTCAAATTTGAATTTTAAATAGTCTTTAGTCTTATTTAGCATGTTAGGACAAGTGTAGGATAATAAGATATCAGCTACATATGTAAATGGTATAACTAGTCTATGTTCATTTTTCAAACATATATATAATGATCTAGAGCATTTACTTCATATCCTATTTCAAGGACATAGCTTGGTAAAATTTCAAATACTATTATTTTGAAAATTGTTTAAATACATATAATGATCTTTTCAATTTATAGACTTTGTTCTCATGTCCTTTTACTTGAAAACCTTTAGGTTGCATCATATAGATGTCTTCTTTTAGTTCTCTACTTAGAAAAGCAATTTTAACAACCAATTAGTGCACTTCTAGATTCTTCCTAGCTACAATATATAGAATTATTTATATACATATCAACAAAGTCTATTTCGAGTTATTGTGTAAATCTTTTAGCTATCGGTCTTGCTTTATATTTATCCAAGGTACCATCTACTTTCAACTTTCTTTTGAGAACCCACTTATAGCATATGGGCTTTCAATTATTTAGAAGCTCAATGAGTTTCCAAACTTCATTTTTCTCAATTGAAGTAATTTATTCTTTCATTGCTTTAAGCCATTAAGTAGCATCAATGCTGCTCATGACTTCAAAGAAATCTTTACGACTGTCTTTATCATCTATATTATCATTTAAATTGAAGATTAGTGATCTTTGAGCCTTCTAGATAGTTCCCTTTTTATTTTTCTCCTACTATTCTTAGCTTCTATCAGTTGCTGGGATTCATTACTCACCATTTTATGATTAATAATTTTCTTTTCATACTCTTGATTAACTTTTTATCATTGATCATTTCTTGGTCAATAATTTTCTTCTCAAATCTTTGAATAATTGTTTGCTCCTATTCTAAAAGTCATATTTCATTTATGGGAGTGATAATATTAATAATTTCTAGAAAGAGAACATCTTTACTCTTAATATATTCTCTTTTAGAGCGGTAAAATATATATCCACTCATACTTTTCATATATCCTATGAATTTACATTCTCAGGTTTTCATACTTAATTTATCTCTATATGATTTAGGAATAAGAACATGCACGTACCGTAGAATCTCGAATTTTAAAGTTAGATAAGTTTGGCTTATGATCTATCCAGAGTTCGTAAGGAGTTAAGGGTTTAACCTTAATGTTATCCTATTAAGTATATAAGCTACTATTGATAATGCTTCTCCCCAAAAATGAGGTAGACGATCAGCATGGGACTTCATAGATCTTGTCATTTCTACTAGGATACTATTTCATCTTTTGGCTATTCCTTTTTATTATGATGAACAAGGAAATATGTAGATATGCCTTATTCCATTTTTCTTTCAAAATTTATCTGAGACTATATATTCTCCACCTCGATCATTGTTTAAGATTTTATCGACCTAATTTTTTACTTGTTGAATTTCTTAAATTTCTACAACTTTCTATTTATATTTTACTTTTGAAAGGTAAATATATAAGGTAAATATATCTATATCTTAAATAGTCATATATAAAAAATAAAATATTCTACTCCTGTATGTATTTTTATTTTTAAAGGTCCACAGATATCCGAGTGTATTATTTCTAATAAGTTCGATGACTTCCAATGTTTTGTAAAATTTTTTGTTATCTTTTTTCTTTAAGGCATGACTCACAAATATCAACATTTGGATCACATAATGTAGAAAGACTTCCTACTTTACTCATTATAATCATTTTATTTCTGTTTATGTGTCCTAATATAAGATGTTGTAAATAAAAGTCTTAAATGAACATATGCAAATACTTAGAAGATATGATTTGATAGTTATTATTATGAATATAGTACATATCATTAATTTTTATACCCTTTATAAGTATGTGACTATTCTTTACTACCGTTACTTTGTTAGATCCAAACCTAACTTCAAAACTTTTCTTATCTAACGTAGATATAGATATGAGGTTCCTTCGAACATTGAGTGCATACATGATATCATTAAATACTATGCTAGACCCATTACAAAAGACCTTACATGTTCTTTCACCCAGTACATCACAATAAGTGTTCTTCTCCATGTAAATTCAATATTTCTCATGTGCCTTTTCTTTAAAGCTCATGAAACTTTGTTGATCTCAACCCACGTCTTGTTGCATTAGAATCAATCCACCAATCTTGATTTATGGGCTCCACTAACATTACCTTTGAGATGGTCATCATAATCTTTTTTCTCTTTTGTAACTTTGCCAATGATGCCTTTTAGGATACTTGGCTTTGTAGAGTCCTTTTTTATATGTGAAGTATGGCCTTTTATTGATGCTTGTGACTTGCTTGAATCACCTTCCTTTATGATTTTTTATTGCTTTCTTCTTTTGTGATGATATTGCAATTTTTTGGCAAGAAGTAACCCTCCATTATCCTTTTCCTTTCTTTTTCTATCATTTCTTTTCTCCTTTAGGGCAAGTAATGATGGTAGTATATTCATGCTTAAATTCTTACTCCCATAGGTTAAAGAAGTTATCAAATGGTCCCAAGAGTTAGGAAGACTGTTAAAGATAGTTGTTGCTGAATTGGAAGATGAGTTGTTGCCAAATTGGAAGATGGACTAACTTAGGCTCAACTCAGATAGGATTAGAGTTGAGATGGCTGCTAATATGGAGCCAGTCTCGTAGGATCCTATTGCTGGGAGTCGGGTCCTGAAAGACAAAAAAACTAGAAAATCTATACACGATTGGGGGTTCCTTGGTAGTGGACCCTTTAATGCCTAAGTCAGTCTTCCGAAAGGATAAACAGAGGAAGCTGGAATCCCCTCTGGATTTTAGAATAGAGTAAGTGGAGCCGAAGGAGTAGAAGAGAGAAAGGGGAGGAACGAGATATGTGGAAGAAGGGGATCTCAATACGTATGAGTCCTCCATCCACGGAAATGGCATATGAGTGAGTGTACTTGTAGAGGATGAGGCACTTCATGGGAAGTGAGTAAGATAGCCTGCAAATATCTTGATGGCACTTAGGATAGGGGTGTTCTATAAGAGCGAGAAGAGGGTTCCTTTGTCATGAAGGGCTCTTAGAAAGTAAGGGCTCTCAATTTTGTCTCTGCCTTTTCTCTTATATTTTTTCTTCTCTTCCGGCCTAGTTCACTTTTGACTTACTTGGAGGGTCTTGCGAAAGAGTTTATAGGTTTGTTCCTGTCACCTAGTGGTATGGTATGCATTACATGAGAGTGGCATTTGGCATATCCCAGTTATTGCAGGTATGTCCATAGTAGAGCTCATACTGTGGTTGGTGAGCGGGGTGTTACGGCCGTTACAATGACGTGGCATGTCTCAGATTCCGCCATACGTGATTCGAGCCACGTGAAATTTTTTTGGCGGAATGGGGACGGTCCAGCAAGGTCAGATGTGGATCCACCTCGGCCGAAGTCGAGGTCGGGCCGGGCCAACCTGCTCCTTCGCCAGGTGTCCGCCCAGGAGGGGTCCACCTCGCCCGAAGTCGAGCGCCTCTCTGCTGCTCCGCCAGATGTCCACCCAGGAGGGGTCCACCTCGGCCGACACTGACAGCCCCTTCCTCCCTCGCCGGGTGGCGCCCTGAGACGGTGCCACCTCGGCCGAGGTCGAGCCGGACCCTCTGCTGCTCCTTCGCCAGGTGTCCGCCCATGAGGGGTCCACCTCGGCCGAAGTCGAGGGCCTCTCTGCCGCTCCACCAGGTGTCCGCCCAGGAGGTGTCCACCTCGGCCGAAGCTGGCGGCCCCTTCCTCCCTTGCCGGGTGGCGCCCTAAGACGGTGCCACCTCGATCGAGGTCGAGCCGGGCCCTCTGCTGCTACTTTGCCAGGTGTCCGCCCAGGAGGGGTCCATCTCGACCGAAGTCGAGCGCCTCTCTGCTGCTCCGCTAGGTGTCCACCCAGGAGGTGTCCACCTTGGTCGAAGTCGGCGGCCCCTTCCTCCCTCGCCGGGTGGCGCCCTGAGACGGTGCCACCTCGGCCGAGGTCGAGCCGGGCCCTCTGCTGCTCCTTCGCCAGGTGTCTGCCCAGGAGGGGTCCACCTCGGTCGAAGTCGAGCACCTCTCTGCCGCTCTGCCAGGTGTTCTCCCAGGAGGGGTCCACCTCGGCCGAAGCCGGCAGCCCCTTCCTCCCTCGCCGGATGGCGCCCTGAGACGGTGCCACCTCGACCGAGGTCGAGCCGGGCCCTCTGCTGCTCCTTCGCCAGGTGTCCGCCCAGGAGGGGTCCACCTCGGTCGAAGTCGAGCGCCTCTTTGCCGCTCCGCCAGGTGTCCGCCCAGGAGGTGTCCACCTCGGCCGAAGCCGGCGGCCCCTTCCTCCCTTGCTGGGTGGCGCCCTGAGACGGTGCCACCTCGGCCGAGGTCGAGCCGGGCCCTTTACTGCTCCTTCGCCAGGTGTCCTCTCAGGAGGGGTCCACCTCGGCCGAAGTCAAGCACCTCTCTGCCGCTCCGCCAGGTGTCCGCCCAGGAGGTGTCCACCTCGGCCGAAGCAGGCGGCCCCTTCCTCCTTCACCGGGTGGCGCCCTGAGACGGTGCCACCTCGGCCGAGGTTGAGCCGGGCCCTCTGCTGCTACTTCGCCAGGTGTCTGCCCAGGAGGGGTCCACCTCAGTCGAAGTCGAGCGCCTCTCTGCCGCTCCGCCAGGTGCCGCTTAAGAGGTGTCCACCTTGGCCGAAGCCAGCGGCCCCTTCCTCCCTCGCCGGGTGGCGCCCTGAGACAGTGCCACCTCGGCCGAGGTCGAGCCGGGCCCTCTGCTGCTCCTTCGCCAGGTGTCCGCCCAGGAGGGGTCCACCTCAGCCGAAGTCGAGCACCTCTCTGCCGCTCCGCCAGGTGTTCGCCCAGGAGGGGTCCACCTCGACCGAAGCCGGCGGCCCCTTCCTCCCTCGCCGGATGGCGCCCTGAGACGGTGCCACCTCAGCCGAGGTCGAGCCGGGCCCTCTGCTGCTCCTTTGCCAGATGTCCGCCCAGGAGGGGCCCGCCTCGGCCGAAGTCGAGCACCCCGCGTGGTGAGGCCGCCGAGGAGCAAAAGCACGAGTTTCGAGACCACCCTTCGAGCAGCGCGCGCCGCACCCCGAGAGGAGTGCCGGTACGGTCGACAGCAACGCGCGAAACCTCGTTTACATCGGCCCAACAGGTTCCGCAGCCGAGGAGCAAAATCCTGGCAGGACAGGTCCCGGTAACGGGCGTTGTCGGCACCTGGGAAAGAGAGCGCTCGCGCTCGGCCCCCAAGATCTGGCCAGCGTCCTCCCCCCACCCTTTCCTCGCTAGGCTCGGCAAGCAAGACAAGGAGGCCGCCGGGTTCTTAGACCCAAAGGAGAAAGGGGGAAGAGAGGGAGGGAAGGAGGTGAAAGCGAGAGGGAGCCTCCCAGGGGCGGGAAGCCGGAGGCAGTGTGATGCATAAAAGGATGGGAAGAGCGGACGACTGGGTAAGAGGAAAAAGGGCTGGGAAAAGGAGAGACACAAAGAGTATGATCCAAGATCCCGAGAGGAACCCTTGGCGCAAGCACGGTGAAGGAACCTAGCCCAATTTCTACTCTTCCTGAGACCTTCTTTACAAAGATAATCTCCAAGCCTGGGACTCTTTCAGGGGCCCACCTTGGAGACTCTGTTCCATCTCGCCGTTTTCTAACTTCACCGTCGGAGCCCCCTCGCCGGGATCCCCGGCCAGGGTCTCTGACCTTGTCTTGCAGGATCGTGAGCCCGGAGATCTCGAGGCGAGACGGCCTGATCAAGTCACCAGCTCTGAAGCTACAGGCGCGGCGGTGAGATCGGCAACACGGGGAGTGGTGACTGACATGTCCCTGTGATGGGGTGTTTCTCAAGTGGCGAGCATTAATGGTAGCCACTTCTGGATCAAGCACAACTGGGATGGACGGGGGGCAAACTCAACAATGGTCGATGTCTATGGCAAAGAGTTAGTGAGTGCATGGCCTGATATCCAGGTGGGGAGATCATGAGAGATGGCCCGGTTGCCTAAGTTGATAGACATGTATTTGGCATGGGTTGAAGATTTGGTACTACATTGGACTAACCAAATCCAGACATATCAGTAGTCACTTTCATTTTGTCAGATAAGAGATGGCCATCATTGGAGACATCTTTGGCAATTAATTCTATTTGATGGACATGGTCTACAACTTTGGTACTCTCATTCATTTGCATACTATTATATTTATTTAAAAGTAATTGAATGTGTGCATCATACATGGGGCCATATTCAATCTCAAGAGCATCTAAAATTGATTTTGCGATCTCATATTCTTTATAAAAAAGAGATTAAATCATCTTTATACTAATCAGAATAAAGGCTTTTGCTAGTGCATTATCATCTTTCTATTTTTTCCTATATTTAAGAGTTGGTGTATTATGTAGATCTAGGACTTTGATAAAGTAATTGTATAATACTTTTTTTCATAGATAAGCCTAGAGGATTTTTTTTTCCAAACATGAAAATTTATTTCATTAAAATTTTTCAACTTACTAATATCTAAACTACCCTTACTAACCATTTTGTTTGAATAATAATAAATAATACAATAGCTGTCGCTCTACTCGCTAATACTATTTTGCTTTTTCCATCCTCGTAAGTCTTAATCGGGTCAGAAACTTGAAGTGGCCAGATGGTGTGCTTCATATGATTTTCCTATGCTTGGGAATCTTAATTGAGAAAGAAGTGGCTGAATAGAGAAGTTTGGACATGATTTTTCTATCCTTGAGAATCTTAATTGGGTGAGAAACTTGAAGCAGCGGTATAAGAAGGCTTAGAATGGCTCAAAGAAGGAAAGAAATGAGATGAATAGGGCATTTTGAGATCCTAACAAGAAATCATGATTCTAGTTGTTTCTTTTTTAATCTCATAAGATGCAAAATCCTCTTTCAAAATTAACTAGATCAATGACCTAGTTAGCTTTGATACCATTGTTAGTCCAGAAAAATAAATGGTAGTAAATTTATTATTAGACTATTAATCACACATGAAAAAGAGATATTTTTCAAGAATTTTTGTGAAGGGATCATATGTCAAAGGTTTTTTTTTGTTGTTTTTGGCTTATTAAAATCCTTTATATTTGTAGCCATCCAAAGGTTACCATTAGGATCCTTTGGACAAGATACTATTGTTAGGTTGTATCCATTGGAATAGATACAACCTTTTGAGTTTGAATTAAATAGACATAATACTTTGAATTTCATTTAATTCAAACTCTTTTATTTCTCTCTCTTCTTTGAGTGGAAAATGTCTATCATTTTTGAAAGTTTTAATTCATTATAGGAATTGCACAATAAAAATGTGATCACTCTAAAACACTAATAGTTACCATTCGTCCACTCTAACATGCAAATCTTGATGCTTTGATCATTTTATATGAGCATCTTTGTGCAAAAATCATATATAAGAAATCTAATGCATGCACCCTCTTCAAAAACTATTAGCATTTACTTAGCTAATATCTTGCTACATTGGCTATCATCAAGCTATTGTCCTCAAGCAACTTTTTTTGTTGACTCTCATAAATACACTTTTATATTAGTTTTGATATATATCAACAAATTTGTGTTAGCCTCTTAAGAATTTATAGTTTGCAAATAGAAATGTCTGTTATATGATTCTTCTACCCCTTCATTTTATTCTATATGTATAATTATTTGTAATTGCAAAAATGGTGGTTGAATAGCCATGTCATAGCAATATCATCATCAAGTTATAAAGTTAGATTTAACATCTTTCAAAGCAAAGAAAAGCTTTGAGATTATATATTATAAAAACCAGTATTTAGCATGTGTGATGCACATGTTTAAGTAGAGGATATGGTGCGGACACCGGCATTCAAAAGAGACTTCAAGCAAACCTAATCAATCAAGACTTCTTGTGGATTACCGGTGAATAAATCATAAATTACAGTTGAGAGAAATCAAGATCAAAGGCCATTGGATGAAAGCATGGAAGCATCAATATTGGAGTCAACCACCCCAACCTCCTTTAACCACTTCAACCACTTCAACTACCACATGTTGGAATGCTATCTTAATTTCCTCAACCGCCATGCCAAATTGGAATGCCACCTCACCCTCCACCAAGGAACGCCACCTCACCCTCCACCAATGGATGCCACATCATCAAGACCACATCACCTCCATCTTGGTGCCTGCTTGTCATACTTAGTTACAACCAACAAACTACTTAGTTACAACCAACTACTTACTTTGTTATAACAAATTACCTACTTAGTTATTTTGTTACAACAAATTTAGTTACTTTGTTACAACAAAAATTAGTTACATCAGCCTTATCTCTTTGTAAACCAAATTCTAAGGGACTTGGGAGGCCTATAAATATCCCATAATCCCTCTTGTATGATGATATGATATGAATGAATGAAAGGTTGTATTCTTCTTCCCTTTGCCATGTGCATTGCCGCTCCATGTGGGAGAGGGTGTGAGGCCTAAGCTTCTTCTTCTTGTTTCTTTTCTTCCTTTAACATGAGCATTGCCACTCCGTGAGGGAGAGGGTGTGAGGCCTCAGCTTTTTCTTCTTGTTTCTTTTCTTCCTTTAACATGAGCATTGTCACTCCGTGAGGGAGAGGGTATGAGGCCCAAATCACTTTATCAAGCTCCTTCTATGGCCATATGAAGTGCCACTCCGTGAGAGAGGGTGTGAGATCCAAACCAAGTCTTCCAAGTTCCAAGAGTTTTCCTACAATCCTTTCTCTTTCCTTTTTTCATTCAATTTCTTTCTTCTCCTTACCTCCACGCCCCTAATGATCTCATTTACAGAATCCCTCAAGTGCTAAGATCCTTAGAAGAAGTCCTCATTGCATTCGGAACCATCTGAAGAAAAGCCGGAACATCCGTGAGAAAATAGCTTCTTCTTCCAAGTGTCAATCCCAAGAACTGTGTGATCCAATCTATTAAGAAGAAGACAATCATTGCCTGGTATGTAAACCTATTCCTTCTCATAAATTCTGGTTTGTTGAAGAAAGAGCATGTTCTAATTAGTGGTTTCTCAATCCTAGGATCCGGTTTCCTTTATTACTTAATTGAATCATAATCTACGGGTAGTTATTTTAATCTTCGCATAATCATACTTTGTTTACTCTTTCTCTTTTTGGGAAGCAAAGTCTTAAAAAATCTGAAATCATTGCTCCCTAATCTGAAGTTGCCTTATGTTAATCTCTTGCATGATAGTATCCCGCATCAGGATAACATGAAGAGAGATGAATAAACTCTCATTCTTAAAAAAGGAAATTAAAAAAAAATCAACTATTCATGATGACATGGCCAAGTGGGATAGTTGGGGCCCATAATGGAGCTTTGATAAATCAAAGCAAAAGAATAAAAAGAAAGAAAAGCAAAGAGAATGGGCTCTTTCTTTCTCTCTCTTGCAATGCTTTTTTTTTGAAAAGAGAAATGTTTAAAAATAGAAAACAAAATTGGGTACAGAAATAGATCGAAACTTTATGGGGGAGAAATATTTTAAGTTACTCATTTTTATAGCAGTATAAATTATTTAGATAGAGAAAAAAGATGGTATCCATATGAATTTTTTCAAATTTTAGCCTAACTTGTACATAGGGCTTGAAGTGGACTGGGTTGAGCCGAGTCGTACCTCTACTCGAGCTTGGCTCGAAAAAAAATTTCGGACTTCGGACCGGGCTTAGGCCCGATTTATTTTAAAAAAATCCAACTCGAGCCCTAACCTGAGCCCAGTCCGAGCCCGATTGGATTGGTTCAAACCAAGCTTTGATTCGGACCAGCCCAAATTAAAACCTGATCGGGCCTGCCAAATTGAAAATAAAATGATAAAATGAAATTCTTTTAACTATTGGTACATATTTCAAAAAAAACCTAAAATGTTAAAATCCTAAAATCTACCGGGCTGGTGGGTCAGATTCGAGCCGGGCCTTTTTCAAGCTGGACTAGGTCGGGCTAAGGAAAAGCTCGAGTCTGACTCGAAAATTTAATGGATTCTATTTGTAGACTCAAGTCCGACCTGATCTATTTCGGACTTGTTCGAAGCTTGGCTCGACTTCGGACCGGTCCCAAATCTATAGGACCGGCACGAACCTAGTTCCAGCCCTATCTATACATACAAACCTAATTAAAAATAATTTAATTTATTATTTAATAAATAGATGAATTTTTATAAAATAAAAATTTGAAAAACAAAAAAAATATATATTTTTCACTGAATGCACTACATGACCATACAGAAAATCAATTACAGCCTCTTGTTTTTGTGGGTTTTATTAATCAAACTTACCTTATGGCACCGTTATTTGGATGTGCGGTTGTGATTATTTGTAAACATGTAATATGCGATGCTTGCAGTGAAGGGTGTATATATATATATATTAAAAGGAAATGCCTGAAGGGAGGCGGGCACGGCTAAAAATTTGCGGTAAAAATAAGGTCTTTCCTGCGAGAAAAAATCGACATGAAATGCCATCGACCAGCAGGTTTCCATTGCCAGCACGGTCTAATTTGGGTCGTCCCCCCTGTTGCACTCGGTGTCGCTCTCTGTCATATCAGAACGAGACGGGACTTGGGCACCCTCCTCTCTCTCTCTCTCTCTCTCCCGTTTCCTCCCTGCTCTCTCTATCTGTCTCTCGCCTTCTCTTGCGCTCTCTTCCTCGTCTTCCATCGGAAGCGGAAATTGGTAGTTTCGAGCCCATGCCCTTCTCAATCCCGCTTCGCCGATCCCTATCACCCTTGGAAACTTTCTAGCGCTCCGATTCAAGTAGCTCCTCTCCTTCTCAGCCCTAAATCTTTAAGGTTTTGAGACGAGAATCGCTTTTCGTATTTGAACCCTCATTCCAAGAATCCTTGCCCTCGTTCTTGGATTCTATGGTATCAGGGTATAAATATCTAGATATCTGTGTTGATCTCTCTTTGAGAGAGGATTATGGTTATGTGCGCTTTTTGAACAGGTTTCTAATGATTAATTGGTGATTATATTTCGTGCTATCTGTGGATGGTTTTTAGGTGTAATTTTTTAATAGCGCGCTGTAGAGAACGGTGGATTTCACTTTGTAGGCTTTGGTAAGAAGGGGTTGCTTTGTTTGGGTTTTTTTAGTTGGCATTGTTGAATCTCTGGAGTTGAAGGTAGTGGTGGGAGTATCGAGGTATTATTTTGAGATTGTTTGATTCGTTTTGGGAAATTGAGCTACTTGGAGCTTCGGCACGCACCTAGAAAGTGGTCGTGCCTTTCTGGTTCATAAGTTTTTTTGTGCATTTTGTCATTGGGAATGAGTCTGGAGAATGAGGAGCAGTTGGTGCTAGAATCTCCGCTTGATAGTAAGCCTGAATCTGGAAAGTAAGTTTTTTTGACTTAGATCTTGTTAGCTTGTCTTCATGCACTGATATTGTTCGCTAAACCCTTTGTTTTTGCTTTCTTGCAATGGAACTCAGGCAGTCAAAAATATCCTACACCAAAGATTTTCTTTTGTCGCTCAGCAACTTGGATATTTGCAAGAAGTTGCCCAGTGGATTTGATGCTTCAATTCTGAGGTACAGTTTGAGTGAATCTGTGTTAAGTGCTTGAATGCCAATTTCACTCTGAAATGGTTTGGGCTTAACGCCCATTGTTATTTGGAAGCAGTGAACTTGAAGATGCTTCTAATAGCATACTCGAACGGCAAAGAGGTCTAGGAGGCTTATCTTTGCAGGATTCAAAGCGCAGTGACTATGCCTCACTACCATTAAATAGGTGGGATGGTTTTGGTACTTATTCACGAGGAAGCTCGGGGAGGTGGGACACCCGTTCCTCCAGTTCGAGTGATAGAGATGGAGACTTTCAGTCAGACCATGACTCATTTATGCAAGGTCTGTTGGTTGTGTGCATTACTATTGATTGATGAAGTTTTCCTTAACAGACATTCTATGAGAATTGTTCTGCTCTGCTGTTTGGTTTTCCAGAAGTATTAAATAGCTACGTGGATGTTGTAATGTTTTTATTTCTTTCTTTTCAAGATATTTATATATTTTTTTGGTACAATTAATTAGATAGTTTTAATTAATTAGCTATGCTGTAGATCATTTATATGTTTGATGTAACCATTGGTAAATTTGTATGATTGTTTGTCACTCATATTCAAGCATTTCCAGCAAGGAATGTTGTACCACCTTGAACCACTTGATTCGGGGCGTATTGACCTATATCGAGGGTGGATTGGCATGATTTTGCCCCTTAGTTCAAGAAACGAGCAAGGGAGTGGGAGAGTGAGAAGGAAAGGGAGGAAAAGAGTGAAAGAGGGAAGGGGGGAGAGGGAAGAAGGGAGGGAGAGCGAGAGAGGGTCAATAGGGGGGAGAGAGGGGACTTTCGAGCCCCCATCTCCTCTTGAGCATGAGAACAGGGGGGGCGCCTCTGTTTCAAAATGAAACAGGGGCTTCAGCCTCCTTTTTTTTCTTTTGATTTTTTTTTTTAAAGTGAAGTCAGCACTAAACGAAACAACGGCTCCCCCTTATTCTCATGCTCCTGCAGAAATGGGGGCTCAAAAGCCCCCCTCCTCCCTTCTCTTGGCTTCTCTCTCTTTCCTTCTCTCTCTTTTCCTCTCTTTCCTTCTCTCTCTCCCCTTCCTCGTTGGCTCTGTTTTGTCGGTGTGGGCTCAGAACAGAATAGCATGGTTAGTACGGTTCCATATTGTCAAGCAATTTGTAGGTGTTTTGGTATCGGCACAGCAAACCTTGATTTCCACTATATGATGGCACTTGTATGCTCATGCTATTATCCATCTTTCATTACTAGAGTCAATTAAAACTATGAGTTTCCATTGGTATATTAGGAAATGAATGGCAGCTATTGAAAGCTCGAAAAATACATGCTTACATACATGCGAATAATTGTATATGACATTTAAAACAATTGAAGGAAGCCTTTTAATGATGTTTGGGTAATTTTATAGTTGTCTTATTCTGGAAAAAGCAATTTTCATATTCTGAATAGCTACTGTTTTTCCACTTTCCATACTTCACTTCTTAAACAAACATATTGTTGGACTGTCGTATTGCATTTCTTTTAGTAACTTTTATTTAATAGTGCAATGCACTTTTAGCTTTTTGAAAATGTTGCTATATTTAAAATGTTTATGGATAATTTTGTATTTTTAGGACTCTTTGTGTATATGTGTGAAAAAGAAAAAAAAATCTTGCTTGGCGAAACTAATAGTTGATTTCATGTTGAACTGAGTTTTAGATTCTATTGGTATTAGGAATATATTACTCAGTTGAATAATTATCATCTAGTTACCTATTGCTTGGCAACCTTTGTTTTTCTTCCTATTTCGTACCATGTGTGCCTTTTGCTTCTTATGCCCAAGGATTCAGGTCCCGGTAGGACATTCCACGGGATACCGGGATGCGGTATTATTTCATGTATCGGGACAGGATATCCCGTCAGCGTCCCAGTGTCTCAATCGGGACACCTTTAGACATCCCCTGTCTCGAGTGTCGGGACGGAGCGGGACGCCCGATGCTTCCCGTTCCAGGAAAAAACTGGGACAATCCCATCCCACGGGATTTAAAACCTTGCTTATGCCTTTTATGGTTTATCTTGTATCAACTACCATAAATCATACCATAAATCTTGGAAAACAATAAATTTTGTTTTATTATTTTAATTGTTAATTGTTATAATAGTATGTCTTGAATCTTGTGACTAATAAGTAACTGTGTCATACTATATATTAGTATGGTTTTAGATGATGTTTATGCAACAGCCATGTATTTTTTGTATATCCATCAAAGCTCATTTTTCTTGCTCTAATGGATCTCTTTGATCAATGCTTTGATGCGCGGCTACTAAGAATTTGCATAAAAAAAGTCATAAAAGCTTATAAACCTTCATTTGAGTGATTGGTTATGGTGCTTTCATCCATGCAATGCTGGAGAAAGGTTGGGAGTTTGGGGAAGAAAAGAAAAGAAAGGATTGGTGAGGAGAGAAAAGAAAAGAAAAGAAAGGGACTTTATTTTTCTTCTCTTGCTTGGAAGTTTAACGGAAGAAAAGAAATCATTTCTTCTTTTCTTGGTTGGAAGTGAAGAAGAAAAGGCAAGAAAGTAAATAATACATCTTTTTTTAGAGGGGTAACATGGGGATTATAAAAAGTTTCACTTACTCCCAATTCTTCTCTCCAATTCTGCTTGTTTTGGAGGAGAAAAAATGTTGATTTGGGAGCATTTGTTTTTCCTCCCTTTATCTTTTTTTCCTCCCTTAAAAAACTTCCAATTAAGAGAAAGGATCAACATTCTCTCCTATTCTTTTCTTTTCTCTTCTATTCCTCTCTCCCAACCAGGCCCTAAAAGTGTGAGATTGTGGAAGATGAAATTGAAGGATACTTTTCTGAGTTGACTTGTTCATTGACCTCATAACTGATGGTGGATATTGATGGAATGCTCAGTATCATTGCAGAGTTTTAATGCAGCTTTGCGACTATTGTACTTATGCAACAGGCACTTTTACTTGTCATTTTAGAAACTAGAGGGTATTAGTTTTCTCTTTATTGTGCAGCCAAGAACAATGACTTATGTCTTTTTCAATATCTTCTTTAGGAATTAGGAGTGCTTCACTGCTTGATATATTCTGGATCTTAAAGCATGATAGTTGAATAAGAGGATTCTTTGGACTATGATGATGAGTTTGTAGTGAAATACATGAGGTCATGTGATTGCCCATAGTTGAAATAGCTACGGAATCAAGTTTCTAGAAATCAATGTCTCTTTATTAAAAAATATTCACAAAAGTGATATATGTTTAGTCATCGAGCTAAATTAACTGAGAAATATGCAACATTAAGTTGTTTGGGAATGCCTGAGTGTAACTAAAAGCATGGTATGCTGGGTTTTGGATTGGAGGGGTTGACCTGTTTATATTTTTTTAGGTTATCTTACTTTCTGTATGTTGTTTTAAGTTATCTTGCTCTCTGTATGTTGTTTTAAGTTATCTTGCTCTCTGTATGCGATTGTAATAACTTCCCAAGTCTTATGCATATGAGTGTTTGGTGTTATACTCTGGTATACCGATCGAGGGACCCCATTTTATTGATCATGATGGTATTGTGACTTCCTTCTTATTGGTAATATATATTAAAGTAAGCCTACAGGTGAACGGGCAAGTTTAAAATACAAGAGACAGTTGGGACTTGGGAAGAAAAGAAATATCTTGGATCCACTAGGAGAACATTGGGGTTCTCCAAGTATATAACCATTTAATCAAGAAGTCCTGAATATGCTTTGGGATGATCTCATCCTACATAAATGGACCAATATGTGTTAAGCCAAATAAACATGAATTAACATGGCCTGTATCTAATAAAAAACATTCTAAATTATTTTAACACAGGAAGAAACTAAACCGTTCTTAATATGACTCAAAACCCCAGATGAATTCCATGTTTTAATGTCATGCTTGATCCAGTACATGTTTAAGTGTAGAAAAGGGTAATTTTTGATGGTTTCTGAAGGATTTCTATCGAACTTGTTTGTCTAAGGGTCTCAAATGAGGCTTTCAGTAATGGTTTAGATCAATTTGTTATGATCATGGAATTGAGGCTAGTGTTTCTATTTGTGCCCTAAAGATAAATGTATTTCCTGATGCAAAGTGGTCCCACCTTTGTTCAAAGTTCAATCTATTTTCAAGCATATGGAAAATTTAGAGGCCTTTTCCACACTTGCACAAGTCTATACTTCATCTAGGTTTCACTATGGACCCCTTTTTTTGCCGAAAGCTTCCTTTACCACGAATTTGGCGGCAATTTTGATTGTTGATGTCAGTTTGAGTGCTGGTTGTAAAACATTTGCGTAACTTTGATGAATTGTTATCTATATGCTTGACCCAATATAAATAGGTTCAGATTTGCTGGTTTGGTTGCTCTTCTCTGTTAGAAAGAGAAAACAAGATGATGAAGATGATGCATAAGTAGGGAAAAAAACCTGTTCAGTTTTCAGTATTAATCTAATCTTAGATTTGGATACATAAACTGCAAATAGGAAAGAAGGATCAGTGGTGGAGTAACTAAAATGTGGGTTATGTTGGCTTCTTAGTGGAAATCAGGTAAAGTGACTTGTGTAAAGACTTGATGTTCAAATTCCCGGGTGAATTTTGAATTAGTGATCACTTTTTAAAAGAGTGCATTTAAACGACTCTTAGGCTTATAATTTGTACCTTTGATATGAAAGAAATTACCCTACATCAAACTTCTTCACTTTCCCTCTTGTACTAGATTAATTTCAAGTCTCGGGGAATTCCACAGGATTGCTCCATGGTTGCGCGAGCTATATGGTAGGTCACCCTTCTGGCTATCTGTTCTTGTTGTCAGGCCTGCTATTGGGCTGAAGTAGCTTGGTTATATATTAACGTCAGATTTAGAGTTTGTTGTTAGGTTGACAACTGATATAAATTGTCTGGCCAATCTTTTAATTAACCTTTAATGGCTTAGATCATGCTTCATGACCAATGAACACATTTTCAGAATGTGGAAGTAAATAATTGATTAGATAATAAAAAGGTAAAAGATAAAGAGACAAGATGAAGGAATGTGGATATGGTACAATTTTATATTAAGTCCATCATATTTATTTATGAGTTCTAGTATTGCATTCATGCTGAAACAGTATGAGATTGTAATAATAGTGCTGTCAATTATCCGAATATTCCTACTGCATATGTTTTGATGCTTATATTAATTGCATGCAACGTACTGCTTTCAGGGATTTTCATCTGGTTGAATCATTATTGTATATTTGTATGGTTGCATGCCCCTTCTTCTTTATGATGAATTTCAGTGGGTTCTGCCACTTGAGTGATTTGTCTGGCTTATACAGATTCTGGTAGGCGGCCTGGAAACCAATCTCGGCGTTTCTGGCAACATCCAGAGCATGATGGACTTTTGGGAAGTGGTGCATTTCCAAGACCCTCAGGATATATTAGAGCCTCGGAAACAAAGGCTCGGGGAAGTAGTCATTATCAGCTCAATAAGAGTTCTGAACCTTATCAGCCCCCACGACCATTCAAGGTTCACCCATTTCATTTTATAAGTTTGAGATCTTTGTTTTAATTTTTCTTTTTGTTTATCTGTTTTGATTTCTTCCTACCTATTCTTTTATCCTTGCCTTATTTGAACTTGGTCCTGGATCTAAAATTCATGTCTTTCCTCCTTAAGGTTGCCTGTAATGCTACAGAAATATAAGTAGTTTGAGTTTAACATATGAGCTAAATCTCTTATAGGCTAATGCTTTGAACTTGGTCCTGGATCCAGGCTACGCCTTTTCCACAAAAAGACAAGGATTTCTGTAATGATGAAACATTTGGTTCTGCTGAATGTTCAAGTCAGGAAAGAGCAGAGGAGGAAAGAAAGAGAAGATGTAATTCTTTCAATCTATTCTTTAGTGTTACCAATTCAACTATTAATGTTTTTTTTTTGTTTTTGTTTTTCGAATTCTTTTACTTTCAGACATGAGCCTGTAAGATTAAGTACATGTTTATTTCTTCTTCTTCTTCTTCTTCTTTTTTTTCATTTTATATTTTGTATGCAGCATCTTTTGAGTTAATGAGAAAGGAGCAACAGAAAGCACTACAAGAGAAGCAAAAGCATAATAATAACAAAGAAATGCTTGATGCTGATATTATTACACTATTAGGGAGTTCTGTTGATAAACAAGACATAATGAATGGAAATGACAAGTCAGATGACTCTTTGACATCTTCCGTTTTCTTGCTTGATTCTTCTAAGTCTTCTTTCCTTCCTCAACCTCCTGCATCTAGGCCACTTGTACCTCCTGGTTTTGCAAACGCAGTAGCGGAGAAAAGATCGGTGCAGTCTTCAAAGTCTTCCCTTGAATCAGAGGTATTAGAGTTGCACCTTTTGGAGTTAATAAGAATGTTGTTACTAATCAAAAGAGTAGTTTACTTTTTCCTGATAGCAACCAGATGGTTTTAAGCTCAATATTTAATCTAGTTCAGAAAAATGATGTATGGAGTATGTAGTTATTGATTATTTTTGCTTAATTGTTTTTTAGTTACAATAATTGCTGTGTATGCCTTGCAAATAACTCCATATCCAGCTTGTTGTTTTCATCCTTAAAAGATATAAGCTTCATTTGAATGGTGCATTGCCAAGCTACATGCTATGCTTAGTTTGTATTTTTTAATTTGTGTGGATATATTGGTATCAATTTGAATTGTCTGGCCAATATGATCTGCTGAGTGATTCGAAGCTAGAAAGTGCCTTAAAGTGGGTTAGAGTTATTTACTTGATGATGTTAACAGGTAGGATTTTTGAATGGTGCATTGCCAAGCTACATGCTATGCTTAGTTTGTATTTTTTAATTTGTGTGGATATATTGGTATCTATTTGAATTGTCTGGCCAATATGATCTGCTGAGTGATTCGAAGCTAGAAAGTTCCTTAAAGTGGGTTAGAGTTATTTACTTGATGATGTTAACAGGTAGGATTTTTGCTGAAAGAGGGGCAGTCAATGTTCAAGGGGGGAAAATCTAATGAAAGAATGTAGATATTTTTTACAATTGTTTTGATTTCAAATAGCATGACAAAGGGAGATGGAAACTTATATACCATGAAACTTGTAAAATTGGTGATTCTCCTAGATTATGGATCTTTCTTTGTTGACCATAAGAGAATAAGAAAATAAGATTTGAAAATGAGGTTTCCCACCGAAAAATTCAAATAATGGATGTCCTTCCTCATCTATCTTCTCTTCCCACTTACATTGTAATTAAAATGCACCATTTTTTAAAATCAAAAGCTCAAACTAGAGACTACAAATTGCGAGATGGATAATTGTGTTGCTTTAGCAGCAGGTATTTAGCAAATGGTGATCATCCATGCATAGCTCTAGGGGAATGTTATCCATCGAATGGCCAGGTTTGCTGTACAAATACCAGTTTTGTATTGGTATGTCCAGTACGGTATGGTACATCCCCTCTACCAACAGAAGGCCAGGAGACCCTTTTCTTGTGCTCAGTCATGATACCCCCTTGGATTGGTACAACAAGGTACTGAACCTAACTGGTTGGTTCCAGTCGGTATAGGCTGGTTCAGTCCCTGTGATGTGTAGAACTGTACTGTACCTGTACTTTAGCAGTATGATATGGTACACCTGGTGCGAGGTGGCATTAATTGGTATGGCAAACCATGAATGAATAGATTTTTCCCCATACGACTTTTGAGGTGGAAGATGGTGCCCTTTTTATTGACTTCAAAGAAAGTAGCCAAATGGGTCTTGTTGGACAATGTTAGCTCTTGATTTTCAAAGGCTACCCTGGCTACCAGGTGTTGTGGATATCCCTTCATAGATGGGAAGGAGCAATTAAGCTTTTGTATATATGTGTTGAGATTGCCCAGATTATCGATTCAGATATTATTGCTCGGATCATTGATTCAGGTATTACCTAAGTATATGCTGCATAATGTTGATGGATTGGCTGAATAAGGAAGCGGCATGACAAAAGGGGTCCAATGGGGACAAGATGAATTGATGAGTGCCTTTGTTGAGGATAATGCATTGCCTTTTTAGGTGGTGTTATGATTAAAACAAAATTTTTAGCATGGGAATGAAACAATAACTGGCTTCTATCTTCAGGTTTCCACCCTATGAGACAACTCTGCAAATAAACCCCTTTGTTTATAGAGGATATAACCGCTATCCGGTTTAGCAAAATCCCCGCATTCTTGACCTGTGAAGTGGGATTATGTGATAAAGGAAGGGAAATCATATGTAAGACTTACCCAAATCCAGCATATATACTTGGACATGCCCATGCATTCAAAACCTTTTGTAAATAGTCATGCAGAAAAGTTAAAACATAATAGCTGACAAATGATGGATTGAAACCACAATAGAGTAAATAAGATGGTACCTCTGCGGTTCTACGACAACAAACCTAAACTCTCTATTACACTAAACACCTAAAGCAACTATTGGCCTTAGGCAACAGAAAAGCGTAATCCTAGAAGGACTAGCAAAAGAAAACAAAAGGGGTATTGTGACTTTGGCTCTCAGATTCATAGGGCTACTAGAAGAGTTTAGTTGCTAAGAATAGCAAACAGATCAAACTGATCCTAGATTTAACAAGACTCCTAAAATTTCTAGCATGGTTATGTATCCAGTTCATGGCTGCCAAGGCGATGCTGTGGTTGATGACCTGGAAGAAGCTGTCCCAACTTCAATCAATGAGCAATTGTATGCACAGTTATGTATCCAGTTCATGGGTGCTCCACTGCCTTCATATGCGTCCATTGTTGTGGATATCTGGTACTTGGGCTGGTGTGGCGGTGGCTCATCGCCATCACAATGATGTGGAGCATAGAGTAAATGAGATGTTACTGTGGGTGGCATGACTCGTATGTATTTATTGTGGCACTGATAATATATGTACAGCACCTACAGTGTGTTGTTAATGTACAAGTCTTTGCGTGCCTTCCCTTGTTTTTACTATGAAATTTAAGCTCAGTAGTGTCAATAAGTAGACATAGTTGTATGATGCTATTTTGTACATCATATTACCTAAAACTGTACCATGCTCGTGTTAAAAATAGCAAAAGGTTTAGGTTTCTAGGATGATTTCTGATGCTAGATTTCAATGATTTAGTTAAAACTCGTGTTCAAATCATATCTATACTCCAGTATAACAGCATTTTTTTGGTCCTTAGTGCAAATTTCTTTGATATACTCCCATATCCCTTTGTGCCCCAAATCTTGGGACAACACAAAACTAGAGGGACTGTGTCAACCTCTGATTGGCACAGATACCATACATGGTACTTTCTCTGATCAAAATGGATGCTTCATTAGTAGCTTGTTCCGTTTCCTTACCTTAAATTTAATAATATGAAAAATAAAGGATCGGTTTAGTTTTTGCTAAGAGTGCATATTCAGCATATGCAACTTTAAGCCAGCTGGTGAGTGAACCATGTCAGTGGCTAACTCTTCTGTGTTTGAACTTTTTCAACTAATAATTGGATCTGCTGTTCCTTATAGGTGCTTAATTTGAGCTAAATGAATTATATTTATTGGATAAAAATGGCACCTAAAGCTTATTGAAAGGAGAAGAGTTCTCTACTTGGCTTACATTATTTTGTTTAAACCTATTCTATTGTAAATAGGTGTAGCACTTCCCTTGTTAGTCAATAGTGTGTATTAACCATGCTGCACATTCTCTTTACCTTCTCAGGCTAGAAGTGCTATAGTGGAGGATAAGATTCCTCTAGATGGCATGGATAAAGATCAGGAGAAAAGAAATCAGTCAGCTGCGTTTATAAATGCCAATGTGCAGAAAAGTGGCTCCATGAACACTTCTGTTTTCTTTGTAAATGAAAGCTTATCAACAAATGCAGAAGTTGTTAAACCTCCAATTGGTTTTGAAAATGTGGCCACTATGACATCTGGTCTTCAGAAAGTCAACAAAGTTTGGGAAGATGGTGGAGTGAATGATTTTTCCAACAGAAAAGAGGCAAAGTCTGAGATTGTGGATACAGTGGGTCAGGATCATTCTACATCAATTCTGGAAAAGTTGTTTGGCAGTGCTCTGGCAAAAAATTATGAAAGTTCACCTTCTTATGTTGAGGTATGGTAATGCCATTTGTTCGACTCATCTTTGTGATTTATCCCTCCCTAATAGCTTAGTACCTAATGTCATGGCTTTACATTCTAATACATCTCTTGCTAGTCTTTTCCTAACTAATAAATTTGGTGAAAGTAATTATCGGGCATTTTTCAACTATTTTATTTTTTAACTATTATTGTAATGTAGGTGTTTATATCATGAATATATTAGTAGAGGATATGCTAGCTAAGCTACAACTTTGCTGTTTCCTTTCTACAATCTTCGTTAGCTTCAGACTTTCTTGAAGATTCATGTTTACCTGGCTTTTATAGTGTTTTAACCGTGACTGAGTTGAGTAGCTATTTGGTGGAGGATAATTTTGCTATTATGTTTAGATGGATCATGGAGGGGGTATGTAATTATGGCTTTTTGTGTAAGAATTTAATTGGGCAAATTAGCTATCTTGCTAGTGAAGGACTAAGTGAACTTGTGAAAACTGTAGGTGATGCTCTGTAAAATAGAAATACTACCTGTTTTTCCAACTTTTTCATATAATTCTTAGGGTTTCATTAAAAATTATGTTTTAGGATTTTAGCAGTTAAAAAATGTATGGATAAAAGTAAAATCATCAGATCCCTGATCTGTTAATGATATATAGTTTTTCTTACCTGTCCTCTCTCTCCTTTTATTTTTTTCCTCTTGTTTTGGTTTGGGAATGTTTGGTAATCTGCTATTAAGGTGCTGGGTGAACCTGTATAGTGTTATCGAAAATATTTTGTACATTATAATTTTCATAGTTTTTTCAACTTTTTTATATTTATAATTTTTATAATATTTTTTCTCTAAGTATAATTTTTATTATTTCGTAAAACATCTTTTTTCAATGAATTGTTGGAAAGCAGCATTTTCACTCATGATCAATGTTTTTTGTCATCCTACTTTGTTGTTAACTAATGCATTCTTCCTTCCTATCTCCTCTCCTTTTATTTTTCGATATCCACTCTTTCCTTTTAGTGCATGCAAAAAACAATATTTTGATGCATTTTTTTCTTGTTGCCCAATAAGTGCTTCAAAAAATGGCAGTTGAAATCATCAAATTATTCAAAATATTCATAGTTTCCCTGCAAGTTGTTATTATTGAATGGCCTATTTGTTCTTAGCCCGCATATAACTTAGGGCCTGCTTGGTTGCTTGTTTATGAACATGCTGCAGTTCCAGTTATTGCAGTCAACCTAAATCCACTTTGGTTCAGTGTAACTTGATTTGCATATTTGGGCCAAATGTAGCATGTTGCCCAATCCATAATGACCTTAAGTTGAAGTGTTGAACTGCATTCATTGGGCAAGTGCTAGTTGTCATTATCAAAGCAATAATAATTAGTTCATTGTAGTATTATAATGTCTTACAAATATATCATTATAAAAATGATAATGTAGGCAACCCCAACTAGTTTGGGATTAAGGCTTGGTTGAGTTGAGTAGAACATTATAAAAATTATTATTGTATGGTAAAAAAATGACATGTATGTTATTAATAACAGCAAACACTTATTGTGTTCTGATCTGTACTTTAAATATGTTAATAATATTAATTAATATATCAGTTTTTGATATAAGGTACTAATATATTATTATATATTTCTATATTGATGTAATGTCGTGTATATAAATGAACCACCAGATTCAGAGTCATTTTTCTACATTTTGTCAAACAGATATATATAGTTTCTGCAAGCAATCCCCATAAAACAAAATGATTTATCTGGTAATTGAAATACTGGAATTGCAACCTTATGTAGCCCCAGTTACACTGCATTCTTGTTCACAGTCTACTAAACAGGCACTTAATAGGTACTAAACAGGCACTTAATAGGTACATCATCCTCTATGGATTTTTTTTTTAAACTCTATGAACGAAATTTACTCAAAATTCTAATAGTTTATGTACATCAAGTTTTGTTTCCTCTGTTTCTAGTTTAGTAATCCAAGTATGCTAAGAGTCTTATTTGTGTTCTCACATGCATAGGATAAAGTTAGTTCAGAATGATTTAATCTATCAGAGTTACATAGAAATGCAATGCATGTTTATGCAATCATCATCTAGCTTTCATGTTTCTTCATATTGGAAAATTGCTATTATGTGTGTATCTGTACTGTAATGATGTACTCCATTCAGAAAAAGCACAGACCACATTGGAAACTACCTTGACTATTAGGTTTTCAGTAACCTGACAAACAAAAATCCATTAAACTGCCAGTTGCTGTTTGCTTGCAGTTACAATACCTGTTTACCTTCCAGTTTCTTCTCATGACAGTTTTGCTCCCAATTTATTCTTTTTTCCCTTGTTTTATTAAGGATATTTGTTTTATTATTATTTGATACATGCTGTTATTGGAAGAAAGACAAGATGTATTAATGGTGACATATGGATGCATGATGAGGAGCACCAGTGACTAATCCTCCTGTTGCTTTACAGAATCAGGGTCTCAAAACAGATGAGGAAACATGGAGCCCTGCAGTATCTGAATCTTCTAAGTTTGCTTGTTGGTTTCTTGAAGAAGGTAAAGCTAGCAAAATATTGAGACCTTGTAATATCTCCGGAGCTTGTTTTTCTCTTGATGCACTGCTTAGCAATTTTTTTGGGTTTTTTTTTCTTGTAGCAAAAAATCCTGTGGAAGATTTCTCATCCAGGGACTTGCTTTCTTTAATTGTCAACGATGAGAAAGTAGGTTTGCAAACAGCTGCGATTTCTAATGACAAAGCTGCAGGGCATATCCAACAAAGCTTAGCTTTTGAAAATTATGATAATGCACCCAATCTCCTTACATCTGCAACTTCCTCTATAGCTGGGATATCTGAACAGTATCATCCAGGTGATAGGCCCGATTCAAGTGCTGTTGTGCTGACATGTGAGGACCTTGAGCACTCCATCTTGGCTGAGGTTGTAGATAGCAGTTTAACTTTGCAGCATTCTGCACAGGGAGCTTGGACTGTTTTAGATGGTAAATCTGAAGATCAGAGAACTAATGTGGATGATCATGCATCCCAACATCTTCTTTCTTTGTTGCAGAAGGGAACAAAGAATGATGGAATGGCATCTCCTATGTTAGGTATGGAATCCGATGATAGAATCACCATCTCGGATGTGAAAACTGATCTCAATCTTGGGGGTGCTGAGAATTTTACTGCAAGCTATTCAGAAAGAGTCCCTGTTTCTGAGAAGGCTCTAATGCTAGAAGCATTATTTGGAGCAGCATTTATGAATGATCTCCATTCTGTGGAAGCCCCAGTCTCAGTTCATAGAGGTTCAGCTGGAGGGATCAATGACACCGGTGCTCTGTCACATGGATTACCAATTTCTCATGCAGATGTCTTCAGTGCTCTGTCACATGGATTACCAATTTCTGATGCAGATGTTTTCTTCTCTTCTAGTTCAGGTGAGTATCAATCCAGCAAGACCAATCATGAAGGAAAAATGGTAAGTTCAAACCATATTCAGGAAGCAAGAGGCTACAATATTCTGGGGCCTGGGGTAATTCTCAGAGACTCACCCATTGAGGGTTCAATTCCTGGCAGTGCTGGTGCTGAAAAGGGAGCTCTGGAGATTCACCTGCCAGAAGAGGACAGTTTGATCACAGTGAGTGACTCTTTGGACACTTTAATCTCTGATGCTTTTTCCCCTGGGAATTCAAATAAAACCAAGGAGCTCTTACATGAAATGACTGTGGAAGCACTCGATGATAAAATGCTTAATGTTATTCCCAGAGATGTGAAGCACATTCAAACACTTGGTCTTGATGATCTGCCTCATTTACGTGGCCACTTTGGTGTGGTTGATTCTGATAATCTTCATCATCATTTACAGGGTAGGCTATCTTTGCAATCACCTTATCTGATGAATCAGACAAGGCCTTCATTCCAGCCATTGGATCAATTTTCTAATAGGAATCAACAGATGGAGTTCATGGTTCCTGAAGGCATCCGTCATGATCCACTGCATCCTTTCCCTGCTAATGTTATTCCTCATCATACTTTCAACAATGCTAGTGATCGACAGTTTGATCCTGCTCCTCATCATCTGATGTTACAGCAAATGTCACTTCCAGGAAATTTCCCACCACAATACCCATTTCAGGGAGTTCGAAGAGGTTTACCACAATCTCATCCCATCAATCACATTCCAGGTTATTTACCTGAGATGGGCAATGTACATAATTTTCCAATGCCCCACCACCAGCCAAACAATGGTGGCCTTGGAATGGGAATGCCAGGTAAAGTTCATGGCATTTATTGAGATACTGTTTATTTTCAGTATATTTTTGATTGATTGATTGCATTCAGTCTGTTTTTGTGGAAGCTTGATTCAGATGCTGAAATTAATCATTATCTACATGTCGCTGCTGTTTTTACAGTTGCAAAAGATGGGATAAATCATTTAACAATCCATCATGTGTTGTGGTAGATTCTGTTACTTGTCACCTTCTGAGCTCTAGTCCCTTGAGTTAAGTTTCAACTGCAAGAGTAGAAGTTGCTAGGAATTTGGCTTATGTGCTCCAGGATGCCATGTTTCCCTTGATTAGATGGACAAGTAAAAATTAGCTACATAACCATTCCAACAGAACCACTGGACGTTCCTTTATATGTGAACCAACACGTTTGTCTTCTCTCTATATTTGTTCCTCATTTTGCAATGTGATTTGCTTCTTCCTGTTCTTTGGTGCCATATGCAGGACCTGTTGTCGGGGCTGGTAGGGTTGGACACCCAGAGGCACTTGAAAGGCTGATTGAAATGGAAATGAGAGCTAATTCAAAGCAGAACCACCCTGCAGCAGCTAGTCATATTCCAGGTATTTTTGGTCCCAAGCTCGGCATGAATTTCAGGTATAGATGACCATGGAAGAGCTCCAAGTCATGTTAATCTCAAAAGGTTATGGAACCCCTTGTTTCTAGCGATGCGGGGTGAATTTATTTAAGGGCCCTTGCTGGTGTAATCTGTAGTGTATGATATAATTTCAAATAGCTTCTGGATGAGGTCTGGGTTTGTTCTCATCTCCCATTTCCAAAACAAATAGGAAAATGAAAAATCGAGAGTTGGTGTGAAAGAAGGATAGGAGGGATATGATGGTGATGCATCTGAGACGGAATCCTCATGTACAGACCAATCAAGAGTTTTTCAGTGTCGATAGCTCATTAGAATGCAGTTGTAAAACCTAGTGTTGGCATATATATACTTGCTCAGTATTACGGGGAAGTCTTTTTAAATGTTTAAAACCATTTTTGGAGATCTGGTCTCTATTAATTTTGCATTTCATGTTTCTGAGTCGATGAGTTTTTAATCTGGCCATATTTCTTTGGGATGTGTTCTTATCCAATTTTGATGGATCAAGGCCTTTGAGATTCAATTAAGCTTCCAGGTAATGGTTCAAATTGATTAGAATCAGCATTTATGGTTGGATGCCTTCTGTTTTCATTAAGGTCCGATCCATTGCTGTGATGCCTGTGCTACTGCATTTTGACTATCAGAATTTATTTGTCAAAACATCCTTGGGATCAAAATTCAACCACTAGATGCAGGATTCTTTATCAGAAGTTAGGGTGTGCTCTAAAAGAGGTTTTCTTCATCGGATGAGATAATTGTTATCTTTTGGACTTGCAGGCGGTACATTTGCCGTCTGCGCTGCCCTTGAGATTTCAAAATGACGCCGATCCGCACTTGGTATGACCGTGCTTGCACTTCACAATTCACATGATTTGTGACTGCAGGTGATGCATCCAACAAAGCAATAACAAGCCAGTCTAGTGCCTGTACTGAAACTCTGTGCTTATTCCACGATCCATATGATATGTGACTGCAGGTGGTGGAGATGCCTCTATCAAAGCAATAAAAAGCAGGTATAGTGCCTGTACTGGAACTTTGTGCTTATTCCACGATACGCATCATACGTGACTGCAGGTCATGCATCAAACGAAGCAATTAAAAGCAAGCCCAGTGCCTGTGCAGAAACAACTTTGTACTTTTTCGCAACAAGAAAGCATCTTAGCAAAAGGTCACAGGCCCCCGAGTCTCCATAATTTTTGCAGGTTGCATTTGATTTTAGATAATCTATTTAGATTATCAGTAATTTAATGAATTTTATCATATTATTATATTTTGATTTAATTTTTGGATGGTAATTTATGGTAAAATTATTTTTCAAAAAATAATTTAGATTATCTTTAGTAAGGGTTGTAATCTAGATTATTATTTTGCATGTAATCTAGATTATCAAATTATTATTATTTTTTTCTTTTTTTTCTTCCATATAATATAATATAATATAATATAATATAATATAATATAATATATATATAATATATATTATATTATTAATATATAATATATTAATTTTATATATTATATATATAATATATTTATAATAACATAATATAAATTATATTTTATAACATAATATGATAAATAGATTATTATATTGTATTATATTATATTAATATGATGTAATATATTATTATATTATATTATATTGATATATTATAATATCTTATCTATTTTAAAATAAGATATAATATATTATATTATAGTAATGTAATATAATATAATATTAATATAATACATTATTTTATATCTTAGAATATAAAATATAAATTTAATATATTTAAGTAATATATTAAATATGTCATCTATATAATATATGAATTTTTATATTAAATTTATTTAATATAGCAATAATTTTTTATTTTTATATAAAATATAAAAAAATATATTTTTAATAAATGGATAAAATATAGATTTGATTTAGGAGTATTTTGAAAATTTGATTTTATATTATGTAACATTATTTGTAGATACTAAATATAATAATTCACATGATTTATAATCAATATTACTGATAATTTAAATTATTGATAATCCGCGCTATCTTTCAAGATTGTTTGATAATGCACCAAACTAGAAGTTTTTGTAAATTACCTTCTTGACCTTTGTGTCTGCCAGTTTTTGGTCTCAACGAGGTATCGAAGAACCAGGGTGGCTATACGTTCATTGAGCTGGAAATTGCTGATCCTGTCATTCTAAAATTTTTTGGATGTCGAACCCTGGTGAAAGGGTCATCTATTCTTTCCTTAAATTCTAGAAAGTTGGCCTTCTGGTTTCTTTTATTGATGTGTTCAACTTCTTTCTTTTCTGGCTTTCTTTGCTTGCTTCATTCATTGGTATGCATGATATCAAGTAGACAAGGAAATCTGATTTCAGCTATAGCAGGCCACTTCATCTCATCTCCTCTCAACAGTTTCTTCTAGGGATATGGCACCCAGATGGATTCCAAGCATCCTGGCAGGCTGGGTGCAAAATCTGTGCTACTTACGGCTATATCCAATATTCTCGAAGTAACAAAATTTAAATTTATTTGAGGCCCATCAACATATGTCATGTTCTTAAAGTTATAGGGGTTTCCACCAGCTGGGTTTGTAGAGGAACCGTCAGTGGGGAGGGCTTACCTTAAGTATTGTGAATTGCAGGTGAACATCTTTGTGATCTTTTACTTGGACTCACCCACTTTGAGCTAGGGGTGCAACTTGATTTGGGCTCCACCCAAATTTGCCGGCCCAACTCACTTATTGGGTATGGTTGGATTGTGATATTGTAAATTATGCTTTGACCGGGGCTCAACAATTTCAATCAAATCTCAATTAAGGTTTGGTTAGGTCTGACTGTCAACCCACCTTAAACCTGACCCAGACCTGACGCAACTTTATGTATAAATACATGATTTATTATATTTATGTTTCCGTTTATGTTTCATTTAGATTAATTATATGTTTATATATCTGTAATCTTGTTAATTATGTATAAGTGGACATTGAAACTGGACCACTGATAAATGTTTGAGGTCTCTGTCGAGCAAACATTAATCCAACAAAAATATTTTGAACAATTATTTATTTTTTAATTCCTGTTGAATTTAATTGAGCTGATTAACATGGTATACAACCAAATCTGAATATCCGATTCAACTAACCTGACCCAACTCATATTTAGTTTCAAATCAAATGGTTTTGAAGTGGGTTGGATTAGAGAAATTCTAATCAAACACCTGGTTGGGTTAGATCCTATGACAATTCAGAATCTTATCTAAAAAGACTAACTAGAAAGTATTATTTGAATTTCTTGATCCTGTTTAAGTATTAAAATCTTTTTCAGCGAATAATCGATATGGGACTAAATACATGTCCGCATAGATCCTTACATACTCTCTCCGTTAAGTCGTAGCATTTTCACCAGACTAAGGATCCAAATCCATATATCCATCGCAAGGAACTCATGTTATAGTATTTCCTAGCCCTTATAGATTATAACCTAGTTTTACTCTGATATCATTTATAACAATCCAGGATCTCATCGAAAAAACTAGATGGAATGCATTATTTGGATTTTTTGATGCTATATAAATAACCAAAATCTTTTCAGCAAATAATCGATGTTGGACTAAGAGAGTATTTGGTTCGTGAGATTTGGAGTTTATAATAGAAATGGAAATGGGTGACTCCCATTCCAAATGTCTGGTTGGGGGAATTTCGTTCCTATTCTGATTTTAGGATGGAAAGAGAATGTCCAAATCTCTTGAAAATCCAAATCTAACTATTCTCTAAAAATTCAAGTCTTTATTTAAATAAGGATTTCGATTTTGGTCACGAATCAAATACTTCGAAGGAAACGGCCATTCTAATTCTCATTTTAATTTATTTCGATTTCGATTTCGAATACGATTGCAAACTAAATACATTTTAAATACACTTATGCATGGACCCTCGTTTGCTCCATTTGCCATCAACCAGAATACTGACTTGATGCTTCCTAGGGTATGGTCTAGCTCTGGGATTAGATTGATGGTGCTTTTATTCCGGTCATCAATGCATGTGAATCAACATAGGTTCTAAGCTGTAAAAAAAACTTTTGAGTCCTTCGAACATGGAGTCCAGGGTTGGAATTAGACGAGGATGGTTGTTTCCAAAATGGGAAGCAAATTGGTAGGGCTTCGTGTGAAAAGCACGCCGGGTTTGGTATTGTAAGCCTCTTTGGTTTGAAGAATGATCGGGTATTATCGGTTGCTTATGGGGAAAAGAAAAATGAAATAAAATATTAAACAAGTTTTTTTGTTGAGAAATGTGCTATTTTGTCTCGTTACTTTTTGATATCTTGTTGCAATTTTGCCTCACTTTTTGATATCTTGCAAGTTTTTTTTTTTTTTTGTTGAGAAATGTGCTATTTTGTCCCGTTACTTTTTGATATCTTGTTGCAATTTTTGAAAATTATTATTATTGTTATTATTATTTTTTTGAGAAGTGTGCTATTTTACCTTGTTACTTTATTCATCATATCGATGCATATCCTAGCATGCAAGCTTTGCACATGCTTGTGTAGGCATTACATAATTAAATTTTTATAGAAGAATATTTTTAGAATCTTGGATCTATAATAATTAAAATATCTTCATGTCGGCTTGAGGCATTAAGCTAAAGTATAATGGCTAAGACATCTTTATATAAGCTTTAGATTGGGTTGGCTGACGTGTATGCAGAACTATGATCTTTTCATGCCAAGCTACTAGGTTTTATTTGAATCTTATCATCTATGTGGCCTGCTTTGACACCTTCTAATGGCCTCTTGATACATTTGGTAACCATACAGAAGAGTCTAAAAATGATAAATACCTCCATGTAGGGAGCATATGAAGGCTAAAATCTCACAGTGCTATCACCAGTAATAGCCTTCTTTCGTAGGAACAACTGTCAGCACTAATGACATTGCTAGAAACTGTATCTCCTCGCGATTCTTAAGAACGGATCGTGGCGATAATCTTGCAACGGTACAATCATGGCCTAACATTCCGGGATTGCCCGTTATGCTCAGCTCTTTCATATAAAGCCCCCAGGCTCCAAGGACCTCCGGTAAGCAATCTTCTCCACGCTCACTACTTTCCATCTATTCTAGATCGCTGACTTGAACATTGGAGTGTCCACGCTGGGACCCCTCTTGGCTATAGACCTTTTGGTAGGTTATTCCAGCCAGTCAACCTCTTCTTTGACCTTAAAGCCAGTATTTGTCACAATAGATTGGTGCTAGAGGAAGGATCCATGTATATTTTGTAAGAAGCCAAGTGAGCATATGATGGTGCTACGCAGGGTTTCTCCATGGAGTTCCAATGATGCTTCTTCCAGAAATAAGGGAACTCGTTTCGATATCAAGATCCCCACGTCACCATCGTAACCACCATCGCCACCTCCACCGGTCATGGAGATAAGTGCAGATCAATTCAATGCATTGACCTAGTGGGTGCACATCCTGATTGTTGCCGTTCATATAATATAGCGGAATAATGACATCTTGCAAGAGGTACAACCTGCTCATGTTCCATAGCAGCAACCCCTTACCGAGGCTCAATAATCATGGCCACTTTCCATGGCATCTCTTCCTTCATGAAATCCTGAGCAGGAAAGGTGTATGCGATAGAGCAGGCCCAGAAATTAGAGCAGACTCAGAGACAGTGGCCATTGACAAACACATCAAGGAATTCTATTTTATTATTATTATTATTTATTTTATTTCATCCAGAGACGGTATCTCTAGTTTAAGAAAAGAGATAGAGAGATAGGTGATACACTATCTCCGACTCCCGTCACTTCCACATCTTTTATATAAAAAAGGAGGAAAGCGGTGGTGTCTCTCTTTGACTTCTACCACTTTCACTTTAAAAAAAGGAGGATCACCATCTCATCTCCATCCCATCTCTCTTTCTAGATGAAGCCTGCCCTCTCTGGAGGCATCATCTCCTCCACCTCATCTTTTTATCACCATCTCCTCTGTCCACAGGAGCTCGCTGGCCTTCGTCTTCTCCCCATGGGAAACTATCGGAAGCCACCAGCCTCCGTCTCCTTCCTATTGGAAGCCGTCGGAAGCCTGAGTCACTGTAACAATCATCAAAAAAATCCATCTGTATGTGGCAAGGGGAGAGAGTTTCCGGCATCTCGCCCGATGTACCTCGAGGACCTCTTCTTCCTGGAATGCATCAAGCATGAGCTTGTGAGCACCCCATGCTTCTATCGACAGTGCACCACAGGGTGGCTCAAGAACACATGCCCACTATGCCACTTCAAAATTTGAAGGGTCTTGTTTCTCTCCATCTATCTTGCTCTGACATCGGCAAAGAAGAGATAAGTTCTTATACTTGGTAGATGAATATTATGTTGCTTCTTGAAGATCTCTCTATGATGGAAATTAAACTAGAAAAGCATTTTCATCTGCTAGCATATCGGCCAAGGCCAATTCCAATGCCACACCGAAACTAGGTGATCGACCACATCCTTCTCAGAACCAAGCTCACTCTCAGTGAAAGCACCTTAATGATTGCCTCAGCCTCCTTTGGCTTGGTCTTGGCTGGATCAGAGATCGCCTCGACCATGAAAGTCTTGTTGCTGTCATTACCTTAAGCTTTCCTTGGCTCGGTTTCGGCAGGACTGGCAATTGCCTTGGTCACATTCCTTTGGCTTGGTTTCACTTGGATCAGTGGTTGCTCCATCCTCAACCTTGGAAGCTGGCTTGGCAAATGCCTTGGCTATAGAGGTTTTAGCTGGATCGATGGCCACCCCATCCTCAACCTCGGTAGTTGGCTCGATGAACACCCCGGCCATAGAGGTATTGGTTGGATCGATGATACCGCCCCATCTTTGACCTTGACGGTATCATTGGCAACCACCTCAGCTACGAGAAGTCCCCTCAAGCCTTGTTTAGTTGCCTTGATGACCACATTAGGAAGCCTCACCGGCAACTACCTCGGCCGTAGAAGGCCTCTCTTGGCTCAGCCTTATCTAGTTTGGTGACCACCTCGACTGCAGAGGCCTCACTTGGCTCGGTCTTGTCTGGTTCGGTGACCACCTTAATCATGAAAAGCCTCTCTTGGCTCAGTCTTCTAGTTCAATGACTACATCAATCATACAAAGCTTCCCTTGGCTCAAATCTAAAGAGATTGGCAATTGTCCTGGCTATGCAAAAACTTCATCATGCCTTCACCTCAAGTCTCTCTTCTGCCACCACCAGCTTCACTATTGGTCACCCCAGCCTCTTCTTTGGCATCGATCTCGACCTCCAACGAGCCAGCCATGCATCTTCTGCCTCCATGCTAATCCTTAGCCATGATTGGCTTGGCAAACACCTTGATAGCAGAAAACTCCTCCTGGCTTGATTTCGATGGGATCAGTGACCGTGACAATCTCTTTTGGCTCGGATGGTGCGAAGACTTTATCCTTAGCTTAGATTCGGCCACGTTGATGACTGTTTCAGCTGCGAAGAAACATTGTCACAAGGTATGCACTACAGTCTCAAAGTATGATGAGCCTCAATAAGACCATTGAAACACATCATTTCCTGATGTAGAAATTCTCCATGCTCACATCATCAAGGCCATAATTTATCTTTATCGATATTATTTGCCAACGACTCCAAGATATAAAATACTACAGGCCATGCATGTAAGTTTTTTACCGGCCGATCCTCTACACTCGCCCATGCTCCTCCTATAACCATGCTCATCTGTTACCTTCGATGTCCTTTGGTATCCTTGATCTATGACATGCTTAACCCTGGACTCATCCTTATTGACCGTGCCATCGGTGCCGTCTCCTTTTTTTCAACCTCAGTAGTGTTGTCGCACCATCGTCTCAACTTTAGAAGGCCTCTTTCAGTTCATTTTTAGTTGCATCGATGACCGCCTCAGTCGCAAAGTCGCCAGGGTCGAAGCTCAGTCTTGGCTACATTAGTGTGTTGGCAACAAAGTCACTATGATCAAGATCTTTGGTCACCTCCTCACCAACTCTTCTCTTGGCCTGGATGATCCTCAATCAGTTGATCCTCATCCTAGCCGACCCTCGGTCTCAGCTTGGTTAAGATCTACAAACCTATAAAAAGCTATGGAGAACCAACCTATAGCATGTTACTGGGGGGTAGTTTGGTAGTGAATCGAGAAGCCATGCATGCGGATCCTTTCCCATGTTGAAGGCATTCACATGGAACTCAACATACTCGCTTTTCAAAATATTCTCCTCCATTGACTCATCATCTGAACTCTTGTCTAAATTTAATTTTTTTGGAGAACTCCCATCTTCCCCTTCTTGCAGGTCTCATCTATTGATTTTCATCCTAGTTGACCTTCGACTTGGAGGACCCTTGGCCTAATTCATCTACTTAGCCCAGTTGATCTTTATCCTGGCTGACCTCGGCCTTAGCCTGGGCAAGGTTTGTAGAATTACAAAAGGCCACGAGAACCAAATAAGATCTAGAATGGTGAATATAGTTATTGAGGGGTGGTTTAGTAGTACATCCAGAAGCTTGCATAGCCTAATAGCCTAACGCTTGATGCAGTTGGATGGAAAGCCTTTGCCTTGCTCAAGGAGATCTACCAACTTTCGGGTGTACCACTGGTAAAGTACTTTTCCTATTTAAGAAATGATTTGCAATTATTATATTTCCTTGTAAATTTAATGGGTTAGTCGTCCCACTCTCATTATATGTTGGAGAGCTATATGCCCGATGATGCGCATTGCAACGTACCAATTTAATACCTTAATTTCACTATTCTTACGAAACATAGTGAAAGTAAGGGTCGAATCTACAGGGACCTTTGAGTTATTTCAAAAGTAAAATAATCCAGATATGCATAATAGAAAAGAGAATTATCAAAAAATTAGCAGTGAAATTAATCCAGGAATGATCTATCTTAACGAGAGCATGGTCCGTACTCATAGATCACGGCCCATCCCTTTTGGAAATAGATCAGTTGAAATAATAGTGAAAATAATCTAGATATGATCTTTCTTAGCGAGAGCACGGCCCGTACCCGTAGATCATCAATCAAAATTATATATTCACGTAGAAAAGTTAGCAGTGAAAATAATTAAGATATGACCTATCTTAGCAAGAGCACGGCTCGTGCCCGTAGATCACGGTCCATCTCTTTTGGGAATAGATCAATCAAAATTATATTCACGTAGAGTAACTTACCTCTAAAGCTTTTCACTGCTCATGAACCTGCTTCAAACAAGATAAAGAAAAACATGAATTAATTGGAAGCTCTTTTCATTTCATAAAATGAGGAGTGCATCAAATGAACACTAAAATATAAACTCCCTTTTCCAAATAAGCTTTTAGAGTGAAGCTACAGCATATTCAAAGCTACAAGAAGATGGAGTAGTCTGGTGATGCGGTGGAGAGTAGAGAGTGGGGAACCAGGGCTAGTGTAATAGGAATAGGAACCAGTCAGGGGGTCAGAAAGATAATTGAGAGTGAAGGCTAGGAAGAGGACTTGGAGAGATGGAAGAGAGTGAAAACTAGGAAGAGAGTGGAAACAGGGAAAAGAACTTGGAGCAGAAAAGGAATTGAGAGGAGTGGAGAATGAATTGAAGAGAAGAAGAGGCTATGGGCTTCTGGACTTCCTCTGGACTCGATATCCTCCTCCTCTCCATGATCAAGGCTTTTATAGGCAGTGAACTCCAAAATTCCATTCAAACAACCCAACTGAGCTCAACGAAGTTCGAACTAAACTCCATCCCAACTACATTATGTTCCATAGTTCCAACGACTTCCAAACGCCATCCATTGAGCTCCAACGGCATCCAACAAGCTCCAAACTCCAATGATCTTCGTGGCTCGGACGAACCCAGCAAAGCTTCACGATTCTTGTGGCTTTGACGAACTCAACGAAGCTCCACGATCCTTGTGGCTCGGATGAACTCCAACTGTGTCTAGACTTCTCCAATGAACCCAGCGATGACTCGCAATAGCCGTGGAATTGGGTGGTGGCGATGACTTGAAACCAGGGAGGAGGCAGCATCGACACGATGGGCAGCCATGATGGGAGGCATGGTGGCATCTTGTGCTACCTCTCAAGCTAGCGATGAGCAATGGAAAGGATGGCCGGTGATGGGAAGGAGGAAGTGAAGTCTTCTTAGGTGATCCCGGTGGCTTGGGAACCATGGAATAGCAGTAAAGAAATTGAAGAGTAGCAGCTTCCTGGCCATTTTTTTGGACAATGGGAGCTTCACCGGCCGGCAAAGAAGGTGTCGGAGGCTTGGGCGGCGACAAGGCAGCAATTCTGGCAAGTTTCGGCTCAAACCGATCTTCCTGGTCCATAGCTCTATTTTATGGACTGCGGCCATGGCATCCCATGGACCACAAGCCAAACTGTAGACCAAGTGGCCGGTCCATGGTGGACCGGCTGCTCCAAAATTCATGCTATTCCAATTAAATTCTTTAAAATTTATTTATGAGCCTGTTTCAAGTTCGATTTGAGAACCGTTTGCACCGTTGGACTCCTAAAATCGAGCTCTTCATGTTAATGGAGTCATTTTATTCAAAATATTGTATAAAAATATCAGTTTTAATTATATAAAGTTAGATTAATTAAAATATTGTTAATAACTATTACCCGACATCAAATACTCAAAAATCTTTAGCCAAGTCTCAATTTCAATACCTGAAAGTCTTAGGCCAGGCTTCTCAATTTTAACTCCTGAAAGCCTTAGATCGAGACAATATCGGAGAGTTGTGCACCCGACATCCAATGCTCGAAAGTCTTCGACCGAGCCTCAATTTTAATGCATGAAAGCCCTGGACCACACCTCTTAATTTTAACTCCCAAAAGCCTTAGACCGAGATAATGTCAGAAAGCTATACGCCCGATATCCAATGCTTGAAAGCCTTTGATTGTGTCATAATTTCAATGCCTAAAAGTCTTGGACCAGGCCTCCTAATTTCAACTCCCAAAAGTCTTGGACTGTGACAATGTCGAAGAGCTATGCACTCGACATCCAATGCTCAAAAGCCTTTGGTCGAGTCTCAATTTCAACTTCTGAAAGCCTTGGGATAGGCCTCTCAATTTTAACTCCCGAAAGCCTTGGACAGGGACAGTGCCAGAGAGCTGTATGCTCGATGTCTAATGCTCAAAAGCCTTTGGCTGAGCCTTAATTTTAACATTTGAAAGTCTTGAGCTAGGCCTCTCAATTTCAACTCCTGAAAGCCTTGGACCGAGACAACATCGGAGAACTATACGCCCGATGTCCAATACTTAAAAGTCTTTGGCCGAGCCATAATTTCAATACCTGAAAGCCTTGGACCAGGCCTTTTAATTTCAACTCTCGAAAGTCTTAGGTCAGGATAATATTGGAGAGCTACATGCCCGACATCCAATGCTCAAAAGCCTTTGGTTGAGCCTCAATTTCAATACTTGAAAGCTTTAGACCAGGCCTTTCAATTTCAACTCCCAAAAGCCTTAGATCGGGACAACATCTGAGAGCAATATGCCCGACGTCCAATGCTCAAAGTCTTTAACTAAGCCATAATTTCAACGTTCGAAAGCTTTGGACCAGGCCTCTCAATTTTAACTCTCGAAAGCTTTGGACCAGGACAACATCGAAGAGCTACATGCTGGACATCCAATACTCGAAAGCCTTTGACCGAGTCTCAATTTCAATACTTGAAAGCCTTGGGCTAGACCTTTTAATTTCAACTCTCGAAAGCCTTGGATTAGGACAACGTCGGAGAGCTATTTGCTCGATATTCAATACTTAAAAGTTTTTGGCCAAGCCATAATTGCAACACTTTATGCCTTTGGTTAGGCCTCTTACATCAACTTTTGAAAGCCTTTGGCCTGACTCGAAGACTGAAATATTGGCATTCTTTAATATATACTTTGGATTGGCTCGACATTCTCTAATATATACCATGGATTGGCTTAGCATTCTCTAATATATGCTATGGATTGGCTCGGCATTCTCTTATATATGCCTCGGATTGGCTCGACATTCTCTAATATATGCCATGGATTGGTTTAACATTCTCTAATATATGCCTTGGGATTAGCTAGATATTCTCTAATATTTGTTTAAGATTGACTCGACATTTTCTAATTTTTGTCTAGGATTGACTCACTATTCTTAAATAATCGCTCGGATTGGAATCAACATTCTCGAATTATTACTTCAGCCTTATTTTTTTCAAGCAGAGCCTTCAATATTTTTATTAGCCATCTTAACTTCATAATCGGCTTTAATCTTGGAGATATCTTCTTTAACCTTTTATTATTTGGTTTTGCACTTGTTCTCCTTTACCACAATAGTAATATTATTAGCTTTCTTAATATGCCCTTCATTGATAAATTTTATAAAACTATAGCAGAACAATACTTACTGACTAGCAAATAATGATATACTGGTGTCGCTTATGCAAGATATGACACCTTGTTAGCTTGGAAGTGATCATCTCTAAGTTCGAGGTAAAGATTTAGTGATACTCTCTTCATATGACCCATTTCAAGCTCAGACTCTGGAGTAGGGGATATTGTTACGGGGAGATATTTTTGGAGTCTCATACTTATAGTGGCCGAGGCATCTTCATACTAGGTTGAGATATTAAGCCGAGGTATATTGACTGAGGCATCTTCATATAAGTCTTAGATTAGGTTGGCTGACTTATATGTAGAACTATGGCCTTTTCATACCAAGCTATCGGTTCCACCTGAACCTTGTCACCTATGTGGCCCGCTCTGACTTCTCTATTAATGGCCTTTTGATACTTATGGCAACCATGTAGAAGAGGCCAAAAATGATAAATACCTCTGCATGGAGGGCATAAAAAGACTAAAATCTCGTACCTCCTGTCACCAGTAATGGCCTCCTCCTTTTGTGAGAACAATTGTCTATACTAATGACACTGTTAGAAACTACATCCCTCTCATGATCTTTGAGAGTGGATCGTGGCGATAATCCTGCAGTGGTGCAATCATGATTCGACATTCTCGGGATCGCTCATTTTGCTCAACTCTTTTCTATAAAGTCCCCATGCCCCAAGAACTTCCAGTAAGCAATCTTCTCCACACTCACTACTTCTTATCTATTCTAGATCGCTGACTTAAATGTTGGAGTGTTCGTTGGGACCCCTTTCAGTTGTGGATTTTTTTATAGGTTACTCCTGTGGTGACTCTAGCCATTGGACCTCTTCTCTAACCTTAGAAACAATATATGCCACAACAAGAGGGCGTACAAATGCCAAGCTTTGGAGATACACATGGATTAGAGTTTTGAAAGGGAGAAATCATGTCCTACATGTCCTATACTGCATGGCCACGCACCTTATAAATGATTCTTTTTTTTTTGGTTAAAAAAATAGGGGCTTCCAGCATAGCCTTTTGGACTTTTTTTTTTTGGATAAAAAAAAAGGGATAGGGAGGGTTAAACCTGGTGTAGCTATTCTCGCAGGCTCCTACCCTGCCAGGTAATATTTGATGCAATGTGCTTAGATTTTTACAGCCTTTTCCCATCTATAGGTGAGTACGTCAACTTGACACTACTAAGATACTGGCTGGTAGAACAGGAGCAAAGAGGGATAACCCAGACCTCTCACCCAATCCAAACTGTCATGGGCTTCAAGGAATAGTTCCCGGATTTAATCGAGTTACTGCGTGTGGATCATGCCTTGAACCCGTGACTGGTTGGATGTGAGGCAAGGCCTCTATCAACCGGGTTACTGCCTTAGCGATTAGAACAAAGAGGGAGAACCCTGATCTCTTACCCAATCAATCCATCATGGGCTCCAAGGAATAGTTTCGGGATTTAATCGAGTCACTGCACGTGGATCATGCCTTGAACCCGTGACCGGTTGGATGTGAGGCAAGGCCTCTATCAGCCGGGCTACCACCTTAGCTGTTAGCCCTTTGGACATTACTATCAGGGTTCTATTTTACTAGGGAATGTTTGATTTGGATCAATAGAAATTACTTCCCATCATATTAGATGAGTACGTCATCCCATTATGATATCATTCCTCAAATGTAGATGGTTCCATTTCACTAGAGAATATTTGTTTTGGATCAATAGAAATTACTTTCCATCATATTAGATGAGTATGCCATCCCAATTTGATATCATTCCTCGAATGTAGATGGTTCCATTTCACTAGGGAATGTTTGTTTTGGATCAATAAAAATTACTTTCCATCATATTAAATAAGTATGCCATCCCAATCTGATATCATTCCTCGAATGTATATAGAGTAGTATGAAGTAAATGACCCATTCCAATTGAGCTACCATGCGGGTGGTTATAAATCAATTCTTTATATCTTTCTCGCTCTCGGATAGGAAAATCTAGCTCAAACCTGCCAACTCATGTGCATTTGAGCCCGCAACTCACACGTGTGCAACACATCCATACCCCTCCATCTTCTAGAGTATGTAAATTTTATTTTAAAAATTACATAATTAAAAAAATAATTATATTATAAGATTTTAAGTAGGCATCTCTCATGATTTACAATAGATATGATGCAACCTGGTTTAATATTCTATCCATAAAAGATGGAAAGCACCAGCAAGGGCCATATATTTATTGTTAAGGTGGTAGCTCGGTTGGTAGAGGTCTTACCTCACTACCTATAAGGGTTTTGGTGACCAGGGCGGAAACGTGGATTTCAAAAAATTATTATAAACCACTACCAAATCCTTAACCCAAGACCTCCTTACCAGGAATTAAAACATACAAACATGTATATATAATATAAACTAGAGTTTAGGCACCAACTTGAACCGCTAGTATCCAATTCAATGAAGAAAATCCTGATTTAGCCTTCTTCTCCATCAGGCACCCAAACGTTTGCCCTCCAATGGTGATCCACACGAAACTTGGACCAAGGAAGAACTCCTTCAAGTTGCTTGGAGAAGTGGAACTCTTTCGGCAACCTTTGGTCTATTGACCACTGTAGGACACCCTGTCCTACTGTAGGGTACTAAAGACACTCTCCTAAATCATTTTTGGTTTTAGGACAACCCTCCTTTAGGACCCCTTAGGCTTATGTCCTAAAATAAAGCCTTGTCCTAGTAGAAAAGACCTTGTCTTAACAAGACAAGTCTTGTCTTGAACAAAGAAGGAGGGAGAGAGAGACACTCGGAATAGTACTTTGGTGGAATACATATATCAGACTCATTTCACCACCCCCTATTTATAGATACAAGAGGGGCGTGTGATATGTCCTCCCATCAACTTATCAGATATGATTTTTTAAGACCGAAGAGAAGTTATTTGGCTTGAAAAATCATATCTAATAAGCCCATTCATGCACCGAAGGCCTTATTCACATCCCTTCTTTTATCTGGACGAATTCTCACTTGCCACATGTCAATTACTGGTCCTTAGGAAGTCAAGAGGTGCCTCTTCAATCTCCAAACATCGAAGATTATGAAGAGTCCTGATAGCAGAAGGACTCTCCATCAGAACCGCGCGCTACATGAAGAGTTGCGACTCTTCATGCACCGCACGCGCCATCCTTCTTCTACGTAGATTTTAAAGAATATTGATCAGTCAGAACATAGGCAATATGGGTGTCATTGGAAAGAGCATAAAATTTTCTTTCTGACCATATAAATTATATTCAAAACAGAGATCTATAGCTTATTCTGTGCCCTTTTGAAGTTAAGGTATTATTTAGATACCAAGAGTCCTATGCCATTGGGACTTTTCATGTATGGCGCCTAAAATGCCCTTAAATCCAAATCAAAATCAGATTTAGCTCTGATTAGGCTAGCCCCACTTAGGACTCAACTTAATTTAGGTTTTCCATAATTAGGTTAGCCCAATTAACAAGCAACCGGACCTAATCCAATTGGGTTAGGAATTTGGTTAGCCTACATATGCTAGTATGTAATCCGGCTAACCAATTAGGATCCTATGACCCTAATTAAATCATGAATGACTTCCTTGGCCAAGTCTCTATTGTGTGTGACCCATTGGGTTTCACATCTAGCCAGCAGTAGGTTTAGGTTTGAGCCGATTCGATCCGATCGAACCCAATTGACCTAATTAGATCAAATTGGCTCACCTAATTGTCCAATTCGAATCACACATCAAATTGACTCGTGAAACCAAATCAATTGGTTCATGAAGACCTACAAGATAAGATTGACGTCTAGCAACATATCATGCCTACTTGGAAGATGAGAAATTTTGGTGAATTTATCAAAATACCCTTCAGTGGTAAGTTACCGGGTAATTTAGTCCTTCGATATACTTGCACCCTGAATATGACTATGGATATGGATACTTGTCAAATCCAATTTCATATTCATTCCTTGCTCAATCTGATAATGATGATTCATTAATGAACCATTAGAAACTATTTCTAATGTTCATACTTTGATCAAAGATTTTCCGAATCTTCATTTGATTGAAATCATCTGGATGCGCTTCTCTCTTACTAGGATTGATCGATTCCTTTTTGACCTACTCACAACCTCCATATGCAATCCACCATACCCAGTATCATCCCATGCATGACTCAGTGTCATGATTGAGTGTGAACCAAAGTATGGATTCATGCATACAAGATACCATGGCAGTCTCAGGTCAAAGGATCACATGCACTATTCCCACTATAAGAACTATCTATTGACAAACAGATAAGGTTCCATTAGATGTTTTCAAGCTGGATCCATTCAGTGAACTCATTCTCTAATGAGCACCCACATCCTAGTATTAGTGTCAAACACAAGTGACTGTGAGATCAGTCACCCTCTTCACCAAGCATACATAGGATGTGCTGGTCTTACCGGAAACATTGATCCCCTACTCAATATCCCATCACCAGGAATATTCTAGATTAGGGTTTTAAGGCTTTAGGTCTCATTGGTATGATCTCATCATAATCCTAGAACCATAGCCCTAATCTATGGGGTTCATCATATCTTAATAAAATTATAAGATACATCGTATAATGAAAATAAAATATCCTTATTAATTGATAATGTCAATACACTGGTTTGGGATACAAAAGAAAATCTCATCAAAATACAATATTTCGATTGATCTTTAGGGCATAATCCTTTTACTACCAATCGGTCTCGAGTTCAAGACATGGTCCCTGGTTTATCCCTCCATTTTTTTTTTTAATCCAAAAAAAAAAATCCACATGGCTTGGGGCACGAGTAAAGTGCACGCAGCTGGATGCTCCTGTGCATTGCATTGATATCCCCAAGTTATCCTCACATGCATGATAAGGGAACCTTCCATTTGGATGAACCTAGGCGGGTTCAGGTTGGCGATTCACAGGAGTTTGAGAATGAAGGGACATGCCATTTCTTTGTGGGAAAAGGATAAAAAAAAAGGAGAATATTTTTGTTTAGGAGAAAGAGAAAGGTTGGATATATATATATATATATATTTTCAGATTTATAATTTTTTTTTTTGTTTTGATTTGGAATCAAATATTCCTCGTGTCATACAATAATCCTTGATTTTATCCTTAATAAAAGAATGGGTCCTGGTATATTGAAGTACTGATCTCAAGTGATACTTGTTAAGTAATTGGATTTGTGATAATTTGTTAAATACATATGCTTGGAACAAGTAGGATAAATAATAATAATAAATATATGAATAATAATAAATATTTGAATTATTATTACTGATATTAGTATTTTATATATATATATATATAGAAAGTGAGAGGCTTGCAAAAAAATAAGATTGTATAGAAAAATTGTAGCATGCAACGAAGCGGACGAAGAAAAGAGCCCTTGCAAAAAAGTAAAATTTCATGAATAAAATTATGATAAAAAAATATGAGAAAAAATAATTTTTAAAAAATAATGATATTTTATCAGACACTCGAATGATTGATTTTATCTTAATTTTTATAAAAATTAAGATATGATGTTCTTTATATTGAGAGCTATAAATTGAACGGTTTTAATATTTAATTTTTTTTATTGATTGTTCCAAGTATCTACATTTGATAAGATCTATCCTCTATTTATTATTGAAATATATCTTATTGACAATGATTATTTTTATTACAAAAATCAAGATTTAATCTTGATGATATATTTATATAGACTCTAATTAATTTAGAGAAGACCTGTAGTAATTATATTATTCTAAATAGTAAAAAATTTATATCAAAATTATAATATCTTTTATTTATGGGTTACTTGATTATTTTATTTATTAATTATCTAAGTAAATCATAAAAATTATTATTGCTTGATGAATTATAGTGATATCTCGTTTAATTGTATAAAGAGAAAAATAAAATTACAGCATTATTATTCATAATTTTAGTTTTTTTAATAGAAACTTTAGCCTATGTATTAAAGGATCGATTTTTTGTGTTATATAAATTATTTAATTTTGATTGCTTAATGCATATACTGAAAGTCTCAAAATAATAAGATTTTGTATGCGTAACTAATATACGAATAATAGATTATATCCAACCGACAGGAATATCGATATTTTGAATCCTTATCATCCAATCCGAGAAAGATATAACTTTATAAAAATTATAGATTTAAACCTCATCCATATATACATTTAAATTAAACAATAGTGCATGTTGGTGTGGAGTCCCTGGATCGGCCGGTTGGAGTCGCTACGTTGCAGGACCGCTTCCTAGTTTACCTGCAAAACAGGTTCCTTGCCGGAGTTGTTCCGGCGGGGGACACTCCGATGCCTAAGTCAGTGGCGGATCCCAGCCACAGAATGGGGAAGGTATGGAGAGTGGAAGAGAAAAAGGCTCTTGGAGATTGTAAGCGTATGTGAGCGAGGATGTTCGCGTGTACCTCTCCAGCAATCCTTCTTATCCTTATTTAAAAGAAGGCCTCCGGCCCGCTCTTTTTCCGGTGATCATGGGGAGCCAATCTCTCCCATGATTGGCGATCGTGGTTTGTCATTGAGCGGTTCCGGCCAGATCGGAGACGTGGCGGCAGGAGTTACGCGCCATGATTATGACATGATAAGTGTCGATTGTAACCGTTGGTCACATTTGCCTTTCTGGGCCAGATCATGGTCCAAGCTTCGGATTTCCCCTTGCGTGGACCGAAGACTTGGTATTTCCCCGGGGCCGGAGATCATGTCTACGGCGGGAACCGAAGTACGTGCCTTCAGAAGTCGATGAGTAGTTCGATCTTCGGCCGGGGCCGAAAACGTTACTCAAAGGGCCGGCCTCCGAATGTTGTGGTCCGTCATGAAGCCTTGGGTTGCCTACAGTTGGCCTGTCCCTTGCTTGGTCTGAAGTCCGTAGTCTGGAGAAACGGGCTTTGACCAGTCGAACCGAGTTTGGTTTATAGCTGAACCGGGATATCCCAACAGTTACCCTATACTCTCAGTTTTCGAAGCGAAGATTTGCCTCGAGAAGTGAGAGTATTAATGCCTTGTCGTTTTCCTCCTGAGAGACGGTGCAGTGGATTATTACGGGATCCTTGATTGGACTGTCCATCACGATCTGAGAATCAGATGGTGGATAGGTGTCACTCCGGTATTGGGGAAGAAAGAAAAAGTGGGTGGCCCTGGGGCCTTCTTTTCTTTTCCCGTTGCATGGTGGTTGAGGCAATCTTTTGGTTGAGATTTGGATGGTTGTGGTGGCTGTCCTCCGTCCATTGGATGAAGGGTATACCTTATCCTGGTGGTCAGTTGCAGGTGGGTTACCTCCCAGGGTAACCTTGAGTCAATCTAACCCCGGCGGGTCTCTAGAGACCCCTACTTTTCTTTTGGGGAAGGGTGAAGGTCCGGCCAAGGAAGCTTCTTCAACCTCGTCTCATCTTCTGCCCAAATTGTTCTGGACTATCCATCTATTTCTTAGGTAGAATCTTCTTTCTGCTCCCTTACTTCCTTCCTTTGTCATGGAAGAGATCGTAGAGAGTCAGGGGAAAAAGGTTGGGCCCTCGGGGGCCAGAGACATAGTAGGTCCGGAGTCGATCCCCAGCTCAGTTTCTCAGGATAAGGCAGTCCTTCTTTGGGAACGTTATCGCATTCCTGAGGAGTTTTCCTTCGTCCTCCCCGCGCCCGAGGAGCGGGTGAACGAACCTCCCCCTGGGTACCTAGCCATATACGAAGATCACCTGAAAGCTGGTCTTCGATTTTTCCTGCACCATTTTTTCGTCAAGATCTTCTGCTTGTATCAAGTGGTGCCAGCACAGTTGACCCCGAACAGCATCAGGAACATCTGTGGGTTCCTGGTTATGTGTAGCATCGCGAACATAGAGCCTAGGACCAATTTGTTCACGACCATTTTCATCCTAAAAAGGGATTTCCACAGCAACGGATGGTGGGTGATTGGCCCTAGATCAGGCTGTAGGGTTATCAAGGATATGCCCAACGCCATCCACGGGTGGAAACCTGTTTTTGTGTTTGCGTTGTCTCTTAATTCATGGGGCTTCGATACGGTGTGGAAGAAGCCTCGCCTGATCGCCAATGACGGGAATAAAGCCTTGGCGGCCGATCAGTCGGACTACGACCTCCTGGTCAACTCCGAAGTTGCCCCCATTCGGGAATTGTTGGAGGAGAGAAATCTCCACCGGGCGGGAATTAGCAGATCCCCCTCATTAGGTATAGCTATAGGAATTTCTGCTCCTCTTCTTGGATTTATTGTAGCCCAATCAATTGAAGTGAAATTCTTTGCTTGCAGGTGGCGGGATGAAGCCCGGCTTGAGCTGGCTCCGTCAGACTTCGGAGAAGAGGGTGACACAAGCCCCTCTTACCAGGTCTGCAGTTCAGAAGAGAGCTCGGAGGGATGGCCCTAAAGGGGACCAAAGCACTTCATCTTCCCGGGGGACCTCAGGGGAAGACGTAGTAGCCGCGGAAGGGGCTCCGTCAAGACCCCATCCAGTCGAAGCTCCGCCGATGGCTGTTTCCCCAGTTCTCACAACGGGGAGCCCACCTCAGGGGGCGGATGTGCTGCCGTTTTGCCCCCCTGCTACTGATAGGGGCGAAGCGCGGCAAGTCGAAGGAGAGTTCGCCTACGGGGCTTCCTTAGTCGGAGTCTGTTCGACGAACTTCTCAGAGCTTTTGCCTACGGGGGGACTGCTGGTCCCGGCCATAGCCAGGCAGGCGTTGAAGGGTATGCTTCTGCCTCACAACTTGGCTGTTTTTCAGAACCGGAGCCTTCCTAGGGTGTCCGATTCTGCCTTCTCCGCCCTGCAACAGGTATGATCCTTGCCACTTTCTTGTCTTGAGAATTGTTCGATCCATGACCCCTCTCTTTTGCTGTAGTTGGTCTACGACCTCACCTTCATGAAGGAGGGCCTAGGGAATGTAGACAGCCTCATCCATGACCTTAAGGAGGAGCTTCAGATTGCCAGGGCTGCCAAGGAAGTAGCCTAGGAGCGAAGCAGTCCATGGAGGACCGTCTTGCCTGGATGAATGATGAAGTTCGCGAACTGAAGGGCGAACTGAGAAGTGCTCATGTAACAATGACGGGGCAAGAGGCAGGGTGGAGGAGGAGCAGGAAACATGTCGAATCCCTGGAGCAGGCTGCCATGGAGGATCAGGAGAAGATAGAGAGCCTGACCAAGGTGGCGGAGGAGGCTTCCAGGAGGGCCGAAGAGGCGATCCTGGAGTCTGAAGTTGCTAAGAGGGAGTCCACATATTTGAAGAAACAGGTAGACGATGCCGTGGGGAACTTTAAGACGTCTCCGCAGTTCTAGGCGGAGATCAATGAAGTAACTTTGTATGGCTACCAGCACGGCTTCAACGACGGACTCTCCAGGGTGAAGTAGACCTTCCCTTACCTCGACCTTTCCAGCATTCCACCCTTCGATATAGCTGGAGGAGAGGAAGTGGAGGGGGCCGAAGCCATGGTAGAGGCCGAGGAGGTGCCATGTCCGAAGGAGGAGGCTGCTACCCCAGTCGAAAATCCGGAGGTGACCCTAACTCTGACCCCGGTTCAGGAGAAAACTCAGGCTAGAGGAGTCCAAGCTGAAGGTTCTCCGGTCCCGGCTCAGATTGACGAGGTTCTCTCAGAGCAAATTGATAAGGTGCTCCAGTCCTGTGGTGTGGAGCATTCTCCTGCTAATGTTGAGTGACTTGGGTTGCTCTGGATATATTTTCCTTCTTTCTTTTTCGTTTTATCAATGAACTTTGTATGACAACTTTTCTAGATTTTGGAATGAATTTTCCTTCCTTTGCATACGCCATGTTGTGCTTCATGTGTAGCTCGAAATGGTTTTACCGTTCATTCTTCTGATTAATCGAACAGTCACGTCTGAAGGTCGTTCAGTCGATAAGGACGAACTCCGGAACGGACCAGAACTTCGTTGCCAAAGACCGTCACCTTCCTTCAGATGTTAAGTTTGTCCGTTGGGGCGGACAAGAGTCATTTCCCCGCCAATCAGTGATCAGGGAGATTTGTTTGTGATCATTGTTGTCCACGTGGCACGTCGATATTTGTACCGTCGTGATTTCTTGCGCCTTGCGAGCCGCCAGATCTCTCATTTCCAAAAAGAAACCATTAATGATGCCGTCGTATGATGAGGATTTTTCCGGATTCGAAGCGATGGCAGTTGTTGTCCTGGGAATGGCTCGAGCGACTTTTCTGGTTCTCGAAGCGTCGCCCGGACACGTGGCACTTTCTGATACGGTTGGAAAGGATGTGGGGCACGCCTCCCTGCAATCGGTCATGGGTGCAGGGTTTCTATAAATAGGACCTGCCTTCCGCTGTCAAAGGCCATCGTTTTGTAGACTCCTTCCTTCCATCAATAATAATGATGTTCAGCACTTCTCAGCTCCGCTGTGCGACAAAGAGGAGAGCCATCGACCCGAAAAGGAAGCGAAGTCCGGAGTCTCTTGGGCCGGGAGAAGAAGAAGAAGAGCCTCTCGTGGACCGTCTCGAGAAGAAGGTCCGCCTGTTGGAGGCTCGGCTGAGGAAAGCTTGGGCCCAAGTCACGGTGGCGACCATGGCAGTGGAGGAGCGAGGAGGCGACGGACGCCGTCACGAACTTCAGGGCTTCTGCCGCCTTCAAGGACGAACTCACCGGGGTGGCTCTAGATTCCTTCCACCAGGGGTTTCGGGAATGTTGAAGAAGAAAAGTAGGGGCTTCTGGATTCCTTCAAGGACGAGGTTCAAGAAGCTTCCTTGGTCGGACCTTCGCCCTTCCCCAAAAGAAAAGTAGGGGTCTCTAGAGCCCCGTCGGGGTTAGATTGACTCAAGGTTATCCTGGGAGGCAACCCACCTACGACTGACCACCAGGATAAGGTATACCCTTCATCCAACGGACGGAGGACAGCCACCAAAACCATCCAAATCCCAACCAAAAGATTGCCTCAACCACCGTGCAACGAGAAAAGAAAAGATGGCCCCAGGGCCACCCACTTTTTCTTTCTTCCCCAATACGGGAGTGACACCTATCCACTATCTGATTCTCAGATCGTGATGGACAGTCCAATCAAGGATCCCATAATCATCCACTGCACCGTCTCTAAGGAGGAAAATGACAAGGCATTAATACTCTCACTTCTCGAGGCAAATCTCCGCTTCGAAAACTGAGAGAGGGGGGCAACTATTGGGATATCCCGGTTCAGCTATAAACCAAACTCCGGTTCGACTGGTCGAAGCCCATTTCTCCGACTACGGACTTCGGACCAAGCAAGGGACAGACCAACTGCAAGCAACCCAAGGCTTCATGCCGGACCACAACATTCGGAGGCCGGCCCTTTGGGTAACGTCTTCGGCCCCGGCCGAAGACTGAACTACTCATCGACTTCCGAAGGCACGTACTTCGGTCCCCGCCGTAGACATGATCTCCGGTCCCGGGGAAATACCAAGTCTTCGGCCCACGCAAGGGAAATCTGAAACTTGGACCACGATCTGGCCCAGAAAGGCAACTGTGACCAACGGTTACAATCGACACTCATCATGCCATGATCATGGTGCGTAACTCCTGCCGCCACGTCTCCGATCTGGTTGGAATCGCTCAATGACAACCCACGATCGCCAATCATGGGAGAGATTGGCTTCCCATGATCATCGGAAAAAGAGCGGGCCGGAGGCCTTCTTTTAAATAAGGGTAAGAAGGATTGTTGGAGAGGTACATGCGAACATCCTCGCTCACATACGCTTACAATTTCTGAGAGCCTTTTTCTCTTACACTCTCCACACCTTCTCCATTCTGTGGCTGGGAACCGCCACTGACTTAGGCATCGGAGTGTCCCCCCGGAACAACTCCGACAAGGGACTTGTTTTGTAGGTAAACCAGGGAGCGGTCCTGCGATGCAGCAGCTCCGACCGGTCGATCCAGGGACTCCACGCCAATAGTGCATAATAATAATATATTAACGATCTATTATTCAAAATTAATTTTTTCGTTCAATCTTATATCCCATTATTAGATATAAATAAGGAGTCTATGTAATCTGCAGAATTGTTGGAACAACAATTACCAAAAGAAATTGGGATTCTTGCTAGTTTATTAAAAACTCAATCTCACGTTCTCAATCATTTATCAAAATATAATATCTCATATGAAAATATAATTAATAAAAATATGTAACATATGGTTACTTATGATTGCAATCTTATAAATCTTGAAAATGTCTCTCATATGACACCTGTGGTTTTCCATGCTCCTCACGATATTATATTTTTTTTAAATTTTATTAAATGTATTCCCACTATATTAGCATAACGTATCCATCTTATTAAAAAAATATAAAATTGGTCCCCGGAGGTGGGACCATGAGATTGTATCACCACAAGTGCCCTCGTGGTCATCCACATCCACTCCACCACCGGCCCGGAAGTCCACATACATAAAGGACCAGTTGGGAGAAAGAGACGGATTTATAAACTAAGAATTAAACTCGTGAACCGTAGAAGCCCGGCGAAGGGCCGCGAAACCGGGAGGAACAGAGTCCACAGGCGACCTACTGCCTTCGCCCTCGACCCCCATCTTATGGTTTCTGTGACCGCCAAGCCAGCTGACGGTGGAGGTGGCGGTGGACCGGCGGTGCTGTTCTTCTCCGACCCTCACCACTACAAGCACCCCAGCGGGCCCATGGCACTCCCCGGGGTGGCCGGTGGCGGCTCGCTGGCTGCTCATCCCGCCGCCGCGGCCACCACGGCGTCGTCGTCCGACGACCCCAGCAAGAAGATCCGGAAGCCGTATACCATCACCAAGTCGAGGGAGAGCTGGACGGAGCAGGAGCACGACAAGTTCCTCGAGGCCCTCCAGCTGTGAGCCTTCCTCTTTTACCATTCCTGGGTCGGGAATTGGGTTCTGGGGACGTACTTTTTGAGATTTGTTTTAATCCCTTCAAAATCTTATTTTTGGAGGCAGGGTTTGGATTGTGGTGATGGGTGGGGGTTAAAGTTGCCTTTTTGAGTCGTATATTGGGAATTTGATGCCGGGGTTTGTTGTATCTGTGGGTATTGCTTTTAGGGTTCAGTAGCGTTACCTTTGGTGGGGGTGATGGATATGGCAATTGATGTTATGGTCTTAATTCTAGCTTTCAGGATGGGTTTTGAGCTGTTTCTGGTGGCATTAGTTTGTGCCAGCATGCCTTTGTTTGGGTTTTGCTGTTATGGTTTCTCTAGCGATTCTTGTTTTCCTGAATCTGTAATTGATCTGGTCATATCTCTTAAGAATTTAGAATTCGATGTGTTGTTTTTTTGAGAAATAGGTGGATTTCAACACGGTATTTTGTTGATTGAACCGGTTGTACCTCGCACCATTTGCTTATTTGTGCATGGCGGTGTTCGGGTTTTTCTATGTTCTGCCCTTATGACTTATCCTACATTTCTTGTTTCTTTGGTTCATAAGTTGGATTTTGGTCATTGCTTCAGCTGAAATTCGTCCTTTCAAATCATGTAGTGTGTAATTGGAATTTGGGTTTATTGATTTTGTGGATAATTCTCAAGGGGTTTACTGGCCTTGTTTTTTTTTTTTTTTTGGAAGATAGCTTGAGGAGGTGTCGATATTGGCCTCAGTGGTGTTAGCCTTCAAATTTGGTTCGAGAATTGGATCCACTGATATTCTTCTGTGGCTCTTCTTAGACTCTCTAATTTCTCGTTTTTTGGGCCAGATTTTAATTATGGACTCAGCTGGAACATGCCTTACTGTATCATATCATAGGTGTTCCAAGCTAGGTGTCTTGTTTTTGCAGTTATTGCTTGTCAATTTCACTGGGTTCACGTAGAAACCAATAGCAGTTAGACATCTTGGTTTTGGCCTTGCTGGTTACTTTCCAATTTAGGATGTTGAGGATAGCATTGCTGTTTTTCATGTCCTTTTTCCTTGCGAGTGCCATGGTCTTTGGGTTTTGCTGTTTTAGCTGTTCTGACTTCTTTTAGTAATTTTCAAGATTGCCTTGTTAATTCATTTCACAGGCATTTAAAGCTCAGGGCTTTATTGCTTTTATATCTTTTGGTTGTGGGTTTTGGAGGTCTTAATTTTTCTAAGCAAACAAAATGCTGCGAGAGGTGCTGATTTGGCATGGCTGGTAATTGCAAATGTCTTAACATTCAAAATGGTATATATAATCTTGACTGGTGGTCTCCCGATTTTTGCAGTTTTGATCGTGACTGGAAAAAGATAGAAGCATTTGTTGGCTCAAAGACAGTCATCCAGGTATTTTCCAGACAAGTTATGTTTTTCATGATGCAATCTATGCTCTTTATACTAAGAGATGGGGAATTTACTTTTCAATCTTTAGTCCTGTATTTCTACTTTTTTTTTTCCCCCCACTTTTCTGCTATCTGTTATTTACCTTTTCCATTGCAAAGCTTTGGCTGCAATTCTGTGCTAGCAGTATATTATATTGTATTATCAGTGTCCAACAACACACCTAGTGTATGAACACTTATGTGTCAAATGTTTGAGGGAGCAACCAAACAAACCCAGCTAATCATGTCTTGTGCCAGTGGCATTCTATTGTTGCCACCTGCCATATTAGATCAGGCTTTATCGGGCAGTATTTACCACACTTGTCTATGACAAGATGCATGCAAGATTTAGGCCCATGGTAATGTGACCTGCATGTCAGTGAGCAGGTGAAATGTTAGAAATGATTACATCTTTTTCACCAGTAGAATAGACAGAAGAACTGCAAAGCACTAGTATAACAAAAGCTTGACTTGCTTGATTTGTCTTTCTATTCAGCTTGTACCTGTGAGGACAATAAGTACTATATTTACCATGTTGCTAGTAGTTTTGTGCTCCCAACTTATGGTCATTTGCATCTCTACTTCTGACAACTATTGATGTTTGTTCTGCATCTTTTACATGCCAAGCTCATAAGCAACCGCCACAAGAATGGTTGTTAATATCTATAAAATCTCAAAGAAAGATAGCAATATCTTTTCTCTCTTCTAGGCTTTAGTGTAGGTGGTCCCCATCAAAGATGAAATAAATATGATGTTGTAGGGTCGAGTGCCACGGGGAACATTTTAGATTCATTTATGGTAATTTATTTAGGCCTTGTCCATACTCAGATAATGAAAGTCAAAAAACAGTAAAAATGTAATAAAGCTTTGTTGTCAAGGTTGCTCGACAAGAACTGTTTAGTGATATTTCTCAGTCACATGGTTAACAAGAACTTATATAAGTGCAGTCCATTTCTCATGAGAATTTGCCTTCATGTGTTTATGCTGAAAACAAGATAGAATGATTTGAAACATGTTATACTGCTTACATGTGGTTTAGTTACCATTTGAAGTTTAATGCATGTTTTTCTAGGAATATGTCTCATATAAAACATTGTATAATTAGAAGTAACAACCCTTGCACCATCCACTGATTCAAATCTTGTTGGATGGGGCCATATCGGTTTTTCTATTGGGTGGCATGCACCACCATCCTGCCTCGTCTTAACACTTGGGACTAGGGATGTCCTGCAATGGGCCAAACTATATGCCAGGATGATGGTGGAAAATCCTATCCCAACACTCTGGCTTGATGCCCCATCCCGGCATCCTGCTGGAGATTGACTTGAATCCTTGGAACAATCTACAAGGAGGTGTTCTCATAAACATGAAAGGAAAATGAATTGTGTGTAATTCATGCTCTGCTCTAGTCCCTCACTGGTCTACATCACTTGTGAAAATATCGTCTTGCATATGCATAGACAGTATTCTAGAAGACTTCTAGAAGGTTACATAGTAAGTCTTGTTCTTAAATTTTTCAATGGTGACTATTTGAGTTATTATACTGTTAATTTGCCATTTATATATCCAATTCCATGTTCTGAAAAGCAGTCTTTGCAGATAAGGAGCCATGCACAGAAATACTTTCTGAAGGTTCAAAAGAATGGGACAAGTGAACATGTACCGCCCCCTCGACCCAAGCGAAAAGCAGCTCATCCATATCCACAGAAAGCCTCTAAAAATGGTCAGTCCTGTTCAGCAGAACTATTACCTTTCATGCTGGAATACAGTTGCAACTCATGTTTCTTTTGGGAACATCTGCAGCTCCCTTGATACCTCAAGCAACAGCTCCACTTCAAGCTTCTTCATGTCTGCTTGAACCAGGGTATGCCCTCACGACAGATGCATCTTCGGTGCTGCGGAACTCTGCTACCAGTGCAACAGTTTCTCCACGGGCTCACAGTTCTGTTCAGCCTGTTAGTGCAACTCATGCAATAAAAGGTAAAATAATTTACTTATGTTTTTACCCTTGTTGTATAGTTTATCATTTTACAGTGGCTAGTAGTGGATATGCTAATATGTTGGCTTTGTAGATGATGTAGGACCTACTGGAGCTATTATGGCAAATAACTGCTGTTGTAGCAGCACTGAGAGCCCATCTATAACTTGGCAAACTTGTGAAACAACTGATCAAGAAAATCATGTCCCATCTCTTCGTGGTCAGTACCTCTTTCTATCATATAAATATTATTTTTGAATTGCATATTGGAATGCTTGGTGTAAAGGAAATCAAATAAATTAGTCACTCATTCATCCCTTTATTCTTCTGCTCCATTGTTCCACTTGCTTAATTTATTGACTTGTTTATCTTTTGGAATTCACTGAAGATATTAAGAGTTTGATGCTACAGTGTTGCTTGTTATGTAGTAAAATTAGGAATGCTAAATATAATCCACCAGGGTTTCTTGCATACCTAAAGGCTGAATGCTGAAGTTTTTGCCATTCCTGGCTTATATCACACTATCAACTGCATGTGCCTATATCATCAGCCTATATTTTGATATGTTCTCTTATCCAAGGAAGTTTTCAATAAATTCTTGTATGTTCAAGGTGAATCTTTGCACGGTCTTCTTGATTACTCATTCCTTGCTTCCTTTCTTATCAAATACCTTATTCTACTTCATGCTATCTTCTGGCTTCTTGTTTCCTTTTTCTCTCAGCATACATATTGAGAGACTACCTATTTCTCAAGCATACTCTCATTGCTGGGGATGTAAGTGGTTTCTGGTATATCCAATCCGATCTGATAACTTTCTTAAAATGCTGATCAAGCTGGGATATAGCTAATAGATTTTATTTAAATAGGATGCTGACAGAGATATTGGGTTTTGAGTTGTTTTCCTTTTGTCGAGATGTGGACATGAGTATGATTATGCTGTTAGATGACAGCTAATTGTGTGTGCATTATTCATTTATACGCAAAATCCACAGAAGTTCAACTTACCAAGATTCAAATATGGATATGCTTGTGCTCTTAGATTTCAGATATGGGGATCCGTTTATGTGTAACATAGGCAAAAGTGTACCAGGATCTTTCCACCACTAGATTTCTACATTTTCTTCTTATTATTTTAGATTAAGCAGCCCTTTTGTGGAAAAAAACAAACACTTTCATGCCAATAACTAGGGAGACTTGGGCACCCTAGAAAGGTTTACTGGAGACTATAAGTTTGCTATATGTTTCTGTTGAAATTGGACATAGTTATTGCTCATATTCTGTTCAGATTCATATCTATTTAAATCTGATACACTTATTGCTTGTATTTGATCCAATATCTGTGCCTGCCAACTATGGGTACAAGTCTCAAGATGTTAATGATATTTGTATTCACATTTGCATCTATGACAAAATGGGTATATGAATTTGATCATGCACATAATCAGTCAGTATCCACTCCAGTTATATGCCTCTGACATGTTGATGCTAGTAGCAATAACAAGCATTCAGACTGACTTTTGGCATGTAGTCTAGACACACCCTGTTAGACTCAAATTACATGAAAAATATGTCTGAACCTGAGTTGAAGCTGTCTTAATTGAGTAAATGTAGACAGCAAACTTTATATTCCAATGTTGAGCTGTATCTCCTGTAAGCTTTCTGTTTTTTGTCATCTTCTTCTTTTACAAATTTTCTTTTTGCATATTATCACATTTAATATTGTTAGTGTGCTGTAGAACAAGCTAGCATCCCTTGAATTGGCTTTGCCATGTTCCGGACCATTTTTCTCTCTTTATAATATCAGTGGGTAGTGGGTACATTTTCTGCACAAGTTTGACAGGTGGAAGATGCTCTGATACTTGTGCATTTTTTCCATCAAAGCATAGTGTGTATATTAGAACTTTTCATATATGTTCGCTTCAAGTTTTACATTTCATGATTTTCAACTGGATAACCATTACTTCTGACATGCAGTAATTCTGTTAGCTGGAATATTCCCTTACTCACCCTTTTATCTTCTCTTTGGTGTTTCATGAAGTTATGCCAGACTTCACTCAGGTGTACAGCTTTCTTGGCAGTGTGTTTGACCCAAATGCAAGTGGTCAGTTGAAGAAACTGAAAGAAATGGATCCAATTGATGTGGAAACAGTATGCCATCTTCAAGCTCAATCTTGTTCTTACTGTTCTTTTTGCCTTTGCAGAAAACGTTGATTCTTTATTTAGCAATTCATATCATATAAGAGTTTATAGTCGTATCATGAAATGGCTGTTTAATTCAGTTGTCCCAGTGTTTAATTTGGAAGAATATTAGTAATAATTAAGCAGTATTATGATTAATTTGTTTTCTGATTGGATAGATTCACTAAAATCAAAACCCTTGATTGGTGTTATTCACAGCTAAGTGTTCTGGTTAAATGGATAGATGAAAAGGTTACACTAGGAAGAAAAGATTATGCCACTAAATCTTTTTCCCGAGGAAAAAGATTTAGTGGCACAATGACTTTGTTACCTATGTGTTAAGAGTTTCTTGTATGTGCACACCACATATGCATAGTGGATTCATGTGTTTGATACATATTCATGAACACAGAAACATATTTGATCTTGCATGCAATGCATTTTTTTCTTCCTGATTTCTTTTTTGCCTTCCATGACTGTGTCAATCATTTCATCACATCTGAGATAGTAACAAATAACAAAATATTCAAGTCCTAACATTCTCTTCCTCAATCTAATATAATTAAAGTGCTTCATGTTGCATCGTTCACATTTTGCAATTTTAAATTCCTTATTAGGTGGTGGTTTTCAAGTTTGTTAAATTTGGCAAATTTTTCAGGGGCAACAAGTTCCATTGATTATGAGAATTAAAGACTGTGGCATCACCATTAAAATTGATAAAACTTGGGCCAAGCTTAAAAGAGCATTGTGGTGCAACGTTTGATGTATCAGGTGCCATGCCTAAAGCTTAAAAAACATACTTACTTAACCTTAGTTTATTTTTGCAGTTTGGACCAGATTGATATAATAATAATCAAAGTAGTCACAGTCTGAACAATAAACATGTTTGACTCAAAACAATTTGTTTGTTACAGTTTATCGCAAATGTGCTTGTGGATGGCAATGTAAATATAGCCAAGCATACTTAACCTAGCCTTTTTAACAACTCTTTTTCGTATTCATTGACTGACATCAAATAAAACTATGTAGTATCGAATATAATAGGTGCATGGATCATGAAGGTCAAAGTCACCAAAACTATAACTATATTTAAGGACTGTAATGTACATTAACCATACCAATTATAATAATCATCTTAGGCTTAACAACTCACAAGAACATAACAAACACAGATTTGCAGTAACATACGAATTATCAAGAAACTTGAAATGAATGAAATTTCTAGCATTTCATTTTCCAAAATCTTTTTTTTATAAAAGTTAAAAAAAATGATTTTAGGATTTTTCGTTTCTCAAAAGATTTTTGTAGTTACATGGATGTGAAAACAGTTAGATCATTGATAAGAGAGAGTTTTTTTTAACATTTTAATTGAGATTTTAGCATTTGTTAATACTCAATAGGTATAAATGGAAGTTGTTTTGATGTACTTGATAAACTAATTATGTAGCTCTTGCTGTGTTTGCTGATCCATTAAGCTGGCTCTTTACATATTGGATAATGCTTTTAGGTTAAGAAAATTAAACATGGCATATCCCATTATTAAACAATTTATTATTGAACGACTAAAGTAGATATAAATATATACTTTGATGTTTATTAATTAAGTTCTTGGAGACTGATTCATCTCAGCTACTTTTGAATGTTACAGGATAATATTGTCATTAATTATTTTGAATCTTTTTACTTCATTTTAGAAAGGGCAGCATGTATCCCTTGAACAGTTGTGCTTTGATGTTGATCTTTCTGTTGCATCATAGCACAACTTTATCTATCATACGCACATTTTATATTTTAATCAACTCTCTTCAGTGAAAATATGTGAGGATATTCATTCCATTGTTAGATTACTAGTGTATAATCCATACACGTTTGCTTTCCATTGTTTTCCATAAAAGATTGATGTTTTCAATGGTTGTTCAGGTATTGCTGTTGATGAAGAATCTATCGATTAATTTGATCAGCCCTGAATTCGAGCCCCATGTAAGTGACTTCATTTTCTTTCTAATTTATTTTAATAGTTAATGGTTAGCTTTGAGGCTTTTGATTCTTGCATGTCTGAATTGCCTGTTCTTTCCATCTCCAACCAGAAAGCTAGTAACTTGAAACTGCATTCAATATTTTTCATTCTATTTTTTATATTTAATTACCGATCAAAATCATTGCTTACTTGATGTCTATTAGTAACAAATTGTTTGTGGTGTGTTGGGGATGGCAATATGCCGGTATAAGTCATGCTAGTGTTGCATCAAGTTCAACTATTAAGAACTACTAAGCCTGACTAGAACCCAATGCAACTTGCTAGCAGATTAGGATTAGCTAAGCCGAAGATTAGGATTAGCTAAGCCGAACTTACTAGTGAATTAAATTGTGTATTAACCTTAATATTTTAAAAAGCGGAAGCTGTATCCATGTGATCAGGTCACTGCATAGTGCATGTGTTTTGTAGGTGTATATGCAGGCCCATGTATGGTTTATATTTTTAAATACTTACAAATAAATAAAATAAATATATATAAATGCTTAGAAATAAGAAATTAATTAGAAAAAAAATAAGAAAAGGAATAAAGTATGCACATGACTTATTTGAGACTTTTGTGTGCATGTTGTAAGTTTTAACATAACATGACATGTTAACCTAGTAAAATGCTAATATTGTCCTGTGAAAATTGACTGTGCTCAAACTTGCAGCAACAAAGAGTATAATATAAGTTGCTACAAAGAACCGTTAGAAGTCTAAAACAAAGTCTAAATGTTGAAGCACATACTTCATATACAAAAGTAGCAAAACATATAGTACTTAAGGTATGTGGCTGCATATGCAGCCACATTTGTAGTATATGACCACATATCCGGCTGCCCAGAATGCATAAACTGACTGCATACGGCCTGTGTGGTGCAATCCAAGAGCCTTTTCCAAATACATGGCCTCATAAAATGCTTGTTAAAATGGTGATTGACATGGACGCAAACTGGATTATACAAGAAGTGGGTAAAAAGAAATCAAAAAATGAGAATCAAATGGACAGAAATTGGTGCTAGTTAGGTCAAGCCATTGCTGTTGGCTAGTTGACAGGGATGGTGGGCCAATGAAGGGTGGAAGTGAGGATAACCTGGAAGATCAGGATGATGGATGAGGGCAAATCTACTATCGCATTAGAATGCCCTCAAGGTGATGTTAGTGAGGAGAAATGAGGCCTCCGTAAGGCTTCGCTATAACTAGTGGCAGGGTGATGTTAATAGGTGATGGATCTGCATTGGAGCTGGATGATCACTGGCTGCAGAGTAAAGGAGTGTTTCAGATTTGGATCTAGGCAGGGGATTAGATGGTGGTAAAATGGAGTTTGGGAGGAAGCGGGCAATGGATCTATAACATGACAGGGTGATTGATGTGGCAAAGGGATGCCATGAAGGTGGGCGAAGTAGAGGAGAGGAGAGGGTAGGGGAAGAAGAACATAGGAAAGGGGAGGGGAGAGGAAAGTGAAAAGGGAGAGAGGAAAGGAGGGGGGAGAGAGAGGCAAAGAGAGAAGAAGAGGGGTGAAGGAGAAGAGAGGAGATGAGTCATTGGGCGTTAGAGTGTATGAGTGGTAGAGTGGGATCAAGTTTAGAGGTAGGTTATTTTTATTTTTTACTTGTTTTTGGAAGGATATAGGACATGGTATAATTTGATATTTCTGATAATATAATACACTTTTAATTGATAGGTTTTTGACCCATAAGATTAGAACCCTATAATCCAAACCAAACCGCATCTGTTGGTGGTTGGGTGTTTTGGTTCCATAACAGACCTGCATACTCAATCGGTTGGCTTGTATGGGATGGGTCTGTGCAATTGGTTTGAGTTACAATTGCCACCCATATGGTCATTATATGCTTAAATGATATTCTATAATAAATATTTATTTATAAGATGGCTAGCTTGCATAGATTTCTTTGTAGTAAAATGTGTCTCTCTGACTTCAATATGTACTCTCTATCTGCTTACATCTATGTTTATATGTGTGCGCGCACATATATTTGTACGTAAGAAAATATCCATATATGTACATACATTTGGTCAATGCTTATGTGTATATATTCCAGTAAAGGGATCTGCAAGAAAAATCGACTTTGTTACTATATTTGCAAAAATGTGCCACTTTTTTTTTTGGTAGTAGTTGTAGTTTATTTTGGACTTTGGTAGACCATTGTGCCTCAACCTTTAAATGAGTGCACACATTTAGCTTAATCAATGGTCACATATTGGTAACTTGTGCCAAGATAATATAGGTCGGTACACATAAAGTTGTCCTATTAGTCATGAAGGCTGGGGGTACAGTGGTCCAATGAAGTCCAACATGGACCATTTTTGCCAAAACAAGAAAAAGGTAGCTCCTTTTTTTCAAATATGAGATTAAAGTGGATTTTTCTTGCACAAATCCCATAGATATGGTCTGTTTTAATAATCAGTACAGGTGCACTTTCAAACACATGTTTAGAGAAAAAGGTGTAATTTGAACCAATATAGTTGGCTTGAACGGATAAAATTTGCAAATCATAAGTTCAGAGAGATAAGAAAAGGGGTTTAGCGCAAGTCATTACATAGAGTGGTCGAGAAAGAAAAGGCAGGTGCATCTATATTTTTTTTCCAATTTTGTTCATGTAAACAATCTATCAAGTATGAAGTTTTAATATATGGATGTACTTTTTTTTCCACCTAGGAGCAAATTTGATGGAACCAAAGACCCAAACTTGCATGTTTGTCATAGCATAGATATATATACTGCTTCATATTTGTTAGTGTAGGGAAGAACAAACTTCTAAAATGGTTTTACATCATCCATTATATGTGGTTGATTTTCTCATGATTGTTGAATAAAACATAATATAGGAGAACAAAATTTTTGTGTGCTAATATAACTTTCTTGCAATTTCTTATGGTTGAAGCTAAGGTTTTAAATCCCATGGATGGGGCTGTCCCGATTTTTTCTAGGAATAGGAACCGCCGCTATCTCGTCTTGTCCCAATACTTAGGATAGGGGATGTCCCAAGATATTTCAATCAGAATGTTGGGATGCTGGCGGGATGTTTTGTCCCGACACATGGGATGGTATCCTGTGTTGGTGTCTCGCAAGATGTCCTACCGGGACTTGGATCGTTGGTTGAAGCTAAGATTTTTTGTGAAACAATATTTAGATGAAGGAAAGTAGAAACATCTTGGACTGCCTGAGTTGGGCATACTAAATAAGGACAGTTCCTGGTTTCGGTTTGGGATGCCAATAACTAGTCCAAACCAAGCAGAACTGCCCGAATCTGCTTTCAATTGGTTCTTGCCAGTTCCAGGCCTGTCATGGGCTAAACAAAGGGAAAAGGCTGTGGTGATGCCTTTGTCCTCTCATTTATCATCAACCTTCACTTACTGATGTGGTGCAGTATTGGTTCCCTTCCTAACTGGTATTGCACCTGGTATCAGTTAAGGAAACTTCAATTTAGATATACATACTACCATGGAAAAATCAATGAGGTTAATTTTTCTAAAACTATGTATACGAGAAAGTTGCCATACATGTAAGCATGTTGTATATGAAAAACTCCGATAGAGTCTGCGAAGTGAATTGAATTTGAAGCAAGTCATTCTGGAGTCTCATACTCAATGAGGTAGCTACTCATTTCTGAGAAGCTTTAAAAGTTCATCAGGTTCTTATCTCCTGTAGAAGGTTTCTCTTGCATTTTTCTGACACTGGATAGTAAGTTAACAAATACAATCTATTATCTGAACTTCTCTTTTTAATCTCTTTTTTCCTCCAGAGATGGAACCTGCTGCACCTATAAACTGTTGTCAACTTTTGTGTTAATTTTCTTTTAATACATTTAGGAGTTGCTTAATCTATTCATACTTTCTGACCACCCTATAGAATGGTTGCTAGAAATATTTCTTCGTTAGTGGTCTAACCTTAGTCCAGCCTGTAGACTTTTCGTGGCTTCATGGTTGATGACATCTATCATTTATGAACAACTTCACTTTGATGTATAAAGGGCTTTCTATGACATCTATACGGATCTGTTATATGTCTACCTGTTTGAAGATTTGGGAAATTCTGTTGTGTTTCAGCACAATTGACTCATGAGCTTAAACATACTACCTTTTTGCAGAGAAGGTTGCTTTCATCATACAGTGCCTGCACAGAGGAAGCTAAACCTGGTAGTGCTAACAAGTCTCTCCAAGTTAGCGAAAGTATGAATACTTCATTCATGTAAGTTCTTCATATCCTTGTATACGCACACTTCGAAACTTTTGTCTTCTGCATGATCAACTGACTGCATATTTGGAAATCAGGGTGAAAGGTGAATGAATGGCATTCAAGCTTCTATGGCTGTAATATATTCTGTTTGCAGTGTCTCCAAGTTTTGTGTAAAATACAGTAATACACTCAAGGCAGTGAGGATTAGCCTGCACAGCTAAGTGGGGAGTTTCTCCATTGTCCATAGTGAACTATCTCGAAACACAAAACTTGAGGTCTAGAATAATGTTTGCAGTGAGATCTTGACAACTGGTTATGAGATCATTCTTGTACATATCCCTGACATCTTCTGTTTCGTAGGGTTTTGATTTGTACATATATATGTATGTATCTATATCAGTTTTTGCAATCTATGTAAATTTCTAAGAATTTGTGCCAGCATAAAGGATGCATGCTGCTTGATTCCTCCTGTATCTATATTTTATGTCAGTGTCCTATGTAGAATCCCTGACACAGTACGTCTTAAAGTTTTTATGAAATGTGTAACAGGGGAGAGTTACTCTTGAATAATGACATATTGCTGACACATGTAGTCTATTGCTTACTGTATTTTGATAATTTCTTGCGAATGGACCTTTTCAGCAGAAGAGGCTATTATTACTGTAAGCTGGTGTTTAATTTTTTATTTTAATAATTCAAATAAGATGGTGTTTTCACTATACATGTTGTAGCATGTGAACTTTGGAATATTGAATATATATATATATATATCTTAATGTTGCACAAAAGGGGAAATGCTTTGGTGCAGTATATGGCTCCTGAAAAATAGTTCGTATCTAAATTAGAACATTCATATGCTTGGTGGTAATCCATTACTGAATCAGAATTTATATATCTATTGCTATATAATGATAATGGAAGAAAGGAGAGAGCCGTATGAAGCAAAGAGTAAAAACTAGTAACGATTGGGTTCAGTTGGATTGAACTCGTGTGCATCTTCCAGGTAGAGATCTGTTCGGGTATTTTCAGCATCCACATAATTCCACACAGCCAGAAGACTTGGGCAAGAGATTCCGTAAGATCACACTTAAAGCACCTTTTAGGAGCTTAAAAGGGGCAAAGAGAAAAGAGTGTTAGTCCAAGTGAGCTAGGTGAGTCTCTGCCCTTGCTCTAATACTTTAGTCTAATACTTAATTTTTTCCCTCACCAAAAAAGTTGAGTATTTTGTGCATGCACGGTTAGACTAGTGTGGTTAAACGTAGGAGTGGCTGACTGCTAGCTAGAATGGGATCTCTGAAGTTTGGTTTGCAAGGGTATTCCTTCAAATGAGACAAGCATGCTTACATATTAATGTAACATCAATTTTTTTTTATAAGAAAAAGGAAGGAGAGGGGGAGATAAATCCTGGTGTAGCTACTCTCAACTGGGTTTCAATCCCGTCAGGTTATGTTCGATTCCGGTCATAATTTTTTCGCATACTCTCCTCACCACCGGTGAGTACGTCAGCCTGACATCACTAACATGTCGGAGTAGTGCGCTCTCTCGCCACCCAGATCACGTGTTTCAGAAAAATTTTTGGATTTAATCGAGTTACCTGCGAGGATCATGCTTTGAATCCGTGACTGGTGAAAGATGAGGCTAAGCCTCTATGAACCGAGCTACCATCTTAGCGGTAGTGTACCATCAATCTTTGATGGGGAGAATTTTCTTTGTGTTAGATGATTGCACATTTTTAGGCCTTATAATCCAAAGTTGTAAGTTTGACTGCAACCAAAGGAACTGGTCCTGTAAGAATCAACATCAAACTTATAAAATATTACTTCTTGGCAACAACTTGTAGTGAAAAAAGAAATAAAAATGAAGACTATCTTATAATCCGAAGTTGGAAGTCTGACTGCAACCAAATGAACTAGTCCTATAAGAATCAACATCAAACTTATAAAATATTACTTCTTGGCAACAACTTGTAGTGGAAAAAGAAATAAAAATGAAGACTATCTTCTAATCCGAAGTTGGAAGTTTGACTGCAACCAAATGAACCAGCCCTCTAAGAATCAACATCAAACTTATAAAATATTGGTTCTTGGCATCAACTTGCAGTGAAAAAGGAAATAAAAATGAAGGCGAGGTTATCTGTTGGGCTGTCTAGAGGATATTCGCCTCTTGCTGTTGTGCAAGAAAATGCCCTCCTTTTCTCCAACCATACTGCAGAATTTAAGGAAAATATGAGAAGATATCGAACTTAGGGGGTAGGAGACTACCTAGCAAGCAGCATACACATGGGGAACCACATTGTGCTGCAAAGTACTACATGCTTTTTGAGCTGGGTGATGCTGCAGAGATCACGCCCCTTCACTTGGAGGTGTTCACCATTATTTGGTCTTGGACAATTTGATTTGTTTGGGACTTCTGTCTGTCCAGCAAAAAAAAAAAAATATAATTTTTTTTTAATTTAGATTAATATTAATTGATATTTTTTTTATTAAAATTTGGATTAATTTTATGATCCATGTCGATAGATATAGGTTGAGCCGATTATAATGTGATTATTGATTGGCTTAGAAGCGTCTCATGTGATTTGGTGTGGTTGAGACGGCACAGTATAGGTCTTAGCCTGACTTGACTCGTGATGAGTGGGTCAGTTAGGACATTTTCATTTTATTGGCTAGGTCCCCTCTCCGCTTCCTCTATTTATATATATCACGTATTCGGTGATTGATGATACGGTGATTTTTTTCATCGAGAGCCGCCTTTCTGAGAAAGACCGGAGAGAAGGACTTTGCCTACGGTGTTCGTGTGAGCATTGAGATCATGGGACTATGGCGAATACATGTATGCAATTCTTTTTCTCAGATCTATTTATGATTCTAATCTTTGATCGATTCTAGAGATTTAGAAATTATTTTTCCTACATTTGGTATCAGATCCCTGGTATCCAAAAGATTAGAAATATTGTTTTCATCATATTAGATTTGATAAAATAAAATCTTTCCCACCGATCTTTTTAGATCTATGCATACCGGACATTGTCCATGCTGTGGGATGACCGACGGCATCGAGATAACACTACCGTGACCGGAGGTGGTAGGAGAAACCGATAAGATCGACCGACGATCTCTGTTTTTAATACCCCAGATAATAAAAAAAACCAAATTCGGCGGTGGTCGGGCATCAAGACCCGATCCCGGTCAGTGGAATGCTGGATCTCGGTCGATTGACTGAGATCCCAAACCAAACACACACCAAAAAAAAAAAAAAAATTGTATGGTGGTCGACTGTCCCTGGGCAATGACCAGCGGCCATGTTTCCTAGCTCGTCTTCGTTTCCGGTCGATTTTCATGACCGGACCTGCCCACCTCCTCTTCCTTTCCCCGTGGCGGTGATCCGCTGGCCGATCGAACAGAAACAAAAAAAATTTATTAGGGAAGAGTCTTACCTCGTCCCGTCGGCCGTCGGAGGCGTTTTGACCTTCGACGTCTTCACCGGAGTCAACGACCGGCTCTTCTTGGCCGGCCCTGGTGGCGATTTCGTCGACGGTGGCATCGATGGGTAGAACTAAGAAAGGGGTTTTGAGAATGCTCTGTGGTTTTTTTTTTTATTTGGGCCTGATTGTGGGGAAGAAGAAAGGTTTTGTATTCAAACCCAGTAACCCAATAACCCAATACCCAATAAATTATAAAAAAAGACCCATTTTGTACTAAAGTCCATGGGTTTTCTAGAATTATATAGAAGCCCTTTTATAGTTGAGTCCCTCCAAAAACTTATAATTAAATTTTGGTCCAAAAGGCCATTTTGCATTTAGGCCCCTGAATTTTCTAAAATTATAAATAGTCCTTTTACAGTTAAGACCCTAACAAATTTATAATTATATTTTGGTCCAAAATATGTTGGAGGGGCATGGGTGGATCCTTATGGTTATTTTTATTAATGATGTACATTTTGGAATGTAATGATATTTGTAAAATGGATCAGTGGATGCATGTTGATTAGTATCCTATTATGACTGATCGTATTAGACATACATTTGTTTTGCAAGTATCCTTTTATTTTGACTTGGATATTTATTCCTTGTATGCATAATTTTATGGGTTGGCATAAATATTTATCATCAAAGTGGTTTGTTTGTGTCAGTCTATCGACTTGTTTATCATGCGAAGAATATTTTTTGGTTATGACATACAACCACCTGTCCAAAGGGGGTTGTATGTTTTAACTATAAAATGTGGCATGGAGCATTTTGTTGCTAAGGTACTCTAGCTTCCTTGGACCTGTCTACCCAAAGGGAATAAGTTCAGGAATGCTAGAAAATCTGATTAGCTTGTGGCTTCATGTGAAGAGCACTAATACATATTATATGTTCTGTCTAAAGAAAAATGTGTGATATTGTGTTTGTGCTCTTATTTGTTATTATCATATGATATGTTTGTAGTATGTCCGTTAATTAATGTTTGTCATTCCTTATTTTGATTGTACAGTTACTTTTGGTGTGAACAACAACAATGCTGTTGTTGAGGTGCTTACTGGGTCAAACTATAAGAAATGGAGGCAAGGCCTAGAGTTTGCTCTTAGAATTACTGACATTGATCTTGCATTGCGTGAGCGCAGACTCGATGATTTGAATGATCAAAGCACCATTGAACAGAAGGACTACCTTGCTAAATGGGAGAAGTCGAACAAACTCAGTCTGATTACAATTAAGAGGTCAATTTTAGAACATCTCCTGAGTGGTTTACCCAAGTCTGACAATGCGAAAGAGTTGCTGGATGCTATTGAGCAGAGGTATCTCGTATCTAATAATGCTGAGATCGGATCCCCGATGAAGGCATTGATAACCATGACATATAATAATATTGAGGGTGTCAGAGAGTACATTCTGAAGATGGTTCATATCCAATCTAAGCTCAAGGGTCTAAAGATTGATCTATCGGATTCCTTCATTGTGTCACATGCCTTGAATTCCTTGCCTATAGAATTTTCTCATATCAAGACTGCCTACAATACTCTTGATGAAACATGGAATGTTAATGACCTGATCACTAAGTATGTTGCTGAAGAAGAAAAGGTCAAGAAAGAGAAGAATGATAGTGCCATCCTTACTCATCAACATCAAACTCAAGCTGGTAAGCATTTTGTACATAAGAAAAAGGGAAAGCCTACTGCTCCTAGACAGTCTTAGGATTCTAAGAGGGATGGAAAAGGTCACGATTAGAATCGTTTCATAGGAGGTCCCAAGGCTGCTATTAAGAAGAAGATCAAGTGCTTCCTCTGTAAAAAGAAAGGACACATAAGAAGTCAGTGCTTTAAGTTCAAGTCCTGGTTAGAAAAGAAAGAAAAATAGAGAGGTAAGCCCCTTGGTTTAGTCTGTTATGAATCTAGTATGGTCAATATCCTTATTAATTCTTGATGGATAGATAGTGGAGCTTTGACTCATGTTGTTATTTCTCTACAGGGGATGATAAACAAATGGAATCCAAGCCTGAATGAGAGCAAGTTGAAGGTTGGAAATGATTCTGAAGTCGAAGTAGAGTGTGTAGGAGTTGTCAAGTTATGCTTAGAGTCTGGTTTTGTAATTATTTTAAAAAATACCTTTTATGTACCTTCCTTTTGAAATAATTTGATTTCTATTTCATCCTTAGATAGGCTTGGTTATGGATTCATGTTTAGTAATAAAAGAGTTGATTTGATATTCAATTCGAAAATTGTTGGCTATGATTTTTTGGTTGATGGCTTATACAGATTGTCTCTGGCTACTGATGATTCTAATGCTTCTTTAAGTATTGACAATATTGTTGCCAAATGTCCAAGGATTAATGATAAATCATTTATGTTATAGCATAAATGCTTGGGACATATTTCAAAGAAAAGAAGAACTAGATTAATCACTGATGACATCCTACCTGTTTTGGATCTTGGGGACATTGAGACTTGTGTTGACTGTATTAAAGAAAAATTGACCAAAACCAAGAAGAAAGGGGCAATTCGAAGTTCAAACCTTTTGGGAATTATTCACATTGATATAAGTGGAACTCATTTTTCTACAATTTATGGAAATAGATATTTTATCACTTTTATTGATGACTTTTTTCGATATAGCTATATTTTTTTGATTAAAAAAAGTCTGATGCCCTTCAAAAATTTAAGATTTTTAAAATTGAAGTTGAGAAATAATTAGGAAAAGTCATCAAGATTGTGAGATATGATCATTGAGGTGAGTACTATGGTAGACATGATGTGGCTGGGCAGCAAATGGATCCGTTTGCCAAGTATTTACAGGACTGCTGGATTGTTCCTTAATATACTATGCCTGAAAGTCCTGAGCAAAATGGTGTGGTCGAAAGGCAGAATCGCACCCTCAAAGATATGATGCGGAGCATGATGAGTAGTTCTAATATGCCAAAATTTTTATGGGATGAAGCTCTCAAGACTGCTTTATATATACTCAACAGAATTCCCAGTAAATCTGTATTGAAGACACCTTTTAAACTATGGACCGGAAGAAAATCTAGTTTAAATCATTTCCGGGTTTGCGGTTATCCTGCAGAAGTAAAATTATACAATTCTTCAAAGAAAATGACTGATCCCAAAACAAGTCGTTGTTACTTCATTGGATATCCGAAACATTCTAAAGGATATAGGTTTTATAGTCAAGAAAGAGGTAACATAATTATGGAGTCTCTTACTGCAAAGTTTCAAAAACTTGATGTGGCTGATGAAGGATCTTCATTTACTACTGATGATGATAATGCACAAGGGGAAACTATTTCTATTCCCATATCCAGTTAGAATGATAATTTGATTCCTGCTCCTATTGAAGGAATGGATGATGAAATCCATGATCCTCTGGGCCTATTCAGAATTTTCAACTAGTGGAAGAAGTCCAAGTTTGAAGATCTGCTATACAAAGAAGATCTGCAATTTCAGATGATTTTTATATTTATCTTGGGGTGAATGATTTTGATATTGCGCATATGGTTGACCCAGTTACTTATATTGATGCTGTCAGTTCTCCCCAGTCTGATCTATGATAAATGCTATGAAAGAGGAGATACAATCTATGGCCCATAATGATGTATGGGAGCTTATTGAGCCTCCTGATGGTTGTAAACCTATTGGATGCAAGTGGGTATACAAAATTAAAAGAGATTCCAAGGGGAGAGTTGAGCGTTTCAAGGCCAGACTAGTTGCAAAAGACTCCACTCAAAGAGAAGGAATTGATTTCACTAAAACTTTCTCTTTAGTATCTTCAAAATATTCTTTCAGAATAATTATGTCCTTGGTGGCTCATTATGATCTAGAGCTACATTAGATGGATGTTAGAACTATTTTCCTGAATGGTAATCTTAGTGAAGAGGTCTACATGAAGCAACCAGAAGATTTTCAAGAAAGCGGAAAAGAACACTTAGTATGCAAATTAAACAGGTCCATCTATGGTTTGAAGCAAGCATCACGACAATGGTACCTCAAGTTTGATGAAGTTGTGACCTCTCTTGGTTTTGAGAAACATAAAATTGATCAATGTATACATCTCAAGATCAATGGGAGGAATTTTATCTTCCTTGTTTTATATGTTGATGATATCCTGCTTGCTAGCAGTGATTTTGGTTTTCTTTCTGAGACCAAATAAATGTTATCTAATAATTTTGATAGGAAAGATCTTGGTGAGACATCCTTTATTTTGGAAATTGAAATTCACAGGGACATATCTCGTTATCTATTGGGTTTGTCACAAAATGCATACATTGACAGAATTTTTCAGTGATTTAGAATGCAAAATTATAGACCTTGTGATTTCCCTGTTGTTAAAGATGACAAGTTTAGTAAAGATCAATGTCCAAAGAATCAGCTTGAGAAAGATCAAATGAAAGATGTGCCTTATGCCAGTACTTTAAGGAGCTTAATGTATGCTCAAGTCTGCACCAGACCTGACATTGCCTTTATAGTGGGTGTTCTTGGTAGATACTTATCAAACCTAGGTTATCAACATTGGATTGCTGTAAAGAAAGTGATGAGGTATCACCAAAAAACCAAGGATTATATGCTCGTATATAGGAGAGTTGATAATCTTGAGTTGGTTGGATATTCGGATTTAGATTATGTCGGGTGTCCTAATGATCTGAAATCAATTTCTGGATATATTTTTATATTGACTGGTGGTGCAGTATCTTGGAAAAGTGTTAAACAGACACTGACTGCTTCTTCTACCATGTAAGCAGTTTGTATCTTGTTATGGAGCTGCTACTCAAGCTATTTGGTTAAAGAATCTTATGGCTGGACTTCATATTTTATATTCGAATTCCAGACCTGTGTTGATATATTATGATAATATAGCTGCGGTATTCTTTACAAGGAATAATAAGTCATCCAACAAGTCTAAACACATTGAGCTGAAGTATTTGGCCATCAGAGATCTTGTAAAGAATGGAGATATAATCATTGATTATATAGATACAGAGTATATGTTAGCTGATCCTCTGATTAAAGGTTTGAGGCCCATATGTTTTGTAAGAATTGTTGAAAATCGGGCATATTGAGCTCTTTTGATGTGCTTAGTTAGTGGGAGTGACTCTGTAATTAGATTTTGTTATCATCATGAATTTATTTTTATTTACATATATCATGAGTTTTTGCATGCATTGTTGTCATGATAATTATTTTGTTATGTGGTTTTATATGTGCACATGTGGAATAAAGTACAACATAGTATCTCAAGATTGAGTCTTTGTCTTGAGAATGATAGTTGTATGGGTATGTCTTATTTGATAATTATGAGATTTCATTGTGTTTGGAGACATACAGACTTTTTTTAAAGCGTGAGATTTTTCTAGCTTGTGATATAGCATGTGGTTATAGAGAAATCATGATTGAGGGTACATATATTTAATTTACTTTGATTATGAGATGTCTCTTTTGGTTATGTACCTGACTAAGATTTGGTATCGAGTTTCAGATTTGTTGTATTGTCTTGTCATTGACATCATTGTTGAGTATGTGAAACATGATGGCTTGTTGTTTGATGCCATCATGATTTCTCTTGCTTATTTTGTTTCTAAGCATATTGAAGAAAAATTGGAATACCGACAATAAAAAATAGCATGTTTTATTTGATCACCTTGATGCTATTTTCTTGCTACACTACCATACCAAGACTCATGTCACTGGTGTTTATGATAATTGTAATAATGGATAAGTCTTGTATCGATTAAGTGTACAACGGCCCCATGATTTGGCATCATGGATATTGTTGGACCGAGTCGTTTGTAGGTGCTGTCTATGGATCATATGGTGGCCATATTTTATTTTCAACCCGAGAATTATTTTTTAAAATAAAATATTTTAAAAATTATAATTAATGTAGTCCAAGTGGGAGAATGTAAGAATTTTCTTGATTTGGGCTAACATTAATTGATATTTTTATTTTATTAAAATCTGGGTTGATTTTATGGTCCATGTTGATAGACGTAGGTTGAGCCTATTATAATGTGATTATTGATTAGGCTAGGAGCACCTCATGTGATTTGGGGTTGTTGAGATGGCACAGTATAGGCCTTAGCCCGACTTGACTCATGATAGGAGGGTTAGTTAGGGTATTTTCATTTTATTGGCTAGGTCTCCTCTCCGCTTCCTCTATTTATATATATCACGATTCGATGATTGATGATACGATGATTTTTTCCATCGAGAGTCGCCTTTTCGAGGAAGACCAGAGAGAAGGACTTTGCCTACAGTGTTCGTGTGAGCATCGGGATCAGGGGACTATGGCGAATACAGGTATGCAATTCTTTTTCTCATATCTATTTATGATTCTAATCTTTGATCGATTCTAGAAATTTAGGAATTATTTTTCCTACAAAAAAGTGTACATTTCCACTTGTAATGCTATGTTGCACCCAATCACAGGACATGGGTTGTATCTTTCGCATGAAAGAAGGATTCACCCTAACAAAGCGAGGTGTGATCTAATCATGTAGGGCACGATCCAATCATAGATCTTCAATCAATTTGGATTGCATAATAATCATTTTGAGATTTGTGCAAATAAATGAATGGAAAGCTTAAAATGCTTTTAGAGCTGAACAGGATACGATCCAACAGTCGATGTCATGGATAAAAATAATAATTTTTTTTAATGTGAAATATATAATTAGAGCTCTTACTAGGGGTGGCAATTTATGACCTGACTCACCAACCCGATCCATGTTTGACCTATCATAAATAGATTTAGATTTGAAATAAACGGCTTTGGATCATAAACGGATCGATCGGTTTAACCCATTTAATAAATGGATCGGGTTTAGATTTTTTAGGCCTAACATGTTTAACCCGTTTAATCCATTTAATATACGGGTCGGATCAAGTTGAGTCAGGTTAGGTAAATAGATTATCTATTTATTAAACATGTTGGGTAGGGTTAGATTGGATGAATAGGCTATTTAATTATTAGTCGGGTTAAACAGGTCGGGTCAAGTCGGGTTAACAGGTTATCTGTTTAATAAACGAGTTAAACGGGTCGGATCGGATTTCCTGTTTATTAAATGGGTCAAGCTCAGTTTTTAAATTACAACCGATTTAATAAATAGATCGGGTTCAGGTTGAGACTTTTCTAATCCATCCCGTATATGCCCGTTCCGATCTATTTTCCATCCTTAGCTCTCACCATGCACTTACAATATGGTTGAGAGGGATAACATGTGGTTCAAGTTGGCAACTCATCATAATCTAGCAGCATCACATGCAAGTAATTACAATTTCAATTAGGGACGGCACCCCAAGTGAGTGGTAACCCACCTTGTATATTTGTATTCCAACTTTTCTAAATACAAATATTTCTTCTTCCTTGCAGAACCCAACTCGAGAAATTCTTGTAGCCAATTCAACCAATTTGTCATTTTGTTCCTTACATTCTAAGCCAGCATATGATGACAAAAATAAGGCAGGTAAGCCTTATATATATTAACCATATTCAAAAAAATGGATGCAATGAACAATTATTGCAATCAGTTTATTCACACCAGGCACACTCATTATAGAAAAGTACTGTCATGAGCTAATTCCTCATTAAACCATCCTGCGCCAATTTTTTTTTTTTTTTTTAATGAATCGGTGCATTCATAAAATAAAGTGGGAATGAATACAATCCAAAAAATCAGAAAGTAGAATATCATAAAAGCCTCTCGGGACATCTTCTGAGGAGGTTCACAAAATTTTGCCTGTATGATGAGCAACATAGGAAGCTATCCAGTCAACCACCGAATTAGCTTTTCGATAGACATGCGATAGTAGTAGTACCCCGGATGAGAACAACGATAAACGGTATCCCACCGAGTTAGCTACCATTTTTTTCCTTATTCCGGGACAAAAGCACCCTTGTTATAAAGCTATTTTAGAACTTGACAGCAAACATAAATTAAAAATTACTCCAATGTTCACCAGTCAAGTTGACTTGACTTAACTTTTTTTTTTTTTTTTTCTCTCTCTCTTTTTCTTATTCCATAACCAAACCAAGCAAAAAAGAGATTTTCTTAAAATATTATTTTTTAAAAAATATTTATGGAAGTATGCTGATTTTATATATAATTATAGGTGTAAAATAGTTTTGATGAACGAGAAGCCACGTTTGAAACCACAGGTTAGACTTGCGGTTTCAATTCAGTTGAAACCACAGGTGCAATTTGTGGTGTTAGCCAAAATGAAACCGCAGGTTGTACTTGCGATTTCAATTGAATTGAAAAGTCCAACATGCCCTTTCAACAAAAACAGGTTCATATTTTTAAAATAATTAATTTAGAAAAAAATATATCATAAAATATAAAGATTCAAAAATTTAAGAAATCATAAAAATAAAAAAATATAATAATATCAAAAATTTTATTATATTTTAAGATGTCCATGATTAAATAATAATATAATATAATATATACTTACTTAGTTATGTTTACTTTAAATTTTATTTACATAGATATCTAATATTTAAAAATGTGATAATACATTAACTTACTAATTTAATTTTGATTTATTTATATTGCTAGGAATACAATATAAAAAAATTAATATTTTAATATCTAATATTCACATATAAATAATTAATTATGGAGAAATTATCCTAGAATTTAAATATTCAAAAATTTAAGAAATCATGAAAATAGGAAAAAATATAATAATATCATAAATTTTAGAAAAAATTCTTAATTTTATTCCTGCATCTCCATTTTTCAAATAAAAACTTTAAATAATTGAAAAAACTTAAAAATTAAAAAAATATAAAGTAAAGTCATAAGTTATTCCTTAATAATAATAATATAAAATATTAATATTATAAAATAAAATAAATTGTAATATATAATAAATATATTATAATATATTAAATTATATATTATAAATTATATTTTAATATATAATATTTTATAATAAAATATTTTATAATAAATATTATAAAATATAATATTGTATTATTAAAAATATAATAAATATTTGATAATATAATATAAAATTTATAATTTAGCTAGTGCTCGTCTGGTCATTCGTTCGGTACTAGTCTAGTCACTAGTCTGGCCACCAGCCCGGTTGTCAGTCATCTATCAGGTCGGTACTAGTCTGGTCGCCAGCTCGATGCTAGTCTGGTCATTAGTCCAGCTACCAGTCTAGTCGCCAGGCCGATACCAGTTTGTCATGAGTCCGGTTGCCAGCCCGGTGTCAATCTGATTGCCAGCTCAGTGCTGTTCGGCCACCAATTCGGTAGCCAGTCTGATTGGACTAGCACCGAGCTGGTAGCCGGACTGTTACTAGCCTAGCAAGCAGACTGATGACTGGACTGGCACCGAACTGTTAGCCGAACTAGTTACTAGACTGGCACCAAGCTGGTGATCGGACTAGCAACCGAACTGGAATTGACTTGGTGACCGGACTAGCGACCGAACTAACACCGGGTTGGTAGCTAAACTGGCGGTCGAATTGGTGACCGAACTAGCATCGGCCTGGTGGCCGGACTAGTGACCAGACTATCATTGAGCTGGCGGTTGGACTAGTACCGGCTTGACAGGTAAACTGGAGACTGGACTGGCATCGAAGTGGCGACCGGATTGATAACCAGATTGGTGGCTAAACTATCATTGGATAGGCGATCGGATTGACATCGTGCTGGCGACTAGACTAGCACCGGGCTTGCGATCAGACTGGCACTGACTTGACAGGCTAATTGATGACCAGACTAGCACCAGCTAAATTATAAATATTATATTATATTATAAAATATTTATTATATTCATTATATTTTATAATATAATATATAATAATATATTTATTATATTTATTATATTATTTAAATTATTTATTATGTAATAAGATGAATTTTATTTTATAATATTAATATTTAAAATATTATTAAAGAATAACTTATGACTTTACTTATATATTTTTTTATTTTTATTTTTTTTATTTGAAAAATAAAGATGCAGAAATAAAACTTAAAAATTTTTCTAAAATTTTAGATATTATTATTATTATTTTTCTTATTTTCATGATTTCTTAAATTTTTGAATATTTAAATTCCATGATAATTTCTCCATAATTAGTTTTTTAAATGTGAATATTATATATTAAAATATTAATTTTTTATATTGTATTCCTAGCAATATAAATAAATCAAAATTTAATTACTAAGTTAATGTATTATCATATTTTTAAATATTAGGTATTTATTTAAATAAAATTTAAAGTAAACATAACTAAGTAATTATATATTATATTATTATTTAATCATGGATATTTTAAAATATACTAAAATTTTTGATATTACTATAATTCTTTTTCTATTTTTATGATTTTTAAATTTTTAAATATTTATATTTCATGATATATATTTTTTGAATTAATTATTTTATAAATATGAATTGGTTTTTTATTGGAAAATTGATGAGGGACGAACTTTAACTAATAATGGATGATATGAAAGGGATGAACATGAAGATAAACTAGATTAAAGAAAAAAAATATTTCTGATTTTATTTTGGTTTAGTTCCCGAAAATAGCCAAGACCAGGTTAGGGTTATATGTAACAGTTAGAATTCTACCCACATGCTAGAAACAATCAAGGAGAAAAAGAAAAAAAAATCCTAGGATTAAGAAACACCTATAGGACATGCTCTAACTTCAAGAAATCAGACTACGAGAGAAGGGAATGGGTCTATATATCTAGCAATGACTTGATGTCGTAGAAGAGATCTCACGTCTCGGATCGATGCATGGATGACAAAGCCTCTTCCCCGCGGATCCGTCGACTTTTTATCAGTTGATTTCGGGGGCAAGGAAGACTTCATCTAAAGGGCGTGGCACTGGAGGGATCCTGTAAACATCAAGGATTACGGTAAAAGATAATAGAAAAATTAAAAAATTGGATGTTAGAGTAGAAAAGAAAGCTGGCAGTGCTGGAGGCTGATTAGAGGCCCGGAGGAGGATGAAGGTGCCTAGATCTGTGGGAGCGCTTGAGGTTGGAAGGAATGGCCTAGGCTGGGTTGAAGAGGGGCGGCCTAGGGTTTAGGAGGAAAGATAGTGGGCAGCCAAAAGAAAAAGATGGAAGATGAGAAGGAGGGGCGTCCTAAGTTGAAGGTGGAGGCTAGGGTTTGATAATGAAAGGCGGCTAGGGTTTATAAGAGGACTAGGGCTTGAAAGATAAATGGGCCTCACATCCACTCTCTCACGGAGGTCGATGTTCACAAGGAACAAAGGCAAAAAAGAAATAACTCAAGTTTTCATTCAATAAACAATGAAAACTTTACAAGGGAGAGGGGGTGGGTATTTATAGATTCATCCAGGTCCCTGGACTCCCAGATAGATTGGAATTACAAAGCTTGAGGGCCAAGAAAACTGGTTCCCTGTTGGATTAGGGTTACAAAAATTGAGGGCCAATAAACTCTTTTGGACTTGGGCAGCAACTTCATGGTCTTAGGTGGCCTCTTGGTGGGTTGGGCGCATAAACTCTAGGGGCATGGGCTGATTTGGGGCGCAAACATTCTTGGGCTTGAGGGGCGCCAGTTGGTTGTGGACCTGGAAGGGGCGTTGGGCTGGAGAGGGTGCCAACTGAAGAGGGCGCCCACTTACTGGGCTTGGCGGCATGAAAGGGCCCATTCCCAGGGCGCCAATGCTGGGAGGGGCCTGAGTAAAGGCCCTGGTGCATGAAGCTCCTCTTTGGTAAGGGGACCTGGTGAATTTCTTGGTTTGGTGACTCTCCTCTTGAACATGACTTGAATGAAAACCAAAATTTATAGGACTCAAACTGGGCCTAATAAAACAAATGGACTCATTTTCAGTACATGGACTCAACTGAACTGACTAAACAGGGCTCAATGGACTTAGTGAATCTAATTGACTTACTTTATTACAGGACTCAATGTTCATTACAAGACTCAATGTACTCATTGAAAAAATTTGACCAACTTTCCAACGCATGACTCAGAGATCTTCCTGGAATTCTTGTCTGCTCTTGATGTTCTGATCAAAATTCAGTTGAAATCGCAGGCCTGCGATTTCAAACATGGCTGTCCAGCCATTAAAACTATTTCAAATCCATAAATATATATAAAATTACCCTATTTTTATAAATATTGTTTTAAAAAAATAATATTTAAAAAAAATTGCAAAAAATGGTCTAATTTTATTTCGTTTTCTTAAGTTGTGTTCTGCCAAATATCTTTTTTCCTGGGAGTCATGATGTCTGCAATTTCACTGTTCAATATGGTCATGCTTTCTGCTTGGTACGTTTGTTGTGGAAAGTCCCTTGCGTGGTTGCATGGTACCGGGTAAGGCTGCAAATGGGTCGAGTTGACCCGTGACCCGACCCGACCCGATCCATTTATACCCGATCCAACCCGTTTTTATGGATCCATGGATCCGGGTTGGGTCCTAAAATTAGACTTGTTCCATTTTCCAGGTCGGGTTTGGGTTTGCTAAATTTGGACCCGACCCGATTCGAACATACTAATACTGTTAGAATTATATCTATTTAGACCTTTAAATTATAATTTAAAACTTGTATGGAACTAGTTATAATTATTTTTATATCTTAATTTATTTTAAAAATAATATTATTTGTTATATATTTTATAGTTAATAATAGTTAGCTATGTAATAATTAAAATATAGTTGTCTATATTTTATTCGGATCATATTTAGATCCAAACTTTGTATATTAGAATCGGATTATTTATGGACCCGATCCAACCCGAATGACCAGTTGGGTTGAAAATTCTAATAGTGGACCCGACCCGACCCGACCCGACCCGACCCGATTTTTTAGTGGATTGGATCTGGGTCTACTATTAGGACCCGATCAAAGAACCGGGTTGGATCGGGATCACTCAAGACCCGATCCGACCCGACCCATTTGCACCCCTAGTACCGGGAGATGCTTGTCTCGCGTGATAAGTAACACACTACATTGCAATCTTAGAGTCTCCACGTTTAAATTTACGAGATGTCTTAGTTTTTTTTATAAAAAAATTACTTTTTAATTTATATTAAAAGAAAATGATGGTGGTACTGTATTATTCGATTTTTTTTATAAGACAAAAGGAAGAGGGAGGATAAAGCCGTAGCTATCCCTCACTGAGGTCCCCTCCCCGTCAGACAATGTTCGATTCAGGTCGCATGTTTTCGCGTGCCCTCTCCATCATAGATGAGTACGTCAGCCTGACCCCGCTAAGCCGATGGAATAGTGCGCTCTCCCCCCATCCCGGTCACCTAGGCGCACACTGGATTTAATCGAGTCACTCACTGGGGCCCCTCCTCGCCAGACCATGTTCGATTCGGGTTACATGTTTTCGCGTGCCCACCCCATCATAGATGAGTATGTCAGCCTGACCTCGCTAAGTTGACGGAGTAGTGCGCTCTTCTTCCATCCTGGTCACGTGCTCTAGGGCGCATCCTGGATTTAATCGAGTCACTCGTAGGGATCATGCCACAAACTCGTGATCGGTGAGTGAGAAATTTAAGCTTCTATCAATCGGACTACTGCCTTAGCGATGGTACCATTCGATTTTCATTATATTATATGAATTTACTTAACTTTTTGTTGAACCATGTAAATTTGAAAAACAGAATAATAAATATTTTAAAATTATAGTTTCTACTCTCCTGTACCACTCTTGCCTACATCTATCTCATGGTACAAAAGGACTCTAGTGCCCCAGCCCAGAGAACCCATGCTCAGATTGCCAAGCATGGCCAATGTCCCGCCTGACCATTAAAAAAATAAAAGAAAAAAGAAAAAAAAATGCTGTTTCCAGAAATTAATGGGCTTATTGCAACTAGAACGTCGGTTATCATTTTAACCAAATATAGTAATCAGCATTATTAGCAATCTATTCAGTGATAATCTATCTTACAGGCAATCCATATTACCATTCAGGATTTCCTGGTGATCCACCAAACATGACCTAAGAGGAACGAAGATCATATGGGGCGGGCACCAACCAAGAAAATACAAGAGAATTCTCAATTTTGCCATGTTTTTTTCTAATACCCATTTCACACGAGATCCAAAAATCCAAAGCTTCTGTTGTTAATTGAGTCATCAATCCCATAATTTAAATTTTTTAATAAAAAATTACATAATATTCTTTTCCTTCCTCATTTTTAGAAAATAATTTTTATTGATATACACTACATGACCATATGATATACATCAAGTAAAGTAGTCATCTAATAAGCTAATGCATAACTTTAAATAAATTGATATATAATTTTTAAAATATAATATTTATTAATAAATAATATAATATTACATGATATATATACCTAGCTAATTAGTTATCTATCAACTTAATATATATCTTTAACCAAATTGATATATAATTTCTAGATCATTATGTTCACTAGCTAGCATGTAATAGAATAGAACAGGGGGAGAAAGAGTACTTTTCGTACAAGAAGGAAGAGAGTAAAATTAATAGGAAAAGAGAACTTAATATTTTATTGAGATTTTTTTACAACTCTCTTAATCCAAGATGATTTAAGTACATCTCCTTGTATAGAAAATTTTATGACCCTTCACCTATCCTTCACAAATTACCAAAAATCATATTTAATTTAAGTGACATTTTGGTTTCATACATGTGAAGGAATTCTAAGAAAATTTTATAGAATATCTTAAAAGTCATTGCTAATAATAAGACAATATTAATTCAATGACCCTTGGAAGTATCAAAGGACTCTTGGAACAAGACAACATTAATTCTATGATCCTTGAAAGTATCAAAGGACTCTTAGAAACTTGTTCACAATTAAGTATAACTTTTTCCAGGATTTCCAACACCTCCCTTTAAACTTAATTGTCTTCCATCATTCATACCAAGTAGTTCCTTGAATTTGTTGAAGAGATTAGCTCCAAGTGGTTTAATGAAAATGTTGACAATTTGGTCATGAGTTTGAAAATAAATAAGCTCCACATCTTTGTTCTTCACATGCTCCCAGATTGAATGGAAGCTAATATCTATATATTTGCTCCTTTGATGATAAACTGGATTCTTTCCCAAAGCAATTATTGACTTGATATCAATGTAAATTTGTGTAGCTTCATTTTGATCAAAATTAATCTTCTTTAATAAGCTTCTTAGCTATATTGCATGACAAACACATGAAGATGCCACAACATATTCGGCTTCACAAGTTGAAAGAGTAACAATCGATCGCTTCTTTGACATCCATAAGAATGTCATATCATCCATGAAAAATACAAATCTAGAAGTACTTTTCTGGTTATTTTAGAATGAGAATAAAATAAGCCAAGACTTGGAGTACCTTGAATATAGAGTAGGATTCTTTTAGCGGCCTTCCAATGAGATGATTTTGATTCCTCCATGGATCTACTCACCAAACTAACACCATATAGTATATCCGGTCTTGTACATGTCAAATATCTCAAGCACCCTAAACTTTTGTATAGTGTAGGATCAATCACCTTACTTTCATCATTCTTGGATAATTTTGCACTACTATCCACTGGTGTGCTAATAAGATTGCAATCTTCCATTTTGAATTTTTTAATCACTTCTTTTGTATAGTGCTCTTGGAAAATAAAAATCTTGTTTTCTACTTGATTAACCTCTAAGCCAAGAAAATAGGGCATAAGTCCCATATCAGTTATTTCGAATTCTTTTGCCATTGGCTCCTTGATTCTTTGATCAATTGTATAGAATTGCCAGTGAAGATAAGATCATCAACATATAATAAGACAAGTAATATATTCCCATTCTTCTTTTTGATATAGAGAGCTTGTTCATAAGAGCATTGAACAAAACCAGTAGCCTTGAAATATATATCAATTCTTGAGTTCCAAGCTCTTGATACTTGCTTCAAACCATAGAGCACCTTTTTTAATTTTAACACTTTTTCTTCTTGCCCACTTCTAATATAACCTTTGGGTTGCTCAATGTACACCTTTTCATTTAAGTAGCAATTAAGAAAAGCTGATTTAACATCAAGTTGAAATTTTTTTTTTTTATTTTGAGCTACCAAAGAAATCACCAAATAAATAGTTTCTATTTGAGCAATAAGAGCAAATATCTCATCGTAGTCAATCTCGGCCTTTTGCTTGTAGCCTTTAGCCACAAGTCATGCTTTGTATTTTTCTACTTCACCTTGCACATTCCTTTTGATTTTATAAACTCACTTTACTCCAATTGGTTCAACTCCTCCTGGTAAAGAAGTTAGCTCCCATGTCTCATTCTTTTCTATAGCTTTTATCTCTTCATTCATGGCTTTCCTTCACTTCTCATCTTTGATAGCATCTTCAAAAGAAATTATTTCTTCATTAGCAAAAAGACAAATAAGATTTAGAAGAGTTGTCACCTCATATAAATCTTGAATGCTTCCTATCTTTAGTGATGTTGAACTATCTTTATCTGATAAAGTAGGAGATGAAGGTGGTGTTGGCTCACTTGTTTGCTCCTTGATTTGCTCTTCATCTTGTATCATCACCATATTAGTGTTCCAATTCCATATACCATCTTTTTGAAACTTCACATCTTGGCTTATAATGACTCTCTTGGCCTTTAGTTCATAGAGTTTGTAGTCTTTTGATCTTGCATCATAGCCGATGAAGATACATGACAAGCTTTTGCCATCTAACTTGCCTCTCCTTTGATCCGGAATATGTGCATAAGCTATGCACCCAAATACCTTCAAGCATGAGAGATCAGGCTTATAACCATTCCATACCTCTTGTGATGTTATTTCTTTCAAATTTTTTATAGGGCATCTATTAAGCAAGTAAACCGTACAATTTACGGCTTCTCCCTAAAACTCCTTTGGCATCTCCTTTATTTTAAGCATCCTTCGAACCATGTCAAGTATGGTTCAATTTTTCCTTTCTGCAACTCCATTTTGTTGGGGTGAGTATAGTGCAGTCAAGGGTCTCCAAATATCATGAGATTTACAAAAATTTTCAAACTCCTTGGATGTGAATTCTTCTTCATGATCTGACCACAATACTTTAATGGTATAGCCACTTTGATTCTCCACCAAAGCTTTAAACTCCTTGAAAGCTTGAAATGCTTTTGACTTCTCCTTCAAGAGGTACACCCAAGTTTTCCTACTGAAATCATCAATAAAAGTTAGGAAATAACGACACCCTCAGAATGAGCTTGGAGTGATTGGTCCACAAATATCGGTATGAATAAGTTGAAATGGTGTTTTTGCTTTGTTGTAAGACTCCTTTGGAAAACTCCTCCTTGGATGTTTACTAAAAATACATCCCTCACATATATTATTAGGAGCATCAAAATAGGGTAGCCCTTTTACCATTCTCTTACTTGAAAGAAGTTTTAGAGCACCAAAGTTGACATGTCCAAACCGCAAATGCCAAAGCCAAGAAACATCCTTCATACATGCACTTAAGCTTTCAGTAATAACATGATTTATGTTTAGCATAAACATATGGTTATTTGACATAGGAACATGAGCAATCAATTTGTTATGTTTCCTTAAGTAGATGCTTCCATCTTTTAGTTGGATATCAAACCCTTTCTCCAAAAGTTGCCCAACACTATGAATGTTGGTTTTCATATCAAACACATAATAGACATTGGAAATAAACTGTTGACTTCCATCTTTGAGTTGAATAAATATCTTACCAATGCTCTTCACTTTTGCCTTGGAAGCATCATCAAATGAGACATGACCATTTACTGATTCATCAAGCTCCATGAAGATTTCTTTATGCCCCGTCATGTGGTTACTTGCACCAGAGTCCAAAAATCACATATTTTGATTAGTAGCTTCTCCTCATTTTCATGCTAGTAGTAGCATGCCATCTCCATCATCTTCCTTCTTGAAATAAATGGCTTTCTCATGAACTTGATTAGATCGATTAGAGTAGCACTCAAAAGAGTAATGCCCAAACTTATTGCAATTATAACATTGAACTTGACCCTTGTCATACCTTCGGCTTCTACCTTTTTATCCTCTTCCTCCACGAGTTTGGTTGCCTTCCCATATATTATTGTGGTTACCATGATTTCTTCCACACCCATAGGCTCCACCTCGGCCTCTAGCACGACCACGTCCTTGACCATGACTCCGGCTTCTTTGACTACTTTCGCCCCTTGATTCCTCCTTGTTGTCACTAACGGAGAGCTTGCTTTGTCAAAGTTGCTCCAATGGTTCTTGTTTTCTCTTTAATATTCTTTGCTCATGAGCTTGAAGTGAACCCATAAGCTCATCCACCATCATAGTGTCCAAGTTTTTGGACTCTTCAATAGCTGCCACAACATAATCAAATTTATGATCTAAAGATCGTAGGATTTTCTCTATGACCCGATTATCATCAAATATCTCATTGTTCCTTCTCAATTGGTTCACAATGGTTAACACCCTTGTAAAATAGTCTGATATGACTTCAGACTCCTTCATTTGCAAAGCTTCGAACTCACCTCTCAAGGTTTGGAAGCAAATTTTCTTTACCTTTTCTATACTTTTGTATGAATTTTATAAAATCTCCCATGCTTGCTTGAGTTGGTAGCACTAGCAACTTTCTTAAATGCGGCCTCATCTAGGCCTTGATAGATGAAGAAGAGAGCTTTTTTGTCCTTCTTTCGAAACTCCGAGATTGTTGTTCTTTGATTTGCTGTGAGAATGTTGTCATCTTGGGGCTTAACATATTCCTTCTCTATAATCTTCCAAATATCTTGAGAACCAAGTAAGGCCTTCATTTGAATACTCTAATTTTCATAATTGTTGGCAAGATGAGGAATGAGAAGTGCTCCGGTAGCCACGATATACTCAGATACTACTTTGATAGAATAGAACAGATGGAGAAAGAGTATTTTTCATACAAGGAGGAAGAGAGTAAAACTAATAAGAAAAGAGAACTTAATATTTTATTGAGATTTTTTTACAACTCTCTTAATCCAAGATGGTTTAAGTACATCTCCTTACATAAAAAATTTTACAACCTTTCACCTATCCTTCACAAATTACCAAAAGCCATATTTAATCAAAGTGACACTTTGGTTTCATATATGTGAAGAAATTCTAAGTAAATTTCATAGGATATCATAAAAGTCATTGTTAATAATAAGACAACATTAATTCAATGACCCTTGAAAGTATCAAAGGACTCTTGGAATAAGAAAACATTAATTCTATGATCCTTGGAAGTATCAAAGGACTCTTAGAAACTTGTCTATAATTAAGTTTATTATTTTCCAAGATTTCCAACAACATATACTACATGTTCAAATGAGACATGCTCATTGACTTTTTAATATGCATTGTAAGTTTTTGTATATATAGATATTAGTGATCCAATATATATCTACAAGTAATATATAATTTGCAGAACATGCTTTTTACCAATACATAGTATATGAATAGGTGATATATATTAAGAAACTTAGCCATCTAGCATGCTAATATACTAGATAAATTGATACATAGTTTTCAAAACATGATATATATCAATACTAGTACACCATATATGATTTCCAAGCTTTGTCTAACATAGAAATATATATATATACACACTGTTGTCGCCCTTACCTCATGGCTTGCAGCTTGGATGTGGCACCAGATGTCAGCCTCTTTTTCCAAAAATCAGCTATTCCCGATCCTGCAAAATAGAGTGAGAGACCTAGGCTAGGGATCTTGGTGGGGGCACTCTGACGATCAAGTCAGTGAATGATAAAGAGGAACAGATCCTTCAAGGCGGCTCCCTCTTCGGTCACCATGCTTGAAGGAGAGTTTTTGTAAAGGATGGGGTAGGAAGGGTAGGAGAGGAGTAAGGCTCGAGACGTGACGGTTGTGTCCATCGAAACTCTCTCCGGGAGTTTCACAGTGGTCTCCGTGAGCTTTTTCTCCGCTTCTATCTCCTGCCCCTCCTTTCCCTTGCTTTGCTTACCTTCTCCTCGCCGGGTGGGTCCTCCTTTTAGATCACCGGCTTTCCATGCTTTACACTTATCGGTCGTGCTCCCGAGATGATTTCCCTTTATAGTAGGGAGTTATGTTGTGAGCCTTGTTTTCCCGGTGGGTTATCATGGCTGAGAAAGTTTAGCAGGGCCTCGATATGGGGATAGCTGTCCTCAGATCTTAGGTCCCTAACGTGGCCTTCTCCTTCTGGGTGGTACAGGTGGTCGGTTGTAGGACCCGGTGCCTCGATTGAGGCACTCTTCCTCAACCGGTGCAAACGAGGGTAGACGCACCTTTTCTAGCCTTGGGGTGCCGTACTGGACGCACTGCTTTACGTGCACCGGCTTTGATGGCAGACTTGGTGTTGACACCTTTGTCCTTCCCGTGACGCTTCCGGAGAGCGGGCTCGACTTCGACTGAGATTGGCCCAGCCCCTGGGGGCCACCTGGCGAAGGAGCGGAGGGAGCTCGACTTCGGTCGAGGTGGGCTCAACCCTTAGGAAGCCACCTGGCGAAGGAGCGGAAGGAGCTCGACTTCGGTCGAGATGGGCTCGACCCTTGGAGAGCCACTTGGCGAAGGAGTGGAAGGAGCTCGATTTCGGTCGAGGTGGGCTCGACCCTTGGGGAGCCACCTAGTAAAGGAGCTGAGGGAGCTCGACTTCGGTTGAGGTGGGCTCGACCCTTGGGGAGCCACCAGGCAAAGGAGCGGAAGGAGCTCGACTTCGGCCTAGGTGGGCTCGACCCTTGGGGAGCCACCCGGTGAAGGAGCTTTGAAAGAAATCTGACATGGCAACATTTGCCCACTTCGCTGTCAGCTGGATCTAAGGTGTACTCCATGTCAGCGATCTTGCCATATCATTTGCCCCCCGCTTCCAAGTTCCATCGTAATGTTGTGACTGGGACGAAGGGAGTTAATGCGGAGCTGACATGATAGGACGAAAAATCCGGTGCCACTATTGTCACGATCGCCACCACCCCGCAGGTCGTGCCTTGAGGTCCAATGCACGGGCGCCATGTCAGCAAGTTCGAGGAATCATAATTGCAGGTGCCGGACCCGAGATGATTTTTAGTGCATCGAAGCATCACCGCCAGCTGTCCCCCCCACATGGCGCTCATCTGATGGCAGAGATGCAAAAAGATGTACGACCGCTATCCATCAGTTTTGAAAGGAGAGAGGACTTTCCCCAAACCTGCTCTTTCGAACTTCTCGTGCTTGCCGACATTTCAGAGTTTTCTTCTTCCTGCGCTGTCCTCTTTCTTCATGATAAACAGGTCAGTCCCTGCATCCTTCCTCCCTTCTTCTTCTTCTTTCCGATCGGTAGTGTCCTAGTCCTTCCCAAAATCCTCTTTTAGATCTTCTGTCCTCCTTGTTTTCATCCATTCTTCCTTGAATGGCTCCCTTGGGCCGAAACCTCCGATCCTCTAGCAATCCCAATGAGACAGGCCCCTCTCGGGCGAGGACTCCATCTTCTGATGAGGAGGACGAAGTTCCCCTTGAGGTCCGGAGGTGCCTGCATTCCACTTGGATTGTCATAGGAAGTCCTAGGGTTCCTCCTACTTCCTCTGTCCCTCCTGTCGCTCCTTCGATGCCAGTGGCTTCGATCGGTCCCTTCAACATCATTTTGATGATGACCAAAGAAAACCTTTCTCTGATCCGAGAGACATACGGGGTCCCGAATTTTATCCGGCTCTCGCTCTTAAGGCCAGAGAAATGGGCCGTCTCAAGCGGTTCGGGTTGGATTGCCTTCTATGAAGAGTTCCTCACTGGGGGCCTTCGTTTTCCTCTTCACCTTTTTTTCCTTTCTTTTCTCAGCAATTTTCATCTTGTGCCGGCCCAGTTAGCCCCCAATGCCATCAGGGTCATTGCTGCCTTCATGTTTTCTATCACTTCCACGGATTTGTTGCCCATTTTTTCTTGTTTAGGGCTCTCTTCACCCTGAAGCGCCACCCCACTGATGATGGGTGGTGGTTTCTTTCTCCCCGGCCTAAGTGCCTTAGGTTCGACCTCCCCACTTCTATCAAGGGATGGAAGAATCGGTATTTTTTCACCTCAATCGAGGGTGTTGACTGGGTCTGGATTGTTCCGGACCGGACCATGAATCGTAACTCCCAAGTGGAGTCCATCTACCGGGAGGTCTTCACCCAGTTAATCAATGACGAGTTTCCTTCCCTCGACGTTCTGCTATTGGAGCAGAACTTGTTTGAGACTGGGGTTAGCCTGATCTAAGAACTTGGTGAGTCTTTATTAGATGTGTCCTTTCTTTTTTCTTTCTTCTCTCTTCTTTTTTTCTTTTTCTCTTTCTTTTTTTTTGACTTGGGGCTGACCATCTTTCCTTCTTTCTTGCAGGGATGAAGTACTCGGCAGAGTGCTTGGAGTCTACCCATAAGAGGAGCTCTTCGGCCGGGCCTAGGGACACTACGCCGAAGAGGGCCCGGGTGGAGACCGGCTAGCAATCCGGGCCCACTCCTTCAAGGGTGAGGATGGCTGATTCGGCTTCCAGGCCTCCACAGCAGTGTGCTCCCTCCCCAGAGGTCATCGAGCTCAAGGAGGGGAGGGGAGACGAGCAGCCTGCTCCACCACCTACACTGCCGACCATGGTGGTGGGCCTTTCGAGAGCGACCGAGGTCCCTCCACTAGCCTTGCAATCAAACATCAAGGAGGCCATGACACCGTCATCCTCCGAACCCCAGCATGCACCGACGAGGATCTTGATGAATGCCTCGATCGTCTGAGACCCTGTCTTGGCAAAAAGGATGATGGACTATGCTGTTCAGCATCGGGACCATCGCGTGAGGGGAGGCAGGGACTACTTGGCAGCCATACTTGGTATAATCCCCCAGCTCTATTCGGAGAGTGCCTTGCTCCTTTAACATTCCAGCCAGGTCACTGGGACTAATCTTTTCTTTGGTGCAGATTGGAACCGATGTGCTCCTACTCCGAGACTTCTACGTCGAATGGGCGAAGAGGGAGGCCGAGAAGGAGAAGCGGCTGGGGAACCTTGCGAATGACGTGAAGGAACTAATAGAGAAGCGGTAGGAGATGAAGGAGGCTAACAAGTTCCTTCGTTGTTACCTATCCCGGGCCGAGGGGCACATCAAGGATCTCGAGGCATCCCTGGCCGAGGAGAGGGCTTGAATGAAGCACCGTGTGGAGGAGTTTGCAGCGAAGATATCTCGCATGGAGGGGTGATCTCGGACCCTCGAGGTCCGAGTGGATAAGGTCCTTGCTGAATTGGCGGTGGCCAATGACAAGGCAAATGGGGCAATCACGTTGATGGAGGCTGCCAAGACGGAAGCCCTCGAGGCTATGCCCAAGTTCTGGGCCTCACAGGAGTATGATGATGAGGTCCACGAGGTAGCCATGGACTCCTTCATCAAGGAATTTGAAGCCTACCGGGAGAAGGTGGCGTTGGCCTTCCCGGAGCTCAATTTGGAGGACATCATCATCGATGATGCAGGGGAGCAATCCGAAGAGGTGGGGGCCTCATCAGGGGTAACAAAGGTAGTGGCCACCGAGCAGCCGGTCGAGCGAATGGCCACACCGACGGTGGTCCAAGGTGGTGCGGGCACCAGACTTATAAGAAGACTTCAGAGCTCCATTTGGATCTCTGATTGACATTGCCCGAGAAATTAGGGTTTGTAATAAAGGTTGACCTGGTCAACCAGTTTATTTATTTTATTTATTTCTTGAGTCACCATTTAAATTGTGTTGAGTCATGTTGACTCGGTGCAAGTCCCGATGTGGTTTCAATTTTATCCAATATGGTGCCGCAATTGTCTTCCAATCAAATCAAGGTCCAAAATGGTGCCACATTTGTCTTCCAATCAAATCAAGGTCCAAGCAAGTGGAGGCCACACTCCAAGCCACATGCCCAGCCACACTCCGAGCACACGCCAGGGTCCAGGAGGCGCCACAGAGGCATCCCAGTGTCATGGTCCCCACAATCAATGAAGAAAAAAATATTTTTGCTATTCTCTTGTGTTGAGTAACCTAGGTTTCTCTTCTTCCGCACTATTGTAAGTGTTGAGCTCCGTGAGGGGGTAATCCAGGTTCCATTGGAGCCTTGAGGAGGTGAGAGATCTCCATCTTTATCCAAAACCCTAGGTTAGCCACTTAAAAATCCAAAACCCTAGCCGCCCTTCATTATTTTCAATCCATCGAACCCTAGCTCCTTCCATCTCCCACGGCCTCTCTCTCTCTACAAGTCCAGGCCGTCCACCTTCATCCAGATCCAGTCCGGCTACTTCAGATCCAGAGCAAGTTCCAAGGAAAATCACATCAGCTTCCAGGAGAATCCAGTTTTCAGCAATTTCAATCTTCAAGTTCATCAACCTGGTAAATTTTTCCCTTGACTCTCTAATTCCATCAATTGTTTTTCTTCTCTTCCAGATCTTGAGTTCAGGAGAAGCCAACCCGCCAAAGGACCAGTATTGGAGGATCCATTGCGAAGATATCTGAATCCGAGGATCCAACAATCTGCTCGGGAGAGTTCTTCCACCAAAATCTGTGAAGATCATTGTCTGGTTAGGTAAACCATCTCTTCTCTTTATTTCTGTTCTGTTGAAAGTTCGGAGCGAAACCCTAGGTCTGGGAGTTTCTCAACCCCCAGCGATCCGTTGCTTCTGAACTACTCTGATAATTTAGTTTCCTTAAAATTGTGCTTTCAATTATCATATTAGTATCTTTCAATGTTAGGTTAACTTTTCTTTGATTTGAAGCCAACTTCTACAAACATATAAAAACAACAAAAAAATTAGTTAATCTTAATTTACTTCCGCATCGCATCCCTTTATTTGTTCTGCATCATTTTTGGTATCAGAGCCCAGTCTAGGGTTTCTGATTTGCTTGCTTGCTTGTTTTGATTGTTTTCTCTTTTTATTTTGTCTGCTCGAAGTAGACTCCCCAGGACGTCCGGTCCTAGGAACTAAGCGAGGTGCAAGCCTCCTCCTCCCATTCCACGGGGTGTTCCTAGGGCGTGTAGGGGATCCATTGGGTTATAACTTCGTAGCAGGGATTATAAACGGGGAAGACAATCTAGTTGCAGCCCGTAATTACCCTGTTGTCTGAATTATTTCTCCCTGCATAAAACTCCAATTGCATGATTTTTGCTTCGTTGAAACCAGTATAATTGAACCTATTTTCCATAATTTTTCTGTGATTTATTGGTTTCTGTAAAAATTCTGAGCATTAAAATTCAACAACTCTGTTTTTTATGTTCTGCAATTCAATTCTTTTTGGAGTGATCATCTCATAATTTACTTAAGGGCAATTGAGCATCTAAGATAAGGGGAGGAGTTGATTACCTCTCCTTAGCCCAAAACCACCATCCAATCATTCGAACCTAGACCTAATTTAAAATCAGTTAGACCTAATTTGCCCTAGTGGGCTAGGGACACCAATTGGTCGGGTCTAGGCTAGTGTTGAGTCAGTTTGCCGAGTTATTCTGTATGTGCTTAGCACTCAGTGTCTAGAACGGTGGTTCAGGGATCCATTCCCGAAGGGCTTGTGTGCTGGTCCGCCTACCTGGCCAATCACTGATTGGTGTCTAGGATTGGCAATCAGGGACCTAACACTCCCCTTACACCTGCCTGGCTGAGTCCTGAGTTACTACAGGCTAGCTTGCCACTCTGATTGGGCATCTAGTTTGGACTCTAGGTCTAGTGATCCAGTAGTCGATTTAGTCTAGTCTCATTTTGTGTGCTTGCTTGAATCATCATGTCTACCAGAAACGGAGTGTCATATCAACCTGGTCAAACCCAACCTGACTTAGAGGCCATGATCAGAACTCTTACTGAAAGTATGGCTAAAATGAATCAGGATATGACAAACACTGTGGCCCAGTTTAGCGCACAAATTCATGAGGATCTTACCCAACTTAGGGATCGAGTCCAAGTACTTGAAGAACCTAGGCATCGGAATTGGACTCCTGACCCCGATTTTAATGTGCCTCAACCTCACCCACATCAGGAGCCTAGAAGGCCTTTATATAGAGATCCTGAACCTAATCATAGGAGGCCTGACCCAGAGCCTGAAGATAGAGATGATAGGTCATCAGGAACATCAAATTAGATGCACCCACTTTTGATGGTAGTCTGAACCCTAAGGTGTATTCTGATTGGGAGGTGAGATGGACCAATACTTTGAGTGGTATGCTATGTCTGAGGAGAGGAAATACAAGTTTGCCAAGATGAAATTAGTGCGTCAAGCTAGGTTATACTGGGGGAACATTGAGCTAACCACTAGGAGACGGAATGTTGAGCCCATAACCACTTGGCAGGTATGAAAGAAAAACTGAGAGATAAATACCTATCCATTTCATACCAGCAAAACCTGTTAGACCAATGGCAAAACCTGAAACAAGGAAACCGATCTGTCTCAGACTACATAACTACTTTTGATGAATACCTAATGAGATGTGATGTGAGTGAAGCCCACGAAGTCACTTTGTCTAGATTTAGGGCTGGACTGAGGGAAGAAATCAAGAGAGAACTATTTCTGAGAGAGGTTACTGATCTAGACCAAGCCTACCAGATTGCACTGAACACTGAGAAATTTCAGAGAGGACCTATACCTTCTAGGGTTAGTGCCCCAATCCCAAGGAATGGACCTAGCCAAGTTATCCCTAGTAAACCTTTTCAGGGTACTTCTACCCCTAGACCCATGGACAAAGGTAAGGCACCTGACACCCAGAGAACCCCTAGTTCAAATATCACCTGTTTTAAGTGTCAGAAACCAGGTCACATTTCCAGTCAGTGTACTGCCATAGCCTGTTTCAAGTGTCATAAGGTAGGTCATGTTGCTAGCCAGTGCCCACGAAGATCCCTTTACATAGAAGAGGGAGAGAATGATAATTCCGAGCCCAGTGAGGAATTTGAAGAAGAAGTTTATGAGGCCGTAATGAATTTGGTTGAGGAGTATGAAGGAGAGGAGGAACCCAATGAATCTGACCAATTAGGAGTTGTAAGATGCATCCTATCCCAGAATCTAGTTCAAGAGGATTGGCGTAGGACTAACATCCTACAGACTTTTCTTAAATTAGGGGATAAGGTATGTAAGATCATCATAGATAGTAGGAGCTGTGTAAATGCCATCTCTACTAGCACTGTCAAGATGTTAGGCTTAATCCCAGTTCCCCATCCCAACCCCTATAAGGTTTCTTGGGTAGATTCTACCTCCATACCCATCCAGTCTAGATGTCAAGTCCAAATCCAAATGCAATCTTATCACGAAAAGATTTGGTGCGATGTCTTACCCATGGGGGTGAGCAGTATAATTCTCGGAAGACCTTGGTTGTATGATCATGATGCCACCCTCTTAGGAAAATCCAATACCTGTGTCTTTAGTTTCAATGGGAAGAAGATTACGATCCATTCAGTTCCCCCTAAGGACAAGGTAACTAAAGGAGCCGGTAAGGTTAAGGAGATGAAAACTGGAGTGAACCTAATCAGTGCTAAGGATCTAGAACAAGAAATTCATAGTGGTTCATCCATCTGGATGTTGACTGCTAAGGAACTTAGAACTTCGGAACCCTCAGAGCCTCCTCAAGAAGTTAAACCTGTGTTAAAAGAATTTGAGGATGTCTTTCCCGAGGATTTGCCAGACCACCTTCCACCTCTTAGGGATATCCAGCATGCCATAGATCTAATCCCAGGAGCGACTTTGCCCAACTTGCCCCATTACAGGATGAATCCATCTGAGCATGAAGAACTGCAAAAGCAGGTTGGAGAATTATTGAGGAAGGGGTTTATTAGAGAAAGTCTTAGCCCTTGTGCAGTCCCAGCCTTACTGACCCCAAAGAAAGATGGCACGTGGAGGATGTGTGTTGACAGTCGTGCCATCAATAAAATTACAATCAAATATAGGTTTCCCATCCCTAGACTAGATGACATGCTTGATATGATGGCTGGTGCAATGGTTTTTTCTAAGATTGATCTCAAAAGCGGCTATCATCAGGTTAGGATTAGACCCGGGGATGAATGGAAAACTGCTTTCAAAACTAAGGATGGTCTTTATGAATGGGTTGTTATGCCTTTTGGGTTGTCCAATGCCCCTAGTACCTTCATGAGAATTATGACCCAGGTACTTAGAGCGTTCATAGGAAAATTTGTGGTGGTCTATTTTGATGACATCCTGATCTATAGTAAGACCCCAGCAGATCACCTAGGCCACCTTAGAGCAGTCTGCCAAGTTTTGAGGAATGAGAGACTCTACGGTAATCTTAAGAAGTGTGAATTCATGACTAGTAGAGTTATCTTTCTTGGTTTTGTAGTAACCCCTGACGGCGTGGCGGCCGATCCTGAGAAGATTAGGTCCATAGTAGACTGGCCAGAGCCAACCAATGTGCATGAAGTTAGAAGTTTCCATGGCTTGGCTACCTTCTATAGACGATTCATCAAGGGGTTTAGTACTTTAGCTGCTCCTATCACTGATTGTATTAGGAAGGGAGAATTTCATTGGACTAAGTCAGCCCATAAAGCCTTCCTAGATCTTAAGGATAAAATGACCCAGGCACCCATTCTGAGATTACCCGATTTTTCTAAAGTATTTGAGGTTGCTTGTGATGCTTCAGGTGTAGGAATAGGTGGAGTCCTAAGCCAAGAGAATCATCCCATAGCATTCTTTAGTGAAAAACTTAATGATGCTAAGCTTAGGTATTCTACCTATGATAAGGAATTTTATGCGGTGGTGCAAGCTTTGCGTTACTGGAGACATTATTTGCTACCGCAGGAATTTGTACTATTTTCGGACCATGAGGCTCTTAGATTTCTGAACTCCCAAAAGAAGCTTAACCCTAGGCATGCTAAGTGGGTAGAATATATCCAGTCCTATACTTTTGTCCTGAAACATAAGGCTGGAGTTGAGAATAAGGTAGCTGATGCCCTTAGTCGCCGATCTCTGTTATTAACTTCTGTTAGAACTGAGGTCATAGGGTTTGAGCAAATCAAAGAGGAATATGAGTCTTGTCCGGATTTCACAACTGTATATCAGGATCTAGTTCAAGGACCATCTAGTAATCACCAGGATTATACCCTTGTAGATGGTTTTTTGTTCTTCAAAAATAGGCTTTGCATCCCTAGAACTTCTCTTAGGGAATTTTTGATTTGGGAAATCCATGCTGGAGGTTTAGCCGGCCATTTTGGAAAAGACAAGACCATTCTAGCTATTGAAGACCACTTTTTCTGGCCTAGCTTGAAAAGGATGTAGCTAATATTGTAGCTAGATGTCGAACCTGCGCTGTTGCCAAACAGCGAAAATAAAACACTGGCCTTTATACCCCACTCCCTGTCCCAGATCGTCCTTGGCAAGATGTGAGTATGGATTTTGTGTTAGGTTTACCTAAGACCCAGAGGAGACATGATTCTATCTGTGTCGTAGTCGACCGATTCTCTAAAATGGCCCACTTCTTGCCTTGTTCCCAAACCTTTGATGCGTCTAAGGTAGCCACACTTTTCTTCAATGAGATAGTTAGACTCCATGGCCTACCTAAGACAATCGTTTCAGATAGGGATGTCCGGTTCACCAGTTACTTTTGGAAGACCCTTTGGCATAAGTTAGGGACAAAACTTAAGTTTTCAACTGCCTATCATCCCCAAACTGATGGCCAAACTGAAGTAGTGAACCGTAGCCTAGGAAATCTGCTGAGATGTCTTGTTGGTGAAAACACCAGAAATTGGGATTTATACCTACCAAGGGCAGAATTTGCGTACAATGACTCGATCAATAGGTCTACGGGTAAGAGTCCATTTGAAGTTGTACATGGGTACAAACCTCACACACCTCTTGACCTAGTCCCTTTACCTGTCCACACTCGAGTCTCCGAGTCTGCTGAGAATTTTGCACAGCATGTAAAAGACTTGCATAAAGAAATTCATGCCAAAATAAATTTAAGTAATGAAACTTATAAGAAGTTGGCTGATACTCAAAGGCGAGTCAAATCTTTTGTTGAGGGAGACTATGTGATGATTAGGTTAAGGCCTGAATGGTTTCCTCCTGGAACCGTTAGAAAGTTACATGCTAGAGGAGCTGGACCATTTAGAGTGGTAAAGAGAGTAGGATCCAATGCCTATGTGCTCGAGTTGCCTCCAGAACTAGGCATTAGCTCTACTTTCAACATTACAGACTTAGTAGAGTACAGGGAGCCAGCTGTGATTCCTAGTGAGCCTTTTGAGCCTAACCCTATCATTGAGAGTGATCCCGACCCTGTGTGTCCACCAACAAACTGGCCTGTGAGGAAAGAGCAGATTGAAAAGACCCTGGATGATCAGGTTATCTCTACTCGTAATCGAGGATACCAAAGGTACCTGGTCCGCTGGCAAGGAAGGCCAGATTCTGATGACTCTTGGATCTCCCGAGAAGAATTACAAGAATTGGACCCAGACCTCTTGGAGAGATACCGGAGCCAACTTGAGCCTTACTCGACAGGGTCGAGTTCCTCCCACCCCAGGAGAATTGGTGCGGGCACCAGACTTATAAGAAGACTTCAGAGCTCCATTTGGATCTTTGATTGACATTGCCCGAGAAATTAGGGTTTGTAATAAAGGTTGACCTGGTCAACCAGTTTATTTATTTTTATTTATTTCTTGAGTCACCATTTAAATTTTGTTGAGTCATGTTGACTCGGTGCAAGTCCCGATGTGGTTTCAATTTTATCCAATATGGTGCCGCAATTGTCTTCCAATCAAATCAAGGTCCAAAATGGTGCCACATTTGTCTTCCAATCAAATCAAGGTCCAAGCAAGTGGAGGCCACACTCCAAGCCACACGCCCAGCCACACTCCGAGCACACGCCAGGGTCCAGGAGGCGCCACAGAGGCATCCCAGTGTCATGGTCCCCACAATCAATGAAAAAAAATTATTTTTGCTATTCTCTTGTGTTGAGTAACCTAGGTTTCTCTTCTTCCGCACTATTCTAAGTGTTGATCTCTGTGAGGGGGTAATCCGGGTTCCATTGGAGCCTTGAGGAGGTGAGAGATCTCCATCTTTATCCAAAACCCTAGGTTAGCCACTTAAAAATCCAAAACCCTAGCCGCCCTTCATTATTTTCAATCCATCGAACCCTAGCTCCTTCCATCTCCCACGCCTCTCTCTCTTTACAAGTCCAGGCCGTCCACCTTCATCCAGATCCAGTCTGGCTACTTCAGATCCAAAGCAAGTTCCAAGGAAAATCACATCAGCTTCCAAGAGAATCCAGTTTTCAACAATTTCAATCTTCAAGTTCATCAACCTGGTAAATTTTTCCCTTGACTCTCTGATTCCATCAATTGTTTTTCTTCTCTTCCAGATCTTGAGTTCAGGAGAAGCCAACCCACCAAAGGACCAGTATTGGAGGATCCATTGCGAAGATATCTGAATCCGAGGATCCAACAATCTGCTCGGGAGAGTTCTTCCACCAAAATCTGTGAAGATCATTGTCTGGTTAGGTAAACCATCTCTTCTCTTTATTTCTGTTCTGTTGAAAGTTCGGAGCGAAACCCTAGGTCTGGGAGTTTCTCAACCCCCAGCGATCCGTTGCTTCTGAACTACTCTGATAATTTAGTTTCCTTAAAATTATGCTTTCAATTATCATATTAGTATCTTTCAATGTTAGGTTAACTTTTCTTTGATTTGAAGCCAACTTCTACAAACATATAAAAACAACAAAAAAATTAGTTAATCTTAATTTACTTCCGCATCGCATCCCTTTATTTGTTCTGCATCACAAGGGGATACAGACATACCGATGCACCGACCTAGGAAGGAGCCGGCGATGGAGTGATCTTACGGGGGCCTTCACCCCTTTGACTTTTGTATTTAGGATTGGGTTTTAGCTTTATTTTTGGGATTGCTCGGCCTGTCGGGGGTTTTTCCAAGTTGTAACCCTTTATTAAATGAAATCTCCTTGCTTTATGTCTTCTTGCAATTTGATCTTCTGTTTCCTTTGCACTTCATGTGTCTTCTTGCAATTCTATGAACTTAGGTCTTGTCTAGGTCCAGCCGCCTGGGGCTCCAAATTTCAGACCTCTTCGGGAGGCCTCAATTATAGCAGATGACTTAGAAGGGATCTGGAAGTCCCCAAAAGGGGTCATCTACACTGGACTTAGGCACCTGCTAGAGGACTCCGGGCACCCACCCCGGGCCGGCGGCCAGTTTAGGGGTCCTTCTATCTATGTCGAGAGTCAAGGTGCGACTACGCCTCATTGAGGAGCTTAACTTCAGCTCTCGGGATCTTGGCTTTAGAGAGGAGCTTGGCCTCATCAAGGGGCCTAACTTCATCTCTCGGCTTGAATGCAGAGCTTTAGAAGCTCCCTGGTTCGAGGGGCCGAACTGTGAGTCTAGGTAGTAGATGGCGGGATTGATGGGGTCTCCCGGCCGATGCCCAGGACTGCAAGTAGGGCTAAAGGTGCGGGACTTCTGGGGTTTCTCGTCTTGAGGCATCGGGCTTTGTAAGTTTTCGATCTTGAGGTGCCGGGCTTCAGGAGTTTTCGGTCTTAAGGTGTTGGGGTTTCCGGTCTTGAGGTACCAGGCTTTAGGAGTTTCCGATTTTAAGGTACCGAGATTTTCGGTCTTAAGGTGTCGGGGTTTCCGATCTTAAGGTGCTGGGATTTCTGGTCTTAAGGTACCAGGGTTTCCGATCTTGAGGTGCCAGGCTTCAGGAGTTTCTAGTCTTAAGGTGCCGGGGTTTCCGGTCTTAAGGTATCGGGATTTTTGGTCTTGAGGTGCCTGGCTTCAAGAGTTTCCGGTCTTAAGGTACCGGTGTTTCCGATCTTGAGTTGCCGGGCTTCATGAGTTTTCAGTCTTAAGGTGCCGGGCCTCATGAGTTTCCAGTCTTAAGGTGCCGGGGTTTCTGGTCTTGAGGTGCCGGGTTTTAGGAGTTTCCTGTCTTAAGGTGCCCGGGTTTCCGATCTTGAGGTGACGGGCTTCATAAGTTTTTGGTCTTAAGGTGCTAAGGTTTCCAGTCTTGACTTTGTCGAATTGGGTTCTGGTGGTTTGTTTGCGGGACTTCTAGGTCTCCCGTATTCGGTCGCCAGACTTGGGATCGGGAGAAAGCATTCCTGCAAGACAAAGGCAACTATTGTGCAAAAAGAAATTTTATTATTGATGAGAGGAAGCCTTACATCATTGGTAGTACATCCTCAAGTTGCTGGCATTCCATGTTCGAGGGAATCGGGCTTAATTGAGCTCGGCGAGGTAGTAGACCCCATGAGGAAGGGCCTCAACTACTCTATACGGGCCTTTCTAGTTCGGAGAAAGTTTGCCACATTCTTGAGGCTGGGAGGCTTCTGCCCATCGCAGTACCAAATCGCCAGGGTGGAAGGTCTTCGACTTCACCCTGGAGTTGTAATACTGGGCCACCCATTGCTAGTAGGCTGCCATCCGGAGTCGAGCATTATCCCTTGTTTCTTCAAGGAGGCCAGGTTGAGTAGGAGCCGAGCTGGGTTCTCGACCTCATCGTACTGCTCCACTCGCAACGTGGGTAGACTTAGCTACACCAGGATCATGGCTTCCATGTCGAAGATGAGGTTAAAGGGTGTCTTATCTATGGTTGTTCTGGGCGTGATGTGATATGCCCATAAGACACTAGGGAGTTCTTCAGCCCACCTGTCTTTGGCCTGGTCTAGCCTGGTTTGGAGTCCTTGAAGGATGGTCTGGTTAGTCACCTCGGCCTCTCCGTTGGTCTGAGGGTAGGCCACCAAGGTGGAAGTGAGGGCGGATGTTAAGGCCATCATAGAACTCCTCGAACTTCCGGTTGTCAAACTGCCATCCGTTGTCGGTGATGATGGTATGAGGGATTCCGAAGTGGCATATGATTGATTTCCAAAAGAACTTGCTGACGTTGGCCTCTGTGATCCGTGCTAATAGTTCGGCCTCGATCCATTTAGTGAAGTAGTCGATGGCGACTATCAGGAACTTGCGTTGCCCAGGCACGGGAGGAAAATGACCAAGGATGTCCATGCCCTACTGAGCGAATGGCCAAAGGGCAGAGAGCTGGGAGAGTGGTGCAGCTGGCTGACATTGCACGCTGGCATGGCGCTAGCAGTGGTCACACTTCTTTACGAAATCTGCTGCATCCTCTCTTATGGTTTCCCAGTAGTATCCCTGGAGGAGGGCCTTGTATGCCAGTGTCCTGCCCCCCACATGATTTTCGTATAGACCTTCGTGTATCTGGAGTACGAAGGCCACCTCCAAGGGTTTCAGGCACTTCAAGAGCGGGTAGGAGTAGGACCTTCGGTAGAGTTGCCCATCCATCAGCACGAAGCGTGTGGTCTTCCTCTTGATGAGGCCGGCCTCTATGCGATCTTCGGGCAAGGCACTGTTGGTAATGTACCTAACATACTTGTCCATTTAGCTGGGCTCCGGGGTGACTTGCTGGACCTCCCCAGACGCCTCGTAGCTTGGGGCCTGAAGATGCTCGATGTAGGCACTCCCCAAGGACGAGTCTGGTAGGATCGCCAGCCAGGAGAGGGCGTCGATGCGAGCATTCTCCCCACGTGGGATGTGGGAGATGCTAAAGTGCCTGAAGCCCGCTGCACTTGTGCATACCAGCTCCAGGTACTTCGATATTTGAGGGTTCCGGGCCTCAAATTCTCTCGAGACCTGGCCGGCCACCAATTGTGAGTCGATGAAGACTTTCAGGTTGGGTATGCCTAGCTCGTGAGAGACTCTCAGTCCCGTGAGGAGTGCCTCGTACTCCGATTGGTTATTGGTGGCTGCAAACTAGAAACGAAGTGCACATTCAGCGATGACTCCTTCGATGTTGGCAAGAATGAGTTCGGCTTCGCTTCCCCCGGTGTTGCATGCTCCGTCCACATGCAAGACCCGAATATCCCCCTCCAGTTCAGGTCCCGTCTGTTGCTCCAGTGAGATCTCCTTTGGCTTTTCGCTCAGGCCTGCACACTCAACCAGAAAGTCAGCCAATACATGTGCCTTCATGGATGACCTCGGCCTGTAGGTAATGTCAAATTCGCTGAGCTTCAGTGCCCACTTCACCAGACATCCGGATGTATCGGGGCGGCTAAGTATGGCCTTCAATGGTTGGTCTGTGAAGACCATGATCGGGTGTGCTTGGAAGTAAGACTTGATGCATGGGCATATATGATGAGCGCAAAAATTAACTTCTCGGAGTGAGAATACTTGACCTCAGCATCATAGAGAAGCTTGCTAGTATAATATATTGGCCTTTGGACTCCGTCCTTGTCCGTGCAGACCAAGACCGAGCTGATAGCTCCCGGGATGACCGCCATGTATAAGAGGAGCTCTTCTCCATCCTCTAGCTGGGAGAGCAGTGGTGATGATGTCAGGATCTTCTTCAGCTCCTTGATGGCTTCGTAGCACTCCTTTGTCCAGGTGCAGTCATGCATCTTTCGCAGTGCCTTGAAAATGGGCTGGTAGCAGTTGACAGATCATGAAATGAACCGACTTAGGGCCGCTACGCGATCGATGAGTCACTGGACTTGCTTCTTGGAGGTGGGATGTTCCATATGAAGAATTGCTCGGACCTTTTCTGGGTTGGCCTCGATCCCTCTCTAGGTGACCATGAAGCCAAGGAACTTCCCAGCAACCATGCCAAAAGTGCACTTCATCAAGTTCAACTTCATTTGGTATATGTGAAGGTTGCGAAAGGTCTCCACCAGGTCATCGACATGGTCTGAGGTTGGCCTGCTCATGACGAGCATGTCGTCGACGTAAACTTGCATGTTGCGACCGATCTGATCTTTAAAGATCTTGTTGACTAGCCGTCGGTACGTGGCTCCAGCATTTTTCAGGCCGAAAGGCATCTTCTATAGCAGTACGTCCCACGGTCCGTGATGAAGGTAGTGTGCTCCTCATCCTCCGGATGCATTCGGATCTTGTTGTACCCAGAGAATGCATCCATGAAGGAGAGTAAGCGGTGCCCCAAGTTGGCATCCACGAGCTGGTCAATCTTCGAAAGTGGGAAGCTATCCTTCGGGCAAGTACGGTTGAGATCGGTGTAGTCTACACAGATCCTCCACTTTCTGTTGCTCTTCTTGACCATGACCATGTTCGCCAACCAACTGGGGTACTGTACTTCACAAACGAATCTGGTCGCGAGGAGCTTCTCTACTTCATCGTTGATCGTCTTGTGCCTCTTCGAGGCAAAGCTTCTCTTCTTCTATCGAACTGGACGGTACTTCAGGTTAACATTCAGCTTGTGAGTGATGATGTTAGGGAAAATCTCCAGTATGTCAGCCGCGATCCATGCAAACACATCCGCGTTCGCTTGGAGGAAACTCAGCAGGCAAGCTCGTTCTTCTTCTGGCAGCTGGGCTCCTACCTGCACCATCTTCAATAGGTCCGAGCCGAGGGGATATGTTGAAAGGCGTTCGACGGGGCCGCCCCTAGGGTCTTGCACCCTTTGATCGAGGTCACCGACACCGGAGTCATCCTCGGCACTCCGAGTCCCGGGGATGGCTTGAAGACAATGTTGGATCGGTTGAGGTGGCCCCCTCATCTCTCCCATGCCGTAGGGGGTCGGGAATTGTACCAACAGTCGTTTGGTAGATACGACCGCATCAAGTAAGTTGAGCTTGGGATGGCCAAGGATTACATTGTAAGGTGATGGAAGCCTAACGACAGTGAAGGTCATCATGACCGTGCTCTGTCATGGTGGTGACCCAACTGTGACTGGGAGAGTAATCTCTCCCTCAACTTCCATAGAATCTTCAGTAAAATCCACGAGAGGGGTGTGCACTGGTCTCAGTTGATCAGGGGATAAGTTCATCCAAGAGAAAGCATTGTAGAAAAGGACATCAGTTGAACTTGCACTATCAACCATAATACGTCTTACATGATGCTTAGTAATGGTCATTCGACCATGACGGTATCATTATTTACATTTTTTTCCTCACTTCCCTTCCCCTTCATAAAGGGGAGTACATTTTCCAGATTCTCTCCCTCCCGGGCTCTCTTATGGGCGCGCTCTATCCCCCAACATATCATACCCACAGGCTTCTTGGTGGGTCGGTTGCAACTACAGGGATAGGGGGAAGAGCTGCAAGTGGCTGATTCTCTGCCAGAACCTCACCCCTCACAAACTTCCTGAGGTAGCCCCTCCTTATCAGGTCCTCGATTTTTCTTTTCAGGTTGCGGTAGTCCTCAGTGTCATGGTCGTGGTCACGGTGGAATTGACAATACTTCATCCTATCATGACCACTTGACGACTTCAGTTGGGGAGGTTGATGTAGATAGTGCTCGCCCTCGATTTCCATCAAAATTTTTGACCTCGGAGTGAGGAGGGGAGTGAAAGTCTCCTCCGGAATGGGACCGCTCTTCAGCTTCGGTCCCGATCGGAAGTCCGTGGATGGCCCAGGTCTCTACATCCTGGGTGCTTCTCTTGGGGTCAACTTCTTCGGAGGTTTCCTGTCCAGCTCCCTTGTAGTGCGGTGGGCCTCCTCGGCGCAGATGTACTTGTGGACACGGAGGAGGAGATCAGAGTATGTCTTTGGCGCTTTTTATCCAAGGAGTAGGTCAGGCGGGAGGTTTTGAGCCATCTCTTCAATGCCAGCATGGCGACAGGCTCGTCCAGACTGTAGATCTCAAGGGCGGCAGCCTTGAAGCGGGTCACATAGTCCCGCAGGGGTTCATGATCTTGCTGCCTGATAGAGAAGATGCTATCCATCTCTCGTGGCACCTTCCGACTGGCATCGAAGTGGGCCACGAACCTCCTCTCCAGCTGTGGGAAGGAGTCGATGCTTTCGGGCTCGAGACGGGTGAACCAGACTCGAGCAGCCTTCCGGAGGGTGGCTAGAAAGGCGATGCACAGGAGGGCATCTGTCACCTCCTGAACTCTCATGAGAGCCTTATTGCTCTCTAGGTGGTCCAGGAGATCGGTGGTCTTGTCATAGTGATCCACCTAAGGCATACGGAACCGACTCGGGATCGGTTCCTCTTGGATTTCTAGGAAAAAAGGGGATCGGGCTTCGTAGCCTGCTGGCTCCTTAGTGGAACCCTGCATGTTGGCAAACTGGTGGGAGAGCTCTGCCAGCCTACGCTCTTGTTCTTTTAGGTGCCTTTCGGCCATGCGTCTAATGGCCTCGTCAGTGGAACCTTCCACTAAGGCCACTGGAGAAGATGGCGTTGATAGTTAAAGATGGTCGCGACGGTGGGTCATGTCTCGGTGGTGTTTGCCGCGTTTGATGACATCATTGCCATCCATCGGGGACCGGCTCTCTCGGTCAGCCGATCCAGAATGATTTCTCTTCACGGGAGTTCGGTGGCTCCCCTGGGGATCAGTTATGGCCCGCAGATGCGATGGCCTGCCTTGGATGGAGTGCAAGCTATCGCAGGGGCCGGTGGCTTGGGCCGCAGGGGTCCCTGGCTATGGTTAGGTGACCAGGGAATGCTGTTGGTGCTGCAACTGCCTCACGGCCACAACCAGAACTTGCATCTACAGGGTGAGTGCAGCGTACTGACCGTCTACCAGGGCCGGTTGTGGTGGAGCGGGAAGCTCCCTCTCTGGGCTACGTGTGCCCACAGGAGAAGGGGCATCTTCTGCTCGGCTGGTGGAGGCTTCTCGCATGCGAGTTACCACCATGCTTCGAGCGGAGCTGTTCTCAAAGTTGCGGGGGGCTTGTCTGGACAGGGGCTTTCCCCCTTCTTGAAGTGCCAATCTATTGCCGTCCTTACCGTTGTGGCATGTAGCTCGGATTTGGTGCCGAGCATCAGCCTCTTTTCCCGGAATCCAGCTATTCTCGGTCCTGCAAAATAGAGTGAGAGACCCGGGCCAGAGATCCTGGTGGGAGCACTCCGACGATCAAGTCAGTGGACGGTAAGAGGAACAGATCCTTCAAGGCGGCTCCCTCTTCGGTCACCACGCTTGAAGGAGAGTTTTTGTAAAGGATGGGATAGGAAGGGTAGGAGAGGAGTAAGGCTCGAGGTGTACGGCCGTGTCCGTTAGAACTCTCTCCGGGAGTTTCACGATGGTCTCCATGAACTTTTTCTCTGCTTCTATCTCCTGCCCCTCCTTTCCCTTGCTTTGCTTACCTTCTCCTCGCTCGCTGGGTCCTCTTTTTAGATCACTGGCTTTCCCTGCTTCTTGCCTCGGCTTTCCCCCTCTTGGGGTGCTTGAAGGTCAACGACATCTGTCGGTCGTGCTCTCGAGGTGATTTCCCTTTATAGTAGGGAGTTATGTTGCGAGCCTTGTTTTCCCGGTGGGTTATCATGGCTAAGGAAGTTTAGCAAGGCCTTGATCTGGGGGTAGCCGCCCTCAGGTCTTAGGTTCCTAACGCGGCCTTCTCCTTCTGGGTGGTACAGGTGGTCGGCTGCAGGACCCGATGCCTCGATCGGGGCACTCTTCCTCAACCGGTGCAAACGAGGGTAGGCGCACCTCTTCTAGCCTTGGGGCACCGTACTGCACGCGCCGCTCTGCGCACGCCGGCTTCGATGGCAAACTTGGTGCTGACGCCTTTGTCCTTCCCGTGACGCTCCCAGGGAGCGGGCTCGACTTCGACTGAGATGGGCCCAGCTCCTGGAAGCCACCTAGTGAAGGAGCGGAGGGAGCTCGACTTCGGCCGAGATGGGCTCAACCATTGGAAAGCCACCTGGCGAAGGAGCGGAAAGAGTTCGACTTCGACCGAGATGGGCTCGACCCTTGGGGAGCCACCTGGCGAAGGAGCGGAAGGAGCTCGACTTCGGCCGAGATGGGGTCGATCCTTAGGGAGCCACCTGGCTAAGGAGCTGAAGGAGCCTGACTTCGATCGAGATGGGCTCGACCCTTGGGAGCCACCTGACGAAGGAGCTTTGAAAGAAATCCGACGTGGCGACATCTGCCCGCTTCGCTATCAGCTGGATTCGAGGTATACTCATGTCAACGATCTTGTCACATCACATTCCATTCCTTAAATTTTATGTACTCTTAGATGCAAAGATTCTATAAAAGGTAAAAGAATTTGGAGGAGGAGAAAAAGACTCGAAGAAAGGAGACTTCATGTATAGGAGAGATGCCTTGACAAGGGAGAGAGAGGTTTAATAATTAAGCGGATGGATTTTGTTTTCCTTTAATTTTTTTTAAAATTATAAGAGTGATGACTTTGTTAGCAGAAGTTCCTAACTTTTGGATTTATATTTTAAGATAACTAGATAAATATTATGCGGCAAAAAAAAAAAAAAAAAAGCCTGTCTCGTATTATACCTCATGCGATTTTGTTCTCCCAGGAGAGGGACAGTTTCTAGTTTTTCCTCCTCTCCACGTACCTTCTTCCGCCGGGCATTTGGATAGGAATGGTAGGATAAATAGAGACTTGATTGTAACCAGGGAAGGTATCCATATCACCAGATATCTTTCAGGCAATTCCGTATCTTTGAAATATTTGGACTCGAGGAAGGAGCCGTGTCTGTTTCATCTACCAAGCATGATGCTCCGTATTGCACTTGTGTTTTTAAGTCATGGAATGATAGGGTTTGCTTTCTTCTTGGTCATAAGAATGCCATGTGTACATCATATACGTATCCTGCATGGTTTCTTGGATTCTTCTTGGTTTGCTTTCATATATGACTTCTAGTGAGGACCCACCTGCGATCGCAGTCCTAAAAGCAACGTGGCTTGTTTTAGAAAATGACTCGCTAATGTTGTTTGTCATTTTGTTTTTCATACACTTAGACCATGATAAATGATATGAACATCAAAGTTGTAAGTTTTTGAAAGAAAGAATCAGAGTAACATATTGTTTACTAACTCAAAATTCTCGATCAGAAAATAGAAGAAGAAGAAGAAGAAAAAAAAAAAAAAAATCATTCAGTTGGTGTGGAGCTTTTTCATTGTTAAACTTTTTGATATGCTGTATATGGTGCTGGTTTGGGAGTAATAGAAAAGTGTCACATTAGATAAGATGATGTATACTTTGAACCAGATGCTGAGGTGTTCTTGCATTAATTGTTTGGTGCAGTATCCTGTCATTGTCCTTGAGATCATAGTCACCAATCTAGGAATCAAGTCCATTTCTTGTGATGAAGAGGAAAGAGGGATAATGGAAAATGAATGCATGAAAAAAGAATTTCCATGACCTGGAGTTTACACCATAATATATGTGAAAAAAACTTTCCATATGCAGGAGTGGTTTCCTAGAACTTGTGTTGGAAATGGATTTTATTAATGTCCAATCTTGTAGCAACGAGCACAGTGCGAACTAACCTCTACAAAAAAATCTAGGGTTTAATTATTGAAAGTTGGCTGCCTATTAAGGGCATGTTTGGCTTGCGACAAGAATTGGAATGCATTACGATAAGAATCGAAATGGCCATACTTACAAATGTATTTGATTTATCAGCTGAATTGAAATGATATTTGAATATTAGGAAAGATTAGAGATTGGATTTTGGATGATCGAAATATTTCTATTTCTCTCAGGAATTGGAATAGGAATGTGACTCTCCCCGATCAAGTGGCTGGAATAGGAGTCACTTATTCTCATTTCTATTCTGGAGTCTAACTCCCCTATCAAATATGCTTTAAGTTTGGATATTGTTCCATGCACATTTCTTTGGATTTTTCTAATTTTTTCTTATATATCTACAAAGAAACTCTTCAACCATCATTATCTTTCAACCTTTGATTCCATTTCCTTATCCATCTCTTAGAGAAAAAAAAAAAAAAAAAAAAAAGGTAAAAGAGTACATTGTAAGCATGTAAAGCTAAGAAAATTATAACGAAGAGAAAAATAAGAAATTATAATTTATAATCTTCCACTTGGATTAATGATTAATGACTTCTCTTTTAACTTTCATCCATATTGACATGTTTTCAATATTCATCTTGTATTAGATTAATTGTTTGTAGCATTATAACGGTGACTTATTAAAGAACTCAAGTGGCAATATAGGGTTAAGTCAAAGTGGAATCTTTTATGTGTTCTTGCTTGATATGACGGGATCGCTGACGTGGAGTCCCCCTCTGGATCCAGTTGGTGGCCGCGCTGACAGATGTTGCCACGTCAGCCCCTCTCTTCGAGCTCCTTCGTCGGGTGGCTCCCCTGAGGTTGAGCCGACCTTGGCCGAAGTCAAGCTCCCTCTCTTCGAGTTCCTCCACCGGGTAGCTCCCCCGAGGTCGAGCCCATCTCGACCGAAGTCGAGCTCCCTCTCTTCGAGCTCTTCCATCGGGCGGCTCCCCCGAGATCGAGCCCATCTCGGCCGAAGTCGAGCTCCCTCTCTTCGAGCTCTTCCATAGGGCGGCTCTTCCAAAATCGAGCCCATCTCGGCCAAAGTCGAGCTCACTCTCTTCGAGCTCCTCCACCGGGCGGCTCCTCCAAGGTCGAGCCCACCTCGACCAAAGTCGAGCTCCCTCTCCTCGAGCCTCGTGCCCTTTGGTGGAAAGGTCTACCGGCTCGAGGCTGTCCCACTGGCCAAGGTCGACCGCATCTCGAAAGCTCCTAAGGCAGAGAGAAGGAAACACCACTACATCCATTGCACAGTGGCACAACGCCTAAGGCCTAAGAAGGGGAAGTGCGCCGGCCTATAGAAGAGCACCTCCCCAGAGCACTAGGATCTCTTCCACCGTTGTTTACACCGATTAGGAAAGAGAGCTCCAATCGAGGCACTGCATTCCCCAGCCGACCGTTCGTGCCACCCGGAAGAAGAAAGCCATGCCAGAGGATTCAAACCTAGGAGCGGCTACCCCTGGATCGAGGCTCTGCCAAATTTTTTTAAGTGTGGCAATCCGCTAGGGAGTCAGAATCCTTGACATAACTCCCTACCATGAAGGGAGGGGGGCACCGGAGCACGACCCACGGGGCGCTATCGGCTATTGACCTTCGAGCACCCCCAAAAGGGGGAGAACCCAAGGTGGGTAATGGAGAGGATCCATGGTCTAGAAAGGATGTCCTAAGGGCCTTTGAGCAAGATAAGCAAAGTGAGGTAGAGGGGGAGCAAGCAAACAAGAGCGCTCTGTGGCTATTGGAGAACTCATCGGAAGAGCCTTAACGGACACAATTACCATTGCTCAAGCCTTCCTCCTTCGCTACAACTTCCACTCTACTCTTTCCTTTAAAAACTCCTTCGAGCGTGGAGACCGCACAAGGATCCACAGAGGAGGATCTGTTCTCCTAGATCACCCACTGATTTGATCGTCGGAGTGCCCTCACTGGGATCCCCGGCCCGGGTCTCCTTTTCTTTTACAGATCCAAGTACGTGTGCGGGATTCCAGGTAAGGAAGCTGATGTCCGGTGCCACGCTAGAGCTGCAGGCCACAACGGTGTAGGCGGCAACATCGTTATATATATATATATATATATATATATATATATATATATATATATATATATATATATATATATATATATGGCATATAACTTAGACATTAATGCTAGTTTTTGGAGGTGATGTGAAGGGATCGCTGACGTGGAGGAACCGGTAGGTGCCACGTCAAGAAAAGATGCCACATCGATTCTCCAGCCCGGATCCCACTACTGAGCTAAGCTGAGCTCCCTCAGAACAACAAGCCGAGCTCAGTCCTCTGCCAGGTCATGCCCGCAAGCTCGGGATGCCTAGGTCGAAGCCGCCTTCTGCCCTCCAGAGCAAGACCCTCGGAGGCTAGTGCCCCGCGGTCGAGGTGGAGCCAAGAGCTCACCCACCGATGTGGAGCCTCTCCGAACGCGCGCCCTCTGGACCGGGTCTGCCTTCTGCCCTCCAGAGCGAGACCCTCGGAGGCTAGTGCCCCGCGATCGAGGTCGAGCCAAGAGCTCACCCACCGATGTGGAGCCTCTCCGAGCGCGCGTCCTCTGGACCGGGTTCGCCTTGCACCCTCCAGAGCAAGACCCTCGGAGGCTAGTGTCCTGCGGTCGAGGTTGAGCCAAGAGCTCACCCGCCGATGTGGAGCCTCTCCGAGCGTGCACCCTCTGGACTGTGTCTGCTTTCCGCCCTCCAGAACGAGACCCTCGGAGGCTAGTGCCCTGCGGTCGAGGTCGTGACAAGAGCTCACCCGCCGATGTGGAGCCTCTCTGAGCGCGCACCCTCTGGACCGGGTCCGCCTTCCGCCCTTTGGAGTGAGACCCTCGGAGGTTAGTGCCCTGCAGTCGAGGTCGAGCCCAGTGCTCACCTGCCAATGTGGAGCCTCTCCGAGCATGCGCCCTCCGGACCGGGTCCGCACTCTGCCCTCCTCCACCAAGATGCCCCCGCAAGCTCGAAGCATCTAGGTCAGAGCGAGTCCTACCGTCCTAGCTCGGCTACAGCCCGGACGAGGTCCTCATCAGCCCAGGACACCGGTGAGCTGCCCGAGGACTGCACTGAAGCACCTTCCAGGCCGTACTGACCACCTGCGACCGCCAGTTACACCAGAAAGGCAAGCAGCATGTTGATCGAGATACCACACTCATCACCAACCACTCAGATCACCCGAGAAAGGAAGCCAACCGGGAGATTCGAATCCGCGGGCGGCGGCCCGTCGTTCGAGGCACTGCCAAGCTTCCCGGAATGAGACAACCAAGAGGAGTGCCGGAGCACCTGACAACTCTCCTTATCATAAATTAGGAAAGGCTCCTCGGAACACCGCTTTATGCGCCTGACAGCCCAACGGGGATCCCGAGACAAGCGCCCAACGGTAACCTAGTTTGCGATAAACTCAGAGGTAACACAACAACTCCAACACACAGGAAAAAAAAAGGAGTGCAACCCCCACCAGCAAGGGGGGCATGGCACCACCACCACCACGAGCACAAGAGCAAGCCCGACCAAGAGGGCGGAGCGCCACTACCACCATATTCGAAGAAAAATGATGGATACAAGGAGAGGTAGAGGAATAGGGTACCTCTCTATCCCTGCTATCACTCTCCCCTTGCAACGTTTTCACCTTCGCACACATCTTTCACTCCTCCTAGAGCGGAGTCCATCAAGAGGGGCCCGACCAGGAGGATATGTTCCCCTGGATCGTCATTGACTTGATCGTCGGAGTGCTCCCGCCGGAAACCCCGGCCCGGGTCTCTAATCCCTGTCTCGCAGGTCTGGGAGCGGAGGACCACTGAGCGGCAAGACGACCACACCCAGCACGGAGGTCCGAGACCCGAGGACGTCGGGTGGCAGGAGGAGCGCACTCCGGCGCCGACAGTAGCTACGAGCCACAACGGTCTTGGCGGCAACAGATTGGGCACCAGGTAGGGGGGCGGGCGTGACTAAGTCCTCCACCTCCTCATAGGTCAACATACCGCGGAAGAATGGTGATGACACAAGCTAGAAAGGTCAACAGATTGGCGATCTTCTCTAGGCCTCTCCAGGACGTCACCCCCTCTGTCCCCTTCGACGGGGAATCCGCTGGCGAAACCATCCGGCACACAGCAGAAGCGCGCTTGGAGAAGCATGAACGCAAGATGGCGGGATTCTTCCACCGATTCATTAGCATAAGAGGCTCAGCCGGCGAGCCACCGGACTACAACGCCCACCACCGGTGAAGCCCTTCACCGGTTGCGGCAAGGTGGAGTATCATCACTTCCACTGCGATCACGGCCATGGCATCGAAAAATATCACAACCGTGAGCAGGAGATCGAGAAGCTCGTCAAGGAGGCTTTCCTCCGAAGGTTTACCGGGGGGGGGGGGGGGGGGGGGGAGGCCTCAAGCGGGGTCCCAAGCGCTCGCCACTCTCCTGTGAGCTTCCACCACCGACAGTCACCCCATCGCGAAACCGGTGGGCATGATTGCCTGGAGAATCGCATGTGCATCTAAGAAGACTCGGGGGGCAGGGGACCCCGAGAGTAACCGCCCCGCTATGAGGGGAGAAGAGAGCGAAGGAGAAAGGTAAATAAAGATGCCATGGACGCCAGGACGATGGTCGCGAGCCACCGTGAGAAGGCCCCCACGAGGCGGTCGAAGACCCATCACGAGGGATCCATTACCTCGAGGAACTCGACGGCGTCAGGCTCCCCCGAGGGAGGAGGGCCTGCGGCCTACAAAGACGCCCCCAATAAGGTAAGTTCCCTTACCAACAATCATAACAACGATTTTTCCCTTGCATGCATATCTGCGCATCTTGCAGGAAAGAATCGACGGCGCTCCCGAGCCCAGCTCCAGGACGTCAAAGAACTTCGAGCACGTAGCTCCCAATTCCAGGTGTCCCCGAGCCCAGCTCCAGGACGTCAAAGAATCTTCGAGCCACGTAGCTCCCAATTCCAGGCATCCCCGAGCCCAACTTTAGGATGTCAAAGAACCTCGAGCCACGTAGCTCCCAATTCCAGGCATCCCCGAGCCCAGCTCCAGGACGTCAAAGAATCTTCGAGCCACGTAGCTCCTAATTCCAGGCATCCCCGAGCCCAGCTTCAGGACGTCAAAGAACCTCGAACCACGTAGCTCCCAATTCCAGGCATCCCCGAGCCCAACTCCATGACGTCAAAGAATCTTCGAGCCACGTAGCTCCCAATTCCAGGCGTCCCCGAGCCCAGCTCCAGGATGTCAAAGAACCTCGAGCCACATAGCTCCCAATTTCAGGCATCCCCGAGCCCAACTCTAGGATGTCAAAAAATCTTCAAGCCGCGTAGCTCCCAATTCCAGGCATCCCCGAGCCCAGCTCTAGGACATCAAAGAATCTTCGAGCCACATAGCTTCCAAGCTCAAGCATCCCCGGGCCTAGCCCCAGGATGCTGGCTCAAGACCGGAGCTCAGATCTCCGGCTAAGAAAACTTCGAGCCAAGCCGCTCTCCATCTCAAACGTCTCCGAGCCCAGCTCCGAGATACCAAGAGATCATGGGGCCACGTAGCTCCCATCAATGCCTCGAGCCTAGCTCCAAGGCGCCAAAGACCTGAGCCAAGATCTCAGGCAACCCCTGGGCCCGAGCCTAGCTCCACGTCCAGGAAGGCCTCGAGCCTAGCTCCAAGGCAACCAAGATCGTTAACCCCCTTCTCTGATCTCCTTACTCGAAAAAAGACGAGAGGAGAAGGAAAGAAAAAGAACAAAGGGGGGAGGCCGGCAACCCCCTTCTCTGATCTCCCCACTCGAAAAGAAGACGAGAGGGGAAGGAAAGAAAGAGAACAAAATGGGAGCATAACCAGCATCCTCTTCTCTGATCTCCCCACTCTAAAAAGAAATTTAAAAAAAAGAAAGAGAAAGAAAGAAGAGAGGGGAAGGAAAGAAAGAGAGAACAAGAGAAAAACACAGCATCATCGAAGCTACCACTTTCCCTTCTCAAGACCGGAGCTCAGATCTCCGGCTAAGAGAACTTCGAGCCCAGCAGCTCTCAGTCACCAACGTCCCCGAGCCCAGCTCTAGGATGCCTTCTCAAGACCGGAGCTTAGATCTCCGGTCAAGAGAACTTCGAGCCAAGCAGCTCTCAGTCACCAACGTCCCCGAGCCCAGCTCCAGGATGCCTTCTCAAGACTGGAGCTCAAATCTCCGGCCAAAAGAACTTCGAGCCAAGCAGCTCTCAGTCACCAACGTCCCCGAGCCCAGCTCCAGGATGCCTTCTCAAGATCGGAGCTAAGATCTCCGGCTAAGAGAACTTCAAGCCGAGCAGCTCTCAGTCACCAACATCCCCGAGCACAGCTCTAGGATGCCCTCTCAAGATCGGAGCTCAGATCTCCGGCCAAGAGAACTTCGAGCCACGCAGCTCTCGGTCACCAACATCCCCGAGCCCAGCTGCAGGACGCCCACTCAAGACCATAGCTCAGAACTCCGGCCAAGGGACCTCCGAGTCACATGGCTCTTAGTCAGCAACACTTTCGAGCCCATCAGCTCTCAGGTGTCATAACTTGGCCCCAAGCAAGGTGTAGCCCTTCTCTCTGATCTCCCCATAAAAAAAAAAAAAAGAAGAAAGGAAGAAAAGAGAAGGGAGTGAAAGAAAATAGGTGGCAAAGAAACTTAAGTTTCATTGACTAAACACAAATTACAAGTATTTTCTGGGCCCCCGACATGCCGGGTGACCCTGGCTGAAAGCAAGAAACACAAGTACCAAACAAGACAAGGAAGAAAAGGGTCACTCCATGCCGGCCTGTTTCACTGTTGGATCTCGAGGCCGAGAAGTCTCCGGCTGAGCTGCCCTAACTCCAGGAGGATCACCCTCAGCTGGTGTTGAAGGCTCTGGGCCCACGGCTCCCACAGCGACCTCCTCGTCAGCCTCCACCTCCGAGGTCGAAGGATACCTGAGGTAGCCACGATCCTTGTCAGGGATAAGCGCCTCCACCCGGCCATGCAGATACATGAAATCCTTATAAAAGAAATCTGACGCCATCTGCTAGATTTCAGCGACGAACTCCTCTGAAGCCTTGAAGTTGGCGACGGCGTTCTCAGCCCCCTTTGTGGCCTCAGCGGCCACCCTCTTCGACTCGGCGGCCTCCGACATGGCTGCCTCCGCCGAGTTGGCTGCCGTCTCTGCCGCCTTCTCAGCAGCGGCAAGTTTCTCCTTCACAGCTGCCAGCTCTGCCTGGGTAGCTTGGGCGATCTCCTTGTGCTGATCGACCTTGGCACTGTACCAGTTCAGCTTCTTCTCGACGACGGAGAGGTCGTCGATTGCCTTCTTCGAATGGCTCCGCTCTAGGTTGCGAGCCGTCAGGAGTGCCTTTGCTCGCCCCTCAGCATCGATGAGCTCTTTCTCAAGGACCCCATTTGCCCCGACCTTCCCCTTCAAGTCGGCCTTCAAAGACTCGATCTCGGTGGCCTGCTGTCGCTCGAGACGATCCCAGCTCTGGTAGCGGCCCTTGATGTAGAGGCTATCAGCACCGATCTGCACCATGAAATGAGGTCAGCTAAAAAAAAAAAGAAAAAAAAAAAGAGAAGAAAGAGGGGGATAGCTCACCAAGTACAGCTGGGGAAAGATGTTGCTGATAACGTCGGCCAGGCGCATCCCGGCCATCTCTTGTTGGTCGCATAACTGGATTGAGAAAACCATCATACGCTCGGCCAATTCGGGGCTCCGGAGGAAAGAGCTCTCCAGCCCCATCTTGAAGGGGAGGCGGCGTCGTGCCTCCTCCCTCCTGCCCTCTCCGGCGGTGGGCGGCCTCGCCCCGCTGGCTGAAGGACCTTGGGGGGCAGGCTGAGAAGCTGGTGCCGGTGCAGGTGGAACCTCCATCGTGGCCTTGGTCGCAGCCCGGGCCTCCTCACCCCTGACATCGGCGACGGGCAGACTCGGAGGATGGCAGGGTGCAGCGGCAGCAGCCGCGGCCCTCGCCCGGACGACTACCTCAGGCTCTGCAGTGGGGGCCTGCTGGGCTGGCCTTGGTGCCGCGGAAGCTGCCCTCTCCACCGGCACAGGAGCAGCGCGGGACACCTCTGAACTCGGACCCGCTGGAGCTGCCAAGCTCAGATCGATCACTACCGTGGGAGCGACCGTAGGGGCGCTCTCACTCCGCGCCCGCCTCGACGAAGGCTCCCCGGCCAGCCCAGTTGGCGGCCTCTTCTTGGTGATTACCAGGAGGTCATTCTCGGAGAAGATCATTCCTGCATGTAGACCGCACAACAGTTAGAATCTGTGGGGAATAGTGCAAGAAGTGCAAGGAAAAAGGAAAAGAAAAGTTCAGGTCAAACTCACCCAACCCATTCGTTGGGTTGACCTTGGAGTCAGCAAGGTTCTGCTCAGACAACAGGACCTCTGGAGGAGGAATCTGGACGGTGCAGAGCTGCTCGTAATCATCCCAGTCACCCGCATCGACCATAGAATTTTGGTTGGGAGACTTATCCGGATCGCTCCAGACCCAATCGACCCCCTCGACCTCAACAAAGAAAAACTTACTCTTCCATCCCCTGATGGAAGAGGGAAGCTCGAACTTGATGCCCTTCGGGCGGGAGGACATGACCACCACCCATCCTCGGTTGGGTGGCACTTCAAGGCAAAGAAAGCCCTGAAAAAGGAAAAGCGGGCAACGAACCCGTGGAAGTGACAAAGCACAATGAAGGAAAAAATGACCCTAATGGCGTTTGGCACTAGCTGTGCGGGGACCAGACGATAATTGTCCAGGATGGACAGGAAGAAAGGATGGAAGGAAAATTGGAGACCTCCGGAGAAGGTCCCCTCATAAAATGCAAGACGGCATGGGCCACTAGAAGTAACCCGTTCCCCCAGCTGGGGGATCATGAGTCGGACGGAAGCCGGGATGCCATAGACATCCCGGACGGTCCTCAGTTCCCCGGCAGTGATCATCGAGGTGACCCCACCAGGACCCATGGACCGGATTGACTCAGAGACGGGGACAGAAGGAGAAGGAGGAGGCAAAGAAGGGCCAGATTTCGTTCCCTGATGAGCACCGGACCGGGAGGACGCCTCCTACTAAGCTCAAAGTGAGTTGCATCTTCCTCTCCGTCAGAAGAAAAAGAAGAAGATGCCGGCCTCCACTCGGAGCGACCGGCCTCGCCCTGATCAGTGGAGGGGCGGAAGCCTGGACCAAAATGGGACATCCTCGAGAACGAGGGGAAAGAAGAACTTGGAGTAGAGGACGGAAGAGAAGACTCAACCTAAAGAAGACTCCAGACCCCGGGAAAGAACCCTATTTTAGCGGGGGAAGGAGGGAGTAGAAACTGACCTGTTGCCTTAGAAAATTCGGGGCGACTGGAAGGAGGAAGAAGCTTGGGCACGGCAGCAGCAGGAATGGAGAATTCAAAAAGAATGGATGGTTCGGGTAAGGCTCTCCTTTCATTTCGAAGTTACCCGAGGGATTTGTACCGATTCAACTCTTCCGTCAATGGATCCACGCCATGTGCTGTCCATCGGTGAGAATGGCATCCCGGCTGCTCTGCATTCTGCACCAACATTAATTGCTCCTCAGACGTGGCCACATGGCATCCCCGCATTGGTCTGCAGAGTCGGTCCCCGAAGCGCCAGCAATCATGGCCATCATCATGCCAGATTTTTGCCTTTCCACGTCAGCATAGCAATTACTCCCTTCGACCCGAGTGCCGTGCACTAACGGGCCTCGGGAGTGGGGGGCAAATGATGTGAAGGGAACGCTGACATGGAGGAATTGGCAGGCGCCACGTTAAGAAAAGACGCCACATCGATTCTCTAGCTTGGATCCCACTACTGAGTTGAGCTAAGCGCCCTTAGAACAACAAGCCGAGCTCAGTCCTCCGCCAGGTCGTGCCCGCAAGCTTGGGACGCCTAGGTCGGAGCCGCCTTCTGTCCTCCAGAGTGAGACCCTTGGAGGCCCGCGGTCGAGGTCGAGCCAAGAGCTCACCCACCAATGTGGAGCCTCTCCGAGCGTGCATCCTCTGGACCGGGTCCGCCTTCCGCCCTCTAGAGCGAGACCCTTGGAGGCTAGTGCCCTGCGGTCGAGGTCGAGCCAAGAGCTCACCCATCGATATGGAGCCTCTCCAAGAGTGCGCCCTCAGGACCGGGTCCGCCTTCCGCCCTCTAGAGCAAGACCCTTGGAGGCTAGTGCCCTGCGGTCGAGGTCGAGCCAAGAGCTCACCCACCGATATGGAGCCTCTCCGAGCGCGCGCCCTCTGGACTGGGTCCACCTTCCACCCTCCAGAGCGAGACCCTCGGAGGCCAGTGCCCTGCGGTCGAGGTCGAGCCAAGAGCTCACCCGTCGAAGTGGAGCCTCTCTGAGTGCGCGCCCTCTGGACCGGGTCCGCCTTCCACCCTCTAGAGCGAGACTCTCGGAGGCTAGTGCCCTACGATCGAGGTCGAGCCCAGTGCTCACCCGCCGATGTGGAGCCTCTCCGAGCGTGCACCATCCGGACCGGGCCCGCACTCTGCCCTCCTCCACCAAGAGCCCCCGCAAGCTCGGAGCGTCTAGGTCGGAGCGAGTCTTGCCGTCCCAGCTCGGCTCCAGCCCAGACGAGGTCCTCATCAGCCCAGGACATCGGTGAGCCGACTGAGGACTGCATTGAAGCACCTTCCAGGCCGTACTGACCACCTGCGATCGTCAGTTATACCAGAAAGGCAAGCAGCACGTTGATCGAGATGCCACACTCATCACCAACCACTCAGATCGCCCAAGAAAGGAGGCCAACTGGGAGATTCGAATCTCGCGGGCGGCGGCCCGCCGTTCGAGGCACTGCCAAGTTTCCCGGAATGAGACAACCAAGAGGAGTGCTGGAGCGCCTGACAACTCTTCTTATCATAAATCATGAAAGGCTCCTCGGGACACCGCCGTATGTGCTTGACAGCCCAGCGGGGATCCCGAGACAAGCGCCCAACGGTAACCTAGTTTGCGACAAACTCAGAGGTAACACAACAACTCCAACACACAGGCAAAAAAAAGAGAGGAGTGCAACCCCCACCAGCAAGGGGGGCACGGCACTACCACCACCACGAGCACAAATGCAAGCCCGACCAAGAGGGCGGAGCACCACCACCACCATATTCAAAGGAAAACGAGGGATACAAGGAGAGGCGGAGGAACAGGCACCCCTCTATCCCCGCTATCACTCTCTCCCTGCAACGTTTTCACCTTCGCACACATCTTCCACTCCTCCTAGAGCGGAGTCCATCAAGAGGGGCCCGACCAAGAGGATCTGTTCTCCTGGATCGTCATTGACTTGATCGTCGGAGTGCCCCTGCCGGAAATCCCTGTCCGGGTCTCTAATCCCTGTCTCGCAGGTCTAGGAGCGGAGGACCGCCGAGCGGCAAGACGACCACACCCAGCGCGGAGGTCCGGGACCCGAGGACGTCGGGCGGCAGGAGGAGCGCACTCCGGCGCCGACAGCAGCCACGGGCCACGACGATCTTGGCGGTAAGGCTGCAACAGGAGGTAAATTATATTTTTACTTTGAGCTCTATTTTCAGTTCGAGACATTTGCAATTTTATTTATAGATATTCTTCAAGGAAATTCCTATAGTTGGAGCACATAACAAATTTTTATTGATCATGCAACAATGGCATTCATTTAATACACTTAATAAATTCTACCCCCCTTAAAAAAAGGAAGAAGTTGATTAAAAAATTAAAAATATCCTTGGATTCTGTTTTGGCCTATCAAACTCGGCTATACATACAAGTTGCATAAGTTCCTATAATTGTTTAATCATGTGCAAATCCTATTAAAATATATAGATATCTGCTAGTATATGTCACTCAGATCGAGCACAATGCTAGCTCATCCTTGCAATGGGTTCATCCTTCACTAGTCCAACTATATCGAATAATCCATTCAAGCTTGTGATATGCAAAGCCACTCATTTTGATTGATGAGTTAAATTCGCACCGGTGAAAATTGATGTAGGCCATCAAATTATTATAAATTAACATTGGTTGAGACTAATTATCATAATCGATCGGTATGTATATCGTATAATTAGCCTACAATCATCCAAAAAGGATTCATCACATACAGATATCAGAAATAGACAGTACCCACAAATAGGGATGGCAATAAATCCAAATATTATATTAATTATTAATTATTAGTTATTAAATTTTAAAATACTTAAACCCTTTCTTTACCCTCATCATTATTTTCTGATTAATTCTCCATTAATCTCTAGCTCTCTGGCCCCTGCTCCCCTCTTCCTCTTTCTCTTTGGCAGCTCTTTCTCCTCTCGGATCGGTGAAGAAGTGGCGGCGAGCAGCATCAGTGGCTTCCTCCTGCTTCGGACTTTCGATCGTCATCCAGGTTGTCGTCGAGTGATTTTTCTTTTTTTTTTAGATTTTCGTTGCCGTCGGCGAGGAGGGTGGCGTTGAAGGGGAGGGCAGAGCGGTGCACCCGGGGGCGGTGGGGGAGACGTCGGCGACGAGCAAGGGAGAGGAAGAACAGATGGGAGGGGAGGGAGAGGACACCGTCGGTGAGGAGATGCACTTTTAAATTATATTTATATCTTTATTTACTTGAAAAATATTGAATTAAGTTTTATTAAATTTTATTTATTTAAGATAATTTTAATTTTATTTTGATTGAATATAAAATTAAATGTTATTGAACCAAAAATATAGTTAAATTTTATTTATTTAATGTAGGTATGATTTATAAAATGACAGATGATTTTAAAGTTGATAAAAGTAAAAAAAAAATATTTAATATGATTCAATTGGATTTGGGTTAGGTAAACCCGAATTATCCGATACCTGATTGAGATGGGTTTGGATAAAAAATTCCAGTTCCGATAGTGTTTGGATCGGATTTGAATAGTTTATTGAATATTCAAGTTTGGATTTGGGTAGCTATGTACCCGATCGGAACCCGATCCATTGCCATCCCTACCCACAAACATTACCACCATGAGCATGGTTCCAAAATCCAAAATCAGAAATCACCTATGGATTCCAAAAAAAAAAAAAAAAAATACACACACGCATAGAATACCATAGTACACACTTTACAGCGGATCTGCAGTAGATCCTGCAATATTGCCAAGGAAGAAAAATTAAATAAAACACCCTGCCAGCCTACACGTTGTTCTGTTAGACCGGAACAAAAAGGAGCTTGGCATTTTCTGACCCCGGGTGCCAAAACTCTTTCATCTTTTTCGGCCAGGGTGAGTGGGCGGAAGATGATGGAGAACATTTATATGTCGAGCAGTAGATCAGCGATTGAAGTTCCCACACCGTACACGATGAGACGTGGGAATAGAGAGAGAATAAACAAGAGAAGAGAGCTAGCTAGAGAGAGAGAGAGAGAGAGAGAGAGAGAGAGAGAGAGAGAGGAAATAAGGGGAGATACCTATAGAGAGATGGCAAGAGAAGGCTTGCTTTCTTCTCTCTTTCTCTCTCACAGTACCTGAGAGTGTTTTTAAATGGGCTTCAGAGGCAATGGGTCCCCTTCTCCGTCTCTCTGTGGAGCTCGTGCATGAGCAGCGCCGTGCAGGTTCCAATCACTGACGTCACGCGATTCAGACACCGCAAACCCACACAAACCATCACGGCTCTCTGTTTCTCTCTCATATCATTCAAACCTCAACAACTATTAACTTAATATAATAAAACACTTATCTCCCTCTGATCCATGCAAGCACGGAGAATATCCACATTATTATACCAGTAATCCTGGCAACATTCTAGCATGGAAACTTTTAAAAAAATAAACATATAAAGAAAAGGACTTGGGTGACATGATGCATACTTTTGTTTTTTTTTTTTTTTGCTTTTAGTTCTCGGTGCTTACTCAAAAAAACTAAGAAAGAGCATTCATTCTTGCAAGCTATGATGAGGCGATTGGAATTGGATAAGAAAGAAGTGATAGACATGAGAATCATGCGATGATAATTTGAAGAACAGACTTATAACTCGATAGTTGAATTAATATATATATATATATGGATTTATTCAGCTAATAGTGCTACTAATTCATGTCCTAAACTGGTTTCTACTTCGAAAATAATATGAAAACATTACAAACTTTGAGAAGAAAGGGGGGGGGGGGGGGGGGGGGAAGAGATCTAACAATCGACAGGGAAGAGATTACCTCTTGGAGGTAATTAACTAGCTTTAGGATCGGAGACACTGGAAGAAGAGGCTGGAGTCATGTTGTTGGTGCTCGTCTTGGTGGACTTGATCTAGCTAGGTTCTAGTCTTCTTCTCCTTCTCTTTCCTGCCCTTCTTCTCCACCTCCTCCCTCGATTCCTCATCCTCCTCATCATCTTCCTCACCACTGCTTTCCACATTGCGATGGAGCTCGTTGTTGTCATTGCCTTTGCTATTGAAATTTTCAAAGTGCAACGAGCTTATTTCAGGGAACTTGAAGCCTTGGTGATCGGTGGAGACGACGATGGCATCGAGCAGCTCGGAATTATCCTTCCGTTGATCACTGGCAGTACCGGAAGTAGTACCACTAGCCACATTAGCATTGGGAGAAGAAGAGGAAGCGGGCTGAGACTTATTGAGGGACTTGGAGTAGAGCTGATCCAATTGATGGAAGTAAGGGCAAGTCTTGGAGTTGTGCAGCCTTCTCTTGCCATTGTCCTTTGTCTTCCTGAAGTATTTGTTGATGTTTTCCCACTTCTCCTTGCACCGCTTCGCACTCCGGTGGTAGCCCATGGCGGCCATCGTCGCGCTCACCTCCTCCCACAACGGTCCCTTTAGCCCGGGCTCCTGGAACCTCGACTCGAGCCCGCTTCTCACCTGGATCAGCGCCTCCACCTCAGACTTCGGCCACCGGCTCGCGTTGAACGGAACCTTGCCGGTGTTGCCATCGCCGTTGATGATAGTAGCGTTATTCGAGGGCTCGGTGGGGAGGTCGTCGGTCGTTTCGGGCTCCTTGCCGGGTTCTTCTGAGAATTGGGATGGGAATCGGAGCTTCTCCGGGAGGTGGAGGGTCTCGCCGGTGATTTTCTCGAGGAAGGAGATGATGGCGGCCTCCCGGGAGGAGGCGACGACCCGCTCCTGTGCCCGGGCGGCGGCCTCATGGCTGGACTTGGCCGCCTCCTGCCGCCGGCAGGCCTCCTCCCGGGAGGTCCTCTCCTGGTCCCTCCTCTCCATCACTTCCAAGAATTTCCGGTGGAGGTTCTCCTGGTGGTCCATCAGCTGCTTCACCAGGTTCTCGAAGAAGGCCATGACCGAGCTCAGTTGCTTCTTTTGCTGCCGCCGCTTCCGCTTCCTCCTCCCATTTCCCTTGGAAAATTTCCTCGCCGTCGCCTCTTCTCCAGCCGATGTCTCCGACCCGCCGACGTGGTGATCAGCTCCCAGCTGTCCCGGTGGGTTGGTGGCGGTGGGCATGAGGGCGGTCTCGTCGCCGGTGAGTGCAGAGCTGGAGCCGGTCTGGTTTGTGCCACCGCCGGGCTTGCAGATGGCTTCGAGTTCGCTGAAGAGCTTGTAGTTACTGCCGCCGGTAATGTGTCCGCCATGATCCGGCACGGCTCCTTCCTTGGTCTTCTTGCAGTACTTGTTCGTCGGTGTCTCGGTCTCCTTCTCCTTGCACCTCTTGTTGTTGTTCCTGTTGATGTAATCTATATCCAAAGGCCTCCTGCAGTGATAACAAGGCAAAGAAAGAGAGATTAAAGAAGGGAAAATAAGAACAAGGATTTAGAATTCCATGAAGACCAACATTTGTTCTGGATAAAGCCACGAGAACAATTCTTTTCTTTTAATTTTTCTAGCTATCTCCTTGCAGCAACCGTTTATTTCCTTAATTTCGTCCGTTTCCCCATGATTGATCTAAAACTAGCTAGGTCTTTGAAATCATCATACCAATTTAATTAATTTTTTTCTATTTAGCACATATATCTCGTACTACAAGCCTAATGCTCATGCATTAACGCTAGTTGGGACAATTTTTTTAGGTCTAGTCGGAGAATGAGGAAATTAGCTAAAATCAAGAACTTAAGGACCTAAATTTGGAAAAATTCCACAAACCAACTTGAGATCTTTATTGCAAAGAGAGATGGGGACCGGACCAAAGAAAGGTGGGTGTGGGGGTGAGTAATTACCATGAGGGCTCCTTGATGGCGGATTCCTCCTCTCTCTGCCAGTGGTGATGGAGGCGGTTCTCGGACCCTCCGTCGTCGTCGTTCAGCCCCTCATGGCTGCCACCGCCACTGCTCTCGTTCGCCGCCAGCTTGAAACTCATGGCGGCAGCGAGAAAGCTCGGCCCGCCACCGCCGCCGCCGGCTCCGGTGGAGTTCTCGGGGCCCGATTCCTGATCCAACCGGAGCTGGTGCGGGTGATGGAGAAGCTGGAACTGGTGGCCCAGTTGGAAGAGTTGCTGGGTTATTGGGATGGAGTGGAACTGAGAGAAGTGGTGCGGCGGTGGCTGGGTCTGGGGTTGCTGGTGCTGGTGGTGGTGGTGGTGGGGTTGGTGGAGGGGATGGTATTTGAGAGGCTGGGAGGCAGCGGCATGGAGGTCGGCCGAGGGGTTCGGTGGGGCGGCGGCGGAGGAGATGGAGAAGATGGAGTTGCCGCAACTCTCCATCATGAACTGCTGCATCTCCGACACGCTTCCATATCCCGACTGCATCTTTTCCTTCTTCTTCAAACTTCTGCTCTTCTTTTTTTTCTTTGCAGTGCTATACTACAATAATAGAACTAAGAAGTCTCGGATCTGCACTGCTATGAGCTCTATATATCTTGAAAAGCTACTGGAAATCTGGGCAAATAGGGCTGCAGTGCTGCCTATGTGTTGACACACACGCCTGTTTGCTTTCTCCTGGCCTGCAAGGTAGTAGCAAGTAGAGTCAGGGCTCTTCCTCTTTCTTTTGGATTGCGTCTCTCTCTCTCTCTCTCTCTCTCCCTCCTTCTCTCTACTAGCTTTTCAGTTACTTGTGGCAAGGGTACCGGGTGGCTTCCTCTCTCTCTCTCTCTCTCTCTCCTTCTCTCTACTAGCTTTTCAGTTACTTGTGGCAAGGGTACCGGGTGGCTTCCTTAACAAAAGCTGAGGAAACCTGGAACCCACCGTAGGAGAGGTTTCTCTCTTGTTTTTCTGTGTGTTTGAGTATCTCTTCTGGCTTATGGGGTGGTATTCTGTAGTTTGTTCAAGGAGAAGGACGCTCGCTGCCGGAGAGGCTAAGAGCTGAGCTCTATACTTTGCTCTCTCTCTCTCAGAGCTAAGCCGGGGTAGATGGAAAGGTTAAGGGGGGTACAAAGTGATGTCATTTCGGAGAAAAGGATGAGCATCTGGTATGGTGCACGTGCCCTGCACGTGTCAGAGGACAGGAGGGAACATCCTCGAAGTTTGGTTTGAGAGCAATGGATACATACACTTCTCTATGCAAGACCATAACTCGCCACGCACGGCGGTCTTGATGAACCGAAGAACCGGCCCCTCGTAGAAGTTGTGGAAGGTCAAAATATTTTTTGCCCCTCTTAAAAAAAAAGTTCATAGAGGGCTCTCTGATTGCCACAAAAAGATGGTCTTAAATTAGAAGTAGCATTGCAGGGTCTAATCTTATTCCTATTTTATCATGCACAATGGCAAGCCATATGCTTTGAGAGGATTAATTGGTGCTCTTCATGATGGTGGAATAAGTATGAGAAGGTTGTGTGGTATAAAGCACAACGTACACTTCTATGCAACTTAGCATGTAATTTGAGCAAGAAAAATTCATTGATGTTGACTTTTAAGTTTTATCCAAAAAATATTTTATTAATAAAAAATATTTTTTTGAATAAAATTATGATTATAGTAGGTAACACCATTAAGGTGTTCTTTTCTTTTAAGGAGGATCCCCTCCTATGTGTGTTTAAATAGGAGGTGTAGCTCCAATTTGATCTTCGTTTCACATACAATAATCATCGGTTGATTAACGTATGTATATATGCTTTTGTTGAATGACTATGATAGATACAAACTCTTGTTCATATATTTTTATTAAAATATTATTTATGTAAGTAGAAAGGTCTTTTTATAAAAAAAATATTTAACTTTTTTATATTTTTAGCATGTACACCCTATAAATATTTAAATTATATGTATAATATATCCTCATAAATTTATTATTTTTATGTACACACTTGTAATTATTATTTTTTATATGCATCCTCTTATAAATATTTATATGTATAGTTCATAAATTTACTATTTATTCATGCATCGTTATAAATTATTTTCTTATATCTGCATACATTATATATAATTTTTCTGTATGTACTCCGTTATTAAAGATATGTTTGTAAAAGAAATATAAAGATGTGCATATATATATATATATATATATATATATATATATATATATATATATATATATATATATATATATATATAGCAATTTGAAAGAATATATATACACACAATTTCATATATTATAAAGATTTACATGAAAAAAAATTATATATGTAATTATCAAAGAGTGTATATACATCACTAAGATAATAGTCCGGTTGGTACAGGTCTTGCTTCACATCCAATCGATCTTGAATTCGATCGAGGCATGATCTACATGCCTTATATTTAATCGATCATGGATTCGATCAAGACATGATCCATGTGTGGAACTTGAAATTAATAGAGATCTTGTCTCATATCTAATCAATCACGTCCACGATCCAGATTTAAAAAATAAAAAATATAAACATGAACCTTTTGATTTTTTTAATAAGAACCGTCTCCCTCCCTTGCCACGTAACGAGGATGCGAAGCCGGGATGGATTTATGTACGGGTGGTAGAAATTGGGTACTGGACTCGGGACCAACGCAATAAAACATAGATCCAGCTGTCTTAAGCTAATACCCAACAGTCACAAAATCCAAAGAAAACACACCACGCAAGAAAAGAATCCCTGGGTCCTGACGGATTTGCAGTCATGGACGTTTTCGATTGGTTATGATTATTATTCGTGTGCGGGCTGTTCAGCTGGAGATAGCTCCAATAAGTGCACTGCGCCCTTCTCCGTCGTACGTGATCAAGTCAATGATGGCTCATGAGACTGATTCCTTCGCATTGGAATTGCGTGTTATTCTCACCGGAGCGGGACCCGATCACCAGATATTACTGAAAGCCCGGCATTTTCAACGTGCTGGGACCCTCTAACTGCCACTTGGAAGAAACCCATAGGATGGGAGGAGCGGAGCTCGTGTCTCATCCGTCTCTTATGATCAATATATTTCTTTTCTCTCTAATTCCAATATACTGTTTTCTATTATTCTAAGCATTGCCATTTATAAATGAGTTTTTTTTTAAAAAAAAAACTTTTTGGGAAGAATAACCATGTGACGAACGTTAGGTCTACCTGTTTGGTGGGTCCATCCATGCAACCTAAAAAAGATAACCTTGACTGTTCAGTTTTTGCTGGTCATGAGTAGGACACACCTCCCTTAGGAAAAGGCTCTTTCAGTCAAATCTATTGGTGGTTTGGAACCTATCATGCAGAGATGGGTGTATGATAGATATCCTGATTAGTGTAAATCATTCAGGGCCCACCAACCTTAGCAAGGTTGGTTGTCTTCTCTCTCTGCTTTTGAGGAGTCAAGAAGATGAACCTTGATTATATTTATCTTTTAAAAAATATTAAATTATTTATTATTATCAAACCAATTGTTTCCGAAACTTGGTTGATATCGGACAATCTTGCTTGCTTTTTTAAAAGAATAAGGTCCAGCACGTTTCTCGGATAGAAATTTGCCAGAACATTTTTTTTATTTGATGATTACTGGCGAGGATCCTTCGATACACAAGTTAGTAGAAAGTATTTAGACAACAATAATCAAAGCTGATAGCCATAATAAGAAAAATACTAGAATGAATGTATAGAAAAGAGTTTAAAAACATACGTTGCACGATCTCTTCTTACTAATTTATAGAATTACGTGGAATAACTTAATATCATTAGAGAGATGACATTACTATAAGCAAATGAAGTAATAGCAACAGTTAATTAGCTGTTACTAATAAAGACATATAATGATATAAAAAATGAGTATTTTTTTATCATCATTAATGGAATTAGCGATGGGATGGTGACTATTAGTGATGACTATAATTTTTAAATTTTAAAAAAATTTATTTTAAAAAAATATTATTAATGATGTATTTTAAACTATTAGTGATGATAAAGGGTCGTAGCTAATGATTTTTCAAATTTTAAAGAATTTTATTTTATTAAAAATGTATTAGCAATGGTGTTTTGACTTTTAGCAATGACAGTTTACCATTACTAATAGTGAGCACAAAAAAATAGGCATTTCCAACCAATATTAGCGATGCAAAATTTTATCACCGCTAATATTGTTATTATCGATGGCATTTTGATTATTAGCAATGGCAGATTGTTGTCGTGAAATCTCCTTAAATCCATTCGATTGGATAATTTTTTTTTCCATTCTTGCTTTTTGCTTCCCTCCCCCCAGGCGCCTCTCCTTGCTGGTTCCCCTGTCTCTTGTCAGTGCCTACCTCGCTATTCCCCTGTCCGAACACCGGTTCCCTCTCTCCCATCGCCGAGCTCCCTCGGTGCCAAGTTTCCTCCTGCCACTGACCTCACCCTCTAGGTTTCCTCCCTGCCATCGAGCTTCCCCTTCCCGAGTTTACTCCCTGTCGCTGAGCTTCTTCCTGGTTTCCTCTTTACCGTTGAGCTTCCCCCCTCTCGGTTTCTTTCCTATCACCAAGCATCCCCCTCCTCGGTTTCCTCCTGCCACCAAGCTTCCCCTTGGTTTCCTGCGGCCACATGCTCATCCCACTCTTTCGAGTCGGTGCCTCCATTTTTGAGCTAGTCTTGTCATCCTCGAATTGGTGCCACCATTCCCGTGCCTCCTTCCGTATTACCATCATGTGCCTTAGTTTTTCTGTATCATCGGATCCGCCATCCATTGGGCCCGCTTGTTTTGGATTGTATGAGTACCAGCAATGATAGCGATGATGATAATAAAGCTATCACCAAAAAATATTTTTTAATTAATTAATTAATTAGATGTTTATTTAGTTAATTAGTTATTTATTTAATTAATTACATTATTTAAGTAAATATTTTATTACTTAAATAAATAAATAATTATTTAATTAATTATTTAATTATGTTAATTATGTGTGTGCAGATGCATGTCCTACCTGCATGAGATTCAAGTCTTGGCATATTGAGCATAAGCTGGGCCCTAAGTTGCTTTGGTACCAAGACATAATGATGGATGCTTAAATTAAATGAAAGGTATTGAAAATGGCTGGTGCTCCAGCTATGTAGCTGCTACTCTCGTTGGTCGGAGGAAGAGTACTAGAGAGAATACCTTATCATGCTGTCCCTTTCTAATGAAAATCGATATTTGGTAATAAGGTCCTAGTGGTGTCTGTTGCCGCTAGATTGTAATGGCCTGCAGCTCTTACGTGGCTTAGATGAGTGGACTCCCCACCAGCATCATCAGGTTCGTCGATCGGAGGTGATCAAGGGGAATAGACCCTCCTCTACGGGACTTGGCAGAGTCACCGTGTTCAGAGGGGTCGTTATGAGAATGAGAGTAATAAAAGTTCTTGGAGGGGTCTTCTGATATTCCTCCTGCCCTTGTCCTAGCTCCTTCTGGCCTGCTTTGAGATCACCAACCAATGGAGGCTTGGAGTTGTTGCCCGTCCTGCTAGCCACTTCAGTGGGGTGACGTCCTCTCTCTGGTCGCTCCCGTGAATGGAGACCTGTAAAAAGTCCCAGCCGGGGGTACCGGCGGGGACACTCCGATGCTTAAGTCAGTTGGTTTTTCCTTTTGGGAACAGTCGGAGCTATGTAGGAGAATAATGGCCCGAAGCCAGTAAACGAGCATGTGGTAGTTTTTCTTACCTACATCGGAGGTCCCTCTTACCTACTTATGAGATTGCTCCTGTCATTTGGGGAGACGTGCTCTTATTGTCGTAGGCCTATGAGGCTCCTGTAGGCCTGAGAGGCTAGGATTAGCCTGTAAGGCCACGATGGGTTGATGAACTTCCTCTTCCGGATGGTTCAGAAGGTTGGTGAAGGTGCGCAGTGCCTCGGGTTGGGTACTCCTCATTGATTAGTGTAAACAGTGGCCTGGGAGGCTTTAATGTAGTCCTCCCTTGTAGGCGGCGTGCTAAAGGACTTGTAGCAAGTCTAGCAGGGATGATGACTTTACGTGTTAGGGTTGCCATCCAGGTCTCCTCGTACCTGTATTTTGAGAAGCATGCCAGGGGCGGAGTCAGACGGGTCGAGGCACGTGAACTGAGGCGAGGCAGGCAGAGGTTCTCTGTGCACATGGACTGAGGTATATGGAGCGAGGCTAGACTTGCAGAGGTTCTCATGCATGCAGACCAAGGCGCGTGGGGCTAGATTGAAATGCTGGGTCGGAATCCGTGTGGGCGAAATCGTGCCACTCCCCAATGGGCCAGACCAAAGTGAGCATGCCATGGGCAGACGTGGCCAGAGAGGACGGACTGGGCATGCCGTGGAGCCGTGCCGCGGGTGGATCGGAGCAGACTGGCATGCTGCAGAGTCGTGCCGCGGATGGATTGGGCATGCCATGGAGCCGTGCCGCAAATGGACTGGGCATGCCGCGGAGTGCGCTAGTCGGAGCCGGGCCTGTCGAGGTGCCGTACCGGGTGCAGGTGGTCGCGGACATGCCTCCGGACGATCCGAACTAGAGGCCTAGATGGAGACTGTGATCCGCTAGCGGATCATAATGGGGCACATGGAGCTAGCATGTCGAGGTGGGCGGTGCCGGATCCATGCACTGCTCCCAACGACCGTAGCCGCACGGGCATGCCCGAGGCATTGGGCCGGCCAAGGGACGTGCCGGACCGAGGCGAGCACGAAGCCAAGCTGAGGCGCTCTCGATCTCCATTATCGTCTTTGATGTCACCTGATCGAGGAGGGCAGGAAACCAGACACGAAGCTACACCGGACCGGGGCTAGAGCTGGACTCCCTACGGGCGAAGCCGTTTGGAGCAGGCAGACTGAACCGTAGCAGGCATGCTGCACGCGGTGTCAGACTAGAGCACGGGCCTGCCATGGATGAACACAGGGCGGAGGCATGCCAGATCGACCGGGGCATGGAGTGCCTTGCTGGACGGTGGCGGACTGGCTGGGTGCTGAGCCGGTCCGGGATGCTTCCAATCAACGCGATACTTGGGTCGAGATGACTAGAGCTGGACCGGTCGGGGTGGTCTCCAGCTAGGGATGCCGCCATGGAGGATGGTCCGGACTAGAGGAGCAGAACTGGGGTGCTCCCAACTTGTGCATCTCCTATGCACGCGGATTGAGGTGCAGGCCTCGAGATGGGGGAGCCAAACCGCTCCCCGCGGTGCCGACGCATTGGCTGACTCGCTGGCCTAGCTAGGCGGATAGACTCCACATGGGCGTTGATCCTGGCCATGGAATTTGCCGGCCGGGGTGCACGGGCTGAGCTGCCATGAAGCTGGGCCCACACATAGCCAAAGTGGGGTGGCCGAGGTGCCGACCTGGCCGCCGCAGGGGTCAGCCTCCCTTTAGAATAAGCGAACCCACTGTCTTCTTTAGATGGAAGACTCGGGATGCTGCGCGAAGCACGTGGCCACGTCAGCCAACGGGATGATGCTGTGTTAGGGCGAATGGGTTTGTTACTTCTATAACAGATGCCCCTACTTCCTGAGTCCAAAGCGTTACTTCTCATCATTTTGGATGAAGGGATCGCTTTATCCATTTGGCTCCTTGCTGTAGCAGGCCTTGTACTGGTCGTAGGAAGTCGATCACTGGATGGAGCATAACCTGTCGAAGGTTAACCATGGGACTTTAAGAGTTTGCCTGCACCTCAACCAAAGGTTGGTTGCGCAGGTGGGAGATGATGTTGCATGATGATGAAGCTAGTACTTCAGCATGACTCCTCGTAGACTGAGTAGAAGGTGGTGCTGAGGAGGAAGAGATTGGTAAGGTACACAACTTGGGTGCGCACATAGACAACCGAGCACATGATTGACATGGCCGAGCTCATTGCACTCCTCAAGGCTTTTGATGAAAGCGTAGAAGCTGTTGGAAGGTTCGAGGAGTAGGTGCTTGGTCTCAGCAAAGGCTCGACCCTGGGGAACCATCCTGGCAAAGGAACTCAAGGAGCAAGGGCTCGACTCTGGCCAGAGGCTCGACCTCGAAGGAGCCATCCTGACAGAGGAACTCAAGAAGCAAGAGTTTGACTCCAGCCAGGGGCTCGACCTCGGGGGAGCCATCCTGGCGAAGGAACTCAAGGAGCAGGAGTTCGACTTCGGCCAGAGGCTCGACCTCAGGGGAGCCATCCTAGTGGAGGAACTTAAGGAGCAAGGGCTCGACTCCGGCCAAAGGCTCAACCTCGGGGAAGCCATCCTGGTGGAGGAACTTAAGGAGCAGGAGTTCAACTTCGGCCAGAGGCTCGACCTCGGGGGAGCCATCCTGGCAAAGGAACTCAAGGAGCAGGAATTTGACTCTAGCCAAAGGCTCGATCTCGGGGGAACCATCCTGGCGGAGGAACTCAAGGAGCAGGAGTTCGACTCTAGCTAGAGGCTCGACCTCGGGGGAGCCATCCTGGCGGAGGAACTCAAGGAGCAGGAGTCTGCTAGCATATGCACGGCTGTCGCAAACTCCAGTTGGTGGAGGTGCGGCCATCACAAGCTTCCATGGTGGTTGGCCCCATGCATTCCAGCGATCGAGGATGTTTAATGAGGTTGGTGACGATGGTGTCATGGAAGTCCTAAGGAAGGGAGTAGTACATGCACTTATGAGCTTTGTACCGTCCAATGTCTGCGTTGCATGGAGTGACTAGATCACTATTTACGTCATGTTTGCATGGAGTGGAGGACAAAATCCCACTTCATGGTCTTGCATGGTGTGCATGAGGTGACGGACCTTCCCTGCTTCCACCTTTTAGGAATCACACCTCGTCGTTGCCTTCCCTAGCCATGGTGGGGATTGGTATCCTTCATTTCAAATGGAAGTTTGACCTCAGCATGAGCTTGGTCTTGGATAGGAGCTTGACCTCAGTGAGGAACTTGGCCTCAGTGAGGAGCTTGACTTCAGCTTGGCTTCATTAAGGAACTTGACTTCAGCTCGGCTAAATTAAGGAGCTTGACTTCAGCTCGGTTGAATTAAGGAGCTTGACTTCAGCTCTTAACTTGAATGCAGGGCTTCGAAAGCTCCCTAGTTCGAGGGGTCGAACTGTGAGTCCAAGCAATAGATGGCAGAATTCATGGGGTTTCTAGGATGACATCTCAGAACTGTGAGCAGGGCGGCAGGTGCGGGACTTCTGGAGTTTCCCATCTTGAGGTGTCGGGCTTCAGGAGTTTCCGGTCTTGAGGTGCCAAGGTTTTCGATCTTGAGGTGCTTGGCTTTGTGAGTTTCCAGTCTTGAGGTGCCGGGCTTCAGGAGTTTTCGGTCTTGAGATGCCAGGGTTTCCGATCTTGAGGTGTCGGGCTTCAGGAGTTTCCAGTCTTGATGTGCCGGGGTTTCTAATCTTGAGGGCCAGGCTTCAGGAGTTTCCGATCTTGATGTGTCGGGATTTCTTGTCTTGAGATACAGGAGTTTCCAGTCTTGAGTTGCCGGGCTTCATGAGTTTTCGATCTTGAGATGCCGGGCTTTGTGAGTTTTCGATCTTGAGATGCCTGGCTTCTTTAATTTCCAGTCTTGAGGTGCCTTGCTTTGTGAGTTTCTGGTCTTGAGATGCCAGGCTTCGTGAGTTTCTGGTCTTACTTCGCCGGACTTGGAGTAGGACGGACGAGCTCCTGTACTGGTAAAGAACAAAATTGCACCAAAGAGAAACTTTAATTATTGAGGAGGGATTCTTACATCCTTGATAAGGTGGCAAGCCCATTGGTTCGCCATGCCAGGAGGCGTGCTATAGACGGTGGGACCTTCGGAGCTTCCCATGGACATCCCCGGACTATGAGTACAGCAGATGCCAAACTGTAAGTTTCTCAGTAGATGGCGGGATTTCTTAAAGTCTCTGCGGATATTTTGGACTGTGAGCAAGACAAGAGCTGAATTAAGAGTCAAGCGGTAGATGCGGGGCTCCAAAAGTTTCATGGCTTTAGATCTTGACAAGAGCTGAATTTAATTCTGGCCTTCTCAAAGAAGAAATATATTTTTATTTATTCATATGACGGAGCTCAATAGGTAACTCCTTTCTCCACTATAATTGTAATGTGAAAAACTATGTTTCAGTTCTACAGGAAAAGTTCTTGTACTACCATCAAGGGCAAGCACTACGTCCGCCAGAGCCCCGCATCTACCGCTTGACTGAGGGGAGTAAGACTTGAGGAAGATGGAGGCAACGGATACATCCATCTGGTCAACCAGTTGTAAAGCAATAGAGGGGAGTAAGACTCAAAGAAGATGGGGGTCAAGGATTCAGCTATCTGATCGACTGGTTGTTAGTCAACCAAGGAGAGTGAGACCCAACGAAGATGGAGGTATGAGGATACAATCATCTGATTGGCCAGTTATGAAGTGACCAAGGAGAGTGAGATCCAAGAAAAATGGAGGTATGAGGATGTAGCTATCTGGTCGATCAGTTGTTAGTCAGCCAAGAGGAATGAGACCTGAGAAAGATGGAGGTACAAGGATGCAACATCTGGTTGGCCATTTGTGAGAGATCGAGGGGAGTGAGATTCAAGGAAGATGGAGGTATGAGGACACAGCCATCTGGTTGATCAGTTGTGAAGCGATCGATGGGAGTGAAACTCGAGTAAGATAAAGATATGAAGATGTAGCCATCTGATTGATTGGTTGTTAGTTGATCAAGGGGAGTGAGATGCGAGGAAGATTTAGATACAAGGATGCAGTCATTTGGTCGATCGGTTGTGAAGCAACCAAGGTGAGTGAGATCCGATGAGGATGGAGGTATGAGGATAGCCATTTGGTTTGTTAGTTATTAGTCGACCGAGAAGAGTGAGATCCGAAAAAGATGGAGGTATGATGATGAAACCATCTAGTCAACTGGTTATGAAGCGATCTAGGAGAGTGAGATTCGAGAAAGATGGAGGTATGACAACGTAGTCATCTGGTCGGCCAGTTATGAAGCAACTGAGGGGAGTGAGACTCGACGAAGATGGAGGTATGAGAATGCAGCTATTTAGTTAGTCGATTATTAATTGATCAAGGGGAGTGAGATCCGAGAAAGTTGGAGGCACGAGGATGCAGCCATCTTCATCAACCGAGGGCTTGAAGAGTTTGATGGAGGACTTGAAGGTCCAAGGATGCAGCCATCTTCATCAACTGAGTTATTAGGCGACTAAGGGCTTGGAGAGTTTGATGGGGGTGACGGAGGTCCAAGGATGTAGCATCTTTGTTGGTTGAGTTACTGTTAGCCAAGGGATCTGAGAGTTTGATGGAGAAGATGGAGGTTTGGGGACGTAGTCATCTTTATCAACCAAGTTGCTAGTCACTCGAAGGCTTAGAGAGTCCGATGGAGGAAATAGGAGATCGGGGGATGCAACATCTTCATCTATCAAGTTGTTAGTCAACCAAGGACTCAGAAAGTTTGATGGAGGAGATTGACATCCAAGGATGCAGTCATCTTCATCGACTAAGTTGCTAGTCGGCCATGTGCTCAGAGAGTCTGATGGAGAAGATGGAGGTCCGAGGATGTAACCATATTCATCGACTGAGTTGCTAGTTGATCGAGGGCTTAGAGAGTCTGATGGGGAAGATAGACGTCCAGGGATATAGCCTTCTCCGTTGATCGAGTTGCTATTTAGTCGAGGGCTTGGAGAGTCCTGCTACCAACTAGACAATCCAAAGAGGATGAATTGAGTTTTTCAAAAATTTTAACTCAAATATGTGCTACCTTTTAAAAACTTATGGAGTAATGGTAAGTAGAAATATGTGCTATAGCAAGTCAATAATGAGTTGCTAAAAGTAAAAATATGTAAGAGAGCACATACAAATACAAAGAATTTTTATAATAATTCGGTATACCCAATATCTATATTTATTTTTCAAGCATTTTTTAAAAATTTTTACTATAATCTCTCCAAGATTAGAACCAGATTATTTTATTGGGTTGATAGTCCAAAACCCTTTATAGCCAATCCCTGGCCAAACATCTAACTCCAGTCTCCAATTAAAGTTAGAAACTAAAAAAACCTAGAAAAAAGAATATGAATATAAAGCTCCTTGAAATAAGCCAAAATAAAGTATTGATGCATTAAAAAAGAGACTACTAAAAATCTATGAAAACTTCAAAGCTTGTTTCCTTGCTAAGAAGCTAATGATTGGAAAAATATTTCAGGTGGTTAGGGTTGGAAGCTCTCAAATCAATACTCTTGGATTTTTTTCTTTATTCTTAATGGTACTTAAAATATTCTGAGTTTGTTGTTGTTCTTTAATGAGTTTGGTGAGTTTTTAACATATTTCTAGAGTCAAAGTAAGCTGTTGGAGGATGAAATAGAGCCATTAGATTCAAATCTAAATTATTATAACTTTTTTTGTAGAACTAGCCATAATGCTTGTCAGTAGTCCTTAAGTTGACTCGAGTCACTATTGAGTCTACTCGGATTCTATCTGAGTTGACTCGATCCTCAAATGAGTAGACTCAATCTTAGGTCATCAAAATTCATCTTTATATTTTTCACTATTAAGTTGGTTCAAATTATTGGGGTCGACTCAATTATCATTCCATTAAAAAATTGACTTTCTATAGAGTACCGTTAGTCAGCTCAGATAATTAGGATCAACTTAGTTTCCATCCTAGTCAGCTTAGTTATTATTTGAGTCGACTCAGTTGTCAGCTTTAAAAATATAGCTTATGCATTTTTAGCTCCCTCTGTCAAGTCAACTCAGTTTCAATCCGAGTCGGCTTGATAGTATGTCAGTTGAAACTTTCTGTAACAAGCTGAAACTCTTTTGTATCAAGCTAAAAATTTGATAATTCAAAAAATTCTTGACTCCATATCGCAATACCTTATTTTTATTTAAATTTCACTAGCCTTTTCTTTTCTTTGGAGCTCCAAAAATACATTTTTCAAGTCAAAAATTGTTACCCTTAATCCTCTTGTTTAGTCCTTTAACATTTTCTAAAACATGAGCTCATTCACTTTGTTACTTACATTATATACTCAAATATTTAGTTATTCATTAAAATCAATCCTTAGGGCCGGCAATCTCTTCCATTTTGATGGTGATGACAAAACTTTGAGTATATAAGCAATAGACATAGCACTCTTAAAAATTTCAAAATAAATCAAAATAGCTCGGGAGTGTTAATTTTACAAGAATTTATGATATCATTTACCATATAGATCTTCATTATTTGAGTATTAGAGTATTTTGGAGTTATTAGAACAAACTTTAAGGATTTTCACATAGAACATCAAGGTAGTATAGATTGAGTACCAGAGCATATCATATGAGTTATAGATTGAGTGTCAGAGCATATAAATTGAATATCGAACATACTTCTGTGTTTATCAGAGCATCACTGATATACTTAAGAAATATCGAGCATAGTATCAAAGATAGTATTAGAGTATCAGTGCATGATATCAAAGTCTCAGAACACATGATCAAAGTATCAAAATATATGATAATATCAAAGCGAAACATCAAAGTATAAATATCAAAGCATATTCAAAAATATCAAAGTATAAGTTATAAGTATCAAAGCAAGAATTTGCAGAAAATTTTAAGAATCAGAGCAAGAAATTTCAAAAATTCTCTAATATTATACTAGCTATCCTATTATTTGCATTATTTATATCTTTCTCCCCCTATCACTTGCCTTATTATACCTATCTGTCCTATTATTTACCTTATTTATATTTTTTTCCCCTTTTTATCATCAGCATCCAAAAGTTATAACGAACATGACTCCCCCTATGTAAAATCATTAAAGTAATAAAAAATCATTCAAAGTATTATGATCATCATTAGATAAAATATTATAATATAGATATCATTCATAATATAGACATAAATTTTATATTACAAATGAGTGTACTTTATATAAAAAATGATACAATCCGAAAGTACTTTCTGATATGATAGTGTCAAATATAGAATACAATCCTAAAACATAGAAAGCAATACATAGAAGGTAACCTAGGATATATCTAAGAGATCCTAAATATCTAGCTTTGTTTATCAGAGCAGATCTCTAAGGTAGCTGCGGAGCCAGCTCTAGAAGAGGAAGGGCAAGCAGTCTAGCTTCCACTCCTGGTAGCAGGTCCTGTGGCTAGGAGTGGTCATCTCGTAGAAGATCTGTGATAGGTCCTAATGGGGGCTGAGGATTCTAGCTAGCTAGGAATGGGCTGTGAAGCATGAGAAAGAGAGGTCCTGAGAAATAGCTTGCTAGAAGTTGTAATAGTAGAGAAGGATTCTGGAGTTGCTACTGGAGTTTCCGGTGCTACTTGAGCCACTTGCTTTACTAGCATCTCAGTGAGGTGAGATAGAGTATGAGAAATAGAAAGTAATCTCGTCCATTGAGACATGCTTAGATGATATATGGCAATTTGAATATGTACAAATCCATCATCAAGCCTTTGCCTAAGTCTATCAGAGTTAGAGGATACTGAGGAGCCTTTGAGCTATTGCTTAAAATGTCATCGCATCTCTACCATCTCTGTTCGGAGCCTGCTGACTCTATTTGATAATGCCTGGATATCAGTCCTGACATAATGGCTTAAAATCTTGACAATCCTCTACACTAACCGATCTCTGATCTGCTCGAGTGGCAAGAAGTGCCAGGAGTTTTAGGGGATAAGGCCGGAACTATAGAAGGTCCCGGAGTCACATTGGGTGCTCTGAGTAGAGAGGATGGCTTTACTCTCTGGGATAACTCTAGTCTCTCCTATCTGTCCTGACCAGATGCCCTTCTAATCAATGGCCACCAATCTTCCAGTACCTCATCTTGTGGAGGGTCTAGTCATAACTTACCATGGCTTAATAGCTTCTTGAAGCACTCACCTTCAAAAGAGATGCCAAACGCATCTTATGATAATGCTATTTAGTTTGATGCTAAAATCTTCAAATTTTTTGCTTAATCAATAAGATTTGAGCACAACAACTTCCGGCTACAATGTACACTACAAGAAAATTGATTTTATCGATAGCTATTAGCGATGACAAATTAGCCATCGCTAATAAACTTTATATTGATAAAATAAAATGATAGAAATATTTTCCATCGATAATGTTATTTTTGATGGACTAATGACTATTAGTGATGGTAGATGCTATTGCCAATAAATTTAAAAATATATATTTTTTGAGAAAATATTTTGATCGATGGCATATTTGTTATTAGTGATGGCATGCAACCATCACTAATATTATTCCCCAATGCCGACCAGTATTAGCGATGGTAATTTTTCCATCGCTAATAAATTATAATTTAAATTTTTTTCTCGAAAAAAGGTCTTTTCCCGATGGTTTTGGAGGTATTAGAGATGGCTGCATGCCATTGCTAATATCATAGCCATTTTCGATCATTATTAGTGATGGCTAACTATATATAACAGCACCAACAATGATGGTAAAAAAGTCATTGCTAATACTATTAGTGATGATAACTGCAATCACTACTAATTTTTAAAATATGAAGAAAATTTATTTTTGAAAAAATATTAGTGAAAATATTTAATATTTACGATAGATGTTTACCATCGCTAATAATTTTTGAAAATTCAAATAATTTTATTTTATAAAAAATATTATTAGTGATGGCTTATTGATTATTAATGATGGCATTTTATCATCACTAATAAGTTTTAAAATTTTAGGTGATGTTAATTTATAAAAAAAGTAGTGAGGGTTTTTGATTATTAACGATGACATTTTGCCATCACTAATAATTTTTAAAATCTTATGTAATTTTATTTTATGAAAAATAATTTAGTAATAGTTTTTTGGTTATTAGTGTGGCCAATAGCCATCACTAATATTTCTAAGAAAAAAGAAGAATTATTGATAGCTATTTCATTATTAGCAATGGCAAATTACCATCGCTAATAGTCCTTTATAAACCCCTACCACCAGATTTTTTTTCATTCCTACCTCTTGGTTTCCGTCCCCACTCCCCTTCACCTCTTGTTCCCTCAAATTTTCCTCCCTGCCACAGGTCGTCGTGCTTCCCCCTTCTTGGTTTCCCTCTACCCCACCCCCCATCGCCTCTCATTCTCCTGGATTTTCCTCCTTGCTACCGATCATCGTGCTTTGCCCCCCTCCCGTGCACCACTGGCCGCCACACTTCCCCCTCCAGTTCACCGTCGGTCACCATGCTTCCCCCCTCCTGTGCACTACTAGCCATCGAGATTCACTCCTCAAGCCTGGATTTCCTCCTTGGGTGCCATCGATTGCTGTGCTTCGTCTTCCAAAGCTTGCTACTTATTTACATAATAAATTTTATTTCTACTATCTTGTTACTCTTGTAAGGTTTGACTAATCATTCTTGTGCTTGTCATTATAAATTATGAAGAAGAAGTATTTCAATGTATGGGTGTTATGGATACGCATGAATCTAGTTGACAAAATAGTTGATCTTTAGTTATGTTTTTGCTTAATGAAATTTCTATGAATTATTGTATTAGTTATTTCAAATGTTATGCCTCTTTTTTTTACAGGAAATCTGAAATTAATAGCTAAATATTTTCAGAGAAGTGAGATGTTTGGAGGTTCTACAATAGATTGGATATGTATATATGATGAGTGCTCCAAGTGAGTATTTCTCTCCTTTGTTTTTTTTTGATGTTGTTAAAAGCTGAAACTTTGACCGGGATTATTGTTTCTAATCCTACCATGAATATTGTTTTATTTTGGGCATTTATGATTATTAGTTGAATGCCATCAACATCAAAGGTTTTTGTGCCATTAAAGTTTTTAGCGGTCAGAATTTTGTTTTATAATTTGGTAATAAGATCTATCATTTTACTTTCTTTTTATTTTTTGGTATATACTTCATGATTCTCTATTTGATATCCAAAATGTCTACTCCTTTTCAGCTCAAATTCATCACTAAACCTTTAGATCTTGTTCAATGAATCAATTAATGAATATCATCTATGCTATGTCTGTTTTTTTTATAATATTGGATAAAAATATGGCAATCATCCATGCTATTTTAGATTGTTGAATTGATAAAGATTTTTAAATATATTTTTATTTTTATTTTAACTTTTTTAAAATTATTTTGAATAATTTTTATAGAATTTTATTAAATTTTTATCTTAAATATACATGACTATAGAAATCTCAACCAAAATAACCTGTGATGAGCACTAAGATCAGGTTACTATTCTAGATTAGTGAAATAGCAATCACTCCTTTTTCAAACCTTAGTATATATCATGATTGTATTGGATTTGTATGGTAAGTATTAACAATGGTAGTGACGACGGCTCTTGAGCCATCATTGAAAGTTAATTTTATTATTAATAAAATCTAATTAACTAATTAATTATTTTATTAAGTAGATTTTTATTTATTGATTTAATTAATTATATATATATATATTTATTAAATTAGTTTTTAATTAATTAATTAGTTATTATTTATTGATTTAATTAATTAGATGTTTATTTATTTTTTAATTAGTTATTTATTTTATTAATTAGTTATTTATTTAATAAATTATATGTTAATTTAATTAAGTAAATAATTAATTATGTGTGCATGGATGTATATCTTTTATGTATGAGATTCGGGTCTTGGCATGTAGATAAGGCTATAACTAGGCTTAGGTTAGCCCGATTGGCTTTAGGTTGGCTCGAAGCCTGGTTGTGCTTCGAGCCAGGTTCAAAGTAGATTAGAGTGGGCTTGGGCCTAATAACAGCGTCCATGTAATTTTTGAACCAGGCTCGATCACCCCTTTGGTCAGGTCTGACATGAACTTGTTGGGGGGTACGGAGAGGGTCTTGTAGGAGAAGTCGAAGCCAACATTGTGGAGGGCATAGAAGGTGATAACGAGGGACTTGAAGATGATAACTTAGTTGCTGGTATGGAAGAGGTGGAGGTAGAGGGTATGGATGATGCAGGTGATGACAATGACTAGGTGGGATGACTTGGTGAGGAGGACGGTCTTGATTATGAGTAGATCATCGATAGGGACCTTGTCTTGGGAGGTGGCCTTTAGGATATGGTTTTGAGGTTAGCGATGTCAATAGTTTAGCATTGCAAACACCATGGAGCTCGAGAAAGTCTGTGTCATGAACCATTGTCTGAAGGACTGTCGATAATAGTGGAGTGGGGTTTGGATCCCCATTCATATGTCGGGTGGTGGAGAGCAATTGGGTTTAGGTCTGGGTTCAAAAACTAAAGTCGGGTCTAGACTTGGATATATAGCTAGGTGTTTTGATTTGAATATGATTCATTGATAGCCCTAAAATAAAACAAGTAAAACAAGAGAAGAGAAAATCGATCTCCTTCTTTGTGTCAGAGTTAAAGAAAAAAAGAGTTGAAGATGAAGAAGAATAAGGAGATAGCAAGGATTAGAAATTCTAGCTTGCTGTTGACTTCATTCATTATCAAGATTTTAAATTTTTCTCATCTTTAGTTACATTATTTGTACGATCATAAGATGGTTTAAAATTATCTAAGATAATTTTTGGTCTTAGATTAATTTATATTTTAATGCATATGAATTGAATAAAGTCAATAGATTATATGCATTAAAATATGAATTAATTGATGATCAGAGATTACACTTTGTGATATTAGGCCAATCCATGATGAACATGATATAAATAAAGATAAAAAAGAGTTAGAATTTTGATTGTGAATGAAGTCAACAGCGAGCTAGTTGCCATTCAGTCCTAAACTACTTTGGTGCCAAGACGTGATGATGGATGTTCATCTTAGAGTGTGAGGTATCTGGTATTGCTAGTATAAGAGCTGCATCACTGCTACTATCCCCGATCGAATGATGGAGTTAGAATGGATTGCAGTATCTTAAGTATAATTAAAGATATCTTTTTATTTACTGATATAGTATATCTAGCTTCTAATTTGTCTAGCTTAAACCAATTTTTAGAGATAAAGTTTCTATGGCATCGCAGTGATAGATAGTGGTGCCACTCCCATGTCTCAAGCTAATTGATGAGCGTGGACCAGAAGATTGACTTTAGAGCTTCCTCTTCGGAATGTCCACCATAGAAGATCGATGATTTTGAGGTATTCTCTTACAATTTTGAGTGCTTTTCCATTTAGAATTTTGTACTTTTCTTGGAGTCTTCCTTCAAGAAGTCAGAGTATGAGAAGGTTGTGGAGATTCTCTATCTTTAAATTCTTGAATTATTTTAAATACTCGACTTCTATCATTTTAATTTGGTGAATATGATAAGTAAGAATCGATGGGACGGGTAGGAGTCGAGTCATAGGATTCAGCCATAACTTCGATCATCTGATAGCTTAGTACTCTTTGGCATCTTCATCCCGGGCCTTAATGACTCAGACATGAAGTGATACACATATCGAGGATATCATGATCTAAGTATTTGTCCAATGATCTCAGGGCATTTAGGATGCCCTCCATATTTTGATATCGATACTCTCTAGGATTCGCATATACATGATCAGCTGGTCTTATTATGATAGTCATCATAGTAGATAAGACTAATAAATTTCTTTATTTATTTTAATTTTTATATTTAAAAATTATTAATAATATTTTATTTTTTTGTTTTAATATGCTTGGATATCTGGCTCTCATACAACCTCTGATGGAGAAGACATGTAGCATGATGATGATGAGGACGAGGAAAATGATGAATGATTTTTTTATTTTGATAATATATATTTATTTTTAGCAGTCTAACTTTTTAATTTTTTATTTTTTAATATAAGATAAGTAATTTTTTTTGTTATAATTATGCTTGTTAATTATTACTTTATATTTAATATAGTTTAAGAACTTTAATTATTTATTATTAAAATTAAAATAGATTTTTTTAAAAAAATAATTACTATTTTTAAAAAAATTAAAAAATTATTAGCAATGGTATTGGCGATGATATCTTCCATCACTAAAATATTATTATCGATGGCCTTTTTTAGCATAAAATTTTTTTGGACACTAATAATATTTTTAATTATTTTTTAAAAAATGAAGATATTATTAGTGATAGTCTTTGCCATCGCTAATATCATTGCTAATAACCCTATTAGTAATGGTGTTTGACCTATCTCAAATAGGGGTCGGTTGCAATAGGATTTTATGTGATGGCTTATTAGCGATGAGATGTTGTTGCTAATATCATTAGCAATGGGAGATCTACTATTAGCAACAGGGGATCTACTATTAGCAACGAGGGATCTACTATTAACTGCCATTGCTAATATTTTTTTTCTTGAAATGATTGTTCCCATCACTAATAATTTAAACTTTAATTTTTTTATAAAAAAATATTTTTACCAATAGTTTTACCAATAGTTTTTTTGGTTATTAGCGATGGTTGTATGCCATTTCTAATATTAAAGCACACTACTAATGACTATTAGTAATGGCAAATTTTGCCATCGCTGATAGTTTTCCCCCATTTATCCAACCTGCCTCATTAGAAGGAATTTTTTTTCCTTCCCCACTCCTACCTCTCCTACTCGCCATTCCCCCTCCCTTGCCAGTATACCTCTATCGCTGCCATTCCCCATGGCTTGCTCCCCTCAACCCGAGCTCGCCACTTCCGATTCCCCATCTCCATGGTGCCCAGTGCTCCATCCTACATCTTCCCTCTCTTGGCATTGCATGCTCCCCCTTGCGTGTTCCCCCCTCCACGATGCTCGATGCTCCCCTACTGGCTGCCACACCCTCCACCCCATAGTGTTCCCCCTACGGGTCGCCAAAACCCCCCGGCCCCCGGTGCACCCCCTTATCAGCCACCATACCTCTCACCCCATGGGATCTCCCATTGCCAGTTCTCCTCTTCCCAATGTCCCATGCTCCCCCTGCCGCTTCTCCCCTCCTGATGCCTTATACCTTATTTCCCTGTCTGCTCCCCCTCCCCTATGTTGCCATCCCTATGCTCCCATCCTCGTGGTTGTGTCTCTAAGCCAACATCTAGCCCCTATGTTACTATCCTCACCATTGTCTGTTCCTGCACTTTAGTCTTTGTGGAGCCATCTATTTTGGATTTTATAAGTATTAGTGATAACGACGGTGATGATAATAGAGCCATCACCAAAAAGTCTTAGCGATAGTTCGGTAGAGAGAAGCTTCACCTCGGAGAGGCAGGTGGCAATCAATGAGGAAGTGGACAAACTCCTTGCCATTGACTTCGTTCGGGAAGTACAATACCTGAGCTGGCTGGCAAAATATGGTGATGGTGAAGAAGAGCAATGGCAAATGGAGGATCTGTGTAGACTACACTGACCTCAACAAGGCATGCCCGAAAGACAGTTTCCCTCTACCGAAGATCGACCAGCCGGTGGACGCCACCTCAGGACACCGACTGCTCTCCTTCATGGATGCATTCTCTGGATATAATTAGATCTAGATGCACCTGGAGGACGAGGAGCACACCGCCTTTATCACCGACCATGGGATGTACTTCTATAGGATGATGCCCTTCGGTCTGAAGAATGCCGGGACCACATACCAGTATCTGGTCAACAGGGTCTTCAAAGACTAGATTAGCCGGAACATGCAGGTGTACGTGGATGACTTGCTTGTCATGAGCAAGCTGAGCTTGGACCACATCGCTGACCTCACCGAAGCCTTCCAAAATCTCTAGAAATACCAGATGAAGCTGAACCCAACAAAATACACCTTCGGAGTGGCGGTAGGAAAGTTCTTAGGCTTAATGGTCACTCAGAGATTCCAAGCTACGAAGCCCCAGAGGAGGTGCAGCAAGTCACCTCGGAGTCGAGCTGGATGGACAGGTACGTCAGATAACTTACTGATGGCACCCTACCGGAGGACCGCATGGAAGCTGGCCTCATTGAGAAGAAAGCCTCCCGGTTTGTCCTAATGGAAGGACAGCTCTACCGCCGGTCCTATTCCTACCTGCTCCTGAAGTGTCTTAGGCCCACGGAGGCGGCCTTCGTGCTCCAAGAGATACATGAAGGCCTCTGCGGGAACCACGTGAGAGGGAGGATGCTGGCGTATAATGTTCTTCGCCAGGGATACTTCTAGGAGACCATGAGGGAGGACGCCGCCAACTTCGTAAAGAAGTGCGATAAATGTCAGCGCCATGCTCATATACAGCATCAATCGACGGCGCCGATCTCCCAGCTCATTGCCCCATGGCCTTTCGCCCAGTGGCGAATGGACATCTTAGGGCCATTTCCCATGGCACCGGGACAGCGAAAATTCCTGCTGGTGGCTATCGACTACTTCACCAAGTGGATGGAAGTGGAGCCACTGGTGCGAATCACAAAAGCCAAGGTCCGCTAGTTCTTCTGGAAATCAATAATATGTCGCTTCTAACTCCCCAATTGCATCATCACCGATAACGGGTGGCAGTTCAACAATCGGGAGTTTGAAGGGTTCTATGCTGAGCACGGTATCCAGCACTGCTTCACCTCAGTGGCTCACCTCCAGACGAACAGGGAAGTCGAGGTGACCAACCGAACCATTCTCCAGAACTTAGGACCAGGCTGGACCGAGCCAAGGGTAGGTGGGCGGAAGAACTTTCCAGCATTTTCTAAGCCTACCTCACAACGCCCAGGACGGTGACGGACGAGGCACCTTTCAACCTTGTCTTCAGCACCGAGGCCATGGTCCCAGTTGAGCTCGGCGTGCCCACGCTGCAGGTGCAGCAATATGACAAAGCACAGAACCCGGTGCACCTTCTACTCAATTTGGACCTCCTCGAAGAAACCAGGGATAAAGCTTGGCATCGGATGGCAGCATACCGACAACAGGTTGCCCGATACTACAACGCACGGGTGAGGTCGAAGGTCTTCCGACCTGGCGACCTGGTACTGCACCGAGCCGAAGCATCTCAACTCTAGGAGTGCGGCAAGCTCTCGCCAAACTAAGAAGGCCCCTACAAAGTGGTCGAAGCTCTCCTGCATGGAGCCTACTACCTCGCAAATCTAGACGGTTCCAGATTCCCGCGAACATGGAATGCCTGCAACCTGAGAAAATATTATCAGTAGTGTAAGGCTCCTTCCTTATAATAATAAAGGTCTCCTTTTGCACAAATCGCCTTCTGCCTTGCAGGAACATCATTGCCATGCCTTAGGGCCCAGCACCAAAGCCCGGGGCCCAGCTCTCCGGCACCAAAACTAGAAGCTTAGCTCTCCAGCTCTCAAGCCCAGGGCCCAGACCTCCAGCATCAATAGTGTAAGGTTCTTCCTCACTAATAATCAAGATACCCCTTTGTGCAAACAGTTTTTACCTTACAGGGATGTCAAAGCCCGGATCCCACGATCTCTGGCCACCAAGCCCGGAGCCCAGCTCTCCGGCCACCAAGTCTTCGAGCCTAGCTCCAAGGCATCAAAGCCCGGATCCCACGATTTCCGGCCACCAAGTCCGGAGCTCAGCTCTCCGGCCACCAAGTCTTCGAGCCCAGCTCTAAGGCATCAAAGCCCAGATCCCACGATCTCCGGCCACCAAGCCCGGAGCCCAGCTCTCCGGCCACCAAGTCTTCGAGCCCAGCTCCAAGGCATCAAAGCCCGGATCCCTCGATCTCCAGCCACCAAGCCCGGAGCCCAGTTCTTCGGCCACCAAGTCTTCGAGCCCAGCTCCAAGGCATCAAAGCCCGGATCCCATGATCTCCGGCCACCAAGCCCGGAGCCCAGCTCTCCAGCCACCAAGTCTTCGAGCCCAGCTCCAAGGCATCAAAGCCCGGATCCCACGATCTCAGGCCACCAAGCCCGGAGCTCAGCTCTCCGACCACCAAGTCTTCGAGCCCAGCTCCAAGGCATCAAAGCCCGGATCCCACGATCTCCGACCACCAAGCCCGGAGCCCAACTCTCCGGCCACCAAGTCTTCGAGCCCAGCTCCAAGGCATCAAAGCCGGGATCCCATGATCTCCGGCCACCAAGCCCGGAGACCAGCTCTCCGGCCACCAAGTCTTCGAGCCCAACTCCAAGGCATCAAAGCTCGGATCCCATGATCTCCGGCCACCAAGCCTAAAGCCCAACTCTCCGGCCACCAAGTCTTCGAGCCCAGCTCCAAGGCATCAAGGCCCGGAGCCCAGCTCTCTGGCGCTGAAGCTTGGGACACTCAGAAACAAAGCAGAAGCCTCCTCTCTAATCTCATTACATGTTCAAAAGAAGAAGAGAGAGAGGAAAAGAGAGAAGAGAAGTAAAGTACTCTCAAGCCAAGATGATGAAAAATTTTCTGCTTCATTGAAAATTCCTTGGTCCATTACAAGTGTCACCAGGCCCCCGACATGCTAGGCAGCCCGCGTCGAGGATGAAAGAAAAGAAAAATAGAAAATGTGTCTACCTTACTTAGGCGGCTCCCCACCGGGGCTCCGTGCCTGCGAAGCATCATCCCCAGAAGCCCCAGGCCGTGCAGTTCCGACTTCAGCAATCGTCGCCGGCGAAGAAGGTTCGGAAGTGGCCGCCAACTCCTCAGCATCCCCCGAGTCTGGGGCCGGCTCCGTGTCAAAAGCAATGGGGTACATGAGGAGATGTCGGCCCTTATCAGAAATGTACTCCCCGATCCTGGAGTGCAAGTACGAGAAGCCTTTAAAAAAGGAGTCCGATGCCGTTTCATGGAACTCGGCGGTGAACTCTTCCGAGGCTCTATACCTAGCCACGACCTCTTTAGCCCCCCTCTTCGCCTCGGCGGCTTGCTCCTTTATCGCCTCTTCCGATTTGGCCGTTGTCGCTGCTTCCTTCTCAGCAGTCGTGGCCCTCTCCTCTACGGTGGCCAGCCTTTCCTTCGCCGCATCTAGTTCGGCCTGGAGGGACTGAGCACGCCCCTTCTGCCAGGCCGCCTCGGCTTTGAACTCTGTCAGCCTCCTCTCGGTGGCTGTGAGCTCCTCAGCCTTCTTCCTCGACCGGCTCCGCTCCTGGTCGAGGTTCTCCTGGAGCTCCTTCGAGTGCCTCTCGGCACTGGCAAGTTCTTTTTGGAGCTCCTCATTCTTCAGGCCGAGCTCTTTGGAGGTGTCGGACTTTTCCTTTAGCTCGATCCTCAAGGCCTTGACCTCCACTGCTCACTGCTGATCGTTCTTCATCCAGTTCCGGCAGTAGTCTTTGATCAGGAGGGTCTCGACACCGATCTGCACCAAACAAGACATCAGCAAAAAAAAAAAGAAAGAAAGAAAAGAAATCAGAGAAGGCGAAGTCACTTACCGAGAAGAGTTGGGGAAAGATGCTACTAATCGCATCCCCCAGCACCTTCCTGGCCATCTCTCATCGGTTGCACGATTGGATTGAAAAATCCATCATGCGCTCGGCCAGCTTTCGATCCCAAAGAAGCGAGACGTCGGGTGCCATTCTGAACGGGACCCGATGGTAGTCCCTCTCCATCCTGCTTGCCCCGAGGCGAAATCACCTACTCTGCCGCCAAAAGAGGCCTTGGGGGCCGGTCGGGAGCTCGGTGCCCCTTCAAGCGGCGCCCTTGGTGCCGGCTCTGCTCCTCTTCGCACCTCCTCCTCGATGACAATAAGCTCCAGGGGAGGAGGAGAATGATGGCGACGGTTGCGACCGTGGCCCTGGCCGGACGACCACCTTAGGCTTCGGGGCGGGGGCCGGTTCTCGTCACCTCAACCATTCCGGCATGGGCACAACTGCCCTTTGGCCCGGTTCCGGCACCACGGCGACCTCCCTCCTTCCCAGTGTGGGGGCAGCTTTGACCTCCCTCCTGCTCGACTTGACCGGCCACGGGAGCGGCCACAGACGCACTCTCGTCGCGAGCCCTTTTCGAGGACTCTTTTGCCAATCTCGGTGGAGGCCTCTTCCTGGTGATCGAAAGCAAGTCGTCCACCGAGAACTTCATACCTGCATATGGAGGATGCAATGTCAATTCTAAATTTGGAGAAACAAAGAGGTGCGAAGTACATTGTAGTGCGGCACGGTGAGGATCGAACCCATCCTCTCAGTCCCACCTTCATCTTGAGGGATGGCTTAGGGTCATAAGAAGGGTGAGTAGAAGCCGGGTCATAGGATTTGGCCACAGCTTCGACCCTCCAATAGCTTGGTGCTCTGTAACATCCTTATCTCAAGTCCCGACGATACAGATATGGAGTGATGCATACATTAAGGACATCATGGGCCGTGTTTTTGCCAAGCAATCTCAGAACTTCCGAGATACCATCTGTGATATAGTCATCAAATTTCTTTGGGATCCATATCTGTATAATCAACTAGCCTCATTATCACAGCCATCACAACAACTAAGCTTATTAATAAATTTCTTGACTTATTTTAATTTTTTATTCTTGAAAACTCATTAATAATATTTTTTTCTTCATTATAAGATGCTGGAACATTTAGCTCTCATCCATCGGCTGTTAGAGAGGACATGCAAGAGGAGGACGATGATGACCTAGAAGATCTCAGATGATTTTCTTTAATTTTGATATTGTATATTTACTTTTTTACTTATAAAGCAGTATAAGCAAAATTATATAATTTATACTTTTAATATAGTATAATTAGAATTTTAATTTATTATTATGGTTGATATAATTGTTAACTTACTTTTAATATGTTTTGAGAACTATAATTGTTTATTATTAGAATTAAAAAAAATTTAATTTTTTTTTATTTTTAAAAAAAATTAAAAATATTTATTAGCCATGACTTTGGCGATGGTAATTGCCATCACTAAAAACTTATCATCGACGTATACCATTTTTAGCGATGATCCTTTTTTTATTACTAATAATTTTTAATCTATTTTTTGGAAAAAAAAAAAAAATTTATTAGCGACGATAATTACTATCATTAATAGCTATCTCTAATAATTATTATTAGCGACGGTCAAAAAAAAATCATTACTAATAATGATTAGTTGTGATACGGATTTATACAATGATAAGTTCCACTAATAATCAATTTTCTTGTAGTAAAAAAATTTCAGACTTTAATGGCTATTAATACTCCCCATGAAAAAAATCATTCTCTTTACTTTTCATTCTAGTCAATGACATTTACCAACCTCTACAGGATAGTGCGGTTGGTAAAGGCTTGGCTCCCTCTTTGCCTGGTCACGGGTTCGAGAAATGATCCCGTAGATGACTGGATTAAAATTCCGAAATTTCTGGGTGTACGTGATTGAGAGGTAGACCGGCTGATACTCCGACGTCGTAGAGGGGCTAGGCTGACGTACTCACCGATTCGGATAAATCCTGAAGGGTGGGAAAGGTACGCAAAAAATTGTAGTCTGTATCGACCAAAGGCCTAGTGGGCAGGGGCGGACCGTGGTGGGGCAAGGGGGGCCTTGGCCCCCCGAATTTTTTGATTTTTTTTAAAATTTTTTAATAATTTTTTCTATAATTTTTTTTAAAAAAAATTAGGTATTTGTCCTCCCTAAAATTTTTCTTTTCATCTCAAAAAAAATCTTTAAAAATTGGTAAAAAAGTTTTCAAAAAAGAAATTGAATTCCATGAATCTTATAAAAAAATCAATCCCAAAAAGTCTTAAAAAAAAAAAATCGGTGAACTCACCTGCATCAACCCAATCCCAAATCTCATTTGTCGTGCTCTAGCACTGAAATCTTTTTCAATTCCTAAACCCCACTCGTCAGCTGCCGCCGACTACTCCTCCTCTCTTCCCCAACCGTCAACCTCTTCACGTCGTTTCCTTCACCTCTCTTTCTTGCCGAGTCACCAACTCCTCCTCTCTTCCCCAACCGGCAACCATCACGACACTGTGTCCACCTGCCGCTGCCCCCGACATGCCACCCATCACCGATGGCTAACCTCGCCCGCCGTTTCCTTCGCGACTTCACCTCTTTTACAGCCAACTCCTCCTCTCTTCCCCAACTAGCAACCACCGCTCCTATCCGGCTACCCATCACCGGCCGCCAGCTCCTTTTCTATCTAGAACTCTTATCCATGGCCCGATACTGGAGCTCCATGTCTCCACTTATTTTATTTATATTTGGCTTGGTATGTATCATAGTATGTTTCCTAACTTCCTATGATATGGTATCATATTTTTTGGCCCTTCCTGAAAAACTTGGTATGTTCCGTCCTTGTGTGTATGTGGCGCTACATCGGGATAAAACTTCATACCTTTTTTTTATAAAAAAAAAACCTTTTTTTATAAAAAAATTAAAAAAAAAAAAAAAAAAAAAGAAAGAAAGAAAGAAAGAAAGAGCAGCATCGTCCAAACACTGGATTGTACATGTCGGCGGGCGATTATCGTATAAATTATAACGACATGGCAAAGCGTGGTCATTGAAATTGCGTGCTTCGATCGTCCAGAGAGTAATCGCATGAACAACGAACAAATCACATGCTTGGTGTCAAAGACATTCCAAGAGAATAATTCTCATCGGGTTTATACAAGAGATTATTAGCCACATAAGTGATGATTAATTGCAGCATCCGTTGATCGATAGTCTCCCAATTGGCTTGGTCAACAACCAGCTAAGACACACTCCGTAAGCCGCTCCTAAATCCCGACCGTACGTGGTGCTAACTTCCTCTGATGGAATGCTAGGGAGACCCTACCTAAAGCGGTTTGGGTCCTCCGCGGTCATGCACGTAATTAACGGGGACCCACTTGGAAAGCGAGCGGGGAGAGACCCCCGTGGGTCCCTGCCCCCTCCTCTCGACGTGGATGTCACGGGACAGCAAAAACAAATGCCGTGGCTCCTTTGGATGCCGACGCCCGGGCGGCAGAGAATTCCAACGGTCCCCTCCCACACGAAAGGGATGGCCAGGAAAAGGGATGGATGGATGGGAGGAGACCCAACGTGTTGTGCGTGGGGCTGGGGATTGGATTCGGTTTGGATTCGCGGCTTTCTTTCCCAACCAAGACCATCCAACCTACCTACCTACCACCGCTAATTTTCGGTGCAGTTGAGGGTTACATAGAACACAAAGATAAGTTGTATACGCTTCTAATCCATGACTTGAATTGGACAAACATAGCACACAAACAGTCAAAACTACAGCGTTATATATGATATATATAATTAATCGACTCTATAAGTATATGCTCGTAATGTACTATACTAGAGCGCTCTGAATGAATAATAGCATCCACTTCATGGACGGTGAAAGTCGTCATGAAAAGCTCGAGCATTATTATTTCTTCTTTCAGAAAATCGTGCATGCATGTATACGTACATACTTGCACATGCGTACATGCATGCTTTTGACATGCACGTGTGTGACGACGTTAGAATGCAATGCATCAGCAGATAAGATGGGATTCCGAGGATTGTGATCAATACTCAAAATCCAAAAAGATCGAACTTCTAATCCAGAAAGAACTCATCAGTGATGTGATTGAAGATATAGTACGTTGATATAAGAATAAGCATCTAGCTAGTTTTTATTCAGATTTAAGTTCTTTCAAAAATTATTATTTTATTATATTATTATTATTATTATTATTATTATTATTATTATTATTATTATTATTATATTATTTATTATTATTATTATTATATTATTATTATTATTATTATTATTATTATTTATTATTATTATTATTATTATATATTATTATTATTTATATTATTATTATATATTATTATTATTATTTATTATTATTATTATATTATTATTATTATATTATTATTATTATTATTATTATTAGTATTATTATTATATTATTATTATTTATTATTATTATTTATTATTATATTATTATTTATTATTATTATTATTATTATTATTATTATATTATTATTATTATTTATTATTATATTATTATTATTATTCTTATTATATATTATTATTATTATTATTATTATATTATTATTTATTATTATTATTATTATTATTATTATTATTATTATTATTATTATTATTATTATTATTATTATTATATATTATATTATTATTATTATTATTATTATTATTATTATTATATTATTATTATTATATTATTAGGATCCATGAGTATTTCATCTATAAAAACTAGTCATATATAAGATCGATATATATCATTTGGATTAATTTCTCGATACTGTATAATCATCCACGATCTCTTCACTATACGATGATATGGTACTTGTTGCGGCGTCACTACAGTGAATCTGGACTTTAGCGATGCTTTTTTTGATCTTTTTCGACACTTTTAAGCGTCGCTAAGTAATCTTCCGACGTTTTGTAAAGCGTCGCTAAAGCGTCACCTATGCAAGCGTTGGGACGCAACCTGCTAATGCTTTAAAGCGTATCTAAATTTTTATTTACCGATGCTTTAAAGCATCGGCATTTAGCGATGCTTTAAAGCGTCGCTGGGGTTTCAGTCTAGCGGCGCTTTAAAGCGTCGCTATACTGAAAATTGGCGACGCTTTAAAGCATCGCTAAACTTAAAACTAGCGATGCTTTAAAGCATCAACTCCTGGACCGGAGACCGGGGTGGCTGAATGTGCTCGAGCGCTCCTCTCCCGGAAGAACCTGCAACAAAGTCTCCAAGAGCACCGGTAGTGCTCCAGTAGGGGACCCTCCGATGCCTAAGTTAGCAGAATGTTGAAGGCAACAGAATGGAGGAATCAAAGGATGAACAACATATGGAGAGGGAAAAGTTTTTCTACCTTTGAACGGAGTCCCCCTGGTACCTTATATAAATGCGGAACAGTCCAAAATCCGTTATGGGAGAGGCTGAGAAAGACCGATCTGTCCCTAGGAGAATCTGGAGAGTGGCCACGTGGTGCGCAGATACAATGGCATCGTGGAAGTAGTGGAGCAGGGCTATTGGGATAGCAGGATCCCGCACTAACCGAAAGGTGCTTCTGGAATTCCCTGGATGCCAAGGCTCGCCCGTCGGACGTCGGCCGTGGGAAAGCCGGTCGACTGGACTAGAGGCTAACCCTTTGAAGTAGAGCGACGGGCCGGAACCCAGCAGGAGAGGGTCGTTCGGACCTCAGCTCCAGTGGGTCGGATCGCTGAAGGAGAACGACGGGCCGGACCCCAGTGGGAGAGGGTTGTTCGGATCTCAGCTCCAGTGGGTCAGACCGTTGAAGGAGAACGACGGGCCGGATCCCATTAGGAGAGGGTCGTTCGGACCTCAGCTCCAGTGGGTCAGACCACTGAAGGAGAACGACGGGCTGGACCCCAGTGGGAGAGGGTCGTTCAGACCTCAGCTCCAGTGAGTCGGATCGCTGAAGGAGGGCGACGGACCGGACCCAGTGGGAGAGCATCGTTCGGACCTCAGCTCCAGTGGGTCGGACCGCTGAAGGAGTACCAGTCGGAACTCTGAAGGGGTGGCCCGGTCAGATAGCAAGAATGGGCCGGTTCCGCTTGAGGGTGAGTCGTCAGGGTACAACACTGTCCCCCTTGCCCTTGTGCTTCGAGCGAGCCCGTAGGCTCGAAGGGCGAGGGCATTAAATAGCAGTAAATGCACCAGTCCTTCAGATAATGGCGAATCCGATTTGGCGTGTTGCGACTGACCACCTTCTGCTCCGATTTTTGCTCCGGGACAGGTGTCAGTGTCTGATTGGCGAAGACAGGGGGAGCAGTCATTGCCAGTACGGCGCCTGGTAGCTGCCCGTTTGGATTCTCGACGCGACGTGGGACGCGTGGCTCCATCAGAGCGGTTGGGATGCTTCCCGGAGTGGTCCATCCGTCATTGCTTCGACTATCAGGCGGATCGCAACCGGATATGATCCAGCGCGTCCCCTCGGATTCCCGTCCAACTCAAAAACTGAGGCGCCAACCGTCGGATCTCGGCACGTGGGGGGATGCGTTGGGAAGCTACCCCCGGACTCCTATAAAAGGAGTGATGCAGCGCCCAGAAGGAGCTTTGTTGGATCGATGCCCCTAACCATTCTTACAAAAGGAACATTCCAATTATAAGAGGCCGATTTATCTCTCTTAAACCAGCAGCGCAGCAACCCCGGGCACTCGAGTCGACTCCCCGCCGACCCCCGCAAGAGCTATCCAGGATACTAAACCTCGAGTCGGCTCGCTGGAGACGAGCACCATAGCACCAACCAAGGGACGTTGACGTGGCACCAGACCCGCCTTACCGGTGGCACCCACATCCCCGTGGGCCCAGACCCTACATCCAGACGAACCACGAGGGTGCGAGCTGGTCCAGCCAACAATCCCCCCCCCAGCGAAATGACCGAGAGTTTTTTCTCCCTGCGGAGACTCGAACCCGAGATCTCGGCTCTGATACCAGTTGTTGGATCGATGCCCCTAATCATTCTTACAAAAGGAACGTCCCTATTATAAGAGGCCGGTTTATCTCTCTTAAACCAGTAGCGCAGCAACCCGGGTACTCGAGTCGACTCCCCGCCGACCCCCGCAAGAGCTACCCAAGATACTAAACCTCGAGTCGACTCGCTGGAGACGAGCACTACAGCACCAACCAAGAGACGTTGACGTGGCACTAGACTCGCCTTACCGGTGGCACCCACATCCCGTGGGCCCAGACCCTACATCTGGACGAACCACGAGGGTACGATCTGGTCCAGCCAACAAAATTGTTGCCGTGCTTGTGCTCGAAGAGAAGGCAGTCCCCTCCCTCCTTGCGCTGCTTTAGCCTCTCCTAGAGAACCAGGGGACCAGGTTAGTCCCGTCTTCCCCCCTCCTGTCTTCCTCCCTTTCTGCAACACATTTTAGAATGGCCTCTGGGAGTCGGGTTTCGGCTCGAGGTAATAGGGAACCCGGTCCTTTCGATATTCCTTTGGCCATGACCCGAGAGAGGGTCGAAAACCTGAGGATTGTATATAACATTCCTTCCACTTTGCACCTGACCGTCCCTAGCTATGAGAGTAGAGTGAACGGTCCTTTGAACTTAGGAGCTCTCCCCGTGTACGAAACCACCTGAAAGCCGGTCTTCGTTTCCCAATCCATAGCTTCTTTGTTCAGATTTTCAATAGCTATAGAGTCACCCCCACCCAGCTGATCCCAAATAGCATTCGGGTTCTCTACAGCTTTGTGGTTCTATATCGGGAGGCCGACATCGAGCCAAGAGCATCTTTATTTTCTAATTTTTTCTTGTTGAAACAGAACTTCCGGAGTCAGGAGTGGTGGATGTTCAGTCCACGCCCTGGCCGAAAGGTTCTATGGGGTCTTCCATCCGCAATTCACGGATGGAAGTCCCGGTACTTCTTTGTAGATAGCCTAGAGCCGTGGGGCTTTGAGGCAGCCTGGAGGGAGCCGAGGCCGAATGCTTTGAATAGAAGGAAAGTCTCGAGGGCCGACAAGGCTGACTTCCACAAATTGGATGATGAAGATCCAAAGTTTGTCGGCTTTATGCTTCATGAGGGGAGTCTTCACCAGGTCGGACTCAGCCGGCACCCGATGCTAGGTAGGACGAGAGTCGTAGAGAGAGATCGGCTTCTTTTTTAATCCTCTGTCGGCTTGGCGACCGTATCTTACTCTAACTTTGTTTGTTGACAGGAGGGAAGATGAAGCCAGATCAGGTAGTCCTTTCGGCACGGTCTGCACAGCGGAGGGCAGTTCGGATTGCGGAGCCGACCCCACAGGAGTCGAAGAAGCGAGTGGCAGAACCGGCACTCGAGAGGCCGAAAAAATGATGGACGGCAGAGCCGTCCGCCAAGGTGGTATCGATCGAGTCAGGGGATGACATGCCTCTGACCGAACGCCGAAGGAAGATCGTATCCGAGTGATCCTCTTCGGTCGGGCAACCGGTAACCCCGATCGAAGAGAGACTTCCGATGCCAACCAGGGTGAACGCGGCTCCTTCATCCCTGCCATTGGAGCCGACTGTGGTGACCTCCTCGGCCACCAGTGGAATCCCTACTGGGGAGGGGCCGTCGGCCATTGATGAGAGGGCCGGTGATGCCCATGAGGAGGAGGAGCACCAAAAGTGGTGCGATGCCGAAGAGGCAAAGGAGCTGCTTCAAAGGGCTGCTCTTGACAACGACGGGCGGTCAGTGAACGAGGCCGCCAGGAGTTCCTTCCGTCACCTTCTGGGGGTAAGTATCACTTTTACTTCTTCATTCCGAATTCATGGGTGGCAACTTCCTAACTGCACGTGTTTGTCGGCAGCTGATCAGAGATAACCTGTTGATGGATGAGGGCCTGGGCGAGTTGCTATATCTGAAGGAGCAGTTGACCCAGAGGGCCGAAGTGGCAAAGCTGGTGAGGGACACAGCCTGGAAGGCACTGACGGCCTCCAGGGAAGAGGTGCTCGGCTTAAGGGTCACAGCGGCAGAGCTGTCCACCTTGCGGGCCGAGTCGGAGGCCCAGAAGAAGCAGTTGGGAGACTTGCTGGCCCAGAAGGTGGACCGGGAGGCAAGTCTGAAAATTAAGAAAAAGAAGATCAAGACCCTGACTGTGCGGCTGGCCGTCGAGGAGGGGTGTCTGGCCGAGTGTGATGTCCACGCACAGGGCTATTGGGCGTCGGCAGAAAGATATAAGGGCTTGTTGAAGACGGCCCAAGATCTGTTGAAGATGGCCAGCGAGAAAGCCGTCACAGAGTATAAGGCCTTCGAGGACTTTATCGAGGAGATGAATGAAGCCGGGACGGTCGGCTTTGACTACGGGTACGATGAGTGCCTGAGAAAGGTCAGTGCAGCCTTCCCGAAACTCGATCTATCATTCCTTCAACCAACAAAGCTAGCAGAAGGAGAGGGCCCGGAGGTAGTAGATCTGAGTACCCGAGCGGCTGATGCCCCAGTGGAAGCCATCATAGAAGTGGCCAGAACGGATGCCCCAATTGGAGCCGAGGCAGAAGCAGCCGAAGGGGCTGAGGAGGCCGAAGCGGCTGTTATCACTGAGGGGGCCGAAGTGGCCATAGATGTTGTAGCTTCCGAGGGTCAGACCTAGTTGTCTGTAAAGGTCTGACCTTCAGTCTTTGCAAAGAAACTTTTTGGGAATCAATGAAAGATCTTTTTCTTTTTTTTTTTTACACTGTCTCATATCTTTCTTTCTGAGATCTCACTAAGTGTGAACCAGTCGGCTAATATGAGTGGACGGTCAGACCTCCAGGGTAAGCGTTGAACAGTGACTCAAGCCGAACTAGATTCCCATAGGATTTCTGCTCTAAGTATTGGTCCGTCGGCTTTCGGACCAGAATCGATCGAAGTAGCGATCGGATGGTAGCTCAGGCTGGAGCAATGAGCTTAGGTAGTTTAACCTAAGTGTTGGTCCATCGGCTTTTCGGACCCAGAAGTAGTTGGGCAGCGGTCGGATTTCAGCTCAGGTCGGAGCAACGAGCTTAGGAATTTAACCTAAGTGTTGGTCCGTCGGCTTTTCGGACCCATAAATAGTTGAGGCAGTGGTCGAATTTTAGCTCAGGCCGGAGCAACGAGCTTAGGAATTTAACCTAAGTGTTGGTCCGTCGACTTTCCGGATTGGGTGCCCTAGAGCCTTTGCCGACCGGAGTCGATCTTTCGAAAGTGGGCTGCCCTAGAGCCTTTGCCGACCGAAGTTGGACTTTCGAAAGTAGGCTGCCTAGAGCCTTTGCCGACCGGAGTCGGACTTTAGAAAGTGGGCTGCCCTAGAGCCTTTGCCGACCGGAGTCGAACTTTCGGAAGTGGGCTGCCTAGAGCCTTTGCCGACTGGAGTCGGACTTTCAAAAGTGGGCTGCCCTAGAGCCTTTGCCGACTGGAGACGGACTTTCAAAAGTGGGCTGCCCTAGAGCCTTTGCGACCGGAGTCGGACTTTCGGAAGTGGGCTGCCCTAGAGCCTTTACCGACTGTAGTCGGACTTTCGGAAGTGAGCTGCCCTAGAGCCTTTGCCGACCGGAATCGGACTTTCGGAAGTGGGCTACCCTAGAGCCTTTGCTGACGGAGTCGGACTTTTGGAAGTGGGCTGCCCTAGAATCTTTGCCGATCGGAGTCGGACTTTCAGAAGTGGGCTGCCCTAGAGCCTTTGCCTACTGGAGTCGGACTTTCTAAAGTGATTCAGAAGAAATATGGACTTCATTGATAATAATTGCGGAGGTTGTCTACATTCCACGGACGTGCCATCTGTCGTCTGTCTAAAAATGCAAGTCGATAGGTGCCGGCTCGAACCACTTCGATGACCCGATAAGGTCCTTCCCAATTAGGAAAAGCTTGCCTTGCTCGGTCGGCCTCGAAACTTTGGTTCCCTGCAGGACCAGGTCTCCGACTCGGAAAGCTCGTGCTTTGACCCGCGAGTTGTAATATTTCACCATCTTCTAGCAGCATACCACCATCTTCATGCTTGCCCGAAGTCTAGTTTCTTCAAGCAAGTCCAGGTCAGCCCTTCGCTGCTCGGAGTTGGCCGGTTCAGCGTAGTGGTCGATCCAGAGAGGTTGAAGAGAGGTCTCAATAGGGATGACAGCTTCACTTCCATAAGTGAGGTTGAACGGAGTTTCGCCAATCGACGCTCTGGCAGTCGTCCGATATGCCCATAATACTGAGTGGAGTTCCTCTGCGCAAAGTCCCTTTGCCTCATTGAGTTGGGTTTTCAGCCCATGCAAAATTGTCCGGTTGGTGAGTTCAGCCTCTCCATTGGACTGAGGGTGACTGACTGATATAAGTCGGTGAGAGCGACATGATATTGTAACAAAAGTCTTGAAATTTAGAGTTGTCAAACTATCTTCCGCTTGGCGATAATAATCATCCCGGAAAATACCGAATCGAAAGATGATATTGTTCCATCTGGTGGACTTCAGTCGGCTCTTCCTAATGGCTAGGGTATCGCAGGTACTCCACAAAAAGTTTGGTCAAAAGTTCCCGCTGGCGGCCGTAGCCCAACCTTGACAGGGCGTCCGCCCGAGAGTTCTGCAGACAGGTAATGTGGAGGATTTCGAAAAATCTGAACCGAGGAATGAAGTTTTGTACCTTGTTTAAACTTTTTTGCCAGGGTCGGATCCCTTGCTTCAAACTCCTCCTTTACTTGATTAACCACCAGTTGGGAGTCGGAGAAAACTCTGAGTCGACTGATGCCCAGTTCGTTGGGCGATTCGTAGCCCGCGAGGAGGGCTTCATACTCCGCTTGATTGTTTGGACACCTGAAATAAAAAAGTAATGCATATTCCAGATTCTCCCCATCCGGGGTCTGCCTGGATCAGTCTGGCCCCACAGCCTGCAAGGTTGGAGCTCCATCCACATGGGAGAGTCCAGGCTGGTTCCACTTCGTAGATGCATCGACTCAGGTACTTCGGACCATTCGAGGAGGCGGTCTCCTGTCTCCAATGTACACTCTGCAAATGAAGCAACAATTACCTGGGCCTTCAAGGTAGATCGTGGCTGGAAAGAGATGTCGAATTCCCTAGCTTGACAGCCTACTTGGCAAGCCGACGGATGTATTCAGGCTCCGAAGGATTGCCTTGAGGGGTTGGTCGGTCAAACACTACAATTGGATGCGCCTGGAAATACGGTCGAAGCCGCTTAGCGAATGTGACCAAAGAGTAGTTAACTTTTGCATCGGGATACATGTTTCGGCATCGTGGAGGACTTTGCTGATATAATAGATAGGCTTCTGCTATCCGTCCTCTCTGACTCGAACAAGGATGGTGCAGATCACTTCGTCTGACGCCGAAATATAGAGGTACAAAGGCTCCCCCTTCGTCGGCTTGGCCAGCAACAGAGGGTTCTTCATGTATTCCTTCAATGCTTCGAAAGTCGACCGACACTTGTCAATCCAAACAAATCCCTTCGACCGGCGCAGGATCTTGAAGAATGGCAGGGACTTCTCAGTCGAACGGGAGATAAAATGGCTAAGAGAGACGATTCGGCCGGTGAGCTCTTGCACCTGCCTTTTGCTAGTCGGATGCGCCACTCAGTGATGGCCTTTATCTTATCGGGATTCACTTCGATTCCTCTTTGTGTGACCAAAAACCCAAGGAACTTGCCAGAGGTTACCCTAAAAGTACACTTCGTGGGGTTCAGCTTCATCCGATGGCGCCTGAGTGCATCAAAGGATTCCTGCAAGTCCCTGATGTGGTCAGCCTTATGGAGACTCTTCACTATTATGTCATCCACATAAGCCTCCATGTTCCTGCCTAGCTGACCTTCAAACACTCGGTTGATCAGCCTCTAAAAAGTGGCACCAGCGTTCTTCAAGCCGAAGGGCATTATTCGATAGCAGTAAAGACCCTTGTCGGTGACAAATGCGGTCTTCTCCTCATCTTTCGGATGCATCTTTATTTGGTTGTAACCGGAGAAGGCATTCATAAAGTTGAGAAGTTGGTGGCCGGCCATGGCATCTACCAGTTAATCAATCTTGGGTACTAGAAATCTGTCCTTCGGACAGGCCTTGTTGAGGTCGGTGTAGTCTACACAGATCCTCCAATTCCTGTTGGCCTTCTTCACCATAACCACATTCGCCAGCCACTCAGGATAGTAGACTTCCCTGATGAAGCCAGCATCACGAAGCTTCTTGACTTCCTCATCGATGGCTTTCTGTCTTTCGACAGCAAAGCTTCTCTTCTTCTGTCGGATAGGTCGGTAGGTCGGATCGACCTTGAGCTGGTGAGTGATGACCTCCGACGGTATTCCAAGCATGTCCGACGCCGACTAAGCAAAGATGTCGGTGTTACTCCTTAGGGAAGCGATCAGTTCTGACTTAAGGTCTTCATTGAGGGAACTTCCAATCTGAAGGACTTTGGTGGGATCATCCTCTCGAAGGGAAACAAACAGAATCCTTTCTCCTAGCTGACCAAGGCCATCAGCCTCAGCTCTAGGGTCAAGTTGCTCCAAAGTGGGATGACCTTTTGACTGTTGGTTCATAATGGTCAGACACTGCCTGGCCATCCGACGGTCTCTCCTCATCACTCCGACCTCGCTCCTGGTCGGGAATTTCGCCAACAAATGATAAGTGGATACAATGGCTCTAAATTTATTGAGGACGGTCGGCCCAGGATAGTATTATAAGGCGAGGTCATCCGAACGACCACAAAATTGATGGGGAGGGTTTTCTGGAAAGGCTCCGTCCCGATCGTCACAGGGAGAACTATCTCCCCTTCCACCCCGACAGAATTGCCCTCAAAGCCCGTCAGCGGCATGGGGGATTCCTGCAGCATGGATCTGGATTGATTCATTCTCACAAAAGTATCATACAGCAATACCTCCGTCGAGCTTCCATTATCTATAAGTATTCTCCTTACATCGTAGTTGGCAATCACTACCGACACGACTACAGGGTCGTTCTAAAAAACATGAGTCTCCAGAAGATCTTCATCAGAGAAAGTGATGGCGTTGGAGCCCTGTGACCTTTTGGCAATATCGGTCCCATCCTCATAGCTTCTTCCGAATCGTCGATGCAGCATGCCAACATCCCCACCGGTCGGCCTCTGATTAGGGAGCTCCATCTCCTCCGGAGGGTTTCGGGCGTTTGATGCTTCAGCCCGATCCCGATGGGGTCGGACATACTTGCATAGGTATCCCCTCCGGATGAGGTCTTCAATGGCATCTTTCAGCTGTAGGCACTCTTCAGTACTGTGCCCGTGATCCCTGTGGAACCGACAGAATTTATCTTTATTCCTTAGGGCAGGAGGACCCCTCATTGATCGAGGCCTTTGCAGAAAGGTCTCGTTCTCGATCTCCATGAGAATCTTCTCTCTTGGCAGGGACAGAGGCGCGTAAGTCTCGAACCTTCAGGGAAAGTCCATCGGCTTTGGACTTCGGCGTTGGGTTGACCACCGACTATCACTCGGGGGTTAGACTTCAAGAGCCTTATCGCTCCGCTTTTTGGAGGTCGGCCTTCTCTCAGCTTGGCATCGGCCGGTCGCTTGTTCTTCCGCTAGGACATACTTCTGCGCTCTGGCCAAGAGTTCACTATAGCTTGTCGGATGTTTCTTGTCCAGGGAGAAGGTCAGCCTGGACGAGCGAAGCCCTCGCTTGAAGGCTGACATCGCCACAGCCTCATTTAAGTCTGGGACCTCCATGGCCGCCGAGTTGAAATGGGCCATGAAGTCCCGAAGGGTCTCTCCCTCCTTTTGCAGCACGAGGAAGAGGCAGTCGGTATTCTTCGGAGTCCGACTGCAAGTCCTGAAATGGGAAGGAAAAAGTGATTCAAGTTGAGAAAAGGAATGGATCGTACCTGGCCGAATGACGGAGAACCACATCCGGGCGATCTTCTTAAGGGTCGTGGGGAAGGCAATGCAGTGGAGGGCATCGGAGGTGCCCTGTACCATCATATGGGCTTTGTATGTGCCCAGATGGTCCATCGGATCAGTGGTACCGTCGTAGGGGTTCACTTGTGGAATCTTGAAATGGCAGGGAATCATTTCTGCCAGAATTTTGTCCGAAAATGGGGGATGGGAGTTGTATACCTGTCCCCCTTCGGCCTTCTGCCGGAGGGCGATCTCGGCAATGCGCTCCTCCATGCGCATGATCTTGCTGGCATAGTCCCTCAGTAGTTCGGTAGTAGGCCAACTATCGACCAGAACAAATTCGACGTAGAACGGTGAAGCCGACCTTGCCCTTTTGCCATAGGCGAGGTCGCCTAACGACCTCCGGGGCTCCGTGACAATGCGAGAATAATGCTGGGGAACTTCCGGTCGTCAGCTTCCTTCAGCGGCAGTTGGAGGGTTGGTGCAGGAAACAGCTGGTAATTGCTGATGGTTGTCGGCTGCTTCCTGGAAACGCTGAACTGCCGCAGTAAGCATTTCAATGCGATTCACCAAAGTTTGGAACTGCTACAACCCCAGTGTAATGGTGGGTTTCGTGGCAATGGTGGCGGTGGCGGCGACATCATTTTCTATGGTAGGTTCCTCAGACCTGGAAGGGGAGATATCCCTTCTGGCAATGGCATTTGGAGCTCTTCCCTTAGCCATTTTGTTGCCGGGACGATGGATTCCTCCTTTTAGAAGAAAGAGCAGTGTGGCCCTCCTTCTAGCGCCAATCTGTTGCGGGCGTCAACTCCTGGACCGGGGACCGGGACGGCTGAATGTGCTAGAGCGCTCCTCTCCCGAAAGAACCTACAACAAAGTCCCCAAGAGCGCCGGTGGTGTTCCGGCGGGGGACCCTCCGATGCCTAAGTTAGCAGGATGTTGAAGGCAACACAATGGAGGAATCAAAGGATGAACAGCATATGGAGAGGGAAGAGTTCTTCTACCTTCGAATGGGGTTCCCCTGGTACCTTATATAGGCGCGAAACAGTCCAAAATCCGTTAGGGGAGAGGCTGAGAAAGATCGATCTGCCCCTAGGAGAATCTGGAGAGTGGCCACGTGGCACGCAGATACGATAGCTTCGTGAAAGTAGTGGAGCAGGGCTGTTGGGATAGCAGGATCTCGCAGTAACCGAAAGGTGCTTCTGGAATTCCCTGGATGCCAAGGCTCGCCCGTCGGATGTCGGTCGTGGGAAAGCCTGTCGGCTAGACTAGAGGCCAACCCTCCGAAGTAGAGCGACGGGTCGGACCCCAGCTCCAGTGGGTCGGACCGCTGAAGGAGAACGACGGTCCCGACCCCAGTGGGAGAGGGTCGTTCGGACCTCAGCTCCAGTGGGTCAGACCGCTGAAGGAGAACGACGGGCCGGACCCCAGTGGAAGAGGGTCGTTCGGACCTCAGCTCCAGTAGGTCAGACCGCTGAAGGAGAATGACGGGCCGGACCCCAGTGGGAGAGGGTCGTTCGGACCTCAGCTCCAGTGGATCGGACCGCTGAAGGAGGGCGATGGGCCGGACCCCAGTGGAAGAGGGTCGTTCGGACCTCAGCTCCAGTAAATCGGACCGCTGAAGAAGTACCAGTCGAAGCTCTGAAGGGATGGCCCAGTCAGACCGCAAGCATGAACCGAATCCGTTTGAGGGTGAGCTCTCAGGGTACAATAGTACTAAACATTTCACTCATATGCCTTTACAGTAGTGCTTGTTCTCTCTTGCTATTTGGCAGCAGCCAAGTCTCAACTTTACGTGCTTTGGCAACCTTTTCCATCTAATTTAAAGGAATTTATTTTGGAATGTATGCGGCGTGCAGCATTCCGAACAGAAGCATGCAGTACTTGTAGTTTGCGTGGGATATATATAGCTTGGGTGCTAATTCTTATTGGTGTTTATGGGGCGAGAGGAATAATAATTAAGGTTTTAATTAACCTCATAGCGGAACCCAGCAGTTTAGATCTTGAGCATATCCTATTCCTATCCGAGTATTGGACTTGGATAAGCTTTGGTTGGCAGTCTTTAAGGTACCAGCATTCTATCTACTCTTATATATCCATTTCCTGATGCTAAGATTCTATGCACTCCTCCATATATATTACCTTAACTTCTAATCTTACCCACCCTCTCTTACATATATATATATATATATATATATATATATATATATATATATATATATATATATATATATATATATATACACACCTCTACGTCAAGTATTATGCACTATATTTAAACTCTATTTAATGCATTGGATTAGAATTCCCTAACTCCTCTTAAAAAAAAAGGGGTCATGCAAGGGAATATTAACCACGATACATGGATGAAGTAGTGCAAGATATGCAGAACCACCTAACATCCTTTACTGATTGAATTGGTGAGGGAGTTGTTGATGGAACATATTAGTAATTGAATTGTTGACAGTCGGATGTTGCACTACTCATTTCTTCTCAATAATGATACTCAAGCAGCGAATCCTCTCTAGAGTTGCAAAGCTAATGGGCATTTGCCATGTTTTAGACTATAGGTATTTCCTGCATCTAATGTTATGGAGGATTCGCACTCTTCCCTTCTATGATTTTTGTTGTATAAAAATTCAAACTTATAGCTTCAGCTTCATTAGTTAGGAAGTGATTGTAATCGCATGGAGATAGATGTTTAGGTCTGGATGGTCAATCCTGGTGAATGCCATAATTGAGATAGTGGCATAAATCAAGCAGTCATGTCAGACTAATGTAGCTAGGTAGTGTGTGCACTCGAGCACCTACCATGTACCTCAAATGGCCCACCGTATTTAGCCAAGCGTCTTGTGGATATACCCTACCATGAATAAACATTCACATATATCCCATGCCATATTAATTCTCTATAGAAACAAGGTTTTATCTCAAGGTCTATGTCATGCATGGTGAATACTTCTTGCATTCTATGGTTTTGCACGTAGCTTATGTCCCTCCCATTATTCACTCAGAGCTAGCAGCCCTGCTCAAGAGAACTTGGTTCAGATTTCTTGGCTTAATTAAGACCCAATTCAATGTGCTCCTGTAATACATACCCTTAATTTTCACCGCCTTTAGCCCAAGCAACACCATAGTAAAAAGGTCAAAACCGATCCTTTTCTTCCGACATTTTAGATAAGCATCGGGAGATACAGCAAACCCGTCGAAGCTTTTAAAAAGCATCGCTATGTTTAAAGTCCGGCGACGCTTTAAAACATCGGTAGGTTTAAATATAGCGACGCTTTAAAACGTCGATATTTACCGACGTTTTTAGAAAGTATCGGCATGTTACGTCCCTAAGTTTACGTACCCGATATTTTTGTCGACGTTTCAAAGCATCGGGAGCTTTATTGCCGACATTTAAAAGCATCAACAAATGTCTTTAAAAGCGTCGACGAATCCCCTATGTACTGTAGTGCAATTTCTAACATTATCATCAAACGACCTAACAAATAAATATCAAGGTTGCCTTGATGAAATGTTTAGGAGAACACCTACCGCATTAAACTTTTTTGAGTGCACAAACTCCATATGGTGCTCGGCAGGGTCCAAAGCAAGAACTGCTTGCTTTTATTGTTAAGGATATCATTGGTGCTCTGAACAAGATTAATCTTAGAGTTCCTGTGATTTGTCTCTTTATTCAATCTACTACCTGAGGACATGATTTCACAAATAATTTCACATATTACCAGGATGATAACATGCTCATGCTTGCATCGATCCTAACCTCATATATAGTTATTAATGCAGCTTGGACCGAGCATATGCTTTCCCATGAAGAATATGTAACATTTTGTTAGGATTGAAGTGCATCAACTCATATCTGTTCCTTGTGTCACGTAAATAAGCTTCTGATCTTTGTAAAAGAGATGGTGCAATTTGCTTAACTACCAATTAGCTTCTTGATGCTCCAATGGAAGTAATGTAAGCTTTGCTCATTTTTCATGGAATTAAGAGATGAACCAAATTAATTAATTATGCAATTCATCATTCATCCGTAACTGATAAAGTTGAATCCTTTTACATCGAACAAGCAAACAAACAAAGATAAATGTTGAGATACAGCTTAGAACCGTTGTCCTGTAAAGCTTCAATATTTCCATCATAATTTCATGGTCAATTACCAGTCCATAAAATTGCCTATGTGGATCGATCATGCTAAAACATATGAAGATCCAGATTCTCCATTTCATTTTGTCATTTGCTAATATATATATATCCATGCTGATATTTTAGACTTCTTCGATAACACCTAACCTGTATCATGTTAAATATAGGCTACTCTGTCTTGTACCTTCTATAAATTTTAAGTCCCGTTTGACCATATATTCCACCCTAAATATAAAAGAATGCCGAGATCATTTAAACGTTGATTCACTTTATAATAAGAAGTGATGATCTCAAATTTCATGCAATTTATCTTCGTTTTTTAAATGGTAGTGCACTACAAGCAAGAGGAAAAGGGCATCCATGGTAAAATTTAGAAAAGATCATGTTTCAAGTGCTTATTTTATCTTCTAGCATCATAACATACTAGCAAACTAAAATCTTGCAGCCATCCCACTTGCTAACAGATAGTCGTTTACGGAACTTGAAGCATAGATTAATTAGCAATGTATTCTAACCCAATTTATTACAGAAATTGTTGCCGTTAGATCACCCATCACAAAGCTCTGGCGGTGAAGTGGAGGTACTCCGGTCTTCTCCGGGAACAGGGGAAAGCTTCTCTTGATTGCTCCGCTACGATGACCTGCAAAAAGATTCCTAGACCGAGATTACCTGCAGGGACATTCTGACGTTCAAGTCAGTGGACGGAAAATAAGAGGCTACAACGGCCAGAACCGGAAGCTTGTGGTGGTCCAGTGAGCATGTGGAAACATCTAAAAATATATCTGACCGGAGGTCACCCTTACCTATTTGTATAGTTATGTGGCATAATAGAATGCCATTGCAAAAGTATCCATCACTGACAGACATAATAAACTTGGCCGAGATGGCAGGATTTTATCTTCCAGGATCTTCACCATTGGCATTTTTCGTTTATGGTGTCAAGATCCATTGGAATCTTGTCTGCCACATCACAATGCTGGGATAGCTGTGATCGAAAGGGATGGTGGCTACTCGGGCTTCATGGATCCCGAGTAGGAGAAGGGACTTAGCCATGAGTCAAGGCAAGCTGTTGGACTATCCGACTAACTAATTAGGCCCAAGCGAAAAGTCGATGGGCAAGTACTTGGATGACTTGCTAGCTGGACTTTGTGGATCACTGCTACTCGACGTTGAAGCAAGTAGTCGATATAGAATGGATCAGCTAGTCGGTGGGCCCCACTACCGGTTCTTCTAGGATAAGCAACTACTCAGTAATAGTGTCCTTGTCCTAGTCGGAGGCTTGGTTGCCCTGAGTCGGGCATCGGTGGTGCATGCAGTGGTCCTAGGAGTCATCGAGGCCATGTTAGCAGTTGCCATATCAGATGCCTCCCACTCTCGAGTTCAGAAAATCCGCACGTACCTTTGCTACTTCTAGACGAAGGGAGAATCTAGCTCAACCGTCTTAAGGAATGGACTAATCCAGGTACAATCTAGACATCTGCTAGCTTCCCTGGTGAAACGTTCCCAATTGTCTTAGCATTCCAGTCGTAGGACAAAGAGAGCATCGTTGACATGGTGTGCCAAAGGGCCATATTTAATTCCTAACGCAATAGGTGGCTCACACATCTCCCTTCAACCGGTGAGAGATGGCCACGTGTCCCGAGGGTGATAGTTTGAAATGATTCACTGGCTGTTAGGAAATGTATCCTAAAGTCAATTATCTAGGTTTGCTCATTGTAAATTAGTACATGAATCATTAATAAAATAACAATTATTTTTTACAGTTTATCTCTTTTTATACATCTTCTTTTGAACTCTTTTGAAATGAAATTTTAGAACTATTTCAATTTGATAAAGGATGATTTATCAAGTAGTTTCTAAATATATTCGTAACCAAATGATATGTTGTTACTGAGGTCAACAATGTTTATCGAGCATAGATCATAGTATGCCATATGGGTTGGTTGTCCTCATAACCAGGAAGTATGGAGATACTGGCATGGCATGCAGGCGAGTGTAGGAGCATACTATACTGAACTGACTAACTCTGAAGAGTACTCTACTATTGAGAGTTTCTCTCAGAAGGATATGGATGTAAATATCTTTCCGATCTGAGATCATCATAGTGACTTGCAAGCAACTCACTGTACTTAAATATCGAACTACTTGAATTTTTAATTTAGTGGTGGAAGGTTACTGGGTGCAGTCAAGTACTTGTTAAATCAGTGTGTGAGTCAAGATAGAACTGAACACTCCAAGTTGTTGAAGAAAATACTTGGCCATATTTTAATTTAGTAGGACCTTGGCTAGGGCAATCCTTGTAAGAAGTTACAAGATTTATTAGATTGAGAAACATTTGGATATACTATTTGAGAGTTTGTAGTTGACTTTCAAGTTATCTTGAGCATTAGGTCAAAGGGATGAATTATACGGTAACCATATGCCTAGGTTTTTGAATATTGCTTTGCATTCATTCGACCTATCCAGATGTTGGGCACCATTATTAGATGGTGGCATTAATTTATTCAGGAATTGATTCCTGGACTACTGGTTTAGTGTTTGAACCTATGGGATCACACACATAAGAAATTTCTGATCGATCATGATAGTTGATTAACAATTAAGAATCATTCAATGATAAAATTATAAATATGATTAATAATTAACCCTATACAAATATTATAAAAAAATTAATTAATAATTAGTAAGTAATTATAGAAGGATTAATTAGTAATTGGATTGCTAATTGGCTCAATTTAATTGAGCAAAAAAGTTTAAATCAAGCCTAATTGAATTTGGTTCAATTGAATTTCACCCAATTAAGTTATTCGATGACCTAATCGCTAAGAAATTTTGATCTTAATTCAATTTGGATTTAAATTTGATTATTTTTTGATTAATTAAGTTTTTTTAGAACCTAATTAGATTAGGTTCAAGTTATTTAAATAGATCAAACCAAATTAAATTGGGATTAGAATTAATTTTGACAAAATCAAATTAAGAAACCCCACCTAGTGCCAAGTTATATCTTCCCTATTTTTTCTCCATGCTATCCAAGGATTTGCATGTAGATTTTCACTCCTACAATATGTTTTCACACCCTCCCTTAATTTCTCTTTAATTAAGATTAGTTAGAATAATTTCTAGATTAGTTTGAATTTGAAAAAATAGAGTTTGAATGGGATTCAAACTCCTGTCTTTGTCATTATCTAGTCTTCCCTTAATCCTAATCACCTAACCTTCTCTATGCTAATTTATTATTAGGTTTTTTTTAATATTGTGTAACAATAAGAAGGGGTTTCATCGTGAGAAATCAAAAAGAGAAGCCATGGGAAAAATATTTGAGAAAGGGGGCATAAAAATCAAGTTGGCATGAGGAGTTTTTCGTGGGTGCTAAGTTTCAAGGAGAGAGGAAGAAAAAAATAAAAAGAGGGTCTTTATAATTTTTTTTTGTGTCTTCCTTCTCTTAATCTTGGATTGTTCACTTCTTAATCTTCTTGGAGGGTTTAAGAACATCTAAGAAAAGATTCTTTCCAACCACCTGATAGCCTTCTTATGGATCTAATAGTCTAAGGAGGTTGATCATGTTGGAATTTCATATGAATGATTCATAGAGGCTGGACACCCTGTGCAGCTACAAAGTGACATGGAGAGCCCTTATCGTGTATCTTGACAATGACGATCATCAATTAATGATCAGGTATGAAATTAGATTTCATATTATATATAGATTTGATCAACATCATGCATTGGTTATATTGATGCATGTTGCTTTTGTTTTCTATGTTGTATATCATGTTACGATCCTTGTAAAGTTTTTTAGATTCAATCTTTATACAGGATTTTTTTATTTAAAATCATTTTAAAATAGATTTACTTTCACTATAAATTATAAAAAAATGCATAAAATCTTGGTAATTTTTTCTATAGTGGTATTAGAGCGATTAATTTTTATAACATGAATCATACATGTTAGATGTAATCTTAATCCAAGTAACTACTTTGGATTGGGTTGATCACCATAATGTATAGTTATTGAAAAACGTAGGGTTTAAAAACCATCTCTTTCCATTTTATGGAATCTCTTATGGCATATAGGAATGCTACTTATGATTATATCCTTTGAACAAGTGAGGTGAAAGAATTTTTATTGAAATTGTTTTGATTATTAGATCTATTTTTCAGTAATTTATTCTTGATTAATTTGCTAATTTTGATCTAAAATTAATTTATTATGGTTTGTTTTTATGTTTAGAATATGAAACATAATATTAATTCCAGTATATGAATATATCATATAGTTTAGATCTAAAGGTGTTTAATGTATTTGAGATGCATATAAATTGTTTAGATCTAGATTAGTAAAATTAATCTTGATTAATTACTAGAACTAAGAGGTCTAAGATTAGATTTAGAATTATGAATTAAAGATCTAATCACATGTCATAAATCATGGACTTTGGGTAAGCTTAAATCAAGTCAATTAACCGGGTTAGATCTAGGGTTAAAATTTTGAATAATATAGACCTAATAGAGAATTAGATTTAATCTAACCAAAAATTGATTAGCATTAGGTTAAGGTCTCTCTAGATCAAATCTATTATGATAGTTTGATCCAGTCCATATCATATTAAATGGACCTGATTATGGCTCAGCAGCTGGACCCGAGTTATTAGGTTAGTTAATTGAATCTAATAAACTAATTGGTGTCTAAGGTAAGTCGGCATTTGATCATGGTTATTAATTATGACTAGTTCTTACTTGGCCAACTTGCTTGGTGTCTAAGAAAAGAGGTTAATGGTAGAACCCTCTCATTGATCTTACTTACCTGGCCAATATAGTCAGTCAATTTTTATTAGACACCTCATTGATTTAAGTTAATCCATGCCAGTAAGGATGATCAATATGACTGATCTAGGTACCCTTGGACCAATTATGTCTTTGACCCTCATCATAGACTTAGTTAAGTCAGTGGGAGGAATGGTCCATGTCTTATTCTCTCTTCTTAATCCTATAATTAAATCCTCTAAATTATTAGGTCCCTAAAAATGACAAGGTTATGGAGATAATCGAGTTATAGCCTCCCATTAAGTGGATGGTAATAAATTCAATAGTTAAGATGATCATTGAAGTTTTAAAGGCCTAATGCTCATATGGCTATTAGATTTATCATTCATATTATAATAATTCAAGTGTAACTCTCTTAATGGTGATTAGGTGGGCCAAACCACACTCAGGCTTGATTGCTCATTGGTTAGAAACACCAGATTCTATCATATTAATAGTTAGACCTAACCAAAACTTTCAGTGGAGGTGCCACATGCTTGCTAAAGAGGTGTCTGGGATAAAATTAAATGCTAGAAGTCATTTGGAGAGACAATTGGTAGAGAAAATCTACCTTTAAATCCACATGGATGGGTCGAGCCATACTTAGGTTTATGTGTAATCTGTAGGATTCTAGTACCTGCTAGGAAATTAATGCAATTCCTCGAATTGAAGACAGAGGCTACCAATTTATAAAAAATAGTGGAAGGTTCTTTAGACTAAAGTGCAAGTCTTTAGAATTAAATGATTTATGTACTAATAGATCTTATTCTCTTTTCTTTTTATTGTTAAACATGACCAATACATTATCGCTATGTTTATTGCTGGACAATGAAAAGATGATGAGATATAATTTTGATAGTCGGTATTGAAAGTTAAAAATTATCTTAGAGTATGAACGGATCTTGTACGTGCTGATAGATCCGGCACCTGAGGAGCTTGCTCATAATGCCCAAGGTCTGGCTAGAGATACTTACCAGAAGTGGCTTAATGACCAAACCACAGTTTAATGCATTATACGGGCATTCATGAGTGACAAACTGAATGCAAATTTGAGGATGCTCAGTTGTATGATATTTTTCAAGTATTGAAAGAATCTTCGGCACTCCTGATGATGTTGAAAGGTATAAAATATCTTATATCATCTTCAACATCAAATAAGAGAAGGGGCATCAATCACTGATCATGTATTGTATATGATCGAATTGATCGAGCATTTTAGCAAACTTGGATTTTCTTTGCATGAGCAGCTTGAAAAAGATGTGATTCTGAATTCTCTATCGAAGTCCTATCTCGACTTTCCTAGTCATTATAAAATGACTAAGCTTGTAGTTAACTACCATGATCTGCTGAGATTATTATAGACTTATAAGAAGGATCATCAACTCTACAAAGGACCAAAGGACCAGTGAATATAGTGGGAGGTTCGACTTTGATAGGACATCATCCCTTTCATAAGGGGATGAAGAAAAATAAGAAGGTGCAATGTACCCAGTCAAGTCAAACCAAGAAATCTAAGTTTGACCAAAGTCAGGTAGAGTGCTTCTTCTATAAGAAGTAGGGATACTGGAAAAGAAATTATCCTCTTTACATTACCTTGCTGGATCCAAATAGACCTAGAAAGAAGAAGAACCAATAAACTATTGCTGGACAAGGTACTTATATGATAACACCTTGTAATTTTTCTATTTGTGATACTACTACTTGGATATTAGATATCGAAAACTCTATTAATATTTATAATTCATTGCAATAACTTCAGGTTAGTGGAAAATTTGAAGGCGACGAGAGATTTCTGAATGTTGGAGATGGAAAAGTAGTTCCAGTTCTAGCTTTAAGAATTGTCAAGCTTGTATTCAATGAAAATGTTATTATTTTAGATGATTATCATTATTGTTCTAGTTTTATGATGAATGTTATTTCTATAGACATTTTGGCCAAGAACAATTTTAATTTATTAATAAAAGGTGATAATTATGATATCATTTTAAATGATATTACTATAATGCATGGATAATTAAAAAATAATATTTATATTTTATCATAGCCTGTTAGTGTAGTGTACATATCTAGCCAACCTCCAAGATTAGATAATATGTCTGATGTCTATCTTGGCATTATAGGCTAGGTCATATTAACAATAATATGATAAACAGGTTGAGACTAGAAGGTCTTCTTAAAGTCAATGATTGTGAATCATTGCCAACTTATGAATCTTGTCTTCTTGCAAAGATGACCAAGTCACCTTTTACTGGAAAAGGTCAAAAAGTCATTGAGATTCTAAGTTTAGTATATACTGATATATGCGGATTAATGAATGTCAGTTTCAGGGATAGGTATTTTTATTTCATTATGTTTATAGATGACCTTTCAAAGTTTGGTTATGTCTATCTTATGAGACATAAATCTAAATTATTTGAAATGTATATCGTAATGAGATAGAAAAACAAACTAAAAAGTGTATTAAAACTTTTCGATCAGATCAAGGAAGGGAATATCTTACCAGTGAGTTTTGATTTATCTAGAGAAGAATAGGATTCTCTCTTAATAGACACCTCCAAGGATGTCTAAATTAAATGGGGTGTTTGAAAGGAAGAATTAAACTTTGTTTGAAAGGAGGAATCAAACTCTTTAGTCCAAGATGGGCTTTGCTAGTCTGTCGATATTCTTTTAGGGATATGCTCTTGAATCAGCCTGTTACTTGTTAAATAAGGTTTCGAGTAAGTCAGTTGACAAAATGTTATATAAAATATGGATAGGACGTAAGCTGGTGCTCTCATACCTAAGAGTCTGGGGATGTCAAAATTATGTCAGATATTTAAAAATTGACAAGCTTAGACCTAGGTCTGATAAATATGTTTTCATTAGGTACCTGCAAAAAACTAATAGATATTACTTCTACCATATTGATGAACAAAAGGTATTCGTCAGTAATAGAACAGTCTTTTTAGAAAAGAAATTTCTTGAAGAAGGAACTAATACCATTAAAATTGAACTTAAAGAAGTTTGGCAGGTACAAGAACCGGCAATATTTACTAAACCCAAAGAACTGGATTTGATTGGATCAAACTCGAAGCCTATTATGGATGCACCATTAAGGAGATCTGGTAGAGCACCGCATTAACTGGATAGATACTATGATTTTTTGGTCTAGGATATTGATCCTGTTGAACTTGATGAGAACAACGATGATCCGGTCTCCTATATATATGCAATGTAGAGTACCGACTTAAAAAATGGCTAGAAGCCATGAAATCTAAAAGGAGTCCATCAAAGTCAATGATATATGGACACTCGTTGACCCACTTGAAGGGATAAAATTCATAGGGTGCAAGTAGATTTTCAAAAAAAAGAGTAGAGATGGAAAGGCGGAGACCTATAAAGCCCATTTGGTTGCAAAAAAAATATCATCAGTATTATTGTATTGATTATGACAAGACATTTTTATTTGTGACAATATTCAAGTCCATTCAAATTATGCTTGTGATAGCGATATATCTTGATTTTGAAATCTAGCAAATAGATGTGAAAACTACTTTTCTAAATAGAGAGTTGGAAGAAGAGGTGTATATGATACAATCTAAAGGATTCATATCCACAGATGTATCAAAGATAAGCAAGCTTCAGAGATCTATTTAGAGATTAAAGTAGGTATCTCAGAGTTAAAATATGCATTTTGATAAAGTAATCAAAATGTATGGCTTTGTTAAGAATAAAGAAGAGCCTTATATATACAAATGAGGTAATAGTTTAGTAGTAGTATTTCTTGTTTTGTATGTAGATTATATTTTCTTAATCAAGAATGATATTCCTGCATTACAAAAAATAAATGTATAGCTATTTTTTTAATTTTTCATAAATGACTTGGAAGAAGCATCCTACATCCTAGGAATGAAGATCTATATGGATAGATCTAAAAAATTGCCAGAGTTAACCCAGTCCATGTACATTGAAATCGTGCTAAAATGATTTAACATGGTGAATTCCAAAAAAAGCTATCTTCTGATAAGTCATGAAATTAATCTCTCAAAAAAGGATTGTTTGACAAGTTCTCTATAGAGAGCATATGAGTAGGATTCTATATGCCTCAATAATGAGATCTAGTATATAGCATACTTATTATGAGTAGTAAGTAGATACAAATCTGATCCAGGTAAGAATCATTAGAAGGTCGTAAAAATTATCCTTAAGTATTTAAGAAATACTAAGGATTAGTGGCTCATTTATAGAGATTCTGATTTGAAACTAGTTGATTATACCGACTCAAGTTTTCGGTTAAACAAGAATGACAACAAGAGTGTATCAAGTTATGTCTTTATCTTGAATGGAGGAGCCATCTATTGAAAAAGTTTCAAGCAGCACATAGTGACCGATTCTATTGCGAGGTGGAGCATATTATAGCATCCAATGCTACAAAGAAAGCTATTTGGCTGTAGAAATTCATCATCGAGCTTGGAGTGGAAACCTCCATTAATGACCCATTATCCTTATAGTGTGATAGCATTAGGGTTACATATCAAGCGAAGGAACCAAAAGCTCATTAGTAACCAAGCACATTCTATGTTGCTACAACCTTGTTTGGAAGATAATGGATCGATGTGACATTGACTTTTAGAAGATCAATGGAAAGGAGAACTTTGTAGACCCATTTATTAAAGCCCTTGGAATCAAAGAGTTTGATGATCACAAGTAGAAGATGGATATTCGATACTATTCCAATTGGCTCTAGTTTAAGTGAAAGTTGTTAGGAAATGTATCTTAAAACAAATCATCTAAGTTATAGACGATTGTGTTCATTAAAAATAGTACATGAATCATTAATAAAAAAAAGATTATTTTTGATAGTTCATCTTTTTTTATGCATCTTCTTTTGAACTCTTTTGATGGGGACCTCACCAGCACGGATCCTGGAGCAAGCACGAATCTTGGAGTTGCACGAATCTCGGAGCATATCCAGAATAAATTTAGGATTTATCTTTTATTTGAAATTTGAATTAGGATTTAGTTAGTTAGGATTGAGATATGGATAGGCTTATCTTATCTTATCTTGTGTTTGAATTTGAATCATCTCTATCTTTTTATCCTGTATTCAAATTCAAATGAGGGTTGGACAGATCTAGAAATACCACTCTCAATCCTTTGTAAAAAAATCAGTTTGGTTAATAAAGATGAATTTTTAGAAAAGAGTGTTTCTTTTCGTTCGCCCCGCATGGGGAGGGTGAGAGGCCCTCTTTCCTTCGCCTTCGGGCGTCGAGGGGTGTGAGACCCTATGCCTTCGCTTTCGAGCGTCGAGGAGCGTGAGGCCCTAGTTATCCCCTTCCCCGTCGAGTCTCCTCTTTGGTCTTAGGGATTTTTCTTTATGACCTCAGGTAGCGATTTGGGTGGGATGCCCTAGGCTCCGCGTGTAGTGAGATGGGTGGGACGCCCTAGACTACATGTAGTGGGGGGGTGAGATGCCCTAGAGGTGCGATGTCTTTCCATGAAGATGAGTCCCTGGTCTTAGAGTGTCCATATTTCCTATCCTCCATTCCATGTTCCTCCTCCCAGAAAAATTGAAATCCAAAAGAGTTCGGCTGTTTTAGGGTTTAGTGTCAGTTCGCCCTACTCCCGGGAGGCTTCTTAGCCCTCCCATGATCCTAGTTTGTTTAGGTTTTCCCCAGTTTTTTCAATAAATCAGGTTACGTCTCAGCTGTCTCGCATCATCTTTTGAGATGAAAGTCCTTAGAACTACTTTAATTCGATAAAGAAGGATTTAACAAGTAGTTTTTAAATATGTTCGTGATCAAATGATACCTTGTTATCGAGGATGACAACATTTATCGAGCATAGGTCATTGTATGTCATAGGGGCTGGTTATCGTCATTACCAAGAAATATGGAGATACTAGTATGGCATGCAGGTGAGTGTAGAGTATACTACACTAACGTCACCAACTTTGAACAATACTCTGCTATCGAGAGTTTCTTTCAGAATGATATGGATATAAATATCTCTCTGACCTGAGATTACCACAGTGACTTGTAAGTAACTCACTATACTTAGATACCAGACTACTTAACTTTTAATCTAGTATGCAGTCAAGTATTTGTTAAGTCAATGTATGAGTCAAGATGAAATTGACCACTTCAAGTTATTAGAGAAAATGCTCGGTTGTGTTTTAATTTAGCAGGACTATGGCTAGGGCAATCCTTATGAGAAGTCATAGAATTTATTAGGTTGAGACACATTTGGATGCACTATTTAAGAGTTGGCAATTGACTTTCAAATCATCCTAAATATTAAGTCAAATGGATAAATTATACGATAACCATATAACTAGGTTCTTGAATATTACTTAGCAATCATTCAACCTATCTATACATCAGGCATCGTTGCTAGATGGCTGCATCGATTAATTTAGAAATTGATTCCTGGGCTATTGGCTTAATGTTCAAGCCTATGGAGTCACATACATAAGAAGATTTTGACTCGATCATGATGACTGATTAATGAATAAAAATCATTCAGTGACAAAATTATAAATATAATTAACAATTAACCCTATATAAATATTATAACTAAATAAATAAATAATTATTAATTAATTATAGAATAATTAATTAATAATTGGATTGTTAATTTGTTCAATTTGATTGAGCAAAGAGATTTAGGTCAAGCCTAATTAAACTTGGTTCAATTGGAATTCATCCAATTAAATTATTCGATGATCTAATCACTAAGAAATTTTGATCTTGATTTAATTTAGATTTGGACTTGATTAATTTCTGATTAATTAAGTTTATTTGAAACTTAATTAGACTAGTTTCAAGTTATTTAAGTAGATCAAATCAAATTAAATTAGGATTAATTTTGACTAGATCAAATTAAGAAACCTTACCTAGCATCAAGTTATCTTTTCCCTATTTTTTCTCCATGCTACCCAAGGATTTGCATCAAGTTTCCCATACCTAAAATATGTTTTCATGCCCTCCCTTAATTCCTCTTGATTAGGATTAGTAAGGATAATTTCTAGATTAGTTTGAATTTTTAAAAAATTGATTTCAAATGGGATTCAAACTCTTATCCTTGTCCTTATTTAGTCTCCTCTTAATCCTAATCTCCTAACCTTCTCCACACTAATTTATTATTGTGTTTTTTTTTATAATGTACAACAATAAGAAGGGGTTTCATCATGAGAAATCAAAAAGAGAAGCCACCAAAAAAATATTTAAGAAGGGGGCATGAGAACCTAGTTGGCATGAGGAGTTCTTCTTGGATGCAAGGTTTTAACGGAAGAGAAAGAAAAAAAATAAAAAGAGGGTCTTTATAATTATTTTTGTATCTCCCACCTCTTGATCTCAGATCTTCCACTTCTTGATCTTCTTGGAGGGTTTAAGAAAATCTAAAAAAAATTCTTTTTAGCTATCCAATGGTCTTCACACAAATCTAGGAGTCCAAGAAGGTTGATCGTGTCGAGACTTCATATGATGATTCATTGTAGCCGGACATCCTGTATAGCTATGAAGCAATATGGAGAGCCCTTACAACATTCCATCGATAGTGACAATCATCGACACATGATCAAATATGAAATTAGATTTCATATTATATGTATATTTGATCAATAGCATGTATCGGTTAGATCGATGCATGCTGAATTTATTTTCTATGTTGTATATCATGTTACGATCCTTGTAGATTTTTTAAATTCAATCTATATATATGATTTTTTGTTTAAAATAGTTTTAAAATATATTTACTTTTGCCATAAATTATGAAAAAATACATGAAATCTTATGTGGTTTTCCTACACTCGCATCCCTTGGGGCAACCAATAAATAGGCCTGAGAAAGCTTCGAGGTGACATGATGCTTCAATCTAAGTACGTGCTACACATCCAAATCCGGGACCACATATTGGAGGGATTTGAATCCCGACCATTGGATTCAGCTTAAAAAGGGTTTCTTGGCACTACTTCAAGGGTTGTTTCTTCATCTATTTACAAAGAGGAGATAGGGACAAAGAGCTCCAAACCTAGCCTGCCTTCAAGAGTCTCTTCCCTTGACAGGTTAGCCTTCCATCTCCTTTGTCTTCATCTCCTCGTAGGTCTTTCTTTGGATTTTCTGGGTGAGGCCATGCTTGATAGTCTTTGCCTTCATATGGACTTTCCCCTTTGTCTAGGTCTCTATTTTCTTCTTTCCTTCTTCTATCAACATGAGTTTATTCGAGGGCGAGAGCTTCTCGGTGAGCCATATTTCTAGGCTCTAAGGCTTTGAGGGGCTTTACTTGTATAGATCCAAACCCTTAGACCATGAGGAGGTTGAGTTTCCTTTTAGGATCGCCTATTGAACTAGTCGACTGGCTAGTCCAAGCACCCTAATTCTGGCCCTTGCATTGGTTCTGTCTCCTGTGGGTTCGGAAAGTGTAGCTTCGATCATGACCAGGAAGGATGTCCTCTACTTTTGGGGAATGTATGGAATCCCAAGCCATATCCAGATCTCTGCATCTAACCGGCGAACAAGGTAACTTCTGGTCTGGAATGGGGGATAGCCTTGTATGACGGATTTTTTCATGCAAGACTTTGATTACCCTTCCATCCCTTCATCTATAATTTCTTAGATTTCTACCAACTTGTTTTAGCCCAACTAACCTCGAATGCCTTTCAAATCATTTATTCTTTCATCGTTCTCTACCACTTTCATAGGATTATAGCTAGGGTATCTTTGCTTTGGATGATTTATGCCCTAAAGCGCCATCCAACTAAAAAGGGATGGTGGTTCATAGCCCCGTGCTAGGGTAGGACTATCCCTTTCAACTTGCCCTCTTCCATTAAAGGCTGGAAGAGTCAATTCTTCTTTGCTTTCTATGAGGGGATAAACTAGGTCTAGAATAACCTTGACTAGTTCCCAAACAAAAATTTGAAGTGGATCATGCCGACTTGGAGATCTATGATCAGCTTCTCAATTCGAAGATCCCTCAGGAGCAAGATCTATTATCAGAGCATAACCTATTTAATGCTAAAGTGAGCCTAGTACAAGCTTTAGGTAAGTGTTGTAGTGCCACTTTCCTGCTGTCTATTTGGAACTAACCAAATTCTTTAATCTTACAAATATGAAGTTTTCAGTAGATGATCTGAAAGGTATTGGCTGGAAAATGACCGTAGCTAGGAGGCCGAAAGTAGCAATGGTGAAGAAGTGTTGTGCTGATCTGCTTGAGGTGGCGTAGGATGTCGCACCCCAACTAGAGGCCCCTACACCTTGCTTCGAGGAGGGTCGACCGCCATTGACGAGGAGGTTGTAGAGATCCTACCACCATCGCCATCTCCTCTAGTACCTACTTCGGCCTCGACTCCTACTCAGCCACTGACTTCACCTACTCCACCAATTCCATCCTCAGTGGTGAAGTCAGCACCTTTGAGTCCTCCGATCCATGTGGGGCCTTCTGCACCCGAGAAGGTCCTATCGGTGAAAGAGAGGATTCTTCATATGGGGGCTAAAGTAAAGGAATTTGCCTTCATCTTCGAAGACGAGAAGTTGGCTAAGGTTCTACTCGACTTAATTCTTCTTCCTCAGGATCAAAAGGAATGATGATTTTGACCGACGGACAGAGTCTTCGCCGACTCCTTCTCCCATATGCATGGGATAAGTATCTTTTGAACTTGTTCTCTACTAATTTTTCTATGTGCCAAGTATCTAACTAGGAATTTCTCTTTCTATAGCTTATCCATAATGTCCTTGCCATTAAGGAAATGTACAGCAAGTCAGCTAAGTCATAGAACTCTCTTAAGAAAAAAGCTAAGTTTGCCAAGAGGCAGGTCAAAGTGCTAGAAGGCCTACTTGTTGTGAGGCTTAGGAGGCCAAGCTCAAAGAAGAATTGCAGGCCTCCTAGGGTACTATCCAGGTTCTGGAGACCCAAATAAAGGAGAAAGATGAGAAGATTGTTAAGGGGGAAGAGTACACTCCCCTCCTAGAGGTTTGATTTGTTGATGCCACCCAAAAAGAGATGGTCCTAGAATCCTAGACTAACATCGTCATTTTAGACAAAAGGAAGATGGAGTCATGGCTTGGGAGGCTGAAGAGAGGGCTGAGGCTCCTAAGGCTAAGGCCTGGGTGGCAGAGGAGAAGGTGGCATCAGTAGGTACCCAGGCCTTTGAAGGGTATAAGAAATCTGCAAAGTTCCGAGATGAAGTCGGCGAGGCCACCTATGATGCCTTTCTAAAGGGGTTTGCAAAATGCAAGGGAAAGGTCTATTAGGCCTTCCTTGACCTCGATCTGAAAAGCATCATGGATGAAGAGCTTGAACAATAGGAAGATGAAGAGGAAGAGGCCAAAGAGGTTGAGGTGGCCCCAGTTGTAAAGATCAAGAAGGTAGAGATTGAAAAGACCAGGGAGATCAAGGTCATCGAGGATGTCAGTAGAGCTGATATCAGGGTCACCAAGAAAGTTGATATTGGAATCAGAGAGGTTGCAGGGCCTATTAAAAAGGTGACTACCACCAGGACTGAAGGGGTGGCTTCTGTCTCGGAGGTTGTTTCCAAGGTGATGGCTGAGATGAAAGCCATAATCAGTGTAGCGATCGAGGCTTTCAAGGCAAGCTCGACTCTAGTAGCCAACCCAAAGAAATGACTGCTTCTTGCTTTTCTTCCTTCTCTACTTTTTGTATTCAAGCATAGTCCCCCTTTTTTGTAAAGACTTTAGTAAATCAATGAAATCATTTTTCTTTTGCCTTCAGAAATCTTATGTCTAGCTTCATGTTGTGTGAATGTATTGAATTGTATTTCATGTATACATATCGAAGTATCAAGTACGATAAGCAATCTAGCCAACATTATTCTAATCGAGTAGGATGAGTCATTGATTTTTACCTAAGTCCCTTAGTTGGATGAGTACTAAGTATCAAGTATTGACAAGCAGTCTAGCCAGCACTATTCTAATCGAGTAGGATAATTGATCAATTTTTACCTAAGTCCCTTAGTTGGATGAGTGCTAACTATAGGAAGCCAGCTACCGAGTGGAACTTAATTATCAGAAGCTAGTCACAAGATGAGTCCCAACTATAGAAAGTCGGCCGTCAGACTGGCGGAGTCCATTAATGAAGATGGTGTGAAGATGCTGGTGCCATTATTGCAACTGATTGCTAATTGAACAGATAGGGGATGGTGGCAAGAGGATGTGGGCCACCTATACTGTGATTGATGGCTAGTCAACCGAATGGGTGATGGTGCAGAGGCGTGACCCATCCTTACTTCGATCGATGTCTAGTCAACTAGATGGTAGATTATGCGGAGATGCAACCTATCTTTACTTTGATCGATATCTAGTCAGCTGGATGGGTGACGGTGTGGAGAAGTGACTCACCTTCTACCGATGACTTGTCGATTGGATAGGAGACAGTGTAGGGAAGCAACCTGCCTTTACTTCGACCAATGGCTATAAGAGATGGTGCGGTGATGCGACCCACCTTTACTTTGACCGATGGCTAGTTGGCCAGATAGGAGATGGTATAAAGAAGCACCCCACCTTTACTTCAACCGATGGTTAGTTGATCGAATAGGAGGTGGTGTGGTGATGTGACATGCCTTTACTTTGACCGATAGCTATTCTACTGGATAGAAGATAGTGTAGAGAAGTGACCCGCCTTTACTTCGACTGACTACTAGTTGGCTAGATAGGAGACGGTGCAAGGAAGTGACCTATCTTTACTTCGATCGATGGCTAGTTGACCAAATAGGAGACGATGTGGTGACATGACCTGCCTTTGTTTCAATTGATGGCTAGTAAACCACATAGGAGATGGTGCATAGAAGCAACCTGCCTTTACTTTGATTGACAGCTAGTCGGTTGGATAGGAGATAGTGTGGTGATGCAACCTGCCTTTGCTTTAATCAATGACTAGTTGGTTAGAGAAAAGACGGTGTAGAGAAGTGACTCGTCTTTACTTCGATCAATGGATAGTCAACATGATAGGAGACAGTGCGGTGACACAATTCATCTTTGCTTCAATCGATGGCTATTTAGTCAGATAGGAGATAGTACAAAGAATCATCCCACCTTTTTTTGACCGATGGCTAGTTGATCAGATAGGAGATGGTGCAGGAAAATGTCCTGCCTTTACTTTGATCGATGCTAGTCGACCAGATAAGAAACGATGTAGGGAAGCAATCCACCTTTACTTCGATCAATGGCTAGTCAGCCAAATAGGAGATGGTGCAGGGAAGTGATATGCCTTTACTTTGACTAAAAGCTAGTCAGCTAGATAGGAGATAGTGTGGTGACATAACCCATCTTTGCTTCAACTAACGGCTAGTCGACCCGATAGAAGATGGTGCAGAGAAGCGACCTGCTTTTATTTTGATCGATGGCTAGTCGGTTGAATAGGAGACGGTGTAGGAAAGCTACCCACCTTTATTTCAACTGATGACTAATCAGTTAGATAGGAGACAATGTGGTGATGCAACCCTCTTTTGCTTCGACCAATGGCTAGTTGGCCAAATGGAAGATGGTGCAGAGAAGTGACCAACTATTACTTCGATTGATGGCTAGTCGGCTAGATAGGAGATGGTGCAGTGATGCGACCTGTCTTTGCTTCGATCGATGGCTAGTTGGTTGGATAGGAGACGGTGCAGAGAAGCAACCCTCCTTTACTTTGACTGATGGTTAGTAACTAAATAGGAGATGGTGTGGTGATGAAACCTGCCTTTGCTTTGATCGATGGCTAATCGGCCGGATAGGAGATAGTGCAGAGAAGCATCCAGCCTTTACTTTAATCGATGGCTAGTCGGCCAGATAGGAGATAGTGTAGGGAAGTGATCCACCTTTACTTCGACCAATGACTAGTTGGCTGAATAGGCCTGTAATGAGGAGGCCTATGATCTCCGTTGTAGAATTTTTTTTTATTTTCGAATGAAGTGAGTACATCATTGATAGTACATTTAGAGGTTCTCGGCATTCTATGTTTGAAAAATTAGAGTTTTGTCAACCTCCTCGATCTGGTAGGGTTCTCGGTGTAGGGCATCTACTACCCGGTAGGGTCCTTCCTAATTCAGAGATAACTTACCTTGCTTAGTTGGTCTAGAAACTTTAATGCAGTGCAAGACAAAATCCCCAGGATGGAAAGTTTTAGATCTTAGTCGAGAGTTATAGTACCCAGCTACCAGTTATTGGTACATGGCCATCCAAAGGTGAGCTTTATCTTAGATTTTCTCCAGCGAGTTGAGGTTAGCCCTTAGTTGGACTGGGTTGCTCGACTCGTCGTAGCTCTAAATTCACATAGTTTGAAGGCCGATCTTGACTAGTATTACCCCTTTGGTGCCAAAGACTAGGTTGAAGTTTCATTCATTGAGATTCAAGGATTCGTATGATAAGCCTATAATATGCTTGGTAGCTCCTCAGTCCTCCTGCCTTTAGCTTTATCCAATCTGGTCCCAAGCCACTAAAGGATTGTCTGATTCGTCACCTTTGCTTCCCCATTCGATTAAGGATGGCTAATAGATGTAAACCAGTGTTGGATATGCAACTCATTGTAGAATTTCTTGATTTTTTATTTATCAAACTATCAACCATTGTTAGTAATAATGGAGTGGGAAAGTCCAAATTGGCAGATGATTGACTTCCAGAAGAATATCTTGACTCCACTCTCAGTGATACGTGCCAAGAGTTCTGTCTTTATCTACTTGGTAAAGTAGTTGATGGCGATAAATAGATACTTCCACTGATCAAAAGCTAGAAAAATAGATCGAGTATGTCTATTCTCCACTAGACAAATGGCTAGGAAAAAGAGAACTGGGTTAGCAGGGTAGCCGGCTGCCATTGGATGTTGGCATGTGCACTAGTACACTTATGGATGAGCTCTGTTGCATCCTCTCATAGGTGAGCCAGTAATATCCTTACCTCGATGCATTATAGGCTAAGGACCTGTCCCCTAGATGGTTCTCGCAAATACCTTCATGGATCTTCCAAGAGATGTGGTCAGCTTCAATAGGTCTCAATAATTTGAACAAGGGGTACGGGAAGGACTTTCTATAGAGTTGTCCATCTAGTATCATGAATCGGAAGACTCTTTATTTTAGAAGCCTCACTTCCTCACAGTTGCTGGGTAGGATGCCATCGATAATATACTTGATAAATGGGTCTATCCAACTTGGCTTATGGGTGACCTGTTGGACTTCCTTGATGTTGTTGATGCTAGGAACTTCCAAGATTCAATGTATGTTCATATGAGAGAATTGTCTGCTAAGGTCATGAGCTAGGAGAGGGTATCTGCTTGGACATGTTCTCCTCAAAAAATGTCAAAGATGCCAAAGTGTTGAAGTACCGACATGAAGGTCTATACTTTATCAAGGTATTTGGTCATCGTCGGGTCTCGAGCCTTGTACTCGCCAGTGACTTGGCCAACTACAAGCTGTGAGTCGGTGAAGACCCTCAGGTACTTTATCCCGAGCTCCTTTGCAAGCTTTAGCCCCACCAATAAAGTCTTATAGTTGAACTAGTTATTTGTCACCTTAAATAAGAAGCACAGGGCATACTCAGTGACCACTACTTTTGAGTTCGTCAAGATGAGTCTGGCTCTACTTAAGAATTTGAAGTGCCATCCACATAGAAAATCCAAAGTCTCCATATTAGATGGCTCGATAGGTGGCTTAGCAAGTGCTTCTTCAGGCCTATCATCTGACAACATGTACTTAACTAGGAAGTCAGCTAGAACATCGACCTTCATGGACGACCTTGGGAGATAGAAAATATCAAACTCATTGATCTTGATAGTCATTTTGCTAGTCTTCTAGAGGTGTCAGGCCAATATAGGATAGCTTTGAATAGTTGGTTGGTAAGGATGACTATAGGATAGGCTTAGAAATAGAATCTGAGATGCTGAGCAAAGATGATTAGAGTAAAAACAATCTTTTCAAGTTTGAAAATTTTGGTCTCCATGTTGTGAAGTACTTTGCTGGTATAGTAAATCAATCTCTGGACTCCATTGTCATCCACTTAGATGAGTACGGAACTGATCGCCTCCGAAAACATGGCAAAGTAAAAGTGAAGCTCCTTTCCAACTTCAAGCTTAGACGTAGTGATTGTGATGCAAGGAACTTCTTTAGCTCCTTGAAGACTTGCCAACACTCCTTTATCTTAATAAATTATGCATTATGCATAGGATCTTAAAGAAAGGTAGGCAGTGCTCGGCCGACTTGGATATGAACTAACTAAGGGCTATAACTCGGCCTATTACTCGACCTATTAGCTATTGGACTTCCTTCTTGGAGATCGAATGATGCATGTTGAGTATTGCCTAGATCTTCTTCGGGTTTGTCTCAATGCCCCGCCTGGTGACCATGAGACAAGACACTTGCTGGCTATGATGCCAAATGCATACTTGCTTGGATTGCTTCATTCAATGGAGATGGAGGTTATTGAAGGCTTCTTCCAAATTGGTGATGTGGTTAGCTTCTTCAGTGCTTTTGACGAGCATATTATCAACGTAGACCTCTATATTTCAATCAATTTGATCTTTGAAGACCTTATTGACCAATCACTGGTAGGTGGCCCCTACATTTTTTAGATCAAAATGCATTACTTTATAATAATAGATATCTTTGTCAGTCATGAAGGCGATGTTTTCCTCATCTTCAGGAGCCATCCTGATCTAGTTGTAATCTGATAAGGCATCAATGAAATTGAGTAGCTTATGGCTAGACATCGCAACAACTAGTTAGTCTATTTTTGGCTGCAAGAACTATCCTTTGGGTAAGTCTTATTGAGGTCGATGTAGTCGATTCAAATCCTTTACTTTCTACTAGCTTTCCTGACCATGATGATATTAGCAAGCCAATTAGGGTAGTGGGTTTCTTGGATGAATCTGGCTACGAGAAGCTAGTTGACTTTTTCATCGATGGCCTTTTGTTTCTCAAGTGCAAAGCTCCTTTTCTTCTACCGAATAGGCTTGTACCTACGGTCGACGTTCAGCTTATGGATGATTAGCTCTAGGAGGATTCCTAGCATATCTGATGCCAGCCAGACAAAAACATCCAAGGTGACCTATAGGAAGTCAAGTTGTCGGCTCCTTTTCCTCTCTGATAGAATGGCTATGACTTGGACTGACTTTGTTGGGTCATCTTCCAATAAAAAGTAGAGTAGCTGTTCGATCAATTATTCTCTCTTCTTTGGCTCTCTCTGATTCAGTTCTCTGTAGTCAGCATTTCACTCACCTTCTATACCTTGGGCACCATTTGGAAACTCTATTGGACATGTTGCTGGTCCCGATGTATTTCATCGACTCCATTCTTAGTCAGGAAGCGTATGAGAAAGCACTTGATCGAAATGACTGCATCTAGCTAGTTCAGTCTAGGTTGTCCAAGAATAATATTATATGCTGAAAGCAAACGGATGATAGTAAATATCATGAGGACTATGCTCTACCGGGGTGGAGTTCCTACGATGACTGGAAGGGTGATTTCTCCTTCAACCCTAACCGAATCCCTAGTGAAGCTAACTAGAGGTACAAAGACTAGTTTGAGATGACTTGTAGGCAAATTCATTCAAACAAAGGCATCACAAAAAAGATATCAACTAAGCTTCCACTATCAACTATGATTCTTTTTGTCATGTTTTTCTATCATCATGGACACAACGACAGCATCATTATTGGGATTGTGGATCCTAGCTAAGTCTCTATCAATGAAAGGGATTACATTATCATCTCTTCCCTCTCCCCTTAGCCTTTTCGAGGTGCACTCTACCCCTAGCATATCATGCTATTGGTGCTTTGGTAGACTGGTTGTCGATCTTGGCCCTAGTCAGCAATTGGACGGGATTCTGGATTCTAGGTTAAGCTCCTCCATGAATGTATTTCTCGAGGTAGCCGCGCAGGATCAGGTCTTTGATTTCCTTCTTCAGATGGAGACAGTGCTTGGTGTCGTAGCCATAATCCTGGTAGAATTGATAATATTTGCTCTTATCATGAATGACCGATGGCTCTGGCAGGAGAGGCCTATGCAGGTATTGCTCGTCCTCTATCTTCATCAGAATTTTAGTTCTTGGGGCAAGAAGGGAAGTGTATTTTGCATTCTTGCCACCAAAGTCCTTTGGCTTGGAGTCTTGTCAACGGGATGAGCCAAGCTTCTCTACTCAAGCTCTGATTGGTTCCCCTTAGGTTTGCTTCCTCCTAGGTCTTCTATCTATCTCCCTTCGAGTGGAATCTGCTTCATCCACATGGAGGTACTTTTGTGCATGGATTAGCAACTCTACATAGGACTTTGAAGGTTTCTTGTCCAAGAAATAAGTGAAGCAAGAAGTGTGGAGTCCTTTCTTTATGGCTGGCATGACCACAGACTCATCCAGGTTGTGTACCTCTAACGCGACCAACTTGAATCTGGCCACTAGTCTCTCAGGAATTCTCCATCCTATTGACGGATGGAGAAGAGGCTATCAACTTCACGTGGCATCTTTTGACAGGCATCGAAGTGTCATGAACTTCTTCTCTAGCTACTTGAATGAGTCTATGCTCTTTGGCTCAAGTCGAAAGTATTAGGCTCGAGTTGCCTTGCAAAATGTAGCTGAGAAGGCGATGCAAAGGAGGGCATCCGTGGTTCCCTGAACTTGTATGAGAGCTTTGTAACTTTCCAGATGGTCTAGCAAATCGGTGGTGTCATCGTACGGATCCAACTAGGACATCCTGAACTAACTGGAATTGGTTCTTCCTTGACTCTGCGGGTAAGGGGAGGATGGGTGTCGTAACCCGACTGCTCTCAGCCTCTGCCCTGCAAGTTAGCAAGCTGGTGACCGAGGTCATCTAGCTTGTGGTCATAATCGATAAGGCATCAATTGGCCAGGCACTGAATAGCCTCATCGATGGACCCCTCTTTAGAAGACTTGGGGGTTGAGATAGATAAGAACCGGGGATGCTCATTCTTGGGCTCTTTCCCCGTCCATCGCTCCTGGTTCAAGGGACCGACCTAGCACAATGTGGGGGACCATGACCAGTGGGCAGCCCAATGAGATTTTTCCTGGGAGGTATGATGACTTGCTCGGCGAGGGAGAGCCTACCAATGGGTGGACCTCCCTCGAGAAGATTGGTGGCTGGCATGGATGGCAACAACGGGGATGGTTGGGGTCCTTGATTGCTGCTAGGTGGCCTTGGAGCGATGTTGTTGCTGCCGTAGCTCTTGGACCATAGTTACTAGTATTTGAACCTACTATGTGAATAGTGAGCAGGTCTAGAGTGGAGGAGGTGGAGCAAGGGGCTCCACCTCCTGGCTGCATCGTTTGTCATGGCGCGAAGGGTTCTGAACATAGCTGGTGTAAGTCTCTTGTGCACACATGATCACCATGGCTTCAGGCTCCAATGAGCCGATACTTTCTGTGTTGCTATCTCTCTATCTGGCATGCCAATCTATTATCGAATCACCTGTCACTAAGCTTCGATGATGAAGTGGAGGTACTGCTTTGTCTTTTCCAAGAATGGGGAAAGGCTTCTCTTGATTGTATTGCTGTAATGACCTCCAAAAAGGTCTTTAGGCTGAGGTTACTGGTGGGGACACTCCGATACTCAAGTCAGTAAACAGAAAACAAGAAGCTACAACGATCAGAGTTGGGAGCCTATGATGGTCCGATGAGCACGTGAGAGGTAGCGTGTGGGAACGTCTAAAAATGTACCTAGTCGGAGGTCCCTTTTAATCTTTTTATGTAGTTACATGGTGTAATAGAATGCTGTTACAGATGTATCCATCTTTGATAGGCATAACAAACTTAGCTAAGGTGACAGGATCTTGTCTCCCAGGATCTTCACTTTTGGCATCTTTCCGTTATGGTGTCAAGATCCGTTGGGATCTTTTCTGCTACATCACGGTACTAGGATAGTTGTGATCGAATGGACTAGTGGCTACTCGGACTTTATAGATCCCGAGTAGGAAAAGGGACTTAGCCGTGAGTCAACACAAGCTATCAGACTGTCCGACTAGCTTGTCAGGCCTAAGCAGAAAGTCGGTGGGCAAGTACTAGGATGACTTGCTAGTTGGACTTGATGGATCACTGCTACTTGACGTTGAAGCTGCTAGTCCATCTAGAATGGGTTAGCTACTTGGGGAGCCCCTTAGTTGGTCCTTCCAAGATGAGAAACTAGCTGGTAATAGTATCCTTGTCCTAGTTGTCAGCTTAGTTGCTCCAAGTCGGGCATCATGCTCTGCCACAACTGATGGCATATGCGATGGTCTTGGGAGTCAACAAGGTTACATCAGTGGTTGCCATATCAAAAACTATAGAATAGTGGAAGTTCAATTTGCCAAAAAAAAAAAAAAAGATTTGAAGTCAATGAGAATCTGATTCAAATTTTTGTTAGATTAGTAAATATAAAAGTTTAACTAGTTTTACTACGTGTACCGCTATATCTAGCTTAAGAATTACCGGGATCTTTTTTTGAGTTAACAAGGATTTGGTGTCCAACATAATCTGCTTTGGATCTTAGTTGGATCGGTTGGATGGGAAGAGTTCCCGTTACTAGATGTATCGCTATTTTGAGTTTATGACTTATTAGTTTTGAGCAAATTAGGACTTACTAAGTTTGGTTTCATTTATGCAAAGATTCCCGGTCTCTCGCTTCCCATTGAATTTCACACTTGTAACTTGTAAGCCCCGTTATGTCTTCCGAACCCAGCTCTTTGCTAGAACTCTTTAGATTTTAGAATATGATACCTTCTATTGTGCATATCTTTGTTGGAATGGATCCGGATAAAAACCAAAGAAGAAATAAAGAGATTCAAAATGACAAAGAGAGAGAAAAAATATAGCGAGTACATGTATACATGGTTCGGCTATGGCCTATATCCATAAGCAAGGATAGAGTAGATGCTCTATTTTTTTGATAAAAAATAAAGAATTTATTAGGATCAAAAAGATGGAGTGTAAGAATAGATCTTATCCCAACAAACCCTAACCTCAAATTAGACCCGTGGATTCGGGTTGGGTCCTAAAATTAGACCCTTTCCATTTTTCGGGTCGGGTCTGGATTTACTGAATTTGGACTCGACCCGACCCGATCCGATTTGAGCATACTGATACTGTTAGAATTATATCTATTTGGATCTTTAAGTTATACTTTAAAACTTGTATGGAACTTAATTTTAACATAGAGATAGTGTTATAATTATTTTTATATCTTAATTTATTTTGAAAATAATATTATATGTTATCTATTTTATGGTTAATAATAGTTAGCTATATGATAATTAAAATATAATTATCTATATTTTATTCGAATCATATTTAGATCCAAATTTTTTAGATTAGAACCGAGTTATTTATGTATCCGATCCAACCTGAATGATCCATTGGGGTAGATCCTTCCATGTTTCAATAGGCACATGAAATGATGGATCCATCCATCTTTTCTTCGATCCGTTTTTCATACCAGTAGAGGATAAACGTGCTTCAAGGTGACTCATCATCATTTCATTTGACACATGATATCTATGCAGGGGTGGACTGCCCCCGGGAGGAGGGGCCTTGGCCCCTTCTAATTTTTTTTTTTTTCGATTTTTTTAATAAATTAAAATTTTATATAAAATTTTAAAATATATGTATTTACGTATTTGGTCCCTTCTAAAATTTATAATATTAAATATAATTTAATATATATATATATATATATATATATATATATATGGCTCTCTAAATTAATATATTTTTTTAATTTTTATATTTTCTTGATCCCTCCAAAAATAAATTAAAAAAATAGAAAAAGTTGGTGCGATCTATCCCTGTACCTATATGCTTAGATTTTTTCCAAACAATGCAGCACCTTTTACTCATGACTAGAACATTCTTCATGTAAACTTTGAAATTCATTTGTAAAGGACCATCTAATTAAATTTCCAAAACTTCATATGAATACTTCACAGAATTAGAACTAAGAAGGGGTTCCTTATCCTATTCCTACACTTGGGGCAAGAAGAAGCCAATCAAGTTTCTGACGTTTGATGAGGTGCTGCTATCCTGTCGTTCAAACAAAAACGGTGGTCCTGGCGACGTAAATAGACCATGCACGGCTTATGGAAGCTCCATACCATCCCCACTTTTCCACGATGATGACATGCAACCAAACTGCAACCTTCTTCATACCATGTGACCCCGTTCCCCAGTTTTTTCCACTCCAAAGCAAGCAAAAAAAAAAAAAATGCCTTCATTTTTTTCCCTAATTATTTTATGGCACAATTCATTTAAGCAATAGTTTCGATCTCCCCCACGAGCCCCCATCCCGCTAGATAATGTTTGATTCAAATGAGTACAGCCTCGAACTCATAACCTGTTGATAGTGAGACGACTTCTACCAGCTGAACTATCATCCGAGCGGTGATTATTTAAGATTTTTTTAAAAAATATTTAGTGTTTCTTCCTTGTGGCACCATGAGAAGGTGGTCAGTTTTTTTAGATATGTGCCATTTCGCCTAGATATGCATGTTGATTCTCAAGTCATCAAACATGCATTTCAAGATTGTTTGCATCTTAGCACATCTTTAATTTGTATATATTCCCAACCAACAAAAACTTATTACACTTGCTAGTTATCAAAGCATCCTATATTTTATTGGGTATACTAATGTATATCATTCATTACATTATGCTATGCTAGTAGCAGTGGTAGTATCTTGGCAACCATGGCATCAGTTTTATTAAACATGCTTGCAAGGCTACAATGGATAAGGTTGATGCATGAAATTAATAACAAGTGTACAATATCAGCACATATCACTAAGGTATATATTCGTGCACACGACCATGCAAGCTACCTACCGAGCCAACTTAATAATGTGCCAGCATATATGGTTGATATATACGTGCATATCAACTACCCTATAAACAATATTATAAAAAATAAAATAAAATAAAATAAAAAAACCTTGGTATTGGTGCTTTAATTTAGCTTGAAGCTCCACATAGAACATCGAGTATATCAAGGAAAATGACCTATCGAAGCAATCATATATTGGATGATCCCAAGATTTAGTATCTTTCTTTACTCATGGTTGGATCATGAAGTTGTGTTAGACAAGTTTATAGAGATGTCGAGAATTTTCTACATCCATTTAGAGGGGGATTTCTTTGATAGTTATCGATAAATCATTTTTATTTATTTATTTATTTTTTTGTAGATAATCATTATAGTATTGTATATGCCTTTATTTTATTTGAGATGATATATATACGTATTTATATACACGAAAGCTAATAGTACTATAAATTAAATGATGGTTAATGCAGGAACCATATCATTAGATCATGCAATATATGGCATGGTAATCCAATTTACCAAAAGAAAAAAAAAAAAAAAAAAAAAGACTCTGCACCATAAATAATGGATTCTCTTATTGCCTTTCATGTATATCCATCCACCTCGGATTTGCATGGAGAGTGAGTGAGGTCCTGCGTCCATCTCCTTCCAACCAAAAGTGGAGCAAATCCCTGCACCAAAATTATGAGAGGGGGTTGAGGAGACCGGCAAGGGTGGCCCGTCCCCCGTGACAAGGGCTGCCCTCCCTAAACGCCCTTGTCGTCCCGTTGCTCTCAGCCCTGTGCACCCGGTCACTCCGCCGTACGACCTCCTCGCCCAACACCCGCCTTCACTCGTTCCATTAAGAGCCAGACTGCTTCTACCGCCACCCTCCTCTCTCTCTCTCTCTCTCTCTCTCTCCCTCCCCCCAACTCTTGAGTCTTGGCTTTTATTCACGCAGTACGTAGTACAGGGCCTACAGCTCATGGGACTTTGGACCTTCCATCGCCCCTCACGCATTTGCCAATATTTTTAGTCCCACATCTCATTTATATGGGAAAGCGACTGGGACAGCATCCGTGATGAGGGGTGGGTGCTTGATTTTGTCTTCTGCCAGTGTGTGATCTGCATGCATCGATGCCAAGAGATCGTTGGGACGTTGAAAAAAAAAAAGGGTACGTTGTCATGCAGGATTAATGCACGCCACTTGTTATTACATGAATATATATACTTCGACGGACCTGGTTGATCTTCCTTCCGTGGAGATTCTACCTGACACCTTTAGGTGGATTACCACGCAAGCATGTCGTTGTCCGTATCGAATGTGGATTATTTAAGAGTTTAATGCGGTACTCGCTTGGGTTTGCCAAATTATTGTGCAGTGATATCGATACTTTTTGTTTTTTAAAAGTTTTATATTGTAAGCAGGATGCTATGTACACGTAAATAAAATTTAATTATATAATATATATCGACTCCATGCGGAGACTTGGACCGCTTGGACATTGGACCATACCTGTCACGGCCCGTCCCAGGCCCATCGTTTCTTGGAATGAATGGGTCACGCAGGCCCGGCACGATCCTAGGCCCAGGGATGGCTAGCCTTGCCTGGCATGGCCCGTTGACTCGAGATCCTTTTTGATATTTTTTTTTAAAAGAAAAATGTGCTGGATTGGCCCATCCTGTTTTGGTTCATGACGGGTCGAGCCTGGAATGACCCGTCTCGCCCATAACGACCCACGAGACTAGTTTTTAGATTTTAACCATTTTAAACCCCAATAGTCACGGAACGGTCATTTTGAGGGATATTTTGGAAAAATAAAATTTTTGGAATCCTATAAATAGCCCCTTCCTATCGCACCAAATAGATTCCTCTCCTTCTAAACTTTTCTTCTCTCCTTCCGTACCACTACTATTTCTTTTCTAGCAATTTAATTTTTTGTTTGTATTTAATAAGTGTTCGAGTGCTGCACAAAAAGAAGTAATTGTTGTGGAGTACAGAAAAAAAAAATTCTTATTGAGAAGCATAAGAGGGAGCTCACAAACCTCGGCTTTATCTCTACTCAATTCCTCCTTGTTATTAACTTTTATTGTTTACATTCATCAATCGAGAATCTTAGATACGACATTTTTTAATGAAAGTTATTTTGGCATTCTTTCTATTTCCGAGGGAGAAGAAATTAATCCCCATGTTTCTAATTTCTATGGAATAAGTAAAAGTCAAACCTCTTCCCGTAAGAGGATTAGTACTGTATGGGATGATTTTGATAGAGTTATGGTCGATGGAGTTTTGAAAGTAAAATGTAAAAAATGTGCCAGCTTTATAGTTGTAGTAGTAGTGAAAAATTGACTATTTAAGAAGACATCAAGAGAGCCATAAGATGCATGATTCTCGTCTTCAAAGTATCATTAATATACAAGAAAAATTTTTTATAAGTAATTTTGTATATAATCATAAAAATCAAAGAAGAGTACTTGTAAAATGAATAGTTATAGGTGAATTACCTTTTAGTTTATATAAATTTTTTAATTTTAAAGGATATGTTCAATTAACGTACAATCTTCTTACAATAGAACCAGCAAGCGTACATCTAGAAAAGTAGCCATAACTAACCTTTTAGTAACGAGAAAAGTTTAATTGGAACTCTTTCTATCTTAAATATAAAAGTTTCATTAATTTCTGATATTTGATCAACATATATTGATAATAATTATTTTATTACTGTTACCGTTCATTATATTAAAAATAATTGATAATTTAATAAATATATTATTATTTTTCATGCTTTTGACTTTTCATATTCTGTATAATAAATTTTAAATATCATTTATTAAACTGCATGTTTATATGGCATTAATGATAAAATTATATCTATTACTTTTGATAATGCATCTAATAATAATTCTGCTATTGTATTATTGAAAGACTCGTTACATCTCTTTTAAATGAAAATTTATTGCATAGTAGATATACATGTCATATCTTAAATCTTTCTGTTCAAGCTAGCATGGACATGACTCAAGATATAATTTCAAAAATTAGAAATGCAGTTTCTTTTATTCATGCTTCAAGAGCAAAATTTCAAGAATTTAAGCAACTATGTGTAGACCATGGTAAACGTTGTAACAAATTTAAAGTTGATATAATTACTCGTTGGAACTAACATATAGCATGATACATAATGCATATCCATATAGAAACTTATAAAGTATAGGGATGGCAATAAAATCCAAACCCATGGGTACCCGACCCGACCCGATTGGACTGGGTAGTCAATTCTTTGACTTGGTTTGGGCCAGGTTTGGGTAAAACTTGAATGCTTAACTTTGGGTTTGGATCGAGATTGGGTAGATATATACCCGACCTGAACCCGACCCGATTTATTTTAATATTTAAATATATATAATTAATATACACTTCATTAAATATATTTTATTAATTATTAATTATTAGTTATTAAATTTTAAAATAGTTAAACCCTTAACCTTTACCCTAATTATTATTTTCTATTTAATCTCTGATTAAATTAATCTCCAGCTTCCTGGCCCCCGCTCCCCTCTTCCTCTTCGGTGGCTCTTCCTCCTCTCGGATCGGTGAAGAAGCGGCGGTAAGTGGCGGTAGCGGCTTCCTCCACTTCCGGTCGTCATCCAGGTGAGTCATCATCGAGTGGTTTTTCTTTTTTTTTTTATTGTGATAGCCGTCGGGGAGGAGGGGTGCTGAAGGGGAGGGCAGAGCGGTGCATCCGGGGGTGGTGGGGGAGATGTCGGTGACGAGGTGATGGGTGAGGGAGAGGAACATACAGGAGGGGTGGGAGGGGTTTGGGTGGGCGGAAGGTGCGGCGGCCGGCGGACGAGGGAGAGAAGGAACGTGCGGCGGCGAAGGGGAGGGACTGAGGGAGAGGGCACCGGCAAGGAGGGCGGCGGGGAGGGTGGAATGTCGTGCGGCAGTCGACGGACGAGGGCGAGGGGCTTGGGCCTCGATGATGGTGGGGTTGTCGATGGAGAGAGTCAAAGAGATAAAGATGGGGACTCGGTCTGGAACTGAGGGAGAGGGCACCGGCGAGGAGGGCGGCGGGGAGGGTGGAATGTTGTGCGGCAGTCGACGAACGAGGGCGAGGGATGAGTAGCGAGGGCATCGTTGCTGGTCGACGGAGAAAGTCACAGAGGCAGAGATGGCCATGGGGACTCGATCTAGGATTGGGTTAAGTGGTTAACCGGTTAACGGGTTAAGTAAATATCTTAAAAATAAATAATAAAATTATATATATATATATATATAAGAAATAATAAAATTATATATAAAAAATAATAAAATTATATATGTATATATTTTTGGAGTTTTTTTTCATCTTATTTCATTTAAAGTAAATTCAAAACAAGGCCATAATTAATAGTTTACAAAATTCATAATATAAATTTTATACATATACATCTAAACATCTTAATTTTTCATGCATCTTAATCCTTTCTACTTTTCTTTTCCTTAAAAAAATTAATTTAAAAAATTAAAATTTTATTTAATAAAAAAGAAATAAAAAATTAATATAATAATAAATATTAAAGTATTAGATTATTAAAGAATATGAAAACTATGGAATTAAATGGGATCTTGGATATAGCTATTTAAGAATATGAATGATCAAGAATATAGCATTATTAATATAGTTATTATTAGTTCATGACTTTATACCATTAAAACTTTACATTTATGAATATTTTAATCTAATTATTTATATTTATGAAATTATGAGATTATAGTTGTATTTTATTTATATTTTTATATTTGTAATATAGAAGTTATGCATGGAAACAAAAATAGAAAGCATTACTCAAATGGATCAACCACCACCTGTGCTTGTTAATAATTCTCTTATTGCTGTAAATTCATATCAGCATATACAATCTTCTATGTCACATTGTATTTCTTCTACTGGTACAAGTTTAGACCAACCTATACATGTAGATGAAACAAGAAGCCAAGATCAAGGAAAAGCTCCAAATAGTAGCAAACTAAGAAGTTGTGCTTGGAGTCATTTTACAAAGGTCGATGTTCATGGAGTTCCAAAGGTAAAGTGCAACTATTATACTAAACTGTTTAGTGGTGGTTCAAAAAATGGGACTAGACATTTGCAACAATCACTACAAGGTATGTCCAAGGAGGAAATATAGAGATATTAAATAAAAAATTTTGGTGAATAAGCTTGCAAAGGAAAAGGATGAATCACAAACAATACCAGCTTATTCATTTAATCAAGAAATTGGAAAGAGAGAGCTGGCAGCAATGATTCTTCTTCATGATTATCCTTTGAATATAGTGGATCATGTTGGATTTAGGAGATTTTTTAATGTAGTACAATCGTTGTTCAAGATTCCTACTCAAAATACTATCAAGGATGAGATCAAGACTATATACAAGGAAGAGAAGAAACAACTAACAAATTTAATTAAGAAGAATGGAAGTAGGGTAGCAATTACTACTGACATGTGGACAGCAAGTAATCAAAAGCGAGGTTATATGGTTGTTACCGCACACTTAATTGATCAAGATTGGGCATTACAAAGTCGAATTCTTAGGTAAGTGATTCATATATTATATACTTTATGTTTGATGTACTTAAGTGACTTATTTTATATAGTTGCTAATAATTTATGATGTTGAACAGGTTTGCTTATGTTCCTTCTCCGTATACTGCAATAAACCTTACCGAGGTACTTATTGCATGTTTGTTAGATTGGAATGTTAACACAAAGTTATCGACAATTACTTTAGATAATTGTGGCACCAATGATGCAATGGTTGATATTCTAAAAGATAAATTGCTGCTTAATACTTTATTATTGAATGGTACATTCTTATATATATTGTTGTGCTCACAGATTGAACTTAATTGTGAAGAAAGGTTCGGAGGTGATTAAGAAAGGGATAGAAAATATTCGTGATAGTATGGAATATTGGACAGCATCACCTAAAAGGTATGAAAAGTTTGAAGAAACGGCTCATCAAATACGAGTTAATTGTACCAAGAAGATGGGTCTTGACTGTCCAACTAGGTGGAACTCAATTATTTTAATGTTGGAGACTGCTTTGATATATAAATATATTTTTGCTAGGTTGAAATAATATGAGACAGGATTTAAATGTTGTCCCAGTGATAATGATTAGATACTTGGTCAGGAAGTTTGTCATAGATTGAAATTATTTTATACAGTGACTAAGATATTTTTTGGTACCAAATTTTCTATAGCTAATTTTTATTTTTCAAAAATATGTGATGTGAAATTAGAGTTACTTAAGTGGCTTGAGTCTTCTTTTGAAGTGATTGAAAAAATAGCAAAGCAGATGTTGATTAAATTCAATAAATATTGGGATGAGATCCATATTTTGATGGGGGTTGCTATAATTTTATATCCAAGATTCAAAATATCCTTGATTGAGTATTATTTTGGCAAAATTTATGAGGATATGGCTGCTTGACAAGATTGTGAAGTTACATAAAGTTTGTTATAAATTGCTTAATGAGTATCAATTCAGGGCTAATATAGAAAAAGAATATGAGAAAGACTCCAGTTTGATGCAGAGCGATCATGGACCTATGAATGATCAATTGGCTGATTTTGATTTTTATGTGCGAAGAAAAAAGAAGGCCAAAAGCACTTTGACAAAAACTGAATTGGATCACTATTTGAAGGAAGATGAAATACCTCGGTCTCCTTATTTTGATGTCTTGCTTTGGTGGAAAATAAATGGATCTAAGTATCCAACATTACAAATGATGGCTAAAGATTTGTTTGGCATTTCTGTATCTACTGTGGCTTTTAAATCTACTTTTAGCACTAGTGGAAGGTTGTTGACTCCATGCCATAGTCGATTACATCCTGAAACTGTGGAAGCCTTGGTTTGTGATGGCAATTGGTTAAATATAGGTATTTTCATATCTTGTATACTATTACTTTTTTTAATTAAATTTTTTATTTAATATGCTGATTGTTTAATGTTTATATAAATTAATTGATGTTTTGTATAGATACTAATACTATACTTTCCAAAGAAGAGCAAGAGAAGATTTGTGATGTTGTAGAAGATTTTACATTTGAAGACAACAATTCAAGTAAAAGTTTTTTCTAGTAATTTTTTTAATAAATTCTATTCTTCATGATCATTATAATCAATCATTACTAACAATGATTAATTATTTGCAGGTGGATCGGGTGAAGAATGATGTTGCAACTAAGGATTAGTCGAGAATTATTCTTTACATTTGTTTACAACTTGGAACTTTGAGTTAGATGTACTTTTTAAATTATATTTATGTATTTATTTACTTCAAAAGTATTGAATTAAGTCTTGTTGAATTTTATTTATTTAAGATAATTTAAGTTTTATTTTGATTGAATATGAAATTAAATGATGTTGAACTAAAAATGTAGTTAAATTTTATTTGTTTAATGTATGTATAATTTATAAAATGGTAGATGATATTGTTGATAAAAATGAAAAAATATTTAGTATGACTCAATTGGATTTGGACCGAGTAAATCCGAATTACCCGATACCCGATTGAGATGGGTTTGGATAAAAAAAATCCAGTCCCGATAGTATTCGGGCCGGATTTGGGTAGTGTATTAAATATTTGGATTTGGATTTGGATAGTTATGTACCCGACCCGAACCCGGCCCATTGCCATCCCTAATTAAGTGTATATATTAATAATCATAGATTAGGATTCTTATTGACCAAAAATGATTAGAATAAAGATAAAATTTTAGAAGATTTTTTTGGCTAGCTTCTATAATACTATTAATATTTTTTCTGATATTTATTATCTAACTTCATATTTATTTTTACAACAAGCATATATTATTAGTCAAGAATTTGTAGATATGATGATGTTTTAATATCTATTATTGAACAAATAGAATCTAAATGAAATAAGTATTGGGGCAAGATATGTCGTATGCATAACTTAGCTGTTATATTTAATCCATGAGTTAAATTAAGTGGCATATTAATTTTACTTGATATATATTATGAAAATATAATTCAAGATTCTAAACTTGCTAAAGCTAAGGTAACAAATTTTTTTTATGATATTTATACTTGATATGATGAAAAGATTCTGGATTTAGATTACCTGCATAAGGCTCTATGTTTTCTTCTAGTAGTTCTTATTTATTGTCTTTTTTTCTCTCTTTATTTTACATAGAAAACATATCCATGCTTTAAGTTCATCTATATCTTCTTCATTTTTAAGTAGTGAATAAGAATTTTATTTACAAAATGATTTTCAGTCTGCATATGATAAAAATCAAATAAAGAGTCTAAATATATTAGTTTGGTGAAAGAATATTATATCAATATCTTGTTATGTTTGCCATTATCTGCGATATTTTAGTTATGCCGATATCTACAGTAGTATTGGAATTCACTTTTAATGTAAGTCAATGTATTCTTGATGAAAAGAGAAGTGGAATGACTGGTAACACGATTGAGATGCTTCTCTACTTCGAAGATTAGTTGGATGCCAAGATGAGATTTTTAGATAAATGTGAATATAATGCAGCATCCTCTCTGCGATATTTTAGCTATGCCGATATCTACAGTAGTATTGGAATTCACTTTTAATGTAAGTCAATGTATTCTTGATGAAAAGAGAAGTGGAATGACTGGTAACACGATTGAGATGCTTCTCTACTTCGAAGATTAGTTGGATGCCAAGATGAGATTTTTAGATAAATGTGAATATAATGCAGCATCCTCTGATGTAACAATACAAATACATCAATAATTAGTAAGGTTTTTATCATTTATTTTCAATTCTTAATTTCTTATAATCGTACATTTTTATTTTTTAATTGTTAAGGTGAATCATCTCTATTTTTTTTTCTCTCTATCTCTCTCATCGTATTTTGAAAGTCAAGCTTAGCCCCCCGCCCTTCCTGTATCATTTTGATTTAAATTAATAAACTAGTAGGGATCCATGCCAAGCCCCCCACCATTAAGATGGCTTTATATTAATATCCAATATATTTTTAATTTATTAAAAATATATTATTTATAAATAAAAAAATAGATTGTGCCTAAATAGACTATGCCCATTACAAGGGGGCCATGCTGGCACACGGGTATGCCATACCTAGCCCATGAGTCATGCTAGCCTAGGTACTTATAGACCATACCAGGCCAGGCCTGTGGGCCAGAAACCCCCAGCCAAGCCCGGCATCCTAATATGGGTTGTGCCTGGCACGATGCATTATTGTAACAAACGGGCTATGCTTTCATGTCGGGCCATGTTGGGCCGGGGGTTTCTGTCAACCCAGGCCGACCCAATGCTCACCTCTAACCACTTCGGACGTTATGGTTATTTATGAGCAGCTTGGACCCCGCCATTAGGTACCTTCCTCAAGATTGTTGGTGCATATAGAAAATATCCTGAGCTCAAGACAAATTCTAAGATCTGCTACTATATGATTTAAAATCAAATTACAATCAACTCACAAAGCTAAGTATGATTTAGGGTTGGCTTGAGAGGTTGCTTGGCAAATGGCACGCACACCGAGCACATAATTGTGCAACTAAATGTTTATTTTATAATTGCATCTCTATAAGTGGCAGTATTAGTTTTTATAATAGCAAATAACAACACATGGCAGTGGTCTTATTGTTTCTTTTACATTTGATACCAGTATTAGTTGCTGATGGAGTGGATGCTGTGGTATTGTTAGATATTTTCTGGACTTCTAGTTGGAAAGCACTCTGGCCTAAATGTTTTTAAGAAAAATGTTTTCTGTGCAAAGATATTGTCTTCTACTATATAACGTGGAAGCCTGACATTGTGGACTTTTGTGGGAAGCCCTTTCCTTTTTCTTGAATAATTCAATAATATAACACCAGCAGGCTCTGTCCACATGACTGCCTGGAGTTTAGTATTCTTTTGAAGAAGTCATGGCCATTAACGCTTTCGTCCGCAGCGATGCACATCCAGAACACAGCAAATACATCGCTAAGATGGTAGCCCGGTCAGTAGAGATATCATCTCACATCTGAACGGTCGTGAATCGGAGATATGATCTATGCATGATGACTCGATTAAATCTAAAAACTATTTTTTGAAATCCATGATGGATTTGATTGGACGAGAGACCAGGGTTCTTCCTTTTTATCCCCTTTCTACCGGCTGACATCTTAGTGATGTTAGGTTGACGTGCTTACCTAGCATGACAGTATCTTGCAAGGTAGCTACACCGGGTTTAGCAGTATTATTGCTCTCGCAAATGTCTTCATTTGATATATAGCATTGCCTGTCTGGAATCAAAAATTTAACTAAAATTTTTTTTTTCAAATTTGAGAAAAATAAAGGGAAACATATAGAGTTGGATTTAGAAAAAACTGCAGGTTTTAAGTTTACATTTTAGTCGCCTTTTGTATAATCTAGTCATGACTGAAAAGGTAAACAAACTTCGACGATAGAGTTTGTTTGTTCTTTTTTTTTTTCATTAAAAAAAAAAAAAAAAAAAAGGCAACTGTATGAGGTAGCAATATATTGATACAAAGGCTACCAAAACTCATCTGAGTCCTCCCATCCTTCATGTAAATAAAAATTATGGCTCATTGATGGTGACCTAAACTACCTACATTTTTTCAGGTTTAAATTAAAAGAATGATTCATCTTCATGGATCATATCTTGCACATATATCAAAGCATACCGAGCTCTTTGTTTCATCTAATAGTTGATGTCACAAATGGAGATCAATCATTTTTTTTTTTTTTACGAAAGATACAAACCAAATCCTTATTTTTCTTTGTTGTTGTTTCCTCCTCCTTCTTCTTCTTCTCTTTCTTTTTTCTTTTTTTTTTTTTTTAATTAATTTAATTTATTTTATCTTTTCTTTCTTTCTTTGTAAAAGTTTCTTTTTTTTGCAGTGACAAGAGAATGTTCCTTTGTGTTGTTGTCCAAAACAATCTTGGACCAGCCCAATCTTTATCTCAGCTCCAAAGTATCCTAGCTAAAGCTTGGATCAGAAACCCAGTTGTCTTGTGGCCCAGGTAGCCTCAATTGCACCTCTATTTTAACTCACACGCCTATTAGCCTCGCATCACTCTAGATTTTTTTTAAAAATATATATTTTTTTAATTCTTATTTTCCAATTAACTGTAGTGTTAAACTTATTCAAAATTTTACCGTTGCATGGTGATTGGGATGCTACTCGTCAAAGTTGTGGTTTTAATCTACAAGTTTGATTGCTAGTTGGTAGACAAGCAGGTTTTGAACTTGTGGGTTGAAACTATAAGTTATCTTTAGCTGTCACTTATGAATGGATATTTGAACTTGTGGATTGAAACCACAAGTTCTCTTTATCCGTGAATCCACAAGTTCTCTTTAACCGTGACTTATCATGAATGGATATTTGGACTTGTGGGTTCAACCTACAAATTTTTATGTTTAATCTCCCTTCCATTAGAACTCCTCTCCGATTATAATCGGCTTCTTCCTCCTAAGCACCTTCCAGCTCTCCAATGAACCCCTTCCTTGATTGGCCAGCCATCTTGCTATGGTCTCCCTCCAAAGCCCTTGGAGTGGTCCTCCCTCCCAAGCCCTAATTTGGTTGGCCATTTTGTTTTTTTATTCCGATTTTTTTTTTCTTCCAACGGTTTTTGGTACCTTGATCCTCCTCCTAAGTCTTCGTCCAGTTGGCCATTTGGTCCCCCAGTCCCCATTATTCTTTAAGATTTTTTCCAAGTCTTCCTCCCATCCCCCGCACCCTTCGTTACCTTCTTCACCGGACCCCCACCCACATTACCCCTGGACCTCCTTCTTCCTTGGGTTCTACTATCTTGGCTAATTTTTTTAATTTTTTTAATTTATTATTATTTTTGAATAAAATCCAGATCCTCTTTATTTGTAGTGCGAGCATGATCTCCTTATTTGGCCTACCCTATCCTTCATCTCTCCCTGTTTTTTTATTTTTTTTACCCGATCATATTTATTATTATAATTTTTTTTTCAGGTTAATTACATCACCATCATCCTCCTATTTATTTGATAATTTATATTATTTATTTAATTTATTATTGTTTGATGTTAGGATTAATATTTTTATAATTATAATTGTATATTTTGAAGAGAATGGTGTAACTAGACCATAGCCCGGCAAAAAGTCCTTATTTCTCTCAGATGCAGTGCATGTTGTTTATTGAAACTTGATTGAGATACATTACGTATTAATTTAACATAGTATAATCCAATTAATATGTAGTGACGTGCTGGCATATATTTTATTTATCCATGAAATAGCTATTAATCAATCAAATAAACTTTAATGTGGACTCAACTTTCCATGTGCACTTTAATATGAACTTAACCTTCCATGTGCATGCAAGCTTCGGCTGTTACAAAATCAATTTATGACAGGAATTAAGGCGATATTACAAATAAAGAAAGAAATAGTTTTTCAAAGCCTAAAAAATTTATTGCTTAAGTGGTAGTTTGTTTGGTAGAGGCCTTGTCTCACTATCAATAAGTCACAAGTTCGAGACATGATCATCTGTGTAATAGATTGACATCCCATATTGATGTGAGTGAGATGTCAGGATCTTCCTCTTTGTCCACCTTCTACTAAGGTCCACATTGATAGAAAATCTAAACATCTCCGCCTTCTACTAAGGTCCACATTCTACCCACCTTTAGGTGGGGAAAAACTGCGAAAATCTAACTTCTACTAAGGTCCACATTCTACCCACCTTTAGGTGGGAAAAAACTGCGAAAATCTAAACATCTTGAATCGAACATTACCTTAGTGATTTCCCCTGCGAAAATCTAAACATCTTGAATCGAACATTACCTTAGTGATGTTAAACATTACCTTAGTGATTTCCCCTGCGAAAATCTAAACATCTTGAATCGAACATTACCTTAGTGATGTTAAGTTGACCTGTGAGATGTCAGGATCTTCCTCTTTGTTCCCATTCTACTTTGTCCACCTTCTACTAAGGTCCACATTTTACCCACCTTTAGGTGGGGAAAAACTTCGAAAATCTAAGCATCTTGAATCGAACATTATCTTAGTGATGTTAAGTTGACCTACCCATCTTTAGATGGGGAGTGGTGTTAGGTTGACATATCCACCTTTAGGTGGGAAAAGACTGCGAAAATCTAACCATCTTGAATCGAACATTATCTTAGTGATGTTAAGTTGACCTACCCATCTTTAGATGGGGAAAGACTGCGAAAATTTCAGCATCTTGAATCGAACATTACCTGGCGGAGCGGGAGCCTGCGAGAAAGACTGCGAAACATTACCTAGCAAGGCGGGAGCCTACAGGGAAGACTATGAAAATCTAAGTATATTGAATCGAACATTACCTGGCGGGACGGGGTAGCTACACCAGGATTTATCCCTCCCCCATCTCTTTTTTTTTATAAAAAAAAAAAAGCCTAGAAAATTTGACCTATATATACAAATAATTGCTATGAAACCGATAGGTAAAATTTCTTCCTAGATGTATCACATGCTAGATAGTTTTGAACAAAGCACATGGAACATGCATTATAATTAAGAAAAAGTTCAAATCATTACTCAATTGAAAAAAAAATAATTGCCCAATCAATAACAAATCAATCTGTTATATGCTTGGTCCAGCATGTACTCTATCATAAGATTAAAATAGATAAATCAACCAGTCTTTGATCTCAATGCAAAGGTATAGTGGTATTTTTTTAAAAAATATTAATTAAATCAGATCTACCAGTTTAATAATGGATCAATCCAATTACAAATCAATATACATGAATAAAGAAGAAAGAGATCTAATTAGTACGAGACTAGATTCAATGAATCAGATTTAATGAATCAATTTGGTAGTTACTCATTAAATTACCTATTTTTTTATATCTAAACAATTTGAGATGCTTTATATTCATTATACATCATTATACATGTGTTTTAGGATCCAGGTTGATGTGGCAAGACCGCTGATATGGAGCCCCTCTCAGATCCAACTGGTGGCTGCACTAGCGGATAGTGCCACCTGGATGAAAATCCTAGGAGGCCACCTACGGTCTAGTCCCTCGGCCGGAGTGGTTCCCCCGAGGTCGAACCCTGGTTGAGGTTGTGCCCTCGTTCTTCGAGCCCTCGGCCGGAGTGGTTTCCCTAAGGTCGAACCCCGGCCGAGGTCATGCCCGCGTTCTTCGAGCCCTCGGCTGGAGTGGTTCCCCCGAGGTCGAATCCTGGCCGAGGTTGCACCCTTGCTCTTCGCATCCCTCGCGTCGGAGTGGTTCCCCTGAGGTTGAACACCGGCCGAGGTCGCACCCTCGCTCTCGCGCCCCTTGCGCCGGAGTGGTTCCCCCGAGATCGAACCCCGGCCGAGGTCGCACCCTCATTCTTCGCGTCTCTCACACCAAAGTGGTTCCTCCAAGGTCGAACCCTGGCCGAGGTTGCACCCTCGCTCTTTGTGCCCCTCGCGCCAAAGTGGTTCCCCCGAGGTCAAACCCCGATCGAGGTCGCACCCTCATTCTCCACGTCCCTCGCACCAGAGTGGTTCCCATAAGGTCAAACCCCGGTCGAGGTCGTGCCCTCGCTCTTCACGCCCCTCGTACCAGAGTGGTTTCCCCAAGGTCGAACCCAGCCGAGGTCACGCCCTCGTTCTCTGCGCCCCTCATGCCAGAGTGGTTACCCCGAGGTCGAACCTCGACCGAGGTCGCGCCCTCGCTCTTCACGTCCTTGTGCCGGAGTGGCTCTCCCGAGGTCGTGCCCTTGTTCTTCGGGCCTTCGACAAGAACCTGTTTCTCCTGCTCGAGGTTGATCCCCTAGTCAAAGTCAACCTCTTTCCCGGGATCAGGTATGAATGTTCTAGGTGAAAGCGGTCTCTCCCTTGAGCTCCCTAAGGCGAACGGGCAATGGCATTGGCAAGTGGTGCCACCACCGTTACCTTGGCATGGCATTAGAGGGCTGGCATGCCTAACGGGCGATGGCATGCCGCCTGAAACCTTTGAAAAAATGGCGCCCCACCATGGCATGCCGACTGTGCCCCCTGCGAGATGGCACTTCACCAGGCATGCTGGCCAATGGAGGAGTGTCTCGCCGGAGCACTAGGTCACTTTGCCCACTGTCAGCACTACCTGGGAAAGCACTCCGCTCAGAAGCTGCGCCACTCCACCCATCATCTACACTATCCAGAAGAGAAAGGTTTTGCTAGGAAATTCAGACCCTATAGCATTTGCTCCCGAACCGGTGCTATACCAGGTCCTCCCAGATGGTGGGATGGTGCCAAGAGAGAGCAGCGCTCTATCGGAGTGTCAGGATTCGCGGCGTATCTCCCTACCATGAAAAGGACGTGCACTCCTCCACGTCCCATTAACTCAGTTAGTAACAGACCCCCTCCAACCTCTGGGCAAAGGGGGGAGAGGAGAGCAGGCCTGCATCTCACTTGTACGAGAGGCACCCAAGAGAGGCCAAGATAGACCTCCGTACCTCACTAGAGGTGCTACCCGTCTATAAGAAAATCAAAAGGGGCCTCCGGCAAAGGTAAGCGAGAAGAGGCAAGCAATTCAGCAAGGCTCGAAGCACACCAAGAGTGCTCAAGAACTCTAGGAGAGAGTTCTAGCAGCTGCTGCCACCACCACTTGCGCCTTCTTTCTCGACCTAAACCTCTACTTCATCATTTTTTCAAGACCTCTGAGGGTGGAGACCACTTCGGGATCCACTGAGGAGGATCCGTTCTCCTAGATCGTCTACTGACTTGATCGTCGGAGTGCCCTCACCGGAATTTCCTATCCAAGTCTCCCTTCTTTTGCAGGTCTGGGTACGTGCAATGGATGCCAGGCAAGAGAGCCACCAACCAACGCCGAGCGAGAGCTGCAAGCCACGATGACCTAGATAGGAATAGATTGGCACACTAAGTAGGGGGACGATCCTAGGTTAAGCGAGTCTCCCGCCACTAAAGCAGTTCCACCCATAAAATGGTGGTGACGCGTGCATGGGAAGCCTCCACCAGCCGTGTGGGGGATCTTCTTTCACACGAAAGCCCAAACAGTCTGGAGAGGGAGCTCCCCGCTCCAACATTGCCACCTCCGGCGGACCTCCAGCTTGCCACGCTTGCCCAGCAGGTCCAAACCTTGATCGTGGTAATACGACAGCTGCATCATCAGCACCGATCCCCAGCCACTCAGCTGCAGCCAGGAACCCTTGTGGCTCAGGCCACCAACCCCCGTGGTAACTTGCATTCCTTTCAAGGAAGGCCATCACACCCTCGGGCCACATTTGATCCTCGAGAAAGCCTCTGGATCCTGGGAAAGAGGCAATGGAGCGGGTCGGTCGACCGGGAGAGCCGGTTTCCGGTCTCCGACCATGTTGCCACTAGGCATTGCAAGCATCGTCAAAGAAAGGCCCTCCAGTGTGACCCTCCCCAACCGTTGTCTCCCTCTCCTCCAACAGCCTCAGTAGAAGGTTCCACTGACAAGGCTATCAGGTGTCATGCTAAGAGATGCCTGAAAGAACAGGAGCATAGACTGGCCGAGCTATTTTGCCAGTTCGTCAATATGCAGGGCTCCCCATGCGAGCCAACGGGCTATAACACCCACCCCCCTTTCTCCCGAGAATCCAAAAGGAGTCGATTCCTAGTCGGTTTCGCATGCCTCGGGTGGATCCCTATGACGAGACCACCAATCCCTTAGACCACCTGGAGAGCTGTAAGACTCTCATGAGAGTCCAGGGGGCGACTGATACCCTTCTCTGCATTGCCTTCCTGACTATTCTTCGGAAGGCTGCTCAAGTCTGGTACACCCATCTCGAGCCCGAAAGCATCAGCTCCTTTGCGCAGTTGGAGAGAAAGTTCATGGCACACTTCGATGCTTGCTAGAAGGTGCTGCGAGAAGCCGACATCCTCTTCTCTATCTAGTAATAGGACCATGAGTCCTTACAGGACTATGTGTCTCGCTTCAAAGTTGCCATACTGAAGATTTATAACTTGGACGAGCCTGTTGCCATGTTGGCACTGAAGAGGGGGTTCAGAACCTCCCACCTAACCTACTCACTAGACAAGAAGCCACCAAAGACTTATTTCGAACTCTTCCTCCAGGACTACAAGTACATCCGTGTGAAGGAGGCAGACCGGACCAGAGGGAGCTAAATGGGAGGCCTTTAAAGAAGCAATCGCAGGGAGAAGCCTCCAGGATGTGGAGGCTTGGTTCAGCCCCAAACCTCCGAACGGGCCCAAAGCCAAAGAACGCCCCCGTTTTGGAAGAAAGATTCACTCTCCTCGCCCTATGGTCCAAGATCCTCATGGAGATTGAGGACGAGCTCTACTTATGCCACCCTGCCCCACTGAGGCCGTCTGTTAGCCACGACAAGTCAAAGTACTGTCAGTTCTACCATGACCATGGCCATGACATCGAGGAATGCCACCACCTCAAAAGGAAGATTGAAGACCTGATAAGAAGAGGCTACCTTGGAAAGTTCATGGGGGGCAAGGCTCTGGCGAAACCTCAGGCGCTTGCAGCTCTCCTCCCTATTGACAACCGGCCTATTGAGAAGCCTGTGGGCATGATATCTTGGAAAATAGGGCGGGGGAAGGGTTAGAGAATGTAGTCCCCTTTGCGAGGGAAAGAGAAATTGAGACAGAAAATGTAAATAACGATGCCATTATCATCGAGTGACTATATCAAAGCATCCTATAAAGCATATTATGATCGATAGTGAAAGTTTAAATGATATCTTTTTTACGATGCCTTCTCCAAGATGAATTTGTCTCCTACCCAACTGAAGCCAGTTTACACCCCTCTCATCAATTTTTCCAGGGATTCAGTGGGAGTTGAGGGGGAGATCACTCTCCCGGTCACTACCATGTCACCACCCTGGAAGAGTACGGTCATGATGACCTTCACGGTTGTTAAGCTTCCCTCAGCCTACAACATGATTCTCGACCATCCGGGGCTTAATTTGCTAGACGCAGTCATATCAACGAAGCAGCTTTTGGTGCGATTCCCAACCCCCTACGATATGGGAGAAATAAGGGGAACACCCTAGCCGGTTCAGCACTGTTTGCAAGCCATCCCCAGAGCTAGGAGCACCAGGGAGGATCCCGCTATTGACGACCTTAATCAAAGAGCACAGGATGCCAAAGGTGTCCCAGTCAAGCGCTTGCTGTCCTGCCCCCTCGGTGTAGATCTATCAAGGATGGTACAAATAGGAGCCCAACTGCAGGAAGACAAGAAGGCTCGCTTGATGAGTTTCCTTCAGGCGAATATAGATGTGTTCGCCTGGATCACGGTGGACATGCCAAGAATCCCTCCTAACATCATTATCCACAGGTTGAATATTAACCCAAAGTGCCGTCCAGTCCAGTAGAAGAAGAGAAGCTTTGCCCCAGAAAGGCAGAGAGTAGTCAATAAAAAGGTGGAAAAGCTCCTTGCGGTTGGCTTCATTCACGAAGTTAAGTACCCCAGCTGGCTGGCAAACATAGTTATGATCAAAAAGGCCAATGAGAAGTGGAGGATCTGTGTAGAATATATCGACTTCAATCAAGCATGTCCAAAAGATAGTTTCCCCCTCTCGAAGATCGATCAGTTGGTGGATGCCACCTCGAGATACCGCTTACTCACCTTCTTGGATGCATTCTCCGGGTACAACTAGATCCGGATGCACCCGAAAGATGAGAAGTGTTGGCTCTACCCAGTGATTTTGATGAATAACAAAACATTGAGTGCATATTGTATTCTAATAAGGATTTCAAGTTGTAAGTTTTCAGGAAGAAAGCACCTCAAAATTTCAAAAACTTATGGTGTATGGCACGCAATGACACGAAGCAATTCTCACATATTATGGCATCCTCTTCATTGAAAAAGGGCATATAATTGTTTAACTATTATGTGTTTATGTATTCATGAATTTTATTTTTGTTTTCGAAGCATTTACACTTGTATCTGAATGTTTTCAGTCTCAAGTGTCGACACTTGGACAGTCAAGTGTCGACACTTCAGTATTTGGCACGGACAAAAATCCTTGGCACAGACAAAAATCCTTGGCACGCCAAGTGTCGACACTTAGGTTCCAAGTGTCGACACTTAGGTTCCAAGTGTCGACTCAAGGCCTGAGATTTTTGAAAATACAGAACTTTGTGGTTTTGAGGATTTTTGTGTCAAGTGTCGACACCTGTGCATCAAGTGTCGACACTTGAATGTTCAAGTGTCAACACCCAGAAATCAAGTGTCGACACCTGACAGCCAAGTGTCGACACCTGACAGCCAAGTGTCGACACTTACAGCCGGACAGCTCTAACGGATCTATTTTTCTGGCTTGCAGAAGTTGGTTTTCAAGCTCCAAACGGCTATTTCCAATGCACCAACGGTCACAAACCGTTTTTAGAAGATTTTTGGTGTATTTAAGCTTCACCAACCTCATTTTAAAGATAGAGAAAGTAAGAGAAAAGTGAAGAGAAGTCTATTCAAGAGCATTCAAGTCCACTCAAAAGCCAAAAAGCCAATATTCTCTCCAAACTTCAAATCAAAAAGTCTCTTCTAGCTTGATTCCACTGAAAAACCTACAAGCTCAACCTTACTTCATTCCAAAAAGAGGCATCTTGAAGAAGAGTGAAGACAAAGCATCCTTTTGAGCTTCAAAGATTCCAATCTACTATTGAAGAGAGTTTGTTGTAGCTTTTAAATTTCATATATGCTTTATTGTGTTTTGACCTTGCTTTCAAGGATGTCTTGAAAGAAGGTTATTGTGGTTTGTTGGTGAGCCAAAGGGACAAAACCAACTAGGGTTAACTTGTGAGCCCGAAGACAAAACAAGTATTTAGGTTTGTTGGTAAGCCTAGGTGACAAAACCAACTTAGGTTTTGACTTGTGAGCCTTGTGAAAAACAAGTCGACTGTAATCTGGTATGGATTATAGTGGTATTCCCAAGGGTGGCTTGGGGAGTGGATGTAGGTGCTAGGTTTGCACCGAACCACTATAAACTTTGTGTTTGTATGTGATTGCTCTTTTTCTCTCGTACTCTTTAATTATTGCTATCATCTTGCATCAAATTTATTATTGCTCACAAGCACCACTGGACATTCATTTTATTGTGTTAAATTTTTAAAAGACCCAATTCACCCCCCCTCTTGGGCTCCATTTCTGGGCAACAAGGAGCACACTGCCTTCATCACAGACCGTGGGATATATTGCTACAGGATGATGCTATTTGGTCTAAAAAACGTCGGAGCTACATACTAGCGTTTAGTCAATAAGGTCTTCAAGGATCAAATACATGCAAGTTTACGTGGACAACATGCTTGTCATGAGTCGGTCGGAGTCGGACCACATTGCAAACCTGGTGGAAGTATTCCACAACCTTCACCTTCATCAGATAAAGTTGAACCCAGCTAAGTGCACCTTCGGCATGGTAGCCAGAAAGTTTTTGGGCTTCATGGTCACACAGAGAGGGATTGAAGCCAACCCGGAGAAGGTCCAGGTGATTGTCGACATGGAACATCCTACCTCGAAGAAGCAGGTACAGTGCCTAACCGTTCAGATTACAGCCCTAAACTGGTTCATCTCATGCTCTACCGACTGCTACCTGCCTTTCTTCAAGGCGTTACGCAAGGTGCACAACTTTGTCTGGATGAAGGAATGCCGAGAAGCCTTCAAGGAGTTGAAGAAGTTCATGGCGTCACCACTGCTGCTCTCCAGGCCGAAGGACAGGGAGGAACTCCTCCTATATCTAGCGATCACTTCGGGAGCCATCAGTTCAGTGCTTATCCGCACAGATAGAGATGGAGTCTAGAAGTCGGTGTACTCGCTAGCAAGTTCCTTCGAGATGTGGAGACCAGGTACACCCGCTCTAAAAAACTAATTTTTGCACTCATTATATCTACTCAACATCTCAGGCCATATTTCCAAGCCCACCTAATCGCGGTTCTAACCGACCAGCCACTGAGGGCCATACTCAGCCATTTGGATATATCGGGGTGTCTGGCTAAATAAGTATTGAAGCTCAATGAGTTCGAAATCGCCTACTATCCAAGGCCATCCCAAAAGGCACAAGTGTTGGCCAACTTCTTGGTCGAGTGCACTGGCATGAGCAAAGAGCCAGAGGACCTCCCTGGGATACCAAGTGGAGCCACTAGTTGACGAGGAGGTTTGGGTCCTCCATGTGGACAGCGTGTCCAATGCAAGAGGAAGTAAAGCTGACCTTATCCTCGCCAAGCATGATGGGGTTGTGGCTGAGTGCACACTATACTTCCTATTCAAAGCTACCAATAACCAGGCAGAGTACAAGGCACTCCTCACGGGATTAAGGGTATCCCATGAGCGGGTGTGTCCAGCCTAAGAGTCTTTACCGACTCATAATTAGTGGCTGGCCAGGTCTCGGGAGAGTTTGAAGCCCAAGACCCTCAGATGTCGAAGTATCTAGAGCAGGTATATTCGAGTATAATAGGCTTCGGTGCTTTAGTATCTTCCACATCCCTCGTGGAGAGAATGCCTGTGCCGATGCCCTCTCCCAGTTTGCAACTCTACCAAACTTGTCATTGGGGCACGCCTATGTCGAATACCTTCATGCTCCCAGTTACGAGATGCCCGACGAGATTTAGTAAGTCTCTCCTGAACCCAGCTAGATGGATCATTATATCAAATACATCATCGATGGTACTCTGCCCGAGAACCGCACAGAGGCTAGCCTCCTCAAGAAGAAGGCTGCGTGCTTTGTGTTGATGGATGGGCAACTCTATCGCAGGTCCTATTCTTACCCGCTCCTGAAGTATTTGAGACCCTCAGAGGGGCCTTTGTGCTCCAGGAGATACATGAAGGTCTTTGTGAGAACCATGTGGGGGGCAGGACATTGGCATACAAAGCCCTTCTCCAAGGATATTACTAGAAGACAATGAGGGAAGACGCAACTGACTTCGTAAAGAAATGTGATCGTTGCCAATGGCATGCTTGCATGCAGTGCCAGCCAGCCACACCGCTCTCCCAGCTCTCCACCCCCTGGCCATTTGCTTAGTGGGGAATAGACCTTTTGGGCCCCTTTCCCCCTGCACCGGATAGCGGAGATCCTGATAGTGGCCATTGATTACTTCACCAAGTGGGTCAAAGCCAAACTGTTAGCATGGATTACTGAAGCTAAGGTCAGATCTTTTCTCTGGAAGTCGATCATTTACCGTTTTGAACTTCCCCACTCCATCATCACTGACAATAGATGGCAATTTGACAACCAAGCATTTGAAGAATTTTGTGCTGACCTTAACATCTGCCACCGTTTCACCTCGGTAGCTCATCCCTAAATAAACGAGGAGAACGAGGTGACCAACCGGACCATCCTTCAAAGGCTCTGAACCATGTTAGACCAGGCCAAGGGCCAGTGGGCCGAAGAACTCCCCAGCATTCTTTGGGCCTATCATACTATGCCCAGGACAACAATAGGTTAGGTGCCCTTCAATCTCATCTTCAGCATTGAAGCTATTATCCCGGTGGAACTGGGCCTGCCCACACTACGGGTGAGCAATATAATGAAGCTGAGAATCTGGCCCACCTTCTGCTCAACCTGGACCTCCTGGAAGAAATAAAGGATAAGGCCCGACTTCGCATGGCAGCCTACAGGGAATGGGTGGCCCGGTATTACAACTCCCGTGTGAAGCTAAAAACCTTCCGTCCAAGCAACCTGGTTCTACGACAAGCCAAAGTCTCGTAGCTTGGGGAGTGTGGCAAGCTCTCCCCTAACTGGGAATGCCCTTATAAGATAGTCGAAGCCCTTCCTCATGGAGCTTACTACCTTGTCGGACTCGATATGTTGACCCCTGAAATGATTTTGATGATCACAAAATATTGGAGCATGTATTTATTTCTAACCTTTTCAATTATTCAAAAAGTTTTTGTAGGAAGCATTTATCAATGTGTTATTTTATTTCCTATTTAGTTGAAGTTTATTCCAGTGTAATTGCATTATTTGATGAAGAGTTGTACAAACAAATTGTATTGAAGATCTTAAAGTTGTAAAGCCCGAATTCTTATTCTTGTAATCTTGTAAAAAGGGCTATAATTTAGTAAAATTGAGTTTGAATAGGTTAGATATCTTTTGTAAATTATTTTGAAGTATTCGGAAGACTTGCATTAGTTGGAGATACCTTTGGTTGAAGTTTTGAAGAAGTTCTACTCGAGTCGACTCATGGATCAAGAGCCGACTCATGGACCAAGAGCCAACTACTTTCTGGCATGGCATGGAGAGTTTCAGAGTTTTAGAAATCTGAGCCGACTCAAAGATACCAAGCTGACTCATCTAGAAATTCCAAATCATAGGATTCAGAAACTCAGAGATCCAAGCCAACTCAACCCAGAAGAGCTAACTCGTCCAGAGTTTGTTTTTCTCTTGACTGAGACTTCGAGCCGACTCGACCCAGAAGAGCCGACTCGTCCAGAGTTTGATTTTCTCCTGTCTGAGACTTCGAGCTGACTCAACCATCTCGAGTCGACTCGAGTATCGGGTTCAGACCTGTAACGGCTAGTTGTAGAATTGAATTTTTGAATTCCAAGAAGGCTCCAACAGAGATATTTATGATGGATTAAGACAATTCTTTGAATTATTTATCGAAAATTAAAGAGCATTCAAGTGAGTTTCAAGTCTTTCACCAACCAACTTCAAGAGAGCATTTAATAAAGGATTCAAAGCTTCACCAACTCATCTTCAATCATTGAATCCAACTTTTGAGAAAGTCAAGAAGCAGCTTTAAGAGTATTCAAGAGCATCTAAAGCATGGCTTCAATTTGAGCTTCATCGGCAACTACTAAACAACTTGGGTTTGTTGTAAAGTTGCTAGTTTCTTTTTGAAATATCTTGTATCTTCTCCAAGAGTAGCAAGGGGCTGTGTCTTGTGAGTGTTGAAAGGTTATTAAGTGAGCCTATTAAAACTTAAGTTAGGTTTCTTGGTTAGCCCATATTAAAACCAAGGGTGTTGAAAGGTTATTAGGTGAGCCTATTAAAACCTAAGTTAGGTTTTTTTGGTGAGCCCGGTATAAAAAACAAAGAGTATTGGGTTTGGATTGTGATGCCGATAAAACAATCTAACTGTATTCTAGAAAGAATATAGTAGAAATCCAAAGTGGTGCTTGGGTAGTGAATGTAGGAACAAGGTTGCTCCAAACCACTCTAAATTTCTTGTGTTTGTGGTTGTGTTTGACTTGTTTGTGATTGTTGATTTACCTGCTTCCGTTGCATAATTTATCACAACACCACAATGCTAAAAGATTTTCAAAGTGCACATTCTTGCAAGTTTTTTTTTATTATCCCAATTCATCCCCTCTTGGGAAGCCACCTGGGCAACACGATGGTGTCCATTTCACACGGACTTGGAATGCCAACAATCTGAGGATGTACTACCAATAATATAAGATTTCCTCCCATCAATGAAAAGTTTTTTTTTTGGTGCAACACCATTTTCACATGTGCAGGAATATCTTCGCCCGACTCCAAGTCTGGCAACAAAAGCCAGGAAACTCCTAAAGCCCCACACTCCAAAGCCGGGAAACTCCTGAAGCCCGGCACTCCAAAGCCAGGAAACTCATGAAGCCCCATACTTTAAAGCCAGGAAACTCCTGAAGCTCCACACTCCAAAGCCAAGGAACTCTTGAAGCCCCGCACTCCAAAGTCGGGGAACTCCTGAATCCCCATACTTTAAAGCAAGGAAACTCTTGAAGCCCCGCACTCCAAAGCCAGAAAACTCTTGAAGCCCCACACTCCAAAGATGGAAAACTCTAGAAGCCCTGTACTCTATCCGTTAGACTCTTAGTTCGACGATGGCAAGCTGGAATACTCCAGAAGCCCCATAATCTCTTCGTCGAACTCTCAGTTCAGCGATGGCAAGCAGAGATACTCCAAAAGCCCCGCAATCTCTCTGTCAGACTCCCAGCTCGGCGATGGCAAGTTGGGATACTCCAGAAGCTCTACAATCTATTCGTTGGAATCCTAGTTCGGTGACGACAAGCTGGGACACTCCAGAAGCCCCGCACTCTATCCATCGGACCTCCAATTCGATGATGGCAAGCTAAGACACTCCAAAAGCCCCGCAATCTCTTCGTCAGACTCTCAGTCTAGCAGTGGCAAGCCACGACATTCCAAAAGCCCCGCACTCTACAAGCCAGGCTACCAAACCGGCAGTGGCAGGTCTGAAACTCTTTAAGTCCTGTCTTTCAACTTAATAGTATCAGGGTCTGGCAGGGATAACTTGTAGAGTCTCCAAGGTCCTTCCAGCCATCCACCAACTCCTAAATTGGAGAGGAAGAGCTAGAACCTTGGAAGCCCCAACATAGGTAATCAATCCTAGCAAAACCCCTAAGGACCCTCAGTGATCCTCTCGGCACAGTGAAAGTAATTCACGAAATTCCTGAGTTCCCTTCGGTTACCTGCTATCTCTAAGGAATCACTGGGAAGGACTAAAGCCTAGGAAGCCTTTGGATTGGTGGCCGCGGGGAGGATTCATGCAACAAAAGAAAAAGAAGAGAGAAAAGAAGTACACAGCTCGGTGAAGAAAAGAAGACTTCATTAAAAAAAGAGCAAATTCCTTTATAGCAAAGGGGGCCCCCGACAAGCCGAGTGGTCCCCAAAGAAAAGAAAAAGAAAATTCCTAACTACAAGAGTCACGACTCTGCAGGCTCCTTCCTGGGATGGCGAGGGGGCTCGTCGGTATCCCCCTGGCTCTCCATCGATGGAGCAGCCACCTTGGCAGTGATGGGCACCACCTCGACCGCTTCAGCGGGGGGCCTCGCCCCCTCAGAACTTGTGCATGGGGTCACCAGGACGATGATGCCCTCCATGTCCAAGTCGGGGAAGGCCTACGCCACTTTTGATTTGCAGATCATGAACCCCTTCATGAAGGAGTCCACGATCGCCTCCTGCACTTCTTCCACGAACTCTGTCGAGGCCTTGTACCTCGGCACTGCCTTCGCAGCCTTCTTCTTGGTGACCTCCATCAGCGCCACCGCTACGGTTGCTTTCTTTTTTGCCGATGCCGCCCGTGCTAGTGCCGCCTCTAGAAGGGTTTGGAGGGCCTGGGACTGCCCATCCAAATGCTCCACCTCCACGGCGGACTCCTCCACCTGACGGGTGGACTTCCCCCTCTAGGTAGCTAGGGATGCCTCCAGCTCCCTGGCCCGCCTCTCGGCTTTGGCCGTCGCTCCCATCGTGTCGGCCACCTCAGCATGGAGGGTCCTGCTCTAGTCCTCAAGAGCCCAGACCCTCTCCGTCTATGCCTTCACTTCTTCCCCCAGCGCCTCTACGAGCTACTTTTACGGGGCCTCCCATTTGGCCCACTGGGCACAGTAGTCCCTAATCAAAATGATATCGATGCCGATCTGCATCAACAAAAGTGTCAATAAGGGTAATCTAACTAAAAATGAAGAGAAGAAAAAATGAAGGAAAGGACTTACCGAGAAGAGCTGGGAAAGAATGCCGGTGATGGTCACCGATAGCACCTTACCGCCCCTCTTGCGGCGGTCACGCGACTAGATAGTGAATTCCATCATTCACTTAGCCAGCACACTGTCTTGGGTGACCGCTAAGTTCAGCAGCACCGTCGCTCCTGTTGGTGGTGGTCTCAGCTGTTGGTGGTGGGCCCACCACTCCTGTCACCGACGGTGGTGGTGGTGGTGGTAGCCTTCCCCGCACTCCTGCCTCGGCCTCCACTTCGATTACTTTCGGGGCTTCGGCTGCAGCAAGGGTCACAGGTCTGGCCTGTATGGGTGCATCGGGCCCTCGAGCTAAGAGCTGGGCCTACAGACCGGGCGATGAGGAGGCCGGCCCAGCCACCGTTCCCTCTTGGCCGGATGGTGTAGCAAACCTAGGCCCCCGACCGACTTCTTCGCAAGCCCTTTTTGTTGGGTCCTCTCTGGGCCCTGGAGATGCGCTCCTCTTCCAAGTCATCTCCAGGATCTGGTCCAAGGAGAACTTCATAAATATAGAAAAGGAAGAATATGGGTTAACCTCGAGGTTGAGGAGAATTCATGAAGGAAAATGAAACACAATTCGTGAGGCTCACCTAGGGCTCGGATTGGGTTGATCCCGACATCATGCAGGTTCTGCTCAGTTAACAGATCCTGAAGAGAAGGAATCTAGGAGGTGACGAGCTGGTGTACACCTCCCGGTCTGCAGCCTCCACCTGGGAGTTGCAGTTCGAGTACCGGTTCGGATCACTCCAGACCCAGTCGATCACTTAGATAGAGGCAAAAAAATACATGCTCTTCCATCCCTTGATGGAAAAGGGGGGGTTCAAATTTGATGCCCTTTGGGCGGGGAGCAACAAACCACCAACCCTCATCGGTTGGGTGGCATTTAGGATGAAGAATCCCCTGACAAGAGAGAAACGGACAACGATCCCTTGAAAGTCGTAGAGGACTATTGATGTGGAACAAGGGGGTTAGGGCTAGGGATGCTGGATGCCAATAAGGATGCTTACGATGCAAAGAAATTCTTTTTAGGGTTGATGATTTTTTTTTTTTTTATGTTTCTTATTGTTTTTCTTCGTTGTTTTAGGGTTTCGATTCCCGATCACAAGCAAAGATAAGAAATACGAAGAACATTAATGGAAGCTTACGCTAGCAGTTCAAAGCCCTAAAAGTAAGAACGAGAACAGGACCCCGGGATTAAGAAACCCCGGTAGGACTAGCTCGACCTACAATATCTATTTAGGAGATAAAGAGAAGGCAAACCTCAAACTTCCGAAGCACACGGTGCAGAGATCGCTTAACTCGATGGATGCGGCCTGGATGCCCGAGCAGTCGAACCCGTGGGAGCACTGGCATTGGGTCGGGAGGTCGCGATGGCAAAGCTGACTGTCTCCAATGCCTGAGATGCCAGGGAGGACCTGTAGGCAAACAAAAGAAAGGTCAGCGGAATGTGGAGATGCACGGAAAGGAATTGAACTGGAGTTGGGAAGGGGCTTCGAGCCCGGTGTCTGGCTGGATTTCGAAGTCGAAGTCGAAGATAACTTGGAGCCTCGCATCCCACGATGTCCCGGAGGACGAAGGAATGTGGCCTCACACCACGCGACATCCTGGAGGACGAAGGATTTGCGATGCCCTGGGGAGACGGACAGGTGGCTTCACACCACTCGACGTCCCTGGGGACGAAGGCAATTCCACTCAAACCTAGCCTAAGAGACAATGTTTGGAGGGTGGAAAAAACTCAAATTTTTCATTAATCACTCAATCAATCATTCATTCATTCATTAGTTCTACAAGGAAGGGATTGGGTCCTTTAAATAGGCACCCAAGGCCCTTTTGAAATTCAAATTACAAGACTCATGGTGGCGCCCAAAAATTTTCCACATCCCATCTCTTTGGCTGACCAAATAATTTGGAGTTGGGCGTGGCATGGGCAAAGGCTTGGAGAGGGGGATTGGTCCCTTGACTTCCTTCCTTAGCATGCTTATTTTGGGAAGAATGAGTGGGGCATGGCTTGCTTGGAGGGATGTGTTCCCTTGGGCTCTTCACGCCATCTTCTAGGATTGATTCTTGGCCGACCAAGGGAGAACTCCATGGGCGTTGCATGGTTGAGGGCTTGAAGAGGGGAGTGTGTCCTTTGACCTTCCTTCCTTGCAAGATCACTTTGGGAAAAAAGCTTGGGAGGAGGCTTGCTTTGAGGCTTGGTTCATTCAAGGATGTTCAACGCCCTCTTTTGATGGAACAAGGTGTGATGTGGGGGAGGGAAGAGGGGGATGTTGTCCAAGGCGTGTGGAAAGCATGAGGATGCCACTTTGTTTCCCTTCTTGGATGCCCAAGTGGAGCTGATGTGGCGCCACGTAGGTAGCTGAGGTGGCACCTGAGTTGGCATTATCCCAAGTAGAAGGGATGGGTTGGCCCACCATAACTTGATTTGGTGAAAAAAACCAGAGTGACTTCAATTGGGCTTGGGTCCAGTCCAAACTCATACTCGAACAAATACAGGACTCATGACCTAACTTGACCCAAATTGGTCAAGGTACAGGACTAAACAAACTTTGACAAGAAATTATAACAATGTTTTGGGCTCAAGGCCTTATTACAGGACTCATAGAAAGGGGGAACCCTAATCTGAGATCCACAGAGGGTTGAGGAGCCTCTGTTGGATCCTAGTGCCCACACCAGTTCTCCTGGGATGGGAGGAACTCGATCCTGTCGAGTAAGGATTAGCTTGGCTTTGATACATTTCCAGGATGTCGGGGTCGATGCGCTACAAGTCCTTCCGTGTGATCCATGAGTCATCGGATTCGGGTCGGCCTTGCCATCAGACCAAGTAATGCTGGTAGCCTTTGCCCCGGGTAGTGATGGCTTGGTCATCCAGGACACGCTCGATCCGCTCTCCTCGCTCAGGTATATTTGGAGGTGGACACTCAGGTTCAGGTTCACTCTCAAAAGGGAGGTCAGGCCCAAATGGCTCACTGGGTATGTTTGCGGGTTCTCTATACTCGACTAAGTCAGAGATATTGAATGTCGAGCTAATTCCATAATCCGGAGGTAGTTCTAGCACATAGGCGTTAGGGCCCATTCTCCTAATTACTTTAAAGGGACCCGCCCCACGAGCATGAAGCTTCTTAATGGTTCCTGGTGGAAACCGTTCACACCGAAGCCTAATCATTACAAAATCCCCTATTTCAAACTCTTTTGCTCGCTTTCGGGAATCAGCCAGCCTTTTATATGTGTTATTACTTATATTAATTTTCTGGCTAATTTTTTTATGCATGTCCCTAATATGCTGTGCAAGTGAATCAGCTGACTCGGAGACACGTGCATGGATGGGTAGGGGAATTAGGTCAAGAGGTCGGTTAGGCTTGTAACCAGAGACAACTTCAAAAGGACTCTTCCCGGTGGTCCTATTTACAGAGCTATTATAGGCGAACTCGGCTCGAGGTAAAAGAAGATCCCAATTTCCCGTATGTTCACCTATCAAGCATCTAAGAAGGTTTCCCAGGCTGCGGTTGACCACCTCAGTTTGTCCATCGGTTTGCGGGTGGTAGGCAGTGGAGAATTGGAGCTTGGTTCCTAGGAGGTGCCAAAGGGTTTTCCAGAAATAGCTAGTAAAGCAGACATCCCTATCGGACACTATAGTCTTGGGTAGGCCATGTAACTTGACCACATGATCCAGAAAAAGCTTGGCGACTTTGGAAGCATTTAGGGTTTGAGAGCAAAGTATAAAATGAGCCATTTTAGAAAACCTATCCACTACTACAAAGACAGAATCGTGCTTCCTTGCGGTCTTGGGTAATCCTACCACAAAATCCATGCTGAGGTCTTGCCAAGGGTGGCTAGGTACGGGCAAAGGGGTGTACAGGCTAGTATTCTGTTTCTGCTGCTTGGCCACAGCACAGGTTCGACACCTAGAGACGACATTGGCTACATCTTTCTTAAGGCTAGGCCAAAAGAACTGGTCTTCAACAGCTAGAATGGTCTTCTCCCTACCAAAGTGACCAACTAGGCCTCCCGCATGGGTTTCCCATACTAAAAAATCTTGGAGTGAGGTCTTGGAAATGCACAACTTATTACCCTTGAAAAGATAACCCTCCTGTAAGGTATAGTCACTATGGGCACTAAAGGGTTCTTGAAGCTTAGACTGGAAGATCTCACTGAAGTCAGGACAAGATTCATATTGCTCCTTAAGTCGGTCAAATCCTATAACCTCAGTCCTAACTGTGTTCAACAAAAGGGCACGACGGCTAAGGGCATCAGCTACTTTATTTTTAGTACCAGCTCGATGTTTAAGCACAAAGGTATAGGCTTGGATATACTCGACCCACTTAGCGTGCCTAGGGTTCAATCTTTTCTGGGAGTTCAGGTATCGAAGGGCTTCATGGTCTAAAAACAGGACAAACTCATGGGGTAAAAGGTAGTGCCTCCAATACCTAAGGGCTTGGACGACTGCATAAAACTCCTTATCATAAGTCGAGTACTTAAGTTTGGCTTCATTAAGTGTTTCGCTAAAGAAGGCCACAGGGTGATTTTCTTGACTAAGCACTCCACCAATCCCAACTCCCGAAGCATCACAAGCAACCTCGAAAACCTTAGAAAAATCTGGCAATCTCAGGACAGGTGCTTGTACCATTCTATCCTTAATTTCAAGGAAGGCTTTGTCTGCAGCTTTAGTCCATTGAAAACCTTCCTTCCTGATGCAGTCAGTTATCGGTGCGACAATTGAACTAAATCCCCGAATGAATCGTTTGTAAAATGTGGCTAGGCCATGGAAACTACATACATCGTGGATGCTAGCAGGGACAGGCCACTCAACTATATCTTCTTAGGCTTTGTAGTCACCCAAGTCATCAAAAACTCACACTTCTTAGGGTTGGCGTAAAGGCTATTCTCCCTAAGGGTTTGGCAGATTAACCTTAGGTGATGAAGATGGTCCTCTTTGGTCTTGCTATAGATCAAGATGTCATCAAAATACACTACAAGGAATTTTCCAGTGAACTCGCGCAAGACTTGGGTCATGACTCTCATGAAGGTACTGGGCGTATTAGACAACCCAAAAGGCATCACTACCCATTCAAACAGATCATCCTTAGTCTTAAAGGCTATTTTCCATTCGTCCCCCGGTCGAATTCTAAGCTGGTGATAACCACTCTTGAGGTCTATCTTAGAAAAGATAGTGGCACCGGCCATCATATCGAGCATATCATCTAGGTGGGGAATAGGAAACCTATATTTGATTGTAATTTTGTTGATAGCCCTGCTATCAACACACATTCTCCAGGTAGGGCTATCAACACACATTCTCCAGGTCCCATCTTTCTTAGGGGTAAGTAGGGCAGGGACATCACGGGGACTTAAACTCTCCCTAAGAAAACCCTTCCTAAGCAGCTCACCCACTTGTTTATGAAGCTCCTGATGTTCAGTGGGGTTCATCCTATAGTGGGGAAGGTTGGGCAAAGTGGATCCTGGGACCAAATCTATAGCATGTTGGATGTCCCTAAGGGGAGGCAGTTGATCAGGTAACTCTTCCGGGAAAACATCCTCAAATTCTTTCAAAGTCTTCATTACCTCTTGGGGGTGTTCTACAGTGGATGGCTTGTGACTCTCCTTGGTGGCTAGAATCCAAACAGGGGCTCCCTCTAAAATCTCCTTTTCTAGCTCCTTAGGTGTGATCAGGTTGACTTCAGCTTTCTTCTCCTTAAGGCTGCTAGATCCTTTCTTGACGGGGTCCTTAGGTTGGATTGGGTTGATTGTGATCTTTTTTCCTTGGTGGAGAAAGACACAGGTATTGGATCGACCAAAAAGGGTGGCATCATGGTCGAAAAGCCAGGGTCGTCCTAGAATGATACTACCCACACCCATGGATAAGACGTCACACCAGATCGATTCTTCATAGGAACTCATTTTGATCTTGATCTGGCACCTAGACTTTACAGGGATCGAAGTTGAATCTATCCAAGACACTTTGTAAGGGTCGGGGTGGGGTACTGTGGCTAGTCCTAAAGATTTAACTGTACTCGAGGAAAGGGCATTAACACAGCTTCCACTATCAATGATGACCTTACAAACCTTATCTCCTAGCTTGATCAGGGTCTGTAGGATATTGGTCCTACGCCAGTCTTCCTGTACTATGTTTTGGGCTAGGATGCATCGGACTATCCCTACAAGGTCTTCAGATTCACACACTTCTTCCTCTCCCTCGTACCCTTCCAACAACTGGTTTTCGGGGTCATAGACGTCCTCTTCAGGTTCTATGGTTGGTTCGGGTTCAGTCTCAGTTGGTTCTTCTATGAGTAGGGCAGAGGCGGTCACTGGCTAGCAAAATGTCCAGGTTTATGACACCTAAAGCATTTACCTTGGGAATCAGGTCTCCTCTGGACTTTAACAACCTTACCCTTTTCCTCTCTACTATACTGGGGTCGGTTCAGGTTGGGACGACTAGGACTGGGTCAGGCTGAGTTTGGTCAACTTGGGTCAGTTCGGTTTGGGTTTGGTCGACTCGGGTAAGCTTGATTGTAATCTTGGATGGATCCAGGGATACGGCTCGGGTTTCTAAAGGGCTCAGGTCTTCTATAGGTGGGAGCTCTCTGGAAACGCTCACAGAGCCTAGCAACTTGGTAAGCCTCTTCCAAGATTCTGGTTGATCTAAAATACAGCTCTCTCTGGATGTCTGGGTGTAGGCCAGCCCTAAACCTAGACAGGGTTACCTCAGGTGATTCAACAACCTTACATCGCATAACATATTCATCAATCTTGGCGATGTAATCGACTACACTCTTACTCCCTTGACTTAAGGTCTGCCATTGGTCCAATAGTTTCTGGGTGTAAGACGCGGGTAAATATTTCCTCCTAAGCTTTTCTCTCATCTCCCCCCAGGCGGTTATGGGTAATTGACCTTTCTGCTCTATATAGTTCTCAACACTATTCCAGAACAACCTAGCTTGGCAAACCAACCTAAGCTTGGCAAACTTAAACTTAGTTCTCTCAAACATAGAGTACCAGTCAAAATACTACTCCATGGCAGACTCCCAATCCTCATACACCCTGGGATCTAAGCTACCATTGAAAGTGGGTGCCTCAAGCTTGATGCTCCTAAGGGCTCTTTCTTCATGGTCCTCCGGATTAGGTCTCCTAGGACGGGTATCAACAAAGGGGTCAGCGTCTCTCCCAAAGTCATCCTCAAAGTAAGGGTATTGTGGCAGGTTCCTCCTTGGGTGAGGGGACTCAGGACTGGGTTCAGGTCAGGGTCTAGCAGCTTCCTCTAGGGGTCTCAGTCTAGCCTCTATCTGATCCAGTCTATTGTTCAACTGGTTGCCTAACTGGGTCATAGATTGAGTCATGGATTGGGTTAAGGCTCCAATGTCAGCTCGCAGTTGGTCCATGGTGTCGGTAGAGGGTGGAGAAGGTGGGTGAAAAGAGGTTCCTGATCTAGTGCACATGTAACAAAACGATGCTACGGTTTGCTAGACCTAGGAGATCTCTCCAAATATAAAGTCAAGAAGATGAACCTGGAAGTAGTAACTTGGCACCTGGCCAGGTAAGTGTAAGGTGAGTGGAGGTTCCTCTTTGCTTGCCTAGACACCAATTAGAAATTGGCCAGGTAAGCGAACCAACCCACTTCCCTTCGGGCTCTAGTCCCTGAACCACTTGCCTAGACACCAGCTACACAAGCACACACCAACAAGCAATCTAGCTTGGCTCAGCACTTGGGTTGACCCGACTTCGTGGGTGTTCCTAGATCACTAGAGCAGATTAAACGTCTAATTGATTTTAGTTAATGGCTAGGGTTCGATATGCCGGGTGGTGGTTTTTGGGTTAGGGACAGGTAATGAAATCCTGACTCTATGTTAAATTGGCACCCTTAAGATATGTTATGTAAAATGAAGTACAATAATGACTAATGAAATGACTTAAAATTTTTTTGTTCTTTTGTGTCTTTTAGATGGGTGAATGCTAAACAAAATGCAGGAATTAAAACATTCAAGAAACAAGCTAGATGGAGGAATGAATCAAAATGAGATGCTTGCTGAAATTTCAGACCTGAGATTTTCTCAGGCAGTATTTCTGCTTGTAGAAACTCTACAAACTGAAATAAAATCTGAGAAAATAGAAAAAAAAACTTTGAAATGAATGCGATCTAACAAAATAGAAATCACAAAATTTGGATGTCTCTACAGGAAGAAACAATCCAATGATCATATCATATACGGACTAACCAGAATGCAGAAAATGAAACTAATGCACTAGTCCTAGCCTTGCTCTGATACCAGAAATGATGTGGAATAAGGGGGTTAGGGCTAGGGATGTTGGATGCCAATAAGGATGCTTACGATGCAAAGGAATTCTTTTTAGGGTTGATGATTTTTTTTTTTTTAATGTTTTTTGTTGTTCTTCTTCATTGTTTTAGGGTTTCTATTCCCGATCACAAGCAAAGATAAGAAATACGAAGAACAGTAATGGAAGCTTATGCTAGCAGTTCAAAGCCCTAAAAGTAAGAACGAGAATAGGACCCCGGGATTAAGAAACCCCGGTAGGACTAGCTCGACCTACAATATCTATTTAGGAGATAAAGAGAAGGCAAACCTCAAACTTCTGAAGTGCCCGGTGCAGAGATCGCTCAACTCGGCGGATGCGGCCTGGATGCCCGAGCAGTCGAACCCGTGGGAGCACTGGCTTTGGGTCGGGAGGTTGCGATGGCAAAGCTGACTGTCTCCAATGCCCGAGATGCCAGGGGGGACATGTACGCAAACAAAAGAAAGGTCAGCGGAATGTGGAAATGCACGGAAAGGAATTGAACTGGAGTTGGGAAGGGGCTTCGAGCCCGGTGTCCGGCTGGATTCCGAAGTCGAAGTCGGAGATAACTTGGGGCCTCGCATCCCGCGACGTCCTGGAGGATGAAGGATTTGCGATGCCCTGGGGCGACGGATAGGTGGCCTCACACCACTCGACGTCCCTGGGGACGAAGGCAATTCCACTCAAACCTAGCCTAAGAGACAATGTTTGGAGGGTGGAAGAAACTCAAACTTTTCATTAATCACTTAATCATTCATTCATTCATTCATTCATTCATTCATTCATTCATTAGTTTTATAAGGGAGGGATTGGGTCCTTTAAATAGGCACCCAAGGCCCTTTTGAAATTTAAATTACAAGACTCATGGTGGCGCCCAAAAATTTTTTACATCCCATCTCTTTGGCCGACCAAATAATTTGGAGTTGGGCGTGGCATGGGCAAAGGCTTGGAGAGGGGGATTGGTCCCTTGACTTCCTTCCTTAGCATGCTTATTTTGGGAAAAAGGGGTGGGGCATGGCTTGCTTGGAGGGATGTGTTCCCTTGGGCTCTTCACGCCATCTTCTAGGATTGATTCTTGGCCGACCAAGGGAGAACTCCATGGGCATTGCATGGTTGAGGGCTTGAAGAGGGGAGTGTGTCCTTTGACCTTCCTTCCTTGCAAGATCACTTTGGGAAGAAAGCTTGAGAGGAGGCTTGCTTTGAGGCTTGGTTCATTCAAGGATCTTCAACGCCCTCTTTTGATGGAACAAGGCATGATGTGGGGGAGGGAAGAGGGGGATGTTGTTCAAGGCGTGTGGAAAGCATGAGGATGCCACTTTGTTTCCCTTCTTGGATGCCTAAGTGGTAGCTGATGTGGCACCACGTAGGTAGCTGAGGTGGCACCTGAGTTGGCATTATCCCAAGTAGAAGGGGTGGGTTGGCCCACCATAACTTGATTTGGTGAAGAAAACCATAGTGACTTCAATTGGGCTTGGGCCCAATCCAAACTCAAACTCGAACAAATACAGGACTCATGACCTAACTTGACCCAAATTGGTCAAGGTACAGGACTAAACAAACTTTGACAAGAAATTATAACAATGTTTTGGGCTCAAGGCCTTATTACAGGACTCATAGAAAGGGGGAACCCTAATCTGAGATCCACAGAGGGTTGAGGAGCCTCTGTCGGATCATGGTGCCCACACCAACTATGAAACAAGATATGACCCTAATGATGTTTGGGGCCAGTTAGGCTGGAACCAGATGAAAGTTACTAAGGAAAGAAAGGAAGAAGGGGTGCAAAGGTACACGAAGACCCTCGAGGAGGAAGTCCTTATATAGAGCAATCTGGCCCGGGCCACCGGAGGTGATCCGCTCCCCTAGTCCTAGAATCGAGAGCCGGACAGAATCTGAAATCCTGTAGGTATCCTGGAGCCAAGAGAGGTCCTTCCTAGTCATCACCAAGGTGATGACAAAAGGACCAGTCGAACCGGAAGAAACAGAAGGGGTGGAAGCAAAAGGAACAGGAACAGGAGTGGGTGCCCTAGGTCCGCCTATAACTATCCCCTTCAGACGGAGACTCCTATGGACACTTATGCTAAGAGATGCCTCATCCTCTTCATCAGAGGATGGGGTCCTCGACCGAGAGGGCCCTGTTTCATTAGAATTGCTAGAAGGAGGACGGTTCCAACCAGAAGGACTCATCCTAAACAGGGGAGATGAAAGGTGGAACCTACGAACTCTAAGACATGACTCTTTCAGTCTAGCCAGAGACAAAGAAGAGGACGAGGATGGGAAAGACTAACCTGGATGCTTTGAAGCAAAGGAGTCGAACTGGGAAAGTAAGGGCTATGGTTTGTCTGCAAGTTCGAAGATTCAAAATAGATTGTTTGAGAAAAGTTTTCCTCCTTTTCAAAATGGTCAGACAGTGCCTGTGCATCCTTTCAGTCCTCTCACCATCGATGCATGCCACGTGTCGAGATCGACTGGGAATGGTGCCTCGATACTCCAAAGATCGCCTTGGGCTCGATGTCAACCATCATGCTACCTTGGACCTACTAACATGGCATCTCCACATTGGCCTTAAGTCACGATTCATAAATTGTCAGCAATCGTGACATTTAATGACACTAGATATTCATCTCCTCCATGTCAGTGTCACCATAACTCCCTTCGTCCTAAGCACCATGTTTCGTTGGGACTCGAGAGTGGGGGATAACTGATGTGGCAAGACCGCTAACATGGAGCCCCTCTCAGATTCAACTGGAGGTCATGCTGGTGGATAGTGCCACCTGGACGAAGATCCTAGTGAGGCCACCTCTAATTTGGGCTTCTCGATCAGAGTGGTTTCCACGAGGTCGTGCCCTCGTTCTTCGGGCTCTCGATCGAAGTGGTTCCCTCGATGTCAAACTCTGGCCGAGGTCGTGCCCTCATTCTTCATGCCCCTCATGCCGGAGTGGTTCCCCCAAGGTCAAACCCCAGTCGAGGTCGCGCCCTCGCTCTTCGCATCCCTAGTGCCAAAGTGGTTCCCCCGATGTTGAATCCTGGTCGAGGTCGCATCCTCGTTCTTCGTGTCCCTCGCATTGGAGTGGTTCTCCCAAGGTCGAACCTCAGTCGAGGTCGCGCCCTCGCTCTTCGCGCCCCTCATGCAGGAGTGGTTCCCTCGAGATCGAATCTCGATCGAGGTCATGCCCTCATTCTCCATGTCCCTCACATCGGAGAGGTTCCCCCGAGGTCGAACCCCAACCGAGGTCGCGCCCTCGCTCTTCACGCCCCTCGTGCCAGAGTGGTTTCCTCGAGGTCGAATCCTGGTCGAGGTTGTGCCCTCGTTCTCCATGCCCCTCACGTCGAAGTGGTTCCCTCGAGGTCGAACCCCGATCGAGGTTGCGCCCATGCTCTTCGTGCCTCTCGTGCCGGAGTGGCTTCCCTGAGGTCAAGCCCCGGCTGAGGTCATGCCCTCGTTCTTCGGGCCTTGGCAGAAACCTGGCTCCCCCGCTCAAGGTCGATCCCCTGGTCAAAGTCAACCTCTCCCCCAGGGTCAGGTATGAATGTTCTAGGTGAAAGCGATCTCTCCCTCGAGCACCCCAAGGTGAACGGGCAATGGCATTGGCAAGTGGCACCACCACCCTTACCCTAGCATGGCATCAAAGGGCTAGCATGCCTAACGGGCGATGGCGCGCCGCCTGGAACCTCTGAAAGAATGGCGCCCCACCATGGCACGCCGACTATGCCCCCTACGAGATGGCACTTCGCCAGAGCATGTCGACCAATGAAGGAGCATACCGCCTGAGCACTAGGTCACTCTGCCCACTGTCGGCACCACCTAGGAAAAGGAACTCCGCTCAGGGAGCTGTGCCACTCCACCAACCATCTGCACTACCCAGAAGAGGAAGGTTTTGCCAGAAAATTCAGACCATATAGCATCCACCTCTGGACCGGTGCTCTGCCAGGTCCTCCCAAATTATGGGACGGTGCCAGGAGGGAGCAACACTTTATTGGAGTGTCAAGATCCATGGCATATCTCCCTGCCATGAAAAGGGCGTGCACTCCTCCATGTCCCATTAACTCAGTCAGTAACAGACCCCCTCTGGCCTCCGGGTAGAGGGGGGAAGAGGAGAGCAGGCCTGCATCTCACCCATACCAGAGGCACCCGAGAGAGGCCAAGACAGACCTCCGTACCTCACTAGAGGTGTTGCTCATCTATAAGGAAAGCAAAAGGGGCCTCCGGTAAAGGTAAGCGAGAAGGGGCAGGCAATTCAGCAAGGCTCGAAGCACACCAGGAGTGCCCGAGAACTCCCAAAGAGAGTTCCAGCGGTCGTTGCCACCACTGGTCGCACTTCCTTTCTTGACCTAAATCTCTACTTCATCATCTTTTCATGACCTTTGATGGTGGAGACCGCTTCGGAATCCACCGAGGATGATCTGTTTTCCTAGATTGTCCACCGACTTGATCATCGGAGTGCTCCCGCCGGGATCCCAGCCCGGGTCTCTCTTCTTTTGCAGGTCTGGGTATGTACGTTGGACGCCGGGTGGGAGAGCCACCAACCAACACTGAGCGAGAGCTGTAGGCCACGGCAACCTAGGTGGCAACATGGGTTGTCCATTGAAACTATCTATGCAATAATTTCTTAGAGGAAGAGAGAAAAATTTAGCATTATAGGCATGCATATCAATATATAATTAGATTGATCTATCGGTGAGTTATTGGAGTTGATTTTTTTAAAATATTATTTTTAATACTTATTTTCCAAATAATATTTAAAGAGTCTAACTAGGGTTATTAGTGAGTTATTGGAGTTGAACCTTCAATTTCAGTTTTAACTCATAAATTTTTCAAATAATTTTGACTGTTTGATAAATTAGTATTTTTACTTGATAATCTACTCTAAAATCAACATGCATAGTAATATGTGTGTAACCTATTTTTTTATGAATTAATATACATTCTGCCATCAAGTAAATATCTGTTCTATCATTATATAATATAATTATATTTTTTAGTGCTTTTTATGTATCACATCTATAAAATTATAATTTATATATTTTTTAATTGCATATATTTAACTTATTTGTTGTATATATAGTGTAGTTTGAAAAAAATCATCTTGGCTTTATGTTATATTAATAGTTCTATTATTAATGGACTATATGGTATTGAATACGATCGATAACTAGTAAAGGTTATTAGGATTAAATATGAAATAAAATTTAAGAAGCTGGAAAATTAGTTATATAAAGTCTTTTGTGTAGATAAAGGTATAAATAAAATATTGATAGTATAAAGATATCCATAAGTAGTACAACCAACAGTATTGAAATATAAACTTGTTCCAATTATTGATGATGAGGATATTGAGATAATCTTTTTAACTATAAATTCACATCCATTTCTATCTAGTGCGAGGTTGCATATAAACGTGTAACCTATTGAGAACACTGGACTTGTTCCGATCGGTTGATCGGGAGATATAAATGACAACTCAAGTTATCAAATATTTTGTTTCCTCCGGTCCATATGTTGCAGATAATATCCAAGTAAACATGTATGAGAGATACAGATGAACAACTCACTACAGTGGATAATGATGTGCATGTGATGATGTCACTTTTGATTATCTAGTATGCTTATTACTTTTATTATATTAAAGTGATAGTAAAATATTTATTTTTTTATCATATCATTTATTACATACTTGTCTATTATAGAGTAACAGCCTAGTGAGGATATATGATCTTGCTCATCCATATAGATTCTCTTCCACTTCCTTGCATGCCATGCAGGATATATGTACGTATATTCTACATGTCATTAATGAGCATAGTTGCATCACTATGAATCCTTACGGTCATCACCTAGTGGCAGAGGAAGTGGCTCCTTCACCATATGCACAGCTATCATCATTAGGAGCACCTCCTCCGGCTGTATATAGAAAAGGTAATCAACATGTTACCTCTCTATTCCCAATAGGATAATTTCTTGAGTACACTTCGTATATGTCATCTACGTACATGCATAACGATGCCACCTAGTTTACATCCGTTTAGAAGGCTACTATGCACTTTGAGTATGCGGAGGACAACATTACCCATCAGGAACTTACATATGATATAGGAGAGTGTATGGGTGACAAAGTTGTGAACCAATCTATAACCCGCATGAAGATTATACACAGAAGCTTGTAGGACCAAGTGAACCAGGATAATCACGTCGTTGGAAGCAACTTGCACAGAGGAGGCAATGGCTAGTATATGGGACTTGATTTTTCTGATATTGATATACTATTAAATATTTTAACAATCATGTAATTTAGCAATTACTAATTTTTATTAATAAAAAACTTTAGTTGGAGTACTTGGTTTGTCTAGCATTAGTTTGCCATATATGAATTTCTAAGTATTATTTTCTAAAAATAGCTAATAGCTGAAGGTATCTAATTCCTCGTATATGTTGTGCTGTCAATAGATTAGGTCTCCTTTTGATTTTAGTTGGAGCACTTGGTTTGGCTAGCATTTGTTTGTCATATATGTCTATGGATTAAGTCTCCTTTTGATTCTACTTCTAGGTTTCCCGTTAAATGCCTTGCACCGACTAGGATGGCTTATCTGCCTTTATCTTAAGAGCTGCTGTGAAATATATAGGATTCTTTGTCCCACGTTTCCTTACCTCAGACTTGGCTGATGCTATCGGCCCTTTTAAGACAAGGGAATTAGTACAGGTGAAAGGGGGATTCAATAGTACCAATGTATGGTCATTTGGTCTATCTTGGTTTTGATCTTTCATTATTCTGGCTAGTTGGCCACTTATAAAACCTAAAACCCTAAACGATAAAAACCTAAAACTCTAATCATAATTATCGGACCCTAAACCTAAAACCCTAAAACCATAAAATCGTAACCTTAAAACTCAAACCCTAAAACCTGAACCATACAACCCTAAAACCATAAAATCCTAAAACCCTAAAACCTTGCTTCTAAAACCTAAACTCTAAAATCCTAAAACCATAAAACCTTAAACCCTAACTCTAAAACCTGAACCCTAAATTCCTAAAGCCCTGAAGCCTAAAATCGTAAAACCTAAAACCTTAAATCCTAAATCCTAAACTCTAAAACCCAAACCCTGATCCAAACCCTAAAGGCCTAACTATAAAACCTAAAACCCAAAACCCTAAAACACTAAAACCCTAACTCTAAAACCCAAACCCTAAATTCCTAAAACCCTGAAACCTAAAACCACAAAATCTAAAACCCTAAATGCTAAACACTAAACTCTAAAATTCAAACCCTAATCCAAACCCTAAAGGCCTAACCCTAAAACCTGAAACCCAAGACTCTAAAACATTAAAACCCTAACCGTAAACCCTAAACCCAAAAAACTAAACCTAAAACCCTAAAAACCTAAATCCTAAAACATCCTTAAATCCTTAAACCTCCCTAAACCATAAAGCCTTAAAACCTAAAACCTAAACCTTTAAAACTAAACCTTAAACCCCCACCCACTTTAAAAGTTGAACAGGTCAACCGGCCCAAATGCCGATCGACCAGACTAAAATGGCATTAAAAAGCTTCAGAGCAGTCAACCAGCAAGTTGACTGGCCATGCCCACATGACTCGGGATTTGGCTGGTCGGCCAATACAGGGGCAGTCGACTAGCCTTGTGTTGTTCAAGGTGATCGACTAGCCAGGTTAATTGGTCGTGACCTCATGGCTTAAGAAGTGAAGGGTCGACCATCATAGTGGCCTAACAATAAGACCCAAATCCTAAACCCTAAATCATAAACCCTCAAATCCTAAAATTATAAAACCTAAATCCTAAAATCGTAAAACATAAAACACTAACTCTAATGCCCTAACTCTAAAACCCTAACTGTTATGTGGGCCAGCTCACACCCTCTTGGTTCATCCGGATGGGGGGTCTGGGTCCACGAAATGTGGGTGCCACTGTTAAGGTGAGGCTGGTGCCATGTCAACGCCCCTTGGTCGGTGTTGCGGTGCTCGTCCCCAGGGAGCCGACTCGAGAAGGCTAGTATGCTTGGTTGCTATTGCGGGGTCGGCGGGGTCGGCTCGAGTATCCCGGGATTGCTGTGCTGCTGGTTTAAGAGAGATAAACCTGTCTCTTATAACAGGGATGTTCCTTTTGTAAGAATAGTTATGGGCATCGACCCAATAACTGGTATCAGAGCCGAGGTCTCGAGTTCGAATCACAGGCGGAAGCTTTTACGGGTGGTTTTGCTGGGGGGATTGTTGGGTGGGCCAGCTCACACCCTCTTGGTTTGTCCGGATGGGGGGTCTGGGTCCACGGAATGTGGATGCCACTGTTAAGGTGAGGCTGGTACCACGTCAACGTCCCTTGGTCGGTGCTGCGGTGCTCGTCCCCAGGGAGCCGACTCGAGGAGGCTAGTACACTGGGTTGCTCTTGCAGGGATTGGCGGGGTCGGTTCGAGTGCCCTGGGATTACTGCGCTGCTGGTTTAAGAGAGATAAACCTGCCTCTTATAACAGGCATGTTCCTTGTATAAGAATGGTTAGGGGCATCAATCCAACAACACCCTAAAATTGTAAACCCTAGAACCCTATCTATAAAACCTGATTGCTAAATTCCTAAAACCCTAACCTTAAAATCGAACCTCAAAACCCTAAAACTATAAAATCGTAAATCCTGAAATCATAAACCCTAAAACACTAACTCTAAAACCTGAACCCTTAAACCCTAAAACCATAAAACTGTAAACTCTAAAACCCTAAATCTCAAATCCTAAAAACCTAACCCTAAAACCCTAAACCATAAAACCTGAACCATAATTTTTTTTGTAATATATTATTTAGGATGAATAGCGATTCTACATAGAGCACCAAACTAAAATATTATTATCAAAGATTTATTTCTCTTATCTTTTAAAAATAATATTTTTTGATAATTAATTCCCATTGATAGCTAAATGAATTAACTCAAGTAGATAACTACAAAATAGTTTATAACAAATCTCAAGTTAAAGATAATGTACTATAGAATATATTGAAAATAACAGCTACATGAGTCATAACAAAATAATTAATAAATAAAATTATATTACTTTAAAGATGAAATATAAAAAGACAATAAAGCATCATCCTCTAGAGTATGACATATTGAAGCAAGAGCCTAGTCATCAATTGAAAGGTCCTGTGGTGGTGGAGGAAACGAATAGTAAAATTGATATACAAATTGATCAAAACATGCAAATCCATTATTCAAACATCTTGTCATAAATACCTCTAACATGTTAGTCCATATATTAATCTGTGTCGTAAGAGAGATCTCAAATATATATATTCGAGTACACAATATTTGTAGATCGGATGATTGCTGATCAAACTATGTATACTAGCCAAGTTAGGCAAAATAGATAGGCTATGTAAACTGAGTAGAGTACCTAAAAGCTAGTCTCTACCATTAAGTTGACTTTCTCCTTCACTATTATTTTCTTCTTCATTAACCTTGAGCAGTACACCTTCTTATCCCATTGATAAATGTATAATCCATACACCTCGAAGATGAATGATTGTCCCTCTCAATAGATTTAAGTTTGATAACTTCACTGTCATCAATGATAGGGATATCAAAAGCTTCAAAAATAATAGTCAAAAGCATTCCATAGGATAAAATAGATTTTAGATTTTAAAAGCATTTATTCATATTTTTTATTATTATATATGTTAAATTAACCCTATTACCTGAAATAATCATTTTGAAGAGACAAATATCTAGGAATGATACATTATCTCTATAACCTTCTCTACGTAAAATATTAAATGTAATAATATGATGAATAAGTTGATTCATGAGTGATAAAGTATGTGCACTAGATTTTATTGTTTGACTTAAAATATTATTTTTAAAAATAGTTCTACTAGAGTTTTAATAATCTAACCATCGATTCCAATAAATACTACTGAAGTATTCATCACCATCTAACATAATGCCTAATATTTGACAAAGAATACTACAGTCAAACTCAATAATCTTCCATTTGATATATAATAAAATACAATAATTTATACTATCAAAATTAAAATTAGTACAAAAATATTTTACTATAGTAGGATAGATTGACTTGTTCATCATAATTATAGAAAACCAATCCACCTTTTAAATAAAAATCTAAATCAAAAATTATCAAAATAATTTAAATCTACTATCCTTCCTTCAATAGCTTTTCTTCGAAAAAAGTATATCTAAACTTCTTACTACACTCATTATTCAAAAATAAATTATTTTTATATCTACTTGAAGCTTGTTTTTCTTTTTTTACTCAAGATATCTCCATTTTTGACATACCTGCATCCTCTTTCGAAGCCATTGTATTGATTTGAAGGATTAGAGAGAATTTTAAAGATTTTAGAGAAGGAAAGAATTCTAGAAATAAAGACAAGTTAGAATAGAAGAAGGCATATTAAATAACCCATCTAATTAGCCATTGCAAAATTATGACTATTGTAAAATTTTGAAAGAAGTAGGTTAAAACTGAAAATATGGATTGAATCCATAATTTCATAGGGATTTAATGGCTGGAATAGAATCCACAATTTCAAAATAAGCTCTAACGATCAATTTTTGAAATCGTGGATTTATTAAATTATAGGTTCAACCTATAATTTTAATTTCAAGAATATTTTAATGGTTGGAATTTCAAAATGAAGGTGCTTTAAATATCATCATTGGAGCTTTTATTTTGAAATTATAGGTTAAATCAATAATTTCAATTTCAAAAGCTAGGGGCCTATTCATTTTGAAATTGTGAGTTCCATCTATAATTTTAGAATGTATGGTTGAAGTCTATTTATTTTTAAATTATGAATTCAACCTCTAATTTTAAAATAAATTCTTGATTATTTATTTTGAAATTATAGATTTAATTAATAATTTTAAAATGATACAACAATTTTGATGCAGGTTAGCTAATAAAATTATGTATCCAACCCATAATTCATGGGTATGGCTTCTTTTAACAGTAGTTTGGAAAATTACTTCATGGTCCATAGCCATCACAATCTTGAAAATAAGTATTAAAAGCTAATATATATTTTAAAAGAAAAAACTCCATCACTCCCGAGTATTAGCGGCAACCAGTAGTAGATGGAATGGAACATGGATGGAAGATAGAATAGGACAAAGAAAGGCCACCACCCGCACCTCTCAAGCTCGTCCCAATTCCATTTCTTCCATGGCGCCCAACGCACTCCTCCTCTCCACCAAAATGCTGAACCCTATCTTCCTCCCCTTATCCACCAAAACCGTAACCCCCCGCAAGCCCTCTCCCATCACCTGCCAGACCTCATCCTCCTCCTCCGCCTCTCCCCCTCCACCGCCGCTCTCCGTCGAGCCCGAGGGCAGCGGCGCCGCCGCCCCCACACGCGGAGACCGCTTCCTTGAGCGGCACAACTCCACGTCTGCAGCTGCCCTCGTCATCAAGAAGAAGGACGGGACAAGGTATAAGAAAAAGAAGCCCGAGGCCAAGGCCTCCTCCGCCGTCTCTTGCTGCTACGGTTGTGGCGCTCCCTTGCAGACCACCGAAGTCGATGCCCCGGGCTACGTTGATTCCGGCACCTACGAACTGGTAACTCTTCCTTTCCATCCGATGATGGATTGGTGTCTGTATTTATTGTTGATTTGGGAAAAAAAAAAAAAAAACTTTTTTTTTGAAATTTCATGTGTAGTTTTAATCTGGGGTGCTGCATATTGATGATTCTTTTGTTTCCTTCATCGGTAATTTGATAATTCTTAGTCTAGTTCTGCATCTTGATCACTTGCTGGTTCATCATATGTCAGCTAAATTCATGATCGATTTTGGAAAAAGTCGTTTTTTGGGAAGATTCGTGGGTGATTTAATCCTGAAATTCTATGTGTTTGTGATTCTTTTGATGATATCATCAATCATTTGATTACAATTTAATCGAGTTCTGTACCTTGATTGACCGCTACTTTGTCAAATGTCATACAAGCTGAGATTCTTGATCTTGATTTCGTGTTTAATTGATTGACTGCCGTGTTTAGTATAATTAGGTTTGAGAGCAAAAAAAAGCCATTAATTAGAATATCAGACATTCACAGTATCTTGAAAGAAATCTGGTGTAATGTTGTTATACTTAATTCTAGTTCTTCTGATTTGTATTATTGATGCTTTTTGGGGTTTTATATCTTGTTCATATGTGGGTTGGTTCAAGTTCTTTATTTGCATTTTATCTTGTGTTGTTTTTTTTCTGGGTGCAGAAGAAGAGGCATCGGCAGCTTAAAACTATCCTTTGTGGGAGGTGTAGGTTGTTGTCGCATGGACACATGGTAACTGCTGTTGGTGGACATGGTGGATACCCTGGGGGTAAACAGTTTGTATTGGCAGAGGAACTTCGAGAAAAGTTGTCCCACATATGCAATGAGAAAGTGCTAATTGTTAAGCTAGTAAGTGATCCATTTCTGCACACTCTTTAGCTACAGCTTTTTAGCTATTACCTTGAAACATATATGAGATATGATTTTATGCTGGTCATTACATTTCCTTTTGGTTCTCCTAAAAATAAAATGTTGTTTGTTTGGCAACCATTATTCTTTATTCTTTCCATAAACTGAGTGAAGTCTTCTATGTCAATCATTATCACTCTTAAACTTGTGAGGGCTAGAACTCTTAATAGCATCGAATGAGGTTTCCCATGAGTTCACTACTGAGAAACAGATGGCTCTCTACCTATGTTAATAGCAAAATGTGGTTTGTTATGCTATAATCAAAGGTCTTTTCATGCGAAATGATAATACTTTTGCTAAATGCTGTCACACATAGTTCCCCAACATAAATATAACCTGGTAGCCTGCATGATCCCACTTTTCTTGCTTGACATTGAGAAGAATCACCAAAATTAGATCACCAGATTGTTTCAGAACTTTGTACTTATGGGTTCGTGGGTGAGTGTAATGCTAGGTAATACTTGAGAAATCCCCATTCTGTATTCTCGGAGGTCATATCAGAATTTTACTCTTTGGTGTAACCTTGAAATAAACATGGCTCCCTACATGAAATCTTGTCATGTTCCTCTTCATTTAGACTTTTTCCAGGTCTAAAGGACTTTGGGATGGTTACTCCTTGGTTGCACAAACTCAACATATTTGTCTTTACCCACCAACTGATCTTTTAGGGATGACCTCTGACCAAGGGTTGCCTTCATTGTCACAAAAAAATAACCATTCCATTTGACCTGCTAAACCTAGAGTTGTGCACTTGTGCTCCATGAACAACCTTATTTGATCAGGCTTGGAATATCATGGTAAGGAGAAGAACAAAAAGCACAAGACACTAACTTGAAATGAAGCTTTCTTTCAAATTTTTAGCTGTGGTGAACTACACTGTGATATTATTTTGGTCTATCAATCGAAGAACAATAATAAGCTCCTAGGTGCAATTATCCAAGCTTGAAATATGCTAGATGATTTCAAGATAGGGGGTTCTGCACTACATGTCACACACCAATACTTTTAAAAAATTAGTTGAATTCTTTAGTTGAATGCTTTTGGTTTGAATGTTTTAGGCTTATGTGTTGACCGATTAGTATGCTGAAATTTAACAAGCCCCAAAACAAGCTAGTCAAATGTATGAACGCCCAATATAGCATAGCTGACCTGATTTTTTAGTAATTTGAGCAACCATTTTTAAGCTTTCCTTGTTTACCTAGACATTGGTATATGCTAGAAAATTGGTCTCAACATGATGTTACATAGGTTTGGATATGACACTTAGGTTTGGGTCAGGAAGAAGGAACTTCTGAGTGAGTAAAGGGGTCTCCCAGTTGGATATAGAACTATACTCTGTACTACTTGATTCCGTGTGGTATAGACCATCACTGTAGCTTCAAAAAGAGTAGCTTTTGCTCCAAGTAGTAAATAACCATTCCATTATGACATGAAAGCCCGGTAAATATGTTAAAGTTAATATAATACTGACTGGGTTTACATAAATGATAAAATTATATTGGCAAAGTTTCTTGTCTCAACATGGACATAATTAGCATGCTTCTCAGCTACTTATTCTGCTAAAAGATTTTTCTTTGTCGCTCATAATATGTAGGTAGATATTATTGACTTCAATGGCAGTTTTTTGGCACGCATACGTGATCTTGCCGGTGCTAATCCAATTATACTGGTCATAACTAAGGTGACACTCCTTAAATTGCATTTTATGACTTGATTTTCCTCTGTTTTGAAGCCATTTGCTGTCATTTGAATGCTTATCAATTCTCTTTTCTTCTTTGCCCGTTTTAAGATTGATCTCCTTCCTAAAGGTACAGACTTAAATTGTATTGGTGATTGGGTTGTTGAGGCCACCACAAAGAAGAAGCTGAAGTATGTATTTATCTTTTCCTCTGTAACTAATTTCCAATTATTGCAATATTCCTTTCTAATGTAATTTCTGAAATTTGTTATGTACTTAACTTGGTTACCTTGGTCGCTAGTTGGTTTTTGAGGTTTTTACCGGCCTGCAGATTCTCAGTTATTTTTATTTTCACCATGGAATCGTAGGTCATATTGGTAAACCATGAGCCTACAAAATCATCCTATCTGCCCTACTTTTATTAACAATAGTGAATCTTCAGCTCTGTTTCTATAGGAAGCTCCATAGATGTCTCTGTATTGATGTTTAAGGCGGTTGACCAGCGACTCTTCTAGGACATGTCATGTCAACTTGACATGCAAGCAAGGTTTATTTGTTCCCTACATCTTTCCTCATTTATTTGCTTCATTCCTTCCATGATTCCCTCATTGCTAGCTCTCTATAAAGCCTTTTCGTGTGAGCATTAATCTCATGCAACCCCTTTATTATGATGGGTGCCGCATTATATTCCTTTATAGGGTATTCTTAATTGGACTGACAGCTAGTAATGAGAATGACCCTATCATAGCAAAATACACAACCCTATCATAGCAAAATACACAATCATGGATAGGTTTTATACCGCCATACTTACATGGAGGTAATCAGTATTCAGTATGATGTCAACAAATTCTTCTGCATGAAAATATTTTCTGCTAGTTTGATGTTTAATAAAATATTTAAAAATAGGATCACACTCCTTTTCATTAGTATGAAATATTTTATCAGACAACTTGGGCATCGAAAGATATTGCAAATATTCACATGTTATCAGTGCTTGATGAGGTCAACTTTCTTCCATTTTGTCGTATGCCTCTGCTTTTGTGATATTTTTTGTGCTTAACATGTCAGCATTGCTTTGATTTGTTATTAGGAGTCAATTTCTTTTTCATAAAATGCAGATATTCTTTTGCAATAAATGTGGGTACATGTGCATACATATGGGTGCACATGCAGCAAACTTTATTTTTTTTATTTTTATAAATGTTTAGAAAGAATGTTTTGTCCTAACATATGTCTTTTTATTGCAGTGTTATCAGCATCCACTTGACTAGTTCAAAGTCTTTGGTGGGGATTGCAGGTGTTATATCAAAGATTCAAAAGGAGAAAAAGGTCCATTTTAATCTATGATCATACTGAATTTATCATCATTTTATAGGGTGATATGTCTGTGCATTGACTTCATTCAATTCTTTCGAGAAACTGAGTTCAGTCCTAAACATCTTGTATTTTTGTACCATCTTTCTCTTTTACTCAAATCAGCCTGTGGTTCGCAATGACCCTAGTTGATTAAAACCCTAGTTGATTAAAAAACTGAAGTTACTTTTTTATTATTATTTTCTTTTATTTCTTTAATTTAACACTTATGGGTCTTATTATTAACCTTGGCCAACAACCTCATGGCAATATATATATCTTTATCTTGCAGAGATACACCTCATTTATTTATTATTTTATGCTTCCATGCAAGTAAACCAACAATTACCTGTGCAGTATACCTACAAGACCACATTATCTAAGTTCAAGGGAGCATATCTGGTTAGATGAGCATGAAACCTACCATTTGGATTTAGGACAAACTAAGTAAAAAGGAACAAACAACTATAATCATAACCATCAATTCCTAGCCACAGCTGTTTTCATTTATCTAGTCTAAATACTACATATGATGTTATTATAAACTTTTTCAAATTCTTCCTTACAAATTTCATTCATGCTATTGCTAGCCTCTCCCTCTTCTTCCGTTATAAGAATATGCGGTGCTTAGGTATATTATAAGTTACAGCTACTGATAATATATATATTTTTCTGGCTTTTGTTGTAGGGCCGAGATGTATATATTCTGGTCAGTATTTTCCACCTTTACTCTTTTACAGTGTTTATTGTTTTGTTTATTGGCGCTTCATCTACTTTTCTTTTTTTCTTCAAAAATCATCTTTTCTGTTGATTTAATCTGAAACTTCTACATTTGAGGTATCATCAGTTCTAATCACCATTTGTTACAGGGATCAGCAAATGTTGGAAAGTCTGCTTTCGTCAATGCTCTGCTTAGTAAGCTTCTATAGCACCCTTGCTGTCAAAATTAGCAATAGTTTTTGACCTTTGGATTATATAAGATTCTGTATTTTATCTATACAGTTTTAGTTCGATTGAATGGACAACCATATGATGATCATATTAGAAGTTCACATGGCTTTTGACATGCATCTGTTTTGATTTGCAAATTAATAACTGGCAGTTAGTTTTATCTGGACTAGCACTACCTCTTTTCAAGGGAGACTTGTTATGTTGCCAGGACTAGTGGTACTACTCGGATTTTTTTTTTTTTTTGTTCTGCGCGAAATTCAGTAGAGTTTTATACATGTTATGCCTGTATATGAATTTACTCCTAATGGTGCATGGTCTTGCACTTTTGCAATCCATCTTTCTTATAAGTTACACGCTAGGAACATTAGGACTGCCTTCCTAGGCTCTTTATGACAATCATATGGGTATAGTGTGAGATTTGGAAGCCATTATTGATCTCTAACATTGGCCCACATCTGGAAGAACCTTCAATGAGCAATAGTCTATATGTATGCAATATGAAACAATACAAACGTATCACATACTTATTCCAATTTTATCTGGGCTTGAGTACAAACGTAGGGTTTTGCTGCATGCTTATGTCCCAGAGCCTTCTTATCCTACATTATTTCTTATTCTGGACTTGTATGAAAATGTCATGCCTATATCCATGATATGTTGGCATAGATATTCCAGACTCGGCCAAACATCTAGATAACTTAGGTTCATTGTCTTCAGTTTTTCTCTTTTAGCTTTGTTCCATTATCTCTTAATCATAACCATCCAGCCTTATCCCTATTATTTGTGGTCAGCTAGATTCCTATATCTCATGCAAGATGTAAATGATTTGTGGATATTTTCAGAAGTCTGCATCCTTTCTATAATCATGTCATGTGATGTGTTCCATCCATGTTGCTTTGAGGACTTTCATGATGGTAAACTTAACTATCGTGCAAGTAACTTTTTGACCTCCCCTGTCAGATCCAGAAATCTTAATATAATTATCATGTTTAATTGCATTAGAAGACTTTATCAAGCTTGGTTGCAAAGCTTTTTACCCTATCATACATGGTGTATGATTGTGCAATACCTATTAGCTTAAGCTGATAAAAGCTTCAATATTAATATTTATTAATTGTTATGTACTGTTTCTGTTTCTGAACATGAGATTACTATCTTTCAAAATCTCACAAGGTTAACATGATTTTGCTCTTATTGTTGTTCTTTTTATAATGTTGCATAGAAATTGTCCAGTTGTTACTGATATATTTATTAAAATTTTCTAATAATTGTAGAAATGATGTCACAAAAAAATCCAGTGGCTGCAGCAGCTCAGAAATACAAACCAATGCAATCTGCTGTGCCTGGAACAACCCTTGGTCCCATTGAAATTGAAGCTTTTCTGGGAGGAGGGGTACGTTAACTAGAATTGCCTTTTCTGGTCTGTTGTCCATCTTTAATATTCTCTGCATATCTTGAAAGTGTGCTATTTTAAAATAGAAATTATAACTGTAGGATGCTTATTATTATACTATGAGATATGTGCTATGTATACCAAATCAATAGTTAGTTACATTGGGTAATCTAAAGTGAACCAAAGGTGTTTCCTCATCTTCTCTAATAAGTCTTTTTTTTTTTGTTTATATAATTTCTCTCTTTATCTATTTAAAAAGGGTGCCATGGTAGGATAATAATTTGTTGTTGTATTGCTACTCCTGTGGTTTTGTAATGTTTTTGTTTTTGTTGCTTTGGTTGTTGAGTGTCTTCCATCCACCATTGTTTTTAAATTCACCCAACTGTTCTTTACCATCACCTGTTAACAGCAATGGGAAGGTCCAGAGTTAGAATTTTGGTTTTTCATATCCAGTTGAATCATGATGGAAGTATTTGTACCAGTACTAGATGTAGATGGATGAAAAGGAGAAATGTTTTCTGATTTGGGTACTTGTCACCCTTCATTGTGGTTTTAGATCAAGTTCTGTTGGAGACTATTAACATTGGGGATTTTCTGCATTGATCAAAGCTTTTTGCATCAGGATAGATGTGAATAAGATGAATTCTGTGGAGATAATGATGTTATAGGAGAAGGCTGGCTATAGAAATGCTTGAATCAGAAAATCTAAATGAAACCCCTGAATAGAAAATAAATTGATAGGCATAAATCATTGATCATTTTCAATGAAAACCAGAGACAGGAGGGAAAGAATGGAAGGGGGAGTATGTAAACATAAATCTTTATAAGGAACTTCGCATACTTATAAGGAACTTCGCTGTTTGAAGGAGATGGTCCTTTTTAAATAGACTTGCAGTACCTGTAAAGCCAAACACATGACCAAGATTATATGAGACAAGCTTGTCTATGCTGTTTAAAATTAATGTTTAGATTGTTTATGGCTTGCTTATTCACATTGTTTGCATTTCCTATGAAAAGAGAGAAGCAACATCTATAAGGCAGATGATAGCGCATATAGTGGAAAAGATGGTAGAGAAGATTGTTCTGCCAAATTTATTAATTCTGGCTTCTTCTTTGAGCATACACTTCTTGATTTTATTGTTTTAGCTCACTTGCATTTTCTATTTATACACCTAAACTTCCCCCTAATGTTCCTATCATATTTATGTATCTTTGTGGGATCTCTGTCATGATTATGTTCTTTATAGCATCATCTTACAATCATGTTGTCTGACCTAACCTCCAGTCAAAAACTCACCAGAGCAGCAAATAAAAATATAATGATACAATGAAGTTTTTTTTTTTTTGAAAATATTTTGTTCTGTTTTTTGGAAACCATTTATCCTTTTATGCATGTAGCAAACTTGTCTTTCTGTAGTGTTTAAAACATCAAGTAGCTGCTCGTCATTTATTTTACCAATTGACCTTCTGTTTTAAAATTATGACATATGTTAGCAGATTATTGAGATCCTGTACTTGGAACAAAACAATGAATTGTAATGTATTTATGTATGACAGAAATTATTTGACACACCTGGAGTGCATCTTCATCATAGGCAGGCAGCAGTTGTTCATTCTGAAGATCTGCCTTCTCTTGCACCTCAAAGTCGTCTAAGGGGACAATCGTTCCCTGTATGTTTGTCATTCCTTTTCATTATTTGTTGATATTGCAAAAAGCACTAGCTTGTTAATCTGCTTTCTCAGAATGTTTTGAAAATGTCCAGGCAGTCTCAGAGAAGAGCATATTAAAGGATAGCAATGATGTTGGTTTGAATGGATTTTCATTCTTCTGGGGTGGGCTTGTTTGCATTGATGTCCTTAAGGTTTTCAGATTATCATCATTAACTTTATAGTTTTTAAAAGTGGTCTGTAGAAATTTATAATTTTGAGTAGTTGTAGTTAATTATGTAATGAAAATGCAGGTTCTTCCACGGACACGTCTAACATTCTATGGGCCTAGAAAATTGCAGATTCATATGGTTCCGACTGTTGAAGCAAAGGAGTTTTACCATGTAATATCACAATCAGTTTATGAGTTATTTGCCTCTGTTTGGTTAATTTGCTTTCTTTTCCCAATAAATTTATTTCGTTATCTAATTGAAGTACATGTTGTCTTCAATTTCTGTGTTTAATGTGTTGCATTTTTGTACGGTTGTATGCATATATTTTTGGTACAATCTAGTTTGAATAAAATAACTGCTGAAATTGCATGAGATTTGATCTTCCACAAAATGCAGAGTCCTTCAAACCACCAGAGCTTACTATTTTTGGCAGATATTCTGACTATTTAACATTCTGTAAGGCAGTAATAAATGTACAAAAGGTGTTATTAGCAAAAATTGTCATATTCTTACTTCTGCCATCCACATGAAAACATTAGATTGATTTTTAAGAAGTGTTATAGAAAAAATAACTAAATGAATCTTATGCATTTGTCAAATTATCAATTCACAAATAACCTGTGTGTGTGTGTGTGTGCGTGTGTGTGTGTGTGTGTGTGTGTGTGTGTGTTTTGGGGGTGGGTAGGTGGTGTGTAGGACGCAGATGAGCATTTATTAGGTCACTTTTTTTTTTTCTGTAATGGTTGAAGGAACATAGATCTCAAATTAATTCCCCATCTTGCATATAGTGTTGTTAGTTTTTTTATTAGGCGATCCATGTCACGTATTTCTTAAAAGTTTAGAACTTCCTATGGCTTAACTTTTACCTATTTTTTTCAGAAAGAGCTTGGAATTATTTTGACGCCTCCAACTGGTAAAGAAAGAGCAGAATCCTGGCTTGGACTAGAAACAGTACGCCATTTGCAGATAAAATTTGAAGACCAGACGAGGTATTTTCTTTTAGTACCAGGATTTTGCTGAACTATTTTAATGATTGAGTTGATGCTATATCTGGATAAATGCAACACGATGGAGTACACTTCATATGGTTACTTTGAAAAAATGTTAACCATAAAGTCACACAATTTTTTTGACATAGAGAAGTCGCAAAGCACAGCAGGGTGAAGTGAGAGCAGAATTGTCTGATAATGAGAAAATCATACAGTTGAGATGGGATCACCTGACTAGCAAGCGCATACACACACCAAGCCTTGCCCTTGATTCCATGGGGAATACCATGTATCATATGCTAGTATGGTTTAGCTTGAAATTTTCTTATGATTTCAACATATCAGAAGACGATGTTCAAAATGGTCCATACTGTCATGCATCCTAAGATAGAAAAAGAACATTGCTTTTCGGAGCATTGTAATGAAGCTAAATTATCAGGAGACATGTAAATTAAATGTCGTTAAAATTATCAACTTTTTTGTGCTATGAAGAGATTGTGCATAAAGGAGAGCAAAGAAACAAAAGATTAGATGACGTTTGTTTCACTCTTACATGCGAGGCAGCTATTGAACAAATCCATGTTTAAACTCTTGAAATATGTTTTTTTTACATATAAATGTGCTACATGGTATCTTGTTTAGTCGTTACGGTCAAGCTAGATTCTCGGGCAAAATAGAAATGATCTCCATTATTATTCATGAGCATCTTTCTGACTATGAGAGCCGGTCAATGGAGATTTTGAAAGAAGTGGAATGAGAAAAATAATTTGAGAACCTTTTAGCAGTAGGCTTCTAACAGTTCGTACTTCTATCCTTGTGCAGGCCTGCTTGTGACATTGCAATTTCTGGTCTGGGGTGGATAGCTTTGGAACCAGTTGGCATGCAACTTGAGACTGATTCAAACCATGCCAAAGATGATAGAATGAGGGAATTGCATTTGGCTGTACATGTTCCCAAGCCAGTGGAGATTTTTGTCCGGCCCCCAATGCCTGTTGGTAAAGCAGGTGGAGACTGGTATCATTATCAAGAGTTAACAGAGAAGGAAGAAGAACTGAGACCTAAATGGTTTTATTGATGTTCAATTGTGTAACGTTGTGGTGTATTTTCAATTTTGTTCTACAGATATGATGCTCTTGTCTAATTAAGTAGTCTATTTTATAACTAATCACTCATTTTATGTGGACAGCATATCCATATCCGTGTACCAAATATTCCTGTGGAATATTTGATCATAAAAAATACAGATTAAAATTGCATTATTAGCCAAGATTCATTTACAAGTTCATGTATGACAAAAGTGTTTGTTTGTTCTGTCGGGTCTTGATTAGTGAGAAGAAAACATGACCAGGGGAACGGTGCAGGGCAGACCCCAAAAAAAAAAAAAAAAAATCATCTTCATTATCCAGCAAAGTTTGATGATGATGTTACTTAAAATGACACCGTCAAAGTCGTTAAATTGGCACGAATAAGACTACTCTATTATCACCCGGGTGTCATGGATTCGAAAGAAAGAAACATTCTTGGAGAGAAGGGTGTGTAAAACAAAAACAAGAACAGCATTTCTATGGAGCAGGCAACTGCTAGGAAAAATTCCCCTGGTGGAAAGACAAAATTGAAGAGGACTTTCCAACAGATCGATCAAATGCTAGAGCGGCATGTGGTCGTAGTTCTTGCCAATTTGTGAATTACCTTGCTTGGTATATTTGGTCATACATGGCACATGATTGATGTTAACAGAAACCTATATCCAATGTAGCATGGAAAATCCTGCAATAATAATTCCAACATATTTTTAATTCCGATAAAACTTAAGTATGGAAAGCAAATAAATAAATGGGACAAATCGAAAAGTCAATATCTTCTATTACCGATATCTTTTAAAATTAAGATGTGTGTTTTTCTGCATCAAACAACAAATTATACATAATTAAATAGAAAACAAAAATTCCAAATAATGAGTAAATAACCTCATACATTGCAAAAAGACTGTAGCCAAAAGGAGCTTATGCAATGGTGCAAGAGAGTAGAAAATGTTTAAAACTCGTTGCACAAACAAGTTTTATGGTATCATGTTTTAGGATAAGAACATTTTAAAATAAAAACCAGATAGTTCAGTATTTACTCATTGCACAAACAAGTTTTATGGTATCATGTTTTAGGGTAAGAACATTTAAAAAATAAAAATCAAATAGTTCGGTATTTTCTTCCCGACTCCACCTCTAGCCATTCTTTATCCGGGTGATATCCTGTCCCCATGCACCTTACAGCTAAACTCTATTTCTACATTAATTTCAGTAATCAAATACAAATCAACACCTCCATGATCGTTTCTACCATTCATTATGATTAATTTCGGTAATCAAATACAAATCAACAACTCGATAGCCGTGTCCACACATATTACCACTACTAATCATTATTATCAACATTATCATATCTACTATTACCCGCAACCCAACCCTGATCCTGGCTTAAGTATTGGACCAACACCATTCTTGCCAATATCGACTGCATTATAGCCACCCCTATTATCATCTATCATTACACTACCAACACCACTACCACTGCCATTACTTTTTTTTTTTTTATTTGATAAAACAAGATTGTATATATACCAAGTAATCACGTGATTTTTTTTACATGATATATCAAGAAGATAATATTGAATAAGAAAAGAAATCTAGATAGTCATGTCCAAGAGCCAATATTGTTATAAGGCCGAAATTGTTTTTAAAACTATAAAAAGATGATTAGAGAAGATAAAGAAATGTATCCAGGGATGGTGCCGCATGTTTTTATGATTTTTCTATTGTATTATAGCTAAGCATATGGTCAACTCCAAATCTCAAGTCAATCATTGCATGAATGAAAAATGAAATGAAAAAAAAAAAAAAAAAAAAAAAAAGCATATTATCTTGTCACTCTAAAATTTGAAGATAGAATTTACGAGCTACATTTTGGCATATGTTCAGTACTTTTTTTTGACTGTATCAATAATTTAATCATGAAAATCATGATTAACAGAATAGGTTACGAAAATGACTTTTAAATATATTTAGTTATTTATTAATTTATTCACAAATCATGATATGAATCTTTATATCTATTTAAATAGAAAGATGTAAGGATAAATAACCATTGATTTTTTTACAAATCCTATCAATAATGCATGGAATTATCGATGGCTTATGCTTCTTATTTTTCTTTTCTTATTTATATGCACTTAATGATTGATGAAATATTTTTGTAGTGACTGGTTGCTAACAGCTATTTTGTAACATGAATATTTGAATGTTGGTATAAATAAATTTTTCGACCACTAATTTCAATAACAAACTTTCTCCTGAAATATCCTCTCAACATGCAGGCATCCGAATCTAAGTGAATTTTAAATTAAACAATTCATCAAATATTCTCCTGATACATCTATTTTTTTAGTTTTTGATAATTCTTCTTCATATTTAACTTATGCATGGAACTGCTTTAAATAGTTTTCCTTTTAGACATGATAGTAACTTTATTGGGTAAGGGAGAGAGGTCCATAATTTCTACAATTGATATAAGAAGTTGAGGTCCAAAATTTGTATACAACTTGCATGCTTGTCCCTAAGTATAACATGAGTACTATTATAGGGTGTAAATTATTAAAAGTAGGCATCCCATATGAACTTTTGACTCAAAGAAAATTAGATATTCATAAATAAAATGGTACGTGATTCTACGGATCAATAGTTGTATATTTTAGGATCTAACATTTTTGTTGGCATAGAGTCCCCTTTCGACCGGACGAAGCTACTAGATCACAGGTTCGCTTCCTGATTCACCTGCAAAATAAATTCCTGGCCGGAGTTGCTTCGGCGGGGGACACTCCGATGCCTAAGTCAGAGGCGGGCTCCAGCCACAGAATGAGAAAGATTCTGAGAAGGATGGCGAGAGAAGACTCTGATATATTCAAGAATGTATTATGCCCTTACCTTGAGCGTCCCCTCTTACAGTTATTTATAATGAGTTGTCCGGCCTGTGGCTCAGTTCTCCCTCCTGCGGTTACGATGGGAGAGTTAATCCCTTCCTCTCAATCCGCAATCATGGACGGTTATTACACGGTTCCATCTGGGCTGGAAGCATTACTGCTGGAGTTACGCGCCATGATCGCGTCCTGGAGGTAATCAGGTAGTTGATGGTAACTGCTATTCATCGTGCTTGTGGGGATCTGAGACAGATTGGAGATCTGTCTTCAGACTTCTCTTTTAAGGAAGTCTCTATAGTCGAATTGAAGGGATGTCTTCGTCTTCAGGCCCCTTGAGATAGATCGGGGGTCACATTTTCGGCGTAGATTGGAGGCTCTGTCTTCGCTGTACCTCTGACTTAGGCATCGGAGTATCCCCGCCGGAGCAACTCCGGCCAGGGATTTATTTTGCAGGTGAACCAAGAAGCGAACCTGCGATCCAGTAGCTCCGCTCGGTCGAAAAGGGACTCTGCGCCAATAATTTTAATCTCAAACCTAACTTATTTCTATTATCTTTTGTTGAAAGATCTAATCCATCATTACTATGATAAAAATGAAAAATAAAATAAGGACTTGAAAGATGAATCAAAAATAAAAAAGTAATAATATTTTACTAAATATTAAAAAAATCTAAAAGAATAGAAAATTTAAAGGATCGATATAGACGAAATAAAAATCATAATAAAGAAGTATAATGTATTAGAATAAAAATTAATATTTTACTTACCAATAGAAATTATCTCACAGTGGCTGTATAATTAATATACTAATTGAATACATTATTCTTTTAATTAGATCTCGTTTCACATTGGCATATCCTCTCTCTCCCTATTTCTCTTCCTACGAATTTTTTATTTTATAATATTTTACTTCATTTTCTATCTCATATCGAATTTTATCGCATGCTTACCAAGCTTCTTTGAATTTGAAATAGAGCTAAACAAATACCATAAATAAAATAATTATAAGAAATTAAAAAAATTATAATAAACTAATCATTTTAAAAATGATGTTATATCAGTCATTAACCTTAACATCCTTATATTCTTTAAAATCTTCATCAATCTCTATGAAACCACCTAAGGGTTGCCTATTGATTGCCTCCATCATCGTCCTTTTATTTTTTATAGTTAAGTTTTGTAAAATCATGAATTTTAACTCTTAATACCTAAAAACAAAAAATAAAATATAAATATAATATAATATCATTTATACTAAAAATAAATATTTATTTATACTAAAATTAAAAATAATTATATATAATTTATATTATTTTTGGGCATACATTGCCTTCTTCGTAATACATGGATAGCCATTCTCCATACAAATTTCATGTTCTTTCGTTATTTCAAGCTCCCTCTAATGTTAGTAGTATGGCATCCATATTTATCATATATATTTTTTATTTTAACTATATTTTTCAAACAAACAATCAACTCTTGAGATGTTAATTGGAAACATTGTTGATGCTTAATACTCGAAAATATTCCAATCATAAACTCAACTGATTTTTATTATTAAAGTTAAAACAATATATGATTCTACAAATTAATTATTGTATATTTTAGGATATGATATTTTAATCTCAAAACTAATTCATTTTTATTATCTTTTATTGAAAGATCTGATCCATCGTTACTATGATAAAAATTAATAATCGACTATTTTTTAGATATTATATTCTTCAAGATTCATGCTCAGTCATTTCAAATTAATATTATTCTTTTCATTATGTACCTTAAAATCTTTTTAATTATCCATAAAAATAGTCTATCATCCTTTGTTTTTTTCATCTATGGAACCACTTTATAATTATATATATATGATGGTTTTACATCTTATTCTCTTCATAAAAAACTGCCTATTTAATATATAGCAAATGAAGATCTTAAGGATGAGTATCCTCAATTTTAAATTTTAAAACTCTATATGTGTTTCTTGATTGCTTGTTCACTTTTTCATTCCAAATAACATGATAGGTTTATTAGATTAAATCCTTCAAATAAATAGTAAGTCATTCAGAATAACGAAAAATAAAGCAAGGACTTGAAGGGTGAATCAAAAATAAAAAATGTAATAATATTTTACTTACCATTAAAAAATATTCTAAATGAAGGATAAATATAAAAAATATGAAAAATCAAAAGGTCAATGCAGACAAAATAAAATGATAATAAAATAGTATAATTTATTAAAATAAAAAATAAATATTTAACTTACCAACAAAAATTATCTCACTTTGGCTACATAATTATATACCGATTGAATATATTATTCTTCTAACTAGATCTTGTTTCACTTTAGCATATCCTCTCTCCCCAATTTTTTCCTATAAATTTTTTATTTTATAATATTTTATTTAATTTCTATCTCATATCTAATTTTATTGCATGCTTATCATTTTAAATTTGAAGCAGGACCTGAATAAATATCCTAAATAGAATAATTATAAAAAATTTTAAAAATTATAATAAACTAATCATTTAAAAATGATGCTACATCAGTTATTAACATTCTCATATTCTTTAAAATCTTCATCAACCTCCATGAAACCATCTAAGGGTTGCCTATTGATTGCCTCGATCATCGCCCTTTCATTTTTATAGTTAACTTTTACAAAATTATTAATTTCAACTCTTAATACCTAAAAAAATAAAATATAAATAAAATATAATATCATTTATGCTAAAAATTAATATTTATTTATACTAAAACTATAATAATTATATACAAATTACATTATCTTTAGATATACATTGCCCTCTCTTTATAATATATGGATAGTCACCGTCCATGTAAACTCCATATTTTTTGATATATATATCAAACTCTATCTAATACTAGCAGTATAGCATCTATGTTTATCATAATAAACTTTCTCATGTGGACTACATTTTTCAAATAAACAAACTACCAGCTCTTGAGATACTAATTGAAGACATTGTTAATGCTCAATTCTCGAAAGTGTTATAATTGCAAACCTAACTCAGTTCTATTATCAAAGTTAAAACGGTACATGATTCTGTAGATCAATAGTTGTATATTTTGGAATTTGATATTTTAATCTTAAACTTAACTCATTTTTATTATATATTATTAAAAAATCTAATCCATCATTACTATGATAAAAATTAGTAATCGACTATTTATTAGATATTATATTCTTCAAGATTCCTACTCGGCCATTTTCAAATCAATATCGTATATTCTTTTCATCGTATATCTTTAAACTTTTTCAATTATCTGCAAAAATAGCCCACCATCCTTTACTTTTATGGAACAATCTTATAATTATATATGTGATGGTTTTACACCTTATCATTTTTATTAAAAAACTACCCACCTATTATATAGCGAATGGAAGTATTAAGGATGAGTTTCCTTAATTTTGAATTTCAGAACTCTATGTATATTGTCTTGATTGCTTGTTCTTCTTTTCATTCCAAATAATATGGTAGGTCTATTTATTAAATCCTTCAAATAAATAATAAATGGTGAGTGATTATGATATAACAGAAAATAAAACAAGGACTTTAAGGGTTAATCAAAAATAAAAAGCAATAATATTTTACTTACCATTAAAAAAATTCTAAATAAAGGATAAACCTAAAAAACAAAAATTTTAAAAGATCAATGCAGATAAAATAAAAATTATAATAAAAAAGTATAATATATTAAAATAAAATAAAATATTTTACTTACCAATAGAAACTATTTTATTTTGGCTACATAATTGATATACTAATTGGATATACTATTTTTCTAACTAGATCTCATTTTGCTTTGCATATCCTCTCTCTCTCTCTCTCCATTTCTCTTCCTACAAATTTTTATTTTTATAATATTTTACTCCATTCACTGTCTCATGTCTATTACCAAGCTTCTTTAAATTTGAAATAGAATCTAAATAAATATCCTAAATAAAATAATTATAAGAAATTAAAAGATTATAATAAACTAATCATTTTAAAAATGATGTTATGTCAGTTATTAACCTTTTTGTATTTTTTAAATTTTTATCAACCTCCATGAAATCCTCTAATGATTGCCTGTTGATTGCCTCCACCATTGCCCTTTCATTTTATAGTTAATTTTTACAAAATTATGGATTTCAATTCTTAATACCTAAAATAAAAATATAATATAAATAAATATAATATCATTTATACTAAAATTAATATTTATTTATACTAAAACTAAAATAATTATATATAAATTATATTATCTTTAGGCATTCATCGCCCTCTATTTATAATATATGGATAGTCATTGTCCATAAAAATTCCATATTCTTTGATATATATCAAACCCATCTAATACTAGCAGTATGGTATCCGTGTTTATCATAATATATAATTATATTTTTAAATAAACAATCTACTATCTCTTGAGATGCTAGTTAGAGACATTGTTGATGCTTAATTCTCGAAAGTATTACAATCGCAAACCTAACTCATTTCTATTGTCAAAGTTAAAATGGTATATAGTTATGCAGATCAATAACTATATATTTTAGGATCTAAAATTTTAATCTCAAATTTAACTCATTTCCATTATCTTTTGTTGAAAGATATAATCCATCATTATTATGATAAAAATTGATAATCGGCTATTTCTTAGATATTATATTCTTTAAAATTTTTGCTCAGCTATTTTCAAATCAAAATTATTCTTTTCGTTGTGTACCTTAAAATCTTTTCAATTATCTGCAAAAATAGTCTACCATCATTTGCTTTCTTTTCATTCATTGAACAATTTTATAATTATATATATGATGGTTTTACATCTCATCCTTTCCATAAAAAATTTCTTATCTAATATGTAGTGGATGGAGACCTCAAGGATGAGTATCCTCAATTTTGAATTTTAGAACTCTATATATGTTTCTCGATTGCTTATTCATATTTTCATTCCAAATGATATGATAGGTTTATTAGATTAAATCTTTCAAATAAATGGTGAGTCATTCAGATATAATGAAAAATAAAGCAAGGACTTCAATGGTGAATCAAAAGTAAAAAAGCAATAACATTTTACTTATCATTAAAAAATAAATGAAGGATAAATCTAAAAAAATAGAAAACTCAAAGGGTTAATACAGATAAAATAAAATCATAATAAAAAAGTATAATGTATTAAAATAAAAATAAAAATTTCTCTTACCAATAGAAACTATTCAATTTAGCTACATAATTAATATGTCAATTAGATATATTATTCTTCTAACTATATCCCATTTCATTTTGGTATATCCTCTCTTTCCATATTTCTTTCCTTATAAATTTTTTATTTTATAATATTTTACTTTATTTTTTTCCTGATATCTAATTTTATCGTATACTTACCAAGTTTCTTGGAATCTATAGTATGAACCTAAATAAATACCCTAGATAGAATAATTATAAGAAATCAAAAAGATTATAATAAACTAATTTTTTTAAAAAAAATTATGTTAATTATTAACCTTCTCGTGTTCTTTAAAATCTTCATCAATTTATATGAAAGCACCTAAGGATTGCTTGTTGATTGCCTCCATCAGCAGAATCATCATTCATTTTTATAGTTAACTTTTGCACACCATACAGGATATGGCATGCATTGTGGGAAAGTAGTGTCTAGCATGTTTCGGTTGTTATAGGCACACCCGTTATAAAGTCATACCATGATTGGTAAAGAAGGAAGAGCTAACCGGCATGGCACGTCCTTGTGACAGGGCATCCTTCAGGCGGTGAGTATTGATGGCAGTCACTCCTAGAGCATATGCGATTGGAACAAACGAGGATAGACCTAGTAACGATTGATATCCAAGCAAAAGTTGGTAAACGCGTAGCTTAATATCTAGATGATGAGGTATGAGAAGTGGCCTGGTTGTCTAGGTTGGTTGATGCATGTCTAGCATGGATTAGGGTTTTGGTATCATGCTAGACCAACCAAATCATGATGTATCATCAAACTATTAATTTTATTTATGCTAATATTTACATATATTTGGACCATATATAATAAATTTAAATATTTTTACATATTTTGTATCTTAAAATTAATTAATTTGTTTTTTTAATAAATTAGTAGCATCCAATTAATACAATCAACTTCATCTTTTTAATTTTCTAATATTTTTCATTGTATATAATTAATCTAAAAATATGTATTCTATGTTTAAATATAAATTCTTAAAATCTATCTAAAAATATTTCAAAAAATTCATTGTTAAAATACAATATCTAGGCCTAAAAATGTAACGAAATATCAAATATCATAATAAACTTAGACATGCTAGTCAAGCAAAGTTTTTTAGATAGTTATTTTGTCTCGAACTCTAATAAAATTTAATAAATTTGAAATTTAAAATTTAAATTTATTCAAATTGAAATAAATTTGAGATTTACTACTTGGATATCCGTTACCAAGCTTGATTATATATAATAATAATAATAATAATAATAATAATATTAATAATAATAATAATAATAATTTTAAGGATGGTTAAAATTCAATTTAACCATCTTTTTTAATCCAATGCATCACTCATATTTATTTTTTAAATTAATACATTAAAAGTTTTACGATATAAATAACCAACACCAAACCCCACCACCATGTAAGCTTCCTAATTTAGCCATCTAAAAGCTTCCCACCCGATTCGGACATGCGAGAATAGAAAAAAATATCAAATCTCTTAAGTTAAATTTGATGCATTGCCAAACAATCTTGAAAGGAAATGTAAATTGCTAGTAATATGGATTACCGGCAATATTGATTATGAATAATACATGGATTATTATATTTGATATATACATGTATTATTACATAATATAAAATTAAAATTTTAAAATATTTCTAAATTAAATATATATTTTATTTATAAAATATAGTTTTTATATTTTATCTATTTATTAAAATATATTTTTTATATTTTATATTAAAAATATAAAAAATATTTTATATATTATACTTTTATATAAAAATAAAAATTTTATATTAATTAAATTTAATATATTAAATTTAATATTATAATATATAATATAATATAATATTAATATATATTATATTATTAAATATATTATATAGAACGGAAAAGGAAGGAAGAAAGAGAAGATAATTTAGTAATCTAGATTATTAAAAAATGGTAATACGGATTACCATTCTTTTTAAAGATAATTCAAATTACGAATCAAAAATAATTTAAATTACTGGACATGATAGACCGTTATTTAAAAAAAATATATTAAAATATATAATTTTTTTTAAATTATCAGTAATCTAAGTAAATTGTCTATTATCAAATACAATCTTATATATAAATCGGGTAAGATCCTGAACCGTCTAAGCTTTCCAAGTTGGCTGCCCCAACCTCTCACCCGATTGCTAAGCCTACCTATTGGCCGCTCCGAGCCTCCCACCCGACTCAGTCTCCTGAGGACGGAAAAATGAAGTAGAAAACGGAACGAATTGGAACGTAAGTCCTTTTCCCGCATTGGTGCTCTCTCTCTCTCTCTCTCGTGCTCATTCTGTCGAGAAGGAGAGGATTCGAGGGCGATTGAAGTTGGCGAGGCAGAATCGAGTGGAGGGGGCTCGGAGGGCGAAGGGCGGCGAGGAGGACGGGACGGTGGACTCGGTGACATGACGTGAATTTTATTTGGTTTTTTATAATACCCGCGCCATATGATTTTTGTTCGACTTTATTATCATTATTTTAAAATTTTATAGTTTGACGTGGAGGATTCGAAGCTCGACACGTGGTGCTCTGGGAGAAAGTCCTGGACTCCCTTTACCCTCTTATATTCTATATAAAACTTGCATAAATAGATAGGCGTCGGCGATTTCATCGGCTCTAATTTGCTGTCTTCCATCTCAGAGTCGTTCTCTCTGTCTCCCGAGTTTAGAAAGCGGAACCCGTTCCAGCCCGGTCGGGCGGGTTGACCCTGCCTCCGCTCGGGGGAAGGGAAAGCGTGATGCCGCGAGACCGAGGGGAGCCTCCGGCCGTCCGCATCTACACCGTCTGCGACGAGTCCAGGTGGAACCACAGCCTCTCTCTTTCTCCCTCCCCGAACCCTAACCGTCGATCTCTGTTTCTATCAAAATTATAGGCCTGTAGATTCTTATTTCAATTGTTTTCTGCACCTCTTTTGTATTTTTAAAGAACGATCTTCTTGTACCAAAAGAAGAACGAAAAAAAAAAATTATATTTTTAAAAATCTTTAATGGCACCATTTTGAAGGTCCATGGAATTTTCTGACTTCAATAAGGTTCTGCAGGTATTTAATAGTGAGAAACGTGCCGGCATTAGGATGCGGCGACGAGCTGTCGAAGTTGTTCGGATCATATGGAGAGATTGAAGAGTGAGTTGTTTTTCTCCTTTTGTGTTGCGTAATCCGTCGTAGAGGAGGAAAATTTCTTGCATGTGTTGATGTTACAATCACTCAAATTTAGTTCAATCATACTTTTCTGGGGCTTGCCAAATCTATGATTTCGCAATGCAGCATGGGCAGTGAGGTTTAACAATTTTGTTTAGGTATCAAATTCAATCTAACTGTTTGGGTACTCTAGTGTTTCAAGACTTCAGAGTAAGGTTTCGCAATATGGTCTGTGGATGATGTTCTTGAAGGGTGGAGATACTATAGTTAACACCCCAATGCCAGAGTAAAAAAATAATATACCATGAGCTTTGGAAAACTTTCCAGAACTCATTCAGAGGCTCATCCTCGGTCCTGTCCCATCCTCTTTTCCTCCTTTCTCATCACTTTTTTGCCAACAAGGTAGTTCCCTCCTTGTCTCCATGGCATCGAACTAAAATCTACTTAGCTGCGGCCTTCTGCCAGCAGAGAGGCAATGGCCACAACTTTGGTGTTCGATGACGCCAATACTTCAGCCATGCCCTACCTCTAGGCTAACCGAAGCTGTGTCTGTGCCTCATTTGCAGCCTATATCAGGCTTTATCCGTTGGCCATTGCTGGCCCAAATGAACCTGTGGCTATGCACCCTCGCTGGCTTTGCGCCCATGCAATGCCATCCAAACTAGCTCCAATACACCACCCTTGGCATCCATCCCTGCCCCAACCCCCCTCATCCCACTCAGCCACCTCCACGATTGTCAGCTCGGCCATCCTCTCCACTGTCAACTTCTACTTTCATTATCACCTGCCACGACCAATGTCACCATCTCCATTTCCTTAACCACCATTAGCACCACCACCTTCACCTCTACAATCAACTACTCCTATAATGGATTAGAGAGAGAGAGAGAGAGAGAGAGAGAGAGAGAGAGAGAGAGAGAGAGAGAGAGAGAGAGAGATTTTTGATGAATTTGTTAAATATTTGTTTCATGATCTTTATAATAGATATTAAATTTTGATTACAGAAAATTTTCCTATAAAATCTTCAATGAACATCCGAACACTGAAATAGGGTGTATACTGGAGTATATTTTTGTTAGGCCTAAGCCTAAAGTAAAATAGTTCAGTATTTTTTTTTGACTGTACTGCTGTCAGCTTGAAACTAATTTAGAGTGTAATAAAACTGATTAGAGTTTGAAAATGATAGAAATAACAGAAGTTGTAAAAACATATGTTTTCAGACTTCCATTGCAAAACTATTTTCAAAAATACAAAAATTAAATACAAAGGAAAATACAAAAAGTTCTGAAAAGAGAAGTAACAAAAAGAAAGACCCAACAAAAAATAGAGTACAGATCCTTTTAGAGTGTAATTTATTGTTTGATAGATTATGAAGGATAAATTCTTGTCAAACATTGGAAATCTGGCTTCTGTATCTTCAACTCAAATATGAGTGTAACGATACGTTGCTTTTTACTGTGTTGAAATTTAAGAAATCCACAATCTCTTGATATGTTCTTGATATAGTGACAAACTATTATGAGGTGCTTAATTTATACATTAAATTTATTCCCTAAAATTTGGTGAGTTCATTAATCACAAACAAGATTTTGCATATTTGTATGAAGAAAGATAACAGTTGAAAACTTTTACCTTTCCCATAAATTTCTTGAAACCAACTATCTTAATGCATCCAAACTTTCACAAGACTTTCAAAATGTAATGTTGTCATAAGGAACACACACTTCTCAAAGGTATTATTTATACCGCCAAGGTGGTAGCTCAGTCGGTATTGGTTGTAGTTCCATCATCCTCACATCTAAGGTTCGAGCTGAGACGGAGTCGATTAAATAAAGGGATTTATCTTGGATGCCTGAACGGAGGTGTGTGGGATTGGCTATTAGACCGGTTGATGTCTTGGTGGGGCTAGGATGATGTACTCACCATACCACTTGAATGTGGTGGGGAATGGTTGAGCCATCTTTATTGTCATCATGCATCGAATATTCTCCAGCCCTTACGGTCACGCCCAAAGGGGGTAGCTATATTGGTGGCGCCGCCCCCTCTCACTCCTATTGCTTATCAAAAAAAAAAGGGTAATATTTATGACCTTAGTTCCTCCCTCCTTTCTTTAAACTCAGGTAAATGGAAAAATAGCCAAAATAACACTAATTACCAAGGTATGTTGTTGATTGATTCTAGCTGAAAATAAGATACTGAAGCAAAACAAAGCCATAGTAGATAAGCTAGAAAAGTAGCTTTTACATTCAAGAAAAACTGCTTCGAAAGGAAATCCTAGTTGGTGGAATTTCTAGACTAAATGGAGAATCAGTGAGAATGAGGACATGGTTTGAGCACTTCATAGATGATTGGAAAGAATCTAGGAGTTGACCTGGGACACGTCGTATTAATAGGCCATAAATAAGGCCTTTTGCCTGCCCAAATGGGTTGCGTCTGAATAGCAATTCAAGGTCAAGAAATCTTCTTCTTTGATCTGACTTTTTTCAGCCAGTGACTGAACGTTGCCTCTAAGGAATTGTAAAACATTCATGGCATACACTAGCAGGCATGAAGGTGTGGTGGTTATTTTAAAGCAGAAAGTGCTGGGTACTTTTCTATGGCCAGTTGGCCAGCAAAAATGATACATAAGTTTACTCCAAAAGCTCCATGGAGAGAGAGATGGATGGATAGAAACAAAATTATGCACTAATGAATGCAGAGAACATAAAAGTGACAGATTACTCACTCCACTGCAGGCTACCACTAGGTCTTGTTTCTAAATCCTTGATGTCATTCATTTATCATGTTTGAACATTTCCAAAGACATTTGGGCATACCTATGCATTCACAGATGAAACATGTAAAGGTAACATGCATATGTATATACATACTAACAATAGACCTGAATTTGAACATAAGCTTCTAATTTCAGGTTTGCAAAGCGAAAACTGGATGAGTCTGTTTTTCTCGGAAACCAATTACAAGTTTCATATGCACCTCAGTTCGAGAGTCTATTGGATACAAAGGAGAAACTGGAGGGCAGGAGAAAGGAAGTCCTAGGACGAATAAAATGTGAGTTTTCATTTTATTGCATGCAAGGTCCTAGCATCCCTTTTACTTCATAACAATTTAAGTTTTTTTCTCTTAGGTTTGCGCCTAATGCCTTATCCTTGTTTCTGCAGCTGGGAAAATGGCATCAAGCTCTCAACTTTCCAATTATTCGCAACCCTAGAGACGACTTATCAGCATTTGCCAATTCAGGCACCATCAGCATCAAATAGTTTAGAGCTGCAGATAAGCCCTAAGCAGAGGTAAACGGTAACATTTATTTCAGAGCTTATGAAAGGGAGTAATAGTATGATTGGCATGCTATTGTGCCAGAGTACATAAGCCTGCTGTAGTGATTGATAACCATGTAGATAACTACTGGTGTTCACTAGTTCTGCAGCTTACTCTATATTTTTTTAGTGCTCTTAAAGAGAGTTCTCCATAAACGAACTATTAGCTTTGTTATTCTTGGATTGCATGGCATCCTTGCTTGATTGTTTTGATGCTTTCCCTCTCCAGGAACTATTCTAAGGCCAGTCAAAATTCTAGCAAAGTTGATTTTATCAGCCATGTGTCCTCTAATAAGGTATGTTTTGCTCTATATTTTTAGCTTTTACAGTTGTTGCTACTAGCCAAACATGGCATCATTCTAATGCCAAATACAATATCTATAGTTCATTATGTTTCTTAGCAATCTAAGTTGTCCTTCTTTGATCAAAATTGAAATAGTAGATTTTGCTGTAATGTTATCTGTGATGAGGTGGAAGTATGCAACAGATACAAGCATGGTTGTAATGTGTCTATGATTTCAAAATTTTGTCTAGGTGGTAACTTTCTTATGCTGATTGCAGGAATATTTTTCATCAGCATCAATGAATGAGACTGTTAGATTGGTCAGAGAGAAGCTGGATAAGGTGAACCATCACTCGTATGATTTTCTTCATCCATTTTCAGTTTCCTAAAACTTGCCCATTTTAAACTCCTCGGAATCCTATTGTATTTTAGATACATTCTAGCAGCGAAGCTGCACCAGCATCCAAGAGAGCACGGGTGGACAACAGAAGAAGAATTTGATGTTTGAAAGCCTAGCAAGGTTGTAATCCTAAACTGTCCTCTTGAATTTGTTCCATTCTTGCCATATTATGCAATAATAGCTGATCATGAACTTAGCAGTCATTATAATAAAAGCAGTTCATATTTTTATTAATTGGATTTTTACCTTTTAAAGTCTTATTTTATTATTATGTAAAGTACTTTGATCATGGTGTTTAAAGGATTCTTTTTTGTCAGGTAACCCAGCTGGAATCCTCGGGCCGCATTTGTTATTGCAATAATCATATGCTGATTGTGTCTGTCAACTCACTTTCAGAAAAGGGAAATATTTTTCCAAATGTCAACTGTCATAGCACTAGACTATTGAGTTGTGCTTAGAATAAGGTAGTCCTGTTGTGATGGGTTTGTTGAATCCAAAGTCTGGTCAGGCGATGATAAGAACTGTACTATTTTCACGTGTATGTTAGCTTCTTCATCAGGGCATCAGGTTGTGCATGCTGTTCTCTCATGCTAAGGTATGCTCCTCCTTGTCCTTGTCGGTTGGCTTCCTCTGTACATTATGTCCGCCGAGGCACTGGGTTCTCTTTAGTCTTTACGCCCTTTTTCTACACCATCTTTGTTCCCTTGGATGCCTCCACCGTGTTGTGTGAGGAAGGTAATCTCTGTTGGTTTTGTGAGAGATGGTGGTGGTGGGGCTTCATTGTTTGCTATTGACTTGGGGCTGAAACTCGATGGGATACGGAGTGAATATTAATATATTTATATATTATATTTATATTTATTTTATTTGATGAATATAATATATATGGATATTAAATAGGTATAAAATTTATATTTATATTTATTTAATCAAATATGTATACAAGTCAAATAATTAGATATTATGGTTATGAAGTTAAAGATAGTACTATATAAAAAATAAATTAAGTTAATAATATAATAATATATTTATATATTTTTTATAAAATTAAATAAGATTATATATAGAATCAGATATTTAGATATTTAGATATTGATCAAATAGTTATTTATTTATATCTATATCTATTTATTTTACGGATATGAATATATATAAAGATATTAATTGAATATTTAAATTTTTGTTCATAAATTTGGATATAAAATTGGATCTGGTTTGATATTATTTGTATTATTTTTATGCCTATATTAGCTATTTATGGAGTGATAATCTTGTTTTAGTTTGTTATAGTGGCCATGTTTATTCAGAGATTTGATTGTATTTGCTCTCATAAAAAGTTTGATTGCATCACTCATCATAGTTGTTGGCCAAACTTTATCATGTGTAAACCTTAATGATTTTTTTTTTCTTGAGGTCATTAAAGGGGATTGACTTATGATCTACTATTTGTTTAACCTACTGATCTCGGGTTACCTCCCCTATGATCTTATTTATGATCGATAGGCAATTGCATTAGGTTAACTATTTATTCATTAACAAAGGTTCTATTACATAGTTCGCTTCAGCGATAGGTGAGCTCTGTCTTGATATTTGTGCTTATCTCATTGTTCTTTCAGGGATTTCTTCAAATAGGTTCTAAGCGAATGGTAGAGGAGGGTGACAATCGCAAGGGTGGTGACCAGGGGTCTTCCGACTCTGTCGACGATGATTGTTTGTGGGCATGAGTAATTCAGGAAGCATCATGCAAACCCTTTTGGACAATACATAAGATTTCCGAGGAGATTGACGAGCTGTAGTGCTATTTCACTAAGGTGCTCGAGCTTGTAGTGCTATTTCACTAAGGTGCTCGAGCTTCTTGAGATGATGATGGAGGACTCTTGCCATTAGTGGGAGAATCAGGCGGTGTTCGTGAAGAGCTTGGGATAGAGGGTCCCGGCGGAATGGGTTGCTAGGGAAGTTAAAACGAGGATCAAGCTTGAGTATGAACTTGAGGATTTTTCTATTGTTTGAAGATCATCTTATCCTTCGCTATAAGGAGTGTGCTATAGTGAGGAAGGGAGTCCTTAGTTTGTGGTTGGACAACTCTTAACTATGGAGCCTTGGAAACTTGACTTTGTATCTAGTTGTCAGCCTATTCAGAAGATTGTTGTTTGGTTGAGATTGCCAGGGCTTCCATTGGAGTTTTGGTTGTTGATGGCAATCTCCACCATTATGGCGGAGGCAGGGAAGACAATGGCTATAGACAATTTCATAGATCTTTCGAGGAAGATCGGGTATGCTCGTGTTATAGTGGAGATCGATGCTGGTAAACTGTTGAAACCTGGTGTCCTGATACAAGAAAAGAAGGGTACCTTTTAGCAATAGTTTGTCTATGAAAATCTTTCGATTGTATGCTACCATTATGAGAGATTAGAGTACTTGGATGATGGCTACTAATTCTCGGAAGGAGACCCCTTATCAGACAACAATGACTGCTCTATTCTCCTTGAAAACTTTGTGGCCGTAAGCAGTGAAGCTGCGTCGGATGCTTCGACCCCTCTGGTGGCGGAGGGGAAGAGTGGAGATGGGGGTGGCCGACCCAGGCTAGGACCGCGGTCGGTGACATCTCGGATCAAACAACTGCGAGCGCCTAGAGCTCCAACAAAGGGGAGAAGGGACCTGGAGAAAGAAAAGAAGCATTGCCTAGAGTCTTCGGCCCTTACTCATCCTCTCCACCTTTGATCTCTCCAAGGAACAACTCGTCTTTCCCGAACTCACCACCGGACTTGGACAGCTGGTAGAAATCAACTAAGGTGGCTCGTCAATGGTCACCGGGGGCTTGCTCATGGGAGCTCATAGGAGAAGACTCTGCAACAGGCTTTGTTTTTGGTGCCCTTGGCCCACTGGGAGATGGTAGGGATCTGGGCCTTGCAGAAGAGCCCAGCTTGCATGACTTGGTCATGTCTGATCCATGTGTGCAGCCTTTGAAGAGAGCCTATAGCCCATCGAAGATGCCTAAATCCAGCTCTTCGGGTCTCTCGCTTACCAAAGATCCTTCACCTCCTGTCGTGTCTGCCATTGAACAGGTTAGCTCTCTCTCTCTCTCTCCTTATATGACTGGGGATTTGGTGGATGGGGGATGCAAGGGTGTTGTTGTCTCTCTTGGCTAAAGGGGCCTCTGACTCTGGGGTGGGGTCTTCTGCTGTGTCTGGCCATTGTCCTACCAAGACTTCGGTTGATGAAGAGAGGAAGGGGCATGCTGATGCTGGTTCGATGATCTGTGGTGGGGAAGACATGAGTCTGGCTGGAGGGGGGTCTAAGTCTTCAGTATCTGCTACAGAAGGCTTGCATGTGTTACCTTCAACTTTGATGGCTCTGCCGAAGGTAGGGGTGACTCGGGGGAGAATACTTGTCCTTGCCCAAAGGTCAGTGATGTTGCGGGAGAAGATCGAAGAGGTAGGGAGGTTATCTTGTTGGCTCTGGTTGGGTCGAGGGTGAGTGGGAAGCAATCCGGGTCTGCTTGTCTGTTGGCTCGGCCCTCCAGTAGGGATAGAGTTTCCTCTCCATCCCAGGTAGCTCCGATCAAGTTGGCAGATCGCCCGGGGTGTACTGATCCTCCGGTCAATCAATTGGATGACTTTCTTGGGGTCAAGGATTTTGAACGTGTTCATGATGGGGTTATAGGCCAATTGAAGAAAGCCTTGTTTGCCACTAGAGAGTCAGGGGTTTCGATGAATTTATAGGATGACTGCTTGGAGGCTGTTAGAGTGCACAAAGGCAAAGCAAAACTGAAATAGTGTAGTCCCATGAAGGTCTTAGTTTGGAATGTTCAAGAGATGGGGAAACCTTCATTCCATTCTAATTTTCGAAGGTTGGGGCAATTGTATCATCCCAATTTATATATTCTTCTTGAGACTAGACTTGATGGTTCCAGTTTGGAACATGTTCGTCGTCGCTTCCCAGTCAATTGGGTTTCTATGCAATTGAATCACAAGGATTGTCGGGAGGGATTATTGTTGTTTGGGATCATGGAGTTGCTAGAGTATATGTGTTTCATCGTTGCTCTCAGCGTGTGGCAATTATTATTACTGAGTCCAATAGGCATACTTGGCTCTTGTCGGGGGTCTATACTAGTACGGATTACATGGAGCGGAGGAACCTTTAGGAAGAGGTTACGATTTTGGTGGATCAGGTATTCCTACTGTTGTGGCAGGGGAATTTAATTATTTCCAACGGCCTGAGGACAAGAGAGGTGGTAGATCTTTTGTTGAGGATACTGGCTCCAGGAAATTTAGGCACTTCTTGCAATCAAATGGCTTGGTAGACCTTGGGTTTGTTGGCCCTCATTTTACCTGGTATAATAATCTCTTAGGGGGGCTAGGGTTTGGGAGAGAATTGATAAAATTTTTGTGACACCGAGCTAGATTCAATGGCACTTTGCACATTTAGTAAGGCATCTTGCTAGAATCAGTTTGGATCATTGTCCAGTGTTCCTTTCTATTGATTTCTCCATCTCCTGTCATCCTCCCTTCAGGTTTGAGAAGTTTTAGTTGGCCTATCTTTGCTCTTGGAAGATTGTGAGGAGGTATGGAGGATGCCTGTTCGTGGGGATGCTAGATATTGGATTTCTCGTAGATTGGAGTTAGTTAAGAGGGGATGCTAGATATTGGATTTCTCGTAGATTGGAGTTAGTTAAGAGGCGCCTACTTTGCTAGAACAGGGTGGAGGTGGGCAACATCTTCTCTAGATTGGTAGCTATGGAGAAATCTATCCTTGATCTCCAGGAGCGGGAAGAGAGGAAAGGGGATTTGGCGGAGCATGATATGATCACTTTATGGAGTCAGTTGTCTACTCATCAGTTCCTTTTTTGTCAGTAAGAGGCTTTCTATGGACAAAAATCTAGAATACAGTGGATCAAGGGGACAGGAATACCCAGTTCTTTCACCAGGCCACTGTTGTGCGGAGGCATAGGAACTGCATCAGAGCTTTATGAACTACTAAGGGGCTCTGAATGGAGGATGATGATGATATCAGATAGGAGATCACTCACTTTTTCAGGTCTAGGTGGACAGTTCTTATCGGAGGCCCTACTACATATGATCCTCCACCGTTGGTCATGGTATATGAATGGGAGAAGATAAAACTCCCGGCCTTGATGGGTTCTCATCATGCCTGTTTCTAAGGATGAGGTTCGAAATGTTTTTTGGTCCATGGCAGAAGATAAAACTCATGGTCCTGATGGGTTCTTTCCTATTTTCTTTAGGCATTTATGGTGTATTGTCCAAGGTAATGTGGTTGCTACAGTTCGGGAGATTTTTTATTTTGGACAGGATGCCTAAATCTTGGAAGCAAACTTTTGTCACTCTCATCTTTAAATGTTATGATGTTTGTGAGCCCGACCACTTTAGGCCTATAAGTTTGTGCAACATCCTTTATAAAATCTGTGCTAAGCTCATTGTTAATAGGATTAAGCCTATTCTCCCACGTTTTATTAGTCCATAGTAGGGGGCTTTTATGGGAGGTAGTCTATTTCTGACAATATTCTTATCATTTAGAAATTTATGCATGATCTCTGGAGGGCCTCTATCTATCATAATTTGATGGCTATCAAGCTTGATATGGAGCGGGCCTATGACTACATGCATTGGTGGTTTTTGGAGAAGGCATTGATGGACTTTGACTTTCATCGTTGTTGGATCTCCTGGGTTCTGGCTTGTATTGTCAGACCTTCCTTTGCCATCCTTATTAATGGTACTTTTTCAGATTTCTTCTCTTTTAATGTCGGCCTATGGCAAGGTTATCCTTTTTTCTCATACATGTTCATTATTTGTGCTGATACTTTATTGCGAGCTTTGCGGATAGCAGTCCAGGGGTCGGATCTTCATTTATATGTCCTTGCTCCTGATGCTCACCTGATCTCGTATCTTTTATTTACAGATGATTGTTTGCTCTTGGGGCATGCCATTGCTCTCTGTGCTATAGGCTTTAGGAGGATTATGGAAGACTACTATCTATCTTCTGGCTACAGGGTTAATCTGCTTAAATCTGAGGTTCACTTTAATTCGAAGACTCCAGCCCAACTTCGGTGCTTGATTCGGGATATCCTTGAGATTGCTGAGCATGGGGGTGCACTTTAGTATCTTGGGATTCGGATTACCAGGGAAAGATTGTTAAAGGCTGATTGTGGCCGAGCCATAAAGGCAGTACAGGACAGGATAGAGGGTTGGTAGGAAAGAGCCCTCTCTTTAATGGATAGGATCACTTTGATCACGTCAGTCCTTACATCTTTACCTGTTTACATGCACTCTAATGTTATCATTTCCAAATATGTGATACTCAAGGTGGAGCAATTTATCCATACTTTCCTTTGGGGTTCTGCTTCTAGAGGTTAAGGTGTTCATCTTCTTGGTTGGCATGTGGTGTATTAGCCTGTTGGGGATGGGGGTCTCGGCATTCACTCTCTTGTTGCAAGGAAGGAAGTACTATTGGCTAGACATGTTGCTAGATTTCTTTTATGTCCTGATAGCATGTGGCCTTGATGATGAAGTGTTGGCTTTGGCTCCTTAATTTTGATGATTAACAAAAGGTTGAGTATATGTTTGGACTAATGTTTCATCTCAAGATAAAGTTTCAGGACTTAGGTTATTCAAAAAGAGTATCAAGAGTACAATGATGAAACCAAGCTTGCCTGATTTGGGAAAGAGCTCTTCTACCTTGAACAAGATCAAATTTCTCATATTGGACCTTCTTGTTAAGAAGTAATTGACAAAAGAAACAAAGGCTTAGAGAAACTCAAGCATGGCACGCACCTCTCTAGAGTTTCAGAAAAATTCAGACCAGAGGTCGACCATCAGAGGTCGACACCTTGCCAAAGGTCGACCACCAGAGGTCGACTCATGAAGAAAAGAAAAGTTCAGCAAGGCCGGCATGGCAAAATTTCAGTGGCACGCTCCAGAGGTCGACCACCAGAGGTCAACACCTGTCCAGAGGTCGACACCAGAGGTCGACTCATTGCCTGAGATTTCAAACTGGGCAGAACTATGGTTTTCTAGATTTTTGCCTAAGATAAACTGGAGGTCGACACTTGATCCAGAGGTCGACTCATGAGGTCGACTCATGGCATAACGGCTAGTTTTTCTAAACTTTTGATTTGATTTCTAACGGCCATAAACGGCCATATTTTGATTCTAACGGTCTTGTGGAGTTGTTTCAGCTTGAATGAGGTATTTAACCTCCACCTAACTTCAAAAAAGACAAGGAGACAAAGTGAAAAAGAATAGAGTGAAAGTACAAAGCCTTCGATCAATTCCAAGCCAAAAAGAGTGGGAAAACCAAGAGATTCCTTAGCCAAAAGCTTACCATCTTTGAGGAATCCAACTTTCAAGTATTTGGCATTTAGTGAGGTCCAAGATTCCAAGAGAAAGGCTTGAAGAGTCTCCATCAAGAGCTACATCGAATTTTTTTTGCTCAAAAGGAGTTTGTTTTGATTTATTCATTGTCTTCATATTCTTTTTGTCTTAGGCTAGTTTCAAGGGAATTTGAAACTAGTGTGAGGTTTGTTGGTGAGCCAATTGACAAAACCAACTAGGGTTGCTTGTAAGCCCGAAGCCAAAACAAGTGAGTGAGGTTTGTTGGTGAGCCAATTGATAAAACCAACTAGGGTTGCTTGTAAGCCCGAAGCCAAAACAAGTGTGTAAGGTTTGACTTGTGAGCCTGGTAAAACAAGTCGGCTGTAATCTAGAAAAGATTATAGTGGAAATTCCCAAGTGGAGCTTGGGGAGTGGATGTAGGTGCTAGGTGCACCGAACCACTATACTTCTTGTGTGTTTGCATTGCTTTACTCTCTATCTTCTTTTGCTCTTTAATTGTTGTTTTATTTCATTGCTTCCGTTGCACAATTACTTAAGCACTATCACTCTTCACCTTTGAACTTGATAGCACATATATTGCTTTAATTTTTTAAAATACCCAATTCACTCCCCCTCTTGGGCACCATATCTGGGCAACAAGTGGTATTAGAGCACCGGTACTCTCTTGTAGGTCCAACGATCTTGAGTGAAAGATCATGGCCGCCCCAATTGGAATGGGTGTAGTTGAAGGACAAGCATCAAATCATCCTCCTTTCTTTAATGGTACAAACTACACATACTGGAAAACTCGTATGCGCATTTATTTACAAGCTGTAGATTATCATATATGGAGAGTAATTACTAAAGGGCCTCATCAGCCCACTCACTTGGTTAATGGCATTATCACCCCAAAATCTGAAGAAGAATGGGATGACAATGACATCAAACAAGTTGAGTTAAATGCTAAGGCGATGAATTTGCTATTCTGTGCACTTGACCCTAGTGAATTTAACAGAATATCAAATTGTATTTCCGCCAAAGAAATTTGGGATACACTTGAGGTTACCCATGAGGGTACACACCAAGTGAAGACCACAAAGGTGAACATGCTCATTCATACGTATGAGATGTTCAGGATGGAACCAACTGAAAGTATAAGTGAAATGTATACTAGATTTATCAATATAGTAAATGGTATGAGGAGTTTGGGAAAAATTATATCTAATGGTGAACTGGTTAACAAACTTCTCAAGTCTCTTCCGGCTTCATGGGATGCGAAAGTAACAGCCATAGAAGAAGCCAAGGATGTCAATACTCTACCTCTTGAGCAGCTTCTTGGATCACTGATGACTTACGAGCTTTCACTAAAGCAGAAGACAGTGGACAATGACAAGAAAAAGAAAGCCATAGCCTTCAAGTCCACTACAAAGGAAGAGTCAAGTGATGAATCAGAAGAAGAAGCTGATGATGATGAGACAGTCCTCATTACAAGAAAATTCAAAAGATTCATGAGAAAGAAGAAGGGCTTCTACAAGAAAAAGCCACAAAAAGGTGATCATAATAAGGATAAAGAGAAAGAAAAAGAAAGGGATTCACCCATCCGCTTCGAGTGCAAGAAGCCTGGACATTATAAAACGGATTGCCCTTTGCTTAAAAAGAGTCGAAGGATGTTGAGAAAGAAAGCCATGATGGCTACCTGGAGTAAGAGTGAGGACTCCAGCAGTGATGAAGAGCAGCAGGTAGTCGCCAACCTGTGTTTCATGGCCAATGAAGATAATGAGGTAAATTCTGAACCTGAAATTGAATTTACTTTCAATGAATTGCATGATGCTTTTGATGATTTAGTTATGGAATATGAAAAATTAAAACTGAAAAATAAGAAATTAAGAAAGCTAAATCTTGAGCTTACCAAAAATTCAGAAAAGTTTTCAACTGAAATTGAAGATTTAATTCAAGAAAACAAGAAATTAACTAAACATGTAAAGACCTTGAAAAATGATAAGGATAATCTTTTAAAAGAAAATGATTCTTTGAAAAATAATAGAAGTCTTAAACTAATGAGAAAATTGAAAAACAAAACAAAGAACTATTGCTTCAAAACAAGAATTACAAAGAAGAGTTAGAAAAAGTAAAACCTTTTGTAGAAAAGTTTACTTTTAGTTCAGAAAAATTAAGTATGCTTTTAAATAGTCAACATGCAGTGTTTAACAAAGCTGGACTTGGATTTAAGCCACACAATCAGCAAAAACTTTACAAAAACTTTTTCATACCTGCATCTTCTAATATTACCTGCTATGCATATGGTAAGTTAGGACATAAATCATATATTTGTAATAGAAGAAAATTAAATACCTTTGGAAAGATTTGGGTTCCAAAAGGAACCAATTTGACTAACCCTAAAGGACCCAAGATGACTTGGGTACCTAAAGTTTCAACTTGATTAATTTTTGCTGGTGTGCCTTGCAACCAAAAATAAAAGAAGAATGTGGTATCTGGATAGTGGTTGCTCAAGGCACATGACTGGGGATGTGAAGCAATTCTCATTACTAGCAGCTATTGATGGTGGAAACGTTACTTTTGGTGATAATGGAAAAGGCAAAATCGTCGGAATTGGTAAAATCCATATCACCCCTAATGCTTATATAGATAATGTATTATTTGTTGATGGCTTGAAGCATAATCTTTTTAGCATTAGTCAGTTTTGTGATAAGGGTTTTAAAGTAATTTTTGAATCATCTTTGTGCATGGTATCTAGTCTAGATGTCGATGGCATCAAGTTCACTGGTCATAGGCATGGAAACATTTACATGGTTGATCTTGATGATCTAGCCATGGAAAGTGGTCAATGCCTAGTGGCTAGGAAGCCAAGGCAAGTGAAACTAGTTGGCTTTGGCATCGTAGGCTAGGGCATGCTAGTATGCAGTTGATTTCAAAATTAAGCAAAAGAATCTTGTAAAAGAATTACCAAAACTCACATTTGAAAAAGATAAGATTTATGCTGCATGTCAATTTGGAAAACAAACTAAATCTACTTTTAAACCTAAAGGAGTAGTATCTACTACTAGACCCCTTGAATTATTGCATATGGACCTCTTTGGACCAACTAGAACATCTAGTTTGGGAGGTAAAAAATATGGGCTAGTAATTGTAGATGATTACTCACGATTTACTTGGGTAATGTTTTTAGCTCATAAAGATGAAACATTTTCAGCTTTTGTTAAATTTCATAAAAGGGTTTCAAATGAAAAAGATCTCACTATTGTTTCTTTGCGTAGTCATCATGGAACTGAATTTGACAATCATGATTTTGAAGCTTTTTGTAATGAAAATGGCATTAGTCATAATTTTTCTGCACCTAGGACACCTCAACAAAATGGGGTGGTAGAAAGAAAGAACATGACACTTGAAGAAATGGCACGCACAATGCTTTGCGAAAACGATTTACCTAGATATTTTTGGGCAGAAGCCATTAATACTTCCTGTTACATTTTAAATCGTGTTTTAATTCGACCTATTTTGAAGAAAACACCATATGAGCTTTGGAAAAATCGAAAACCTAATCTCAAGTATTTTCGTGTATTTGGTTGCCGCTGTTTCATATTAAACAATGGCAAAAACAATATCAGTAAATTTGATGCCAAGTCAGATGAGGGTATCTTCTTAGGATACTCTACTTCTAGCAAGGCATACAGGGTCTTCAACAGAAGAACTCTTCTGGTTGAAGAATCAATTCATATAGTGTTTGATGAATCTAACGAAAGATTTTCTAGAAAAGAAGATTCTATTGATGATGAAACAGGTACAAAGAAGCTTGAACAATTGACAATCAATGAAGATGAGCCCAAAGGAGATGATGATCAAGAAAATCAAGATCAAACTCAAGAGATCAATGCAACTTCACCAAAACCTTTACCTAAAGAATGGAGGTATGCACACGGACACCCCAAAGAGCTAATTATTGGTGATCCGTCAAAGGGAGTAAGTACACGCTCTTCTATTAGAAATGTTTGTGATTATTTAGCTTTTGTATCTCAGATAGAGCCTAAGTCAATTGAAGAAGCTGAAAAAGATTGTAACTGGATTAATGCTATGAAGATGAACTAAATCAATTTAAAAGAAATAACGTTTGGACTTTAACTGAAAGACCCCTTAATATTTCTGTAATTGGCACAAAATGGATTTTTAGAAATAAACTTGATGAACATGGTATCGTAACTAGAAACAAAGCTAGACTTGTTGCTAAAGGCTACAACCAGGAAGAAGGGATCGATTTTGATGAAACCTTTGCTCCTGTTGCTAGACTAGAAGCAATTAGACTTTTACTTGCTTTTGCTTGTATTATGGATTTCAAGTTATTTCAAATGGATATTAAGAGTGCTTTTTTAAATGGATTTATTGAAGAGGAAGTTTATGTTGAACAACCTCCTGGTTTTGAAAATCATAAATTTCCTAACCATGTTTTTAAATTGCATAAAGCATTGTATGGCTTAAAGCAAGCTCCTAGAGCTTGGTATGATAGATTAAGTTCATTTTTGATGAAGAATGATTTTTCTAGAGGTAATGTAGATAATACATTATTTTTGAAAAAGAAAAATGATGATCTCTTAGTAGTACAAATCTATGTAGATGATATTATTTTGGTGCTACTAACGAATGTCTTTGTCAAGAATTTGCAAAGTTAATGCAGAGTGAGTTCGAGATGAGCATGATGGGAGAACTCAACTTCTTCCTCGGACTCCAAATTAAGCAAACCAAAGAGGGGATCTCCATCAACCAAGCCAAGTACACAAGAGAAATATTGAAAAAGTTTGGGATGGAGACTACCAAACCAATAGGTACCCCTATGAGCTCTTCATGTAAATTAGACAAAGATGAATGTGGTAAATCAGTAGACCAAAAATTATATAGAGGCATGATTGGTTCATTGCTATATCTAACTGCCAGTAGACCAGATATAATGTTCAGTGTTTGTATGTGTGCACGTTTTCAGTCTGCTCCTAAAGAATCACATCTCTTAGCTATAAAATGTATATTTAGATACTTATCTGGGTCAATTGAAATTGGTCTTTGGTACTCTAGAGAGTCATCATATGAATTAATTGCATATTCTGATGCTGATTTTGCTGGGTGTAAACTTGATCGTAAAAGTACTAGTGGAACTTGTCAATTCCTAGGAGTTAATTTGATTTCATGGAGCAGTTAGAAACAGAATTCGGTTGCTCTATCTAGGTGGAAGCCGAATATATAGTAGATGGAAGTTATTGTGCTCAGATTCTATGGATCAAACAACAACTCGAGGACTTTGGTATCAAACTAACTAAGACACCCATAAGATGTGATAATACTAGTGCAATCAATTTAACGAAAAATCCTGTACAACATTCAAGAAGCAAACATATTGAAATAAGACATCACTTCATAAGAGATCACGTTCAAAACTCTACTGTGTTGTTAGAATTTATTTGTACTGATTATCAATTGGCTGATATATTCACAAAACCATTGAATGAAGATAGATTTTGTATGATCAGAAGAGAACTGGGAGTCATTGATCCTTTTGCTTAAAACTCTTCAATTCTCATCAAAATTCCTCAAAAATGATTTATAAATTCTCAAATATGTTTAAAGCTTATTTTCTAAATTTTATCAATTTTTTTTATTTTACCGAATTTTATTTTGGCTAATTTATTTTTGGAGGTCGACACTTAAGTTTTCGAAGGTCGACACTTAAGGTCGACCCTTGAGAATTTTTAGAGGTCGACACTTGAACGGAAATTATCCTTTTTAAAACCCGTCCACAAGCCTCTTTTTCTCCATTTCTTTCCATTTCTCCTTCGTGTGGTCCCCCTCCAACTTCCCTAAACCTCTAAACAGTGGATTTCCAACCCTCTCCTTCATCTTTTTGGGTAATCCTCTCCTCTCCTCTTGTTTTCTTTAGAACCAAACCATTTTTTGACCGTGTTCTTGGTTTTGGACAACCGAAAGCTTTTGCCTCTATCTACCCTCAAATATCGGTTGTTTTTCAATTAAATCACTTATTTCCCTCCTCTGTTTCTTGCATTTCCTCCATTTACTCTCGATTTTCTCCATTTTCACAAACCCTATCTTACCATTTCACCAACCCGTGAACCTCTCTTCTTCTCTCTTTTCTTGGTTCCTTCCCTCTTAGCCTTGCATTATCCTACTTCTCCCTAATTTACCCCTCTTCCATCCATATGGGTCCAAGAAAGCACTTGGCAGTGAGAAAAGGAGAATGGAACAAGGCCAAAGTAGCACTGAGCAACGAAGAAAGGTCAGACATGAGCGTGAGCCGACCCTAGAGCCACCTGAACCAGTGCCAGCCAGCTTAGTAGGAAGAGCATTGCGAGTGGGAGGCGTGTGGACATACCTTTCTGGGATCAGCATCACTTTTTTATAGGAGATGTGCTGAGAGATGCAGGTCTGGTTCACTTCTGCACGATGACTGAGAGATTCTACCCAGACCTCATCAGGGAGTTCTATGCATCCATGGCCACTGATGGCATTGGATGGTCAGCTACTGTACGTGGGATCGAGATTCCAGTGACACCGGAGGTCATCAGTCGCATTTGGAGGATTCCACTTCATGGCACAGCTGCCACTTCGATCAGCGACAGAGAGCATGCCTTCAGATGTATTCTAGAGCGTGAGGATATTAGCGACATTTCCACAGTAGCCGCTAACCAGCTTTCACTGGAGATGAGAGTGCTGCATCATATCATCGCCCGTATCTTGATTCTGAAGAGCGGGAGATTTGACTTTATCACTGAGCGTGAGCTGGTGTTGATGGTGTCCCTGAGACAGCGGACTCCCATCAACCTTCCAGGATCATGCTTCAGCAGATGGGTGAGGCAGCATCTCACAGGACACTAGTTCAGCCATATGGTATGGAGCTGACATAGCTATTCAGGGAGCATGGAGTTTCATTTGATGGTATACCCTTCAGTCAGCTGCAGCATACTGATACATATGGAGAGAAATCCCTTCATAGGATGGGATTTCGACTGATTGGTGACCGTTGGGTGCGATGAGAGTCTGGCCAGGAGCCAGATGAGGAGGATGAGATCCGAGCAGCTGAGGCAGGGCCTTCAGAGCCTACTGATCATGGTACACCTCCTCGCCCAGCACCAGAGTCAGAGACTGCGGAGCCTGAGCCATTCACGCCACCACCCTCATCAGCTCCAGCACCTACTGCCACTGCTACACCACGGAGGACTACAACGAGGATATCCGACTTTGAGCAGAGAGTGACTGATCACATTTCAGAGGTCCGGACAGAGATTGCTGGTGTACGACAGGAGCTACATGGTCGCGGATCCACACAGATATGCGTATTGGAGCTCTCTCAGCTAGTATAGATGCAGGATTTCGACAGATCCTCAGCCTACTGAGATTAGCATTGCCACCAGGAACTGTAGATCCGACAGTATCTCCTCCACATTCTGATGATGATGATGATGATGGCTCTAGTGGATACAGTGACAGTGATGGAGATCAGCCTGGAACAGGTAGCTCTGATGTTCCACCTGCAGATCCGATTCCAGAGATTCCCCCTTCTGCTGATCCTCCTTCTACTGATCTTCCCAGTACTGATCCTCCAGCTACAGATGTGCCAGTAGATACTGAGTTTACTGAGTCACTTTTTGAGACTATTACAGGGATTCCGGATGATAGAGATGAGCATACAGATACAGATATTGATGATCCCACTGCTTATGAGCTAGTCAGCAGGCACACTCCAGCTCAGTCTACTCAGCATACTGATCCATCTACTCCTTCTGCTACTGCTTCTGTTAGGACACCTGTGGAGCCTTTTCCTCGGACCTATATATCTCGTAGGACTACCCCTAGGTCTGGTCCCTCTCTGAGGACTCGGAGTCTCACTCATAGGACTCCAAAATCCTCATCTAGGATTTCGGCTCCTATATCTTTTGATATACCTTCTGATGAGGAGTAGCCTCATAGATTTACTTGATGTATGTTGTACTTAGTTTGCTTTGTATGATCTGATGTATCAGTGTTTTGTGCTTACTATGTAAGCAATTTTGTAACTGAATACATTTATATACTTATCTACATTGTGATATTTTACTGTCTGATACCAGCTCTTAGCATTTATCTTTTTAAACCCTCAAGTTAGAATGTTTTTATATTGAATGCACAAATTGAGGGGGAGCATGTATTTTATGCAACTAAGTACTTCATTGTAATGAAACATAAGTTTCCTTAATATATCTTTCACTACAAAAAATGGACTTTTTGATTCTTGACAAAAAGGGGGAGTAGAGTATAAGTAAAGTATATATGAGATTCTCATGACTCTTTCTTATGAGTAGAATATGTATATATAGTATGTATATATGGTTCTTATGATTCTTATGACTCTTTCATGGAGTAGAGTATAGTAATGTTTGTAAAGTATATATGGTAAAGTATGACTCTTTCATAGAATAGAGTAAAGCTATTATGATTCTTATCTTGTTGACTCATGAGAATGTTTTCACAAAAAGAAAGAAGTAAATGACTCATGAGAATGTTTTCACAAAAAAGGTAGATGAAAAGTAAAATTTTTATGGTATACTCATGCATGTAAGGATTCTTTGAAAATTTTAATTATTGCTATATTTTACTTTTGGACTTAATTGCATATATACTCAAGATTTTGTCATCATCAAAAAGGGAGAGATTGTTGGCTTTGGCTCCTTAATTTTGATGATTAACAAAAAGTTGAGTATATGTTTGGACTAATGTTTCATCTCAAGATAAAGTTTCAGGAATTAGGTTATTCAAAAAGAGTATCAAGAGTACAATGATGAAACCAAGCTTGCCTGATTTGGGAAAGAGCTCTTCTACCTTGAACAAGATCAAATTTCTCATATTGGACCTTTTTGTTAAGAAGTAATTGACAAAAGAAACAAAGGCTTAGAGAAACTCAAGCATGGCACGCACCTCTCTAGAGTTTCAGAAAAATTCAGACCAGAGGTCGACCACCAGAGGTCGATATCTTGCCAAAGATCGACCACCAGAGGTCGACTCATGAAGAAAAGAAAAGTTCAGCAAGACCGGCACGGCAAAATTTCAGTGGCACGCTCCAGAGGTCGACCACCAGAGGTCAACACCTGTCCAGAGGTCGACACCAGAGGTCGACTCATTGCCTGAGATTTCAAACTGGGTAGAACTATGGTTTTCTAGATTTTTGCCTAAGATAAACTGGAGGTCGACACTTGATCCAGAGGTCGACTCATGAGATCGACTCATGGCATAACGGCTAGTTTTTTTGAACTTTTGATTTGATTTCTAACGGCCATAAACGACCATATTTTTGATTCTAACGGTCTTGTGGAGTTGTTTCAGCTTGAATGAGGTATTTAACCTCCACCTAACTTCAAAAAAGACAAGGAGACAAAGTAAAAAAGAATAGAGCGAAAGTACAAAGCCTTCAATCAATTCCAAGTCAAAAAGAGTGGGAAAACCAAGAGATTCCTTAGCCAAAAGCTTACCATCTTTGAGGAATCCAACTTTCAAGTGTTTGGCATTTAGTGAGGTCCAAGATTCCAAGAGAAAGGCTTGAAGAGTCTCCATCAAGAGCTACATCGAATTTCTTTTTGCTCAAAAGGAGTTTGTTTTGATTTATTCATTGTATTCATATTCTTTTTGTCTTAGGCTAGTTTCAAGGGAATTTGAAACTAGTGTGAGGTTTGTTGGTGAGCCAATTGACAAAACCAACTAGGGTTGCTTGTAAGCCCGAAGCCAAAACAAGTGAGTGAGGTTTGTTGGTGAGCCAATTGATAAAACCAACTAGGGTTGCTTGTAAGCCCGAAGCCAAAACAAGTGTGTAAGGTTTTGACTTGTGAGCCTGGTAAAACAAGTCGGCTGTAATCTAGAAAGATTATAGTGGAAATTCTCAAGTGGATCTTGGGGAGTGGATGTAAATGCTAGGTGCACCGAACCACTATATTTCTTGTGTATTTGCATTACTTTACTCTCTATCTTCTTTTGCTCTTTAATTATTGTTTTATTTCATTGCTTCCGTTGCACAATTACTTGAGCACTATCACTCTTCACCTTTGAACTTGATAGCACATATATTGCTTTAATTTTTAAAATACCCAATTCACCCCCCCTCTTGGGCACCATATCTGGGCAACATGAAGGCTAGATATGGCTCTGATTGTCTCGGGGAGAATTACTGGGCCTTGCGAAATTGTTCGACTATCTAGAGAGAAATGGTTGCTAGAGCCCTTGAGGTGCTTCCACAGATAAGATGGATATTGGATGATGGTAGGTCTATCAACTTTATGTCTGACCCATGGATCGTGGATCTGTCTTTGTCCCAGTGACCGATGTTTATCGCCATGGATATCTCTGACTCTATCGCTATTTCTAACTTATTGATTATGGATGGTACATAGTGGAATGTGGTGTTTGTTACTTGCATTTTTGGTGATATTTTAGGAGCTCAAGCCTTATCGATTGCCCTGTCTGTACATGCTAGCACTGATGTTAGTGTGTGAAGATCCTCTTCTCTCCCCAAGGTGGTCATGTCAAATTTGTATCCCCTGTTTCGTCACGAGCCCTAGAGGAGTCATGATATTGGCTGGATTTGGAGGTTAGGGGTTCACCTAAGGGTGAGCATGTTTTTGTAGAAGTGGCTTACAGACATCTCCCTACTAGATCATTTCTCATCACTAGAGGAGTGCACATGCCTTCCTTTTGTCTGGCATGTGGGGAGGAGACTCTGATCCATATTCTTTTTTTATGCTCGTGGTCATGTCAAGTCTGGAGGTTGGTCGGTTTGGAAGCACTTTTTGGAGGAGTCATGATATACTTTGGTGCTGGACCACCTGGATTTCTAATCCATTGACGGAAGGTTTCTGAGTGCAGTCAAGTACTTGTGGAGCGGTGGTGGATCAAGATGGAATTGACCCCTCCAAATAGTTTGGAGCGAATGACTCATTGTGTCTTAATTTAGCAAATCCTTAGCCAGGATAGTTCTTGTGAGGAGTCACAGAACTTATAAAGTTGAGACACGATCTGGATAAACCAAATTAGGGTTGGTAGTCGAATCCTAGGTCATTCTGAACATTATGAGGTCAAATGGATGAATTATGCGGTAACCATATGCCAGAGGTTCTAGAGAGGTGCTCTGCATCTTCGATCTACCCGAACGTCAGATATCATTGCTAGATGAGGACTTTGATTGGTACTGGAAGTGTTCTAGTGCTACCAGCTTAGTGTTCGAACCTATGGGGTCACATACCATAGGGGTTTCTATCTGATCTTAAGGCTGATCGATGATTTAGAATTGTTTGGCATCATCGAAGGTCAATATGATTGACCATGTTCCAAGTATTGGCACTTGCTTGAGTCGACACTTGGCGATTTTGCGTAACTCGACACTTGCTGTGACGAGTAAAATTTCTAGGAAGAATTTTTGGAAGGTTTTGACTTCGAATTTTATATTCGAATTTTGGTTTTTTGGGCATTTTTGGCTCCAGTCTTTCTTGGTATGATTGTCATACTTACCTTCTTTGGCTTGGATCCATTTGGTATGGCCCTTGACCTTCTCCCCCAATCTCTCCTCCTTCCCTTTTCTTCCTCTCATGGATGCCCCTATAAATAAAGGTTATTCTATAAGGCTTTGGTTGATTTTTTTTGGTTCTTTGTTTATCTTGTTGGCTGGTTTCAAGGTCTCCAGGCCACAATAGGAATAGAGGGAAAAAGGGTTTGTGAGGTCTTTGGGCTTGGGTGTGAGAAACCTAACATTCAAGCTAGGTCTTGGAAAGAGAATTTCTTAGGAAGGGTTCCACCTCTCCTCCTTGTCTTTCCGAAAGTAGAAGATCGGCCTGAAGGATCCTGAAGAGCTAGCACTCAAAGAGAGTTGATCAGAGTCAAGCCCCGGTGTGAACTACCTGTAGAGGTCAGACACGTGTGTGGCTCAAGAGCACCATCCTTGGAGCATTGCCACTGCATTCTTCAAAGGTATAACAGTAAGGTATCTTTATATTTTTGAGTTTTATCTTGTTTTTGATGTTTATTGCATGCTATATCATTATAATAGATCCTGTTGCAGGCAGATTGGTAGATCGTTTGATCGATCTACCAAGTCTTTCGCTGTGCTTATTTTAACATAGTTTTAAAATGCATGTTTCTGCCTTGCTGTTGCATATTGGTATGCTTTCCTGGTTTTTTTTTTTTTTACATTCAATGGTATCAGAGCCAAGTTCATCGTAGTATAATAATATTAGCATGCTTTAATATCATGTTTTTCTTTTAAAGTACTTGGAATGAGTGCTTCACCATGGTCGTCCAGTCATAAGAGAGAAGTAGAGTTGCAAGACCCTCTCTTCCCATTCAATGGGATCTTCTATGGCATGTAGGGGTATCGCTTGTGATTGACTCATGAAGAGAAAAGATAAAAGAAAATATAGATTAAAAATATTTTAATCCTGTATTATGATCTTAAAATAAATTTAAATAAGATCTAAAAGTTTTGTTTTGATCGGATTTGATTGAAAGTTTGGTGAAACTTTGGATTTGAAATCATTGTTATTGCCGTGTGACAGGCCTTGAGTCGACCTCTTGAGTCGACTCATGAAGGTTGAAGTGTCGACCCTTGACCAGGATGTGTCGACACTTGGGCTCATGAGTCGACACATTACCTTGAAGGTGTTGACTCATGAGCGCTTTCCAGAAAACATAGTGTTATGTTTTCTTCCTGTCTCAGGCCTTGAGTCGATCCAAGTGTCGACACCTAGTATCGACACTTGCTCCTGGTGAGTCGATACTTGACATGAAAAGTTGTAAAAATAGTGAATTCAAATTTTTTATTATTGTAAAATTATTTTACATTGATAAATTAAAATTATTTTAATTTATTAAGGCTATTGAACTTAATTAAGAATTAAGTCACTTTGAATGACTAAGAACTCTAGGAATATGATTCAAAGATTTTAAGTCATTTCAATAAGCCTTAAGGATCATGGTTAGCTTCTTTTGGGTCTTTAATTGGGTTAGACCTAAGTTTAGATGCATTGGACTATATAGAGAACTAATCTAATCAAATGTTGAGTTAGGGTTTCTTCTTTATAGATCTCTCTAATAGTTAGATTGATTAGTCCATAGATCTAAATGGACCTAATTTGTGGCTCAGTGGTCAGCCCGAGTCTTTAGGATAGTCTAATCGAGTCTGATGAACCAATTGGTATCCGAAATAAGCTTGGCATCTTGATCATGGTTCTTTGGGGCTACCTCTTACCTAGCCAACTCGATTGGTGTCTAAGGCAAGACGGTTAATGGCAGAACCCAATCCATGATCTAACTTACCTGGCCAATATGGTCGATCAGAATTGATTAGATAGCTCACTGACTCGTGTTAACCCATGTTACCCAGGGTTAATCAGTCTTGACTGATTTTAGGTACCCATGGATCATTAGTTATGAGTAACCCTCCTTAATTACTGATGTGGTCAGTCGGAGGTTGATCCATGTCTTCTCATCTCTTCTTCTATCACAATAAAATTAAATCCTCTAAATTATTAGGTCCATAAAAAGATGAAGTTATGGGGATAACCGAGTCTTAGCCTTCCATTAAGTGAGATGTTAATGGATCTAATAGTAGGGTATTTATCGGCAGATCTAAAGATCGGGTGTTCATTGGGCTATTGGAATTGCTGTTCCTAATATGATGGCTTAGTACGACTCTCTTAATGGTGGTCAGGTGGGCCGACCAAAGTTGGGCTTGACTATTCATTAGTTAGAAGTATCGAATTTTGTCATGTTAATGGTTGGACCTAACCGGGACCTTCAATAGGAGGTCCAAAGGCCGATTGAAGTGCACCTTGGGGCAAAACCTAAATACTAGAGGTTACTTGGAGAAGTAATCGATTGAAGAACCTACCTTTAAACGTGCATGGATGGGCCGACCAAAGTCGGGCTCATGTGTTGTCTATTAGACTCTAGTACCCACTTAGGAATCAAAGTGATTCCTCGGATTGAAGGTAGAGGCTACCAGTCTGAACAAAATAATGGGAGGGCTTTTAGACTAAGGTTCATGTCTATAGGATAATAATTCATATACACTAATTAGCTTTGGTTTTTCTTTCAGATATCTTCCAACATGTCACTCCGGTCTCTTCTTAATAACGAGAAGCTTAAGGGTCCCAACTTCGATAGCTGGTATCGAAGGCTCAGGATTGTCCTGGAGCATGAACGGATCTTGTATGTGATTTCAGATCCGGCACTTGAAACCCCTGCTCCCAATACTCGGGATTCGGTCAGGGACACTTATTAGAAGTGGCTCTCTGATAGGACCATTGTTTGATGCATAATGTTGGCAGCGATGAACGATGAGTTCAGTCGCAAACTCAAAGAAACTCAACCGAAAGAAATCCTTCAAAGATTGAAGGAGTCTTTCGGGACACCAGATGACGTTGAGAGGTACAGGATCTCCTATGCTATCTACAATGCACGGATGCATGATGGGACCTCAGTCACTGATCATGTATTGTACATGATTGAGATGATTGAGCGCCTGGGCAAGCTCGGATGTCCCTTGCATGAACAGCTCAGGAAAGATGCAATTTTGAATTCCCTGCCCTCTTCCTATATGGATTTTCTTGATCATTATAGAATGAATAAGCCTGCAGTTAACTACCATGGTCTGTTGGGGTTGCTACAGACTTATGAGAAAGACCACCATCTGAACAAAGAGGTGGTAAATCTAGTGGGAGGATCTTCAGTAGGGCATCATGCATTCAAGAAAGGGAAAAAGAAAAGTAAAGGGAAACATGTGCAGAATGCTTCTCGGCCTAGTTAGGCCAAGAAGGAGAAGGCTGATTAGAGCCAAGCAGAGTGCTTCTTCTGCAAGAAGTGGGGACATTGGAAGAGGAACTGTCCTCTTTACATTGCGTCCCTTGACCCGAACAGGTCCAAGAAGAGGAAGCAGCCAGAAGGTACTGGACAAGGTATTTATATGATAACACCTTGTAGTTTTTCTATCTGCGATACTACTAACTGGGTATTGGATACATGAAGTCCAATTCACATTTGCAATTCTTTGCAGGGACTTTAAGTTAGTAGAAGATTTGAGGATGGCGAGAGATTCTTGAACGTGGGAAATGAAAGTCATGTTCCAGTCCTGGGATTGGGAGTCCTCAAACTAGTTTTCGAGTCTTGTATAATCATTTTGAATGAGTATCATTATTGTCCATTTTTTATTTTAAATGTCATTTCTGTGGGCCAATTGGCTATGTATGGTTATGAACTATCAATAAAGAATGACATTTGTAAAATCATTTGGAATTGTTCTGTAGTGATGAATGGACATATGAACAATGGCATTTATATACTATCATGACCTGTTAGTGCAATGTACACGTCTAGCAAACGCCCTAGGATAGATAATGTCAGTGATGCGTACCTAAGGCATTGTAGGCTAGGTCATATTAACAAGAACAGGATAAACAGGTTGAAGTGCGAGGGTCTCCTCGACTTTAGTGAAAGTGGTTCACTTCCAACCTGAAAGTCCTGTCTTCTTGGAAAGATGATAAAATCATCTTTTACTAGAAAAGGTGAATGAGCCAAAGAAATTCTAAGTTTGGTATATACTGATGTATGCGGACCCATGAATATTAGTACTAGAGGTAGGTATAGTTATTTCATTACGTTTATAGATGACCTTTCGAGGTACGGTTTTATCTTTTTGATGAGACATAAATCTGAATCATATGAAATATTCAAATGATATCGTAATGAAGTAGAAAAATAAATTGGAAGATGTATCCAAACCCTTCGATCAGATCGAGATGGTGAATATCTTTTCAGGAAGTTTCTGACATATCTCAAGGAGGATGGGATTCTCTCTCGGTGGACACATCCAGGGACACCTCAGTTAAATAGAGTGTCTGAAAGGAGGAATCGAACCCTGTTAGACATGGTTCAGTCCATGATGGGCTTTGCTTCTCTGCCGCTATCCTTTTGGGGATATGCTCTGGAATTAGCCTGTTACCATTTGAATAGGGCTCCGAGTAAATCCGTTAACAAAATCCCATATGAGATATGGACTGGACGTAAACCGACACCCTCATACCTTCGGGTCTAGGGTTGCCCGGCTTATGAAAATGTTTGAAAATGGATAAACTTGGACCGAGGTCTGACTGGTGCCTATTTATTGGGTATCCAAAAGAGTCTAAGGGGTATTACTTCTACTTGGCTGAGGAACAAAAATTGTTCGTCAGCTTAGGGCTATCTTTTTGGAAAAGGAGTTCCTTGGTGAAGGAACTATAGCTGCTAAGATTGAACTTAGTGAAGTTCAACAAGTAGAAGAACTGACACACTTAAGAGACAATATAGAATCAATTATGATTAGATCATACCTAGAGCCCATACAAGAACCATTAAGGAGATCTGGTAGGGTACCGAGTCGACCGAACAGATACTATGATTTCTTGGTCCGGGACGGTGATCTTATTGAACTCGATGAGAACAATGAGGATCCAATCACCTATATGGATGCGATGTAGAGGTTCGACTCTGAGAAATGGCTAAGAGCCACGCAATCCGAAATGGAATCCATGGAAATCAATAATGTATGGACATTGGTTGATCCGTCTGAAGGGATAAAATTCATTGGGTGTAAATAGATTTTCAAGAAGAAAAGGGGTGCAGACAGGCAGGTGGAGACCTATAAAGCCCATCTAGTTGCCAGAGGATATCTCAACGTTATGGTATTGACTATGATGAGACGTTCTCTCTTGTGGTAATGCTCAAGTCCATTTGGATCATGCTTGCTTTAGCAGCACACTTTGATTATGAAATTTGGCAAATAGATGTCCGAATAGCTTTTCTGAATGGTGAGTTGGAAGAGAAGGTGTATATGATACAACCTGAAGGATTCACATCCACAGACGAGTCAAAGGTGTGCAAGCTTCAAAGGTCCATCTATGGACTGAAACAAGCATCATGGAGTTGGAACATGCGATTTGATAAGTGTATCAAATCGTATGGCTTCGTTAGGAACGGAGAAGAACCTTGCATTTATAAGTGGGCTAATGGTTCTATGATTGTGTTCCTTGTGTTATATGTGGATGACATTCTCTTAATCGGGAATGATATCCCAGCACTACAAGGAATAAAGGTCTGGTTGTCATCTCAGTTCTCTATGAAGGACTTGGAAGAAGCCTCTTATATACTGGGTATGAAGATCTATAGAGATAGATCTAAGAGGCTTCTGGGACTATCCCAGTCTACATACATTGATACTGTGCTGAAACGGTTCAGCATGAAAAATTTTAAGAAAGGCTATCTCCCGATAGGCACTGGAACTGCTCTCTCCAAAGAGGATTATGCGACAACTCCTGAGGAGAGAGAGCGTATGAGCAAAATCTCATATGCTTTGGCTGTGGATTCTATCATGTACGCTATGACATGTACTAGACCAGACGTGGCATACTCACTAGGCATAGTGAGCAGATACCAGTCATACCCAGGTGAAGCTCATTGGAAAGTGATAAAGACCATCTTTAAGTATTTGCAAAATACTAAGGACCAATGGCTGATTTATGGAGAACCTGACTTGAAATTTATGGGGTATACTGACTCCAGTTTTCAGTCAGATAAGGATGACAGCAAGAGTGTGTTAGGATTTATCTTCATCCTTAATGGAGGAGCGATCTACTGGAAAAGTTCCAAGCAGCCTACTGTAGCAGACTCAGTAGTGAAGTAGAGTATATTGCAGCATCGGATGCAGCAAAGGAAGCAGTGTGGTTGCGAAAGTTTCTTGGCAAGCTGGGACTGGCACCTTTCCTGGATAGTCATATTATGGTATATTATGATAGCACTGGAGCATTGCCAAGCTAAAGTGCCGAAGTCTCATCACCGCACAAAGCATATTCTGCGGTGCTATCACTTTGTGTGAGAGATCGTGGAACGAGATGACATTGACCTTCAGAAGATCGATGAAAAGGAGAACTTGGCTGACCCCTTCACTACAGCCATCGAAATTCAAGAGTTTGACAGTTGTAAATGAAAAATAGGAATGAGATTCTATACCAATTAGCTTTAGTCTAAGTGGAAGTTATTGAAAATTATGTCCCAAAACCAATCATCTAGGCTGTAGATGGTTATGTTATTTTATAATTGTATATGAATTTTTAATGAATAAAAGTTATTCTTTTGGCTGTTCATCATATTTACATTTTTCTGAAATGAACTCTTGTAGGATGGAGTCCTTAGAACTACATTATTTGATATAGAGAGGATATATCAAGTAGTTCTTAAACTGGTTCACAACCAAATTATACATTGTTAATAGGACGACAATGTATTAAGTGTAGGTTGTTGTATGTCACATTTATTGGTTGTCCTCTTAACCAAGGAGTGTGGAGACACTGGTGTGACATGCAAGTGAAATGTGTGATATCTTACTGAACGTGACCATCTGCGAAGCTCCCTTCTGCCAAAGGGTGGCTCGCGAAGGGATATGGGTATATGTGTCCCTCAGACCTGAGGTCACCATGGCAGCTTGCGAGCAACTCACTATACTTTGGTGCCGGACCACCTGGATTTTTAATCCATTGACGGAAGGTTTCTAGGTGCAGTCAAGTACTTGTGGAGCGGTGGTAGATCAAGATGGAATTGATCCCTCCAAATAGTTTGGAGTAAATGATTCATTGTGTCTCAATTTAGCAAATCCTTGGCTAGGATTGTTCTTATAAGAAGTTACAGAACTTGTAAAGTTGAGACATGATCTGGATAAACCAAATTATGGTTGACAGTCGAATCCTAGGTCTCCTGAGCATTATGATGTCAAAGGGATGAATTATGCGGTAACCAGATGCCAAAGGTTCTAGAGAGGTGCTCTGCATCTTCGACCTATCCGGACGTCGGGTATCATTGCTAGATGAGGACTTTGATTGGTACTGAAAGTGTTCCAGTGCTACCAGCTTAGTGTTCGAACCTATGGGATCATACACCATAGGGATTTCTATCTGAACTTAAGGCTGATCGATGATTGAGAATCGTTTGGCATCATTGGAGGTCAATATGATTGACCATGTTTCAAGTATCGACACTTGCTTGAGTCGACACTTGGCGATTTTGTGTGAGTCGACACTTGCTATGATGAGCAGAATTTCTAGAAAGAATTTCTAGAAGGTTTTGACTTCAAATTTTGAATTCAAATTTTGGTTTTTTGGGCATTTTTGGCTTCAGGCTTTCTTAATATGATAGTCATACTTACCTTCTTTGGCTTGGACCCATTTGATATGACCCTTACCTTCTCCCCCAATCTCTCCTCCTTCCCTTTTCTCCCTCTCATGGGTGCCCCTATAAATAAAGGTTATTCTATAGGGTTTTGGCTGATTTTTTTTTGTTCTTTGTTTGTCTTGTTGGCTGGTTTCAAGGTTTCCAGGCCACAAGAGGAATAGAGGGAAAAGAGTTTGTGAGGTCTTTGGGATTGGATGTGAGAAACATAGCATTCAAGCTAGGTCTTGGAAAGAGAGTTTCTTAGGAAGGGTTCCACTTCTCCTCGTCTTCTCGAAAGTAGAAGATCGGCCTGAAGGATCCCGAAGAGCTAGCACTCCAAGGAAGTTGATCAGAGTCGAGCCCCGGTGTGAATTACCTGTAGAGGCCAGACACGTGTGTGGCTCAAGAGCACCGTCTTTGGAGCATCGCCACTGCATCCTTCAAAAGTATAACGGCAAGGTATATTTATATGTTTGAGTTTTATCTTATTTTTGATGTTTATTGCATGCTATATCATTATACTAGATCCTGTTGCAGGTAGATTGGCAGGTCGTTTGATCGATCTACCAAGTCTTCCGCTATGCTTATTTTAAAATAGTTTTAAAATGTATGTTTCTGCCTTGCTGTTGCATATTGGTATGCTTCCCTGTTTTTTTTTTATCTTCACTTTTTTCTTTGTGAGCATCAGACACTGATGTTTCTCCTTTCTCCGAGGAAGGTAATACACACTCCATCTATTGGGTAGCATTATCTTCTTGAACTTGGCTCAAGGGATTGAATCTAGAGCCCTTTAGCTGATCATCCTATCCTGATGAAATTGGTTTAATAGGAGATGTTCTTTTTAATTGTTTTTTGTTGTGGATCCGCTGATTCTTACCATTCCCTTTTTCAGGAGAGGTATTAGTCCTTTTAGAGTTATCTGATGCTTAATTCTGCATCAAGACTCTAGTAGCCCATTTCCACAGGCCGTACGCAGGTTTGGTTCTTAATTGTTCCAGTAAGTTCAAACATTTACAGGTTGTAGAGGAGTCTAGGAAGATTTATCCACAAGTATAGCAAATTTCTAGTAAACTCCTGGCACAAGCGCTCATTATTTATCATAATTTCTATTCCATGACAAATGGCTTGGAAAACATCGATGAGCACACACCCGAGCAAAACCCATATGGGTAGAATTTGTCATCCATTCATCCAGGAACACAGGTTTACCCATGGTAGAGGCTATCTTTAAATTTTTTTCCTTTTTCCAAAGTTCAACTAGTAAGTCTGGCAACCGAATCCAAACCCTAGCCTGTGAATACCATCGTGGCTAGGTTTAAAATTTTGGCGCTATTCCTCGAGGGCCAATAATTGACCAGCAAGGGACTAGGGGCCATTTCCCAGAACCCGGTCCTTCTCCTTCTCAGATTGGAACCGGAACAACAGAACACCCTCGGATAAGGATGAAACCAAAAGATCCCCTTTTAAACCTCACCGGAGCTTAAGCTCCTTTTGGATAAATTCAAAAGGGAAACCCCTCTCCAAGAACCTATCCACAAGCGCAATTTAAGAAGAGTTCTAGCTTGACTTACCTCATCTGATGAGAAAGCAATAACATTGAAAAATCATTCCTCCATTGCAGCAATGTCATCATTTGTGGCTCTAGATTATTTCCAGCAGAATCTCCGAACACCTTGAACCACCTTAGACCAACTGTGCCCTAAATCCATAATTGATCCTTCTTTTCCTATTGGAGCTCTAGTTGAGGGTCCCCAAGACGTAGTGTCCGATCTCAGAGAATGAACTAAAGTTTCTCCTTGATCCCCTTTAATGCTTTTTTTGATTCCCATCAACAAACTCCTTTGGTCCTAAGCAGTGACAGCATCCCCCAGGTACCTATTAGGCGCAATATGTCCCTGAGCCAGATGTTGAGACGACTGACACCCTCTCCTCATAATCATTGAAAGTTGAGCTCTATCCATGGAGAGCAGACCTTCTAGACTTCCCCCTACCCCCTAGCCCCTTTTCCCCCTGCAGAGAAGATCTGAGAAAACCCTAATCAGAAGCTTTCCTTTCTCACTCATCATTGATCTTTCGCTGAACTTTCTCACTCTAGAAAGACTTGTCGAATAAATTTTCAGGCATCCAACCTTTTAATTGCATTGAGATTGTAGGATTGTTAAAGGCATAGGAGAATAAAAACCTAATTTGGAGTTTGGAAAGGATGCTTAGTGGTTGGAATATTTAGTTACAAGATGCAATCAAGGTATGTATAATAAGAAATAAAATAAAATCATGAGGAACTTCCAAAGAATGACCACAAATTGTGGGAATGAACCATGCAACCCCACTAGCCAAAAAATTTAAAAAAATGCAACCCATGTATTTATTAATTTCTTATTTTGGATTTGGAAAGAAAATAAAGGAGATGTATAAATGAAGCCACTTTTGATAGAATTAGAGCTCGGTGGGATGGAGTTTTCGATGCTCTTGGATGATGATGTGATCAACACATTCCTTGGAAGATATAAAGTCATTCATTTTGATCACTATCCTCTCCTGTTTCCACTGATCTGATCACTCATTATTTTTATTGATTTTGAGAAAAACTGGAGGGTGACTACACTGGAGATGCTGATGATGGTCAAGGACATTCGCGACACCATGCGAAGTGCTTGGAGGGTGCCTACCACTAGAGAGCTTGTGATGGTTAGGCACACTTGAGACTTCTTAGTAGTAGTTACATCTCTTATAATTCTTGTTACTCAGGAACCTGCATCTTCTAGCTTTTCAAAGTTAAATTTTGATAATAGCATTTTATTATGGTACCACCACCTATTTTGATACTACTTATTATTGTAATACCCCTGCTTTGATATCATTTATTGATAAACTTTTCATACAGAATATGGATTCCTATATCAAAGATCATGATATTATTGTTGATGCCGTAAGAGAAGAAAGAATATAAAATAGAATAGAAAATACGATCAATATGATATGTAAGGTTTCATTATGAGAAAAATTATAAATGAGATCTTACACTCTTATCTTATACAAAAACTTAACAAGAAATGAAAAAAACCTTTTGTAGATAAAGAGTTACCTCGTCGGATATGATGAGCGTCTCATCGTATGTATCACTATTGCTACCATCGATCATTACCGCAGTAATCTTTGTCCAATTCTTAAGTTATGGGCAATCTCTGATATGATACTTTAACTCATCGTACTGGTAGCACTTGATCTTGCTAGTATCCTTTGACTTAAACCTAGATTGCTCATCATATGATTTTTTGCTACTCCATCCTCTATCATTAACTCCTTCAGAAATCATGAATATTGAGCTCTGTTAGAACTTGAAGCTTGGTTTTCTTGCTTAAAAATATCATTTTGAAAAAATACTGAAGTGACCTTCTCCATCTTGATGGTGCTCTTCCACACTAGAAGAGCAGTCACCAAAGATCTGAAGGATTACAGAAGTGATGATAACAAGACTAATGCTTTAGTGAAGATCAGTGAGGATCCTTTAAAAATTGCTCGGATGCTCTGCATACTTTGTTCTTCACTCATTTGTAATTAATAAAATTGTTTCCAAAGAAAGAGCGCATTAGTGAGAGACTTTACTATGTACAATTTTTTAAACTTTGTCGATATCACTGTCGGGAGGTCTTGCTTAGCACATGGATCACCATGCCATCCACCAAATACAAGTGGATGATATTCATCGCCTACATCTGAAACAGCTTCAAAATCTTGTCCTCTATGGTGGCGACCTCTCCTCACATATAAGAGCGTTAATCAATCCTTAGTAAATGAGCACATTTTTCATCCTCGCTTGCCAAAGAAAGAAACTGCTTTTTCCATCGAACTAATTGATGTCGACTTTGATTAAGCACGTCTTCTCCATTTTTTTCAATCTCAATTAACATAGATAATCTAGCTCTGATATCAGTTGTTATGGTGTCACCTGCTCTAATACCACTTGTTATTATGGTATCAGTTGCTCTGATACTAATTGAAAATTCTTCAGACGGAATATAGATCTCCATATCCAAGAACATGATATCATTATTGATATTACAAGAAAAAAATAAGAAAACATAGAATAGAAAATATAATCAATAGAGCATGTAAAGTTTTACTATGAGAAAAAAATTATAAAAAAGATCTTACACTCTCATCCTGTACAAAACTTAACAAGAAATCTAAAAAAACTCTCTCACGAGCTCTCAAATCTCTCCTAGAAGTTCTCTAGATCCTTTGCAAATCCTTTTCACCACCTCCTGGATCCTATGTCTGCTACTATTCTTGGCCTTCGTTGAAATAGGGACTGAAGTAGGTCCAAAACGATATCAACATCGGCTTCCAAATCCTTGTACAAGTGTTATTTGACCCCCGAAAGTTGCTGGCCATTAAATCTCAATCAAACACCCCAAAAACCCATTGGATCAAGTCCAATCAAAGTTGGCATCTCCCGTTGGCCATCCGATCGCACCCGGTCATTGTGCTGGGTCATCAAATCATGCAAAACGGCAATGGACCACGACCAAGATTGAAGAAAATTCCATGGACCATGTGAAGCTTCTGTGGTTCATGTCAAGGCCATAGACTTCATGCATGGGCCATGCCAGTCTGGGCTGCATGCCTACCTGGGCCATGCACCTATGCGCATGCTTGGGCCGAACTTGGATCTGTTGCAAGAGTGGTCTGGGTATTCTGTCGGATTCATGGATTAGATGGGCTTCTTTCAAACCGAATCGAGATGCCAAACCCAGCATGGTTGATGGAGGCGATGGAGGCAATGCTGGGTTTGTAATTAGAGGACTGGATTCTGCATTCATAGCCACAAATAGCAATCATTTATATGATATCTCTATTTTGGAATCACAACTAAGAGGGGCATAAGAAGGAATTGGGTATATGAAACTTATTTTTCAAGTCAACCGTATCCTCTTGGAGGAAGACTCTTTGACTGTGATAGGGTGGATCTAGAAACAATGATCAATAGGCATCCTCTAATGTTAGCTTTCTAGAGGATGATGAAGAGCTATGCCTTATTCTATGCCACTTTTGTTCGTGAAGTGAATAGGGCCATGGATTTGGTGGCCTTCTTTATAGTGGAGCATTTTGGGATATTTATGGATGGATTATATGATTATTCTCTTTCATTTTTGTGATGCTTTGCTTTTTAATTTTGTTAGATATATTCATACTAGATAAATATGATTTATCCATCTTATCAATAATAATAATAGGGGCATCCCCTCAACTTAGGGCCTATTTTAAAGACAATCTCTTGGCTTTAAGAAGTTGCAAACAATTCTTTCAAGTTTCCAATCTCATCCTTCAGTTTTCAGACCAATAGATGGCTTTAGCTTGCCATTAAATATGACCAAAATATCTATACTCTTTAGTGTGGATGAATAAAAGGATATGGATTGCTTTGAGATTTTTGTGATGGGTTAACTTTAATTATAGGCCATATACTAAGGATGCTTTAAGATCTATGCAAGCGGAAGAATAAAGAAGTTCAAAGTGCTTCTAGAGTTGTGTGATACATGATCCGTAATTATAGGCCATATACTAAGAGTACATTAAGATCTATGTAGGTGGATGACTGGAGGGATTCAGTATGCTTTGAGATACATGCAATGGGTGATTTTTCACTATAGTTCATGTACTAAGGCTACTTTAAAATTTATGCAAGCATATGAAAATAGAATTGGAGTGCTTTGAGATTAGTGTGATGGATATTTTTAACAATGGATCATGTACTAAGAGGGTGTTTGGTAGCTGACAATCTATCTAGATTGCGAACAATTTAAAGGGCTCCACCATATTACTCTGTTTGGTAAAATTTTTTGAGTGGTAATCCAGAATGCCTGGCAATCTAAATTACCTTCTAGGAGATAATCTGGATAACTTTAGAAAAGGATCGCTATTCAAATTACTACCTCTTTGGTAATCTTAAAATTAAAATTTTAGATTAAATTATCCTGTTAAAAAATTTCATATAAACTCTTTAAGCTATCCTTTCTTTGATCTTCCCTCACCCAACAAATCCTAGCCACAAAAGATTTCGCCTCTCATGCCGGTCATTCTCGCCATCATTTTAGTCATTGTCAACGATCTTTCTTCTATGGTTAGTAAATCATCTCTCACGTTCCTGTTAGCTCCTGCCTTGATTTTAACAAATAACAAAATGTTTGAGTATGTATGTGATACTAATGATTTGTTTCAATTGTGATATTAATGTTTCAAATACCCTTCAAGCATTATAAGTAATGTATCAAAATGATCAATCCTTAAATAAGAAAAACTACTTATTTGGAAAGTCTTCTTAAGTGGAAAGGCCATGGAAACTTCATTTTAATGGACAATTAAGATTTGAAATAGAAGGAATCATGTCAACAATTCAAAACTCCATGATTGGCATGCATTTTAAAGATGGTATCGGTCAAGTCTCGATTCAAGAAAGTTAAGTGTCTACACTTAGAAAAGATTTAGAAAAGAAACCAATTTGGCATATAGAGTTTCAGCCGGCACGATCAAGTGTCAATACTTGAGATTCAAATGGCGACTCAAGGATCGACTTAAGCTCCAAATATCGATATAATAAGAATTAACAAAAAGCTAAAATTTGGCACAATTTTAAGTGTTGATACCTGGACTCCAAGTTTTGACTCAAGATGTCGATTCAAGGATCGACTTATGAACCAAGTATCGATATCACTGATGATTCAAGATAGTAGTATTTTTTAGAATAATCCAAGTATCGACTCACAAATTTTAAGTATCAACTCATAGAGTGAAGTATCGATACTTGCAAGTTTAATAGCACATAACGATTACATTTTTAGAACTACATAAAGTTGGGTTTTGAGTCTAAACAACTAGTTCTCATCCTCTAACAGCTATAAAGCATTTTTTGAAGACTTTGAGTGTATTATTAGACTTCAAACATATTGAAGAAGCAAAAAATATCCTAGAGAAAGATAAGTACTTCAAAGATAATTTTTTAAGAGCTAACTTTAAAAAATAAAAGTCTTTGTTCTTAAAGAGTGTGCCTTTAAATCTTAATAACAAACAATCATTGCAATCATTAAGACTTTTCGGTGAAGAAGACAACTCAAAATAACCTTCATAAGCTTTATCGATTTTTCTTTTATTCTTTTGAAGAGCTTTTTATGCTTGAAACCTTTTGTACTTTAATTTTTGAGTTGTAACTAGTTTCAAGGAGATTGAAACTAGAGGATAGGTTATTCCAAGTCTTTGAATTAGATTGAAAGCCTAAGATTGGCTTGTCGTAAAGTTGTGTTGGTGAACTTGAGTGAGAAAACTAACAAGAATTTGATTTGTGAGCCCGGAAAATAAATCAACTATAATCTTGAAGAATTATAGTAAAATTTTTAAAAAATTCTTGGAGAATGGATGTAGATGCTTCAAGTACACCGAACCACTATAAAAGTTTATTTTTATGTGCTTTGCTTTTTTTCTCTTCTTTTTTTTTCAAGCATTGTATATAGTTTTATTCAAGATATATATATTTACAATACAATCACCTCACTACGTTCAAAGTTTAGTAAATACTTGTTTTAAATTTTTGAAAAGTCTAATTCACCCTCCCTTGGATTGCTTTACTAGGCAATGATCTTGTTTTTTTCTATTCTTGCTTGATAACTTTTGTGATATTTGACTTTTTTTTGCTATACTTGTCTCTATTTATGATGATTAACATTATTTTATGTAATGATATAGATTATATAATTGATATTTTTTGATATGTATATGAGTTTTTAATAGATTTGACTTAGAAGTATTTTGAAATTTTAATTTCACATTATCAGTAATTTGATTGTCGTACCAAACATGTCAATCAAAATTTTTAGTAATTTTACTGCAACATTACCTGCATATACCAAATACAGTAATCAACATTACTAGCAATCAATATTATTGATAATCCTCATTACTAGCAATCCAAAATTGCCTGACTATGTACCAAACACAACCTAAGAATTTTTTGAGATCTATGCAAGAACTTTATCCCATAAATATACAATTGATATGGAAGTATTTCATAGTGCATGACACCATTTTTGTTAAGAAGATGAATAAAGTGATCGGTCTGCAAGCTTGAAAAATCCATTTGGAACTTTTTAAAATTAAGGGAGCATCTCTAGGACAAATCATAAGTTAAGGGGATGACCATATAATTTTTCTATAAAATAAGTATTGAACTCGATACCTTTGTTTTCGTTGTAACCATATAATATTGATAATGTATTAGCATTGATAAATACATATTGAAGATATTATCCAAAAAAATTAAAAATCATTAGTATCGACTTGGAAGAATTTGAAAAACTATTAGTACTAACTCGAACAATGTGTACAGTACCACTAGTGTTGGCGTAGAACCTTCGCTAGACGGGCCAAGTCACTGAATCGCTGGTCTGCCTCTCTTAGCACCTGCAAAACAGGTCCCTTGACTGGATTTTCTTTGGTGGGAGATACTACGATGCCTAAGTCAGGGAGAGGTTCCAACAACAGAATGGAAAGTTCTCTGAGAAGGCAGGAATATAGCAAAAGTATCGTCATGTCCAACTCACCTTGATTATCCCCTCTTACCAGTATTTATAATAGTTGGGCACTGGCCCGGGTTGGGCTTAAATTGTCTCTGGTTAATATACAGTCGATTAACTTCGCCCCATGTACAATGAGGGATGGTTGCCATTTGTCCATGAATGGTTGTCGCTCCATTATGGCCAGTCCGGAATTATCGAAGAGAGGGGCTGCTAAACGCGTGGCCAGCCCAAAATGGCTGGAGTTGAGGATGGCGGTTATGCTTTAGGTCGCGATAGCCATCCCCATTCGGGGGTTTGTGGCAGATTGGAGATTTGTCTTCGGCCTTCTTCTTTTTCGGACTTCTTCGTGTCAGTCGTCTTCGGTCTTCGTCGGTGGAGTTACCTTCGGACTTCTTTGACAGAGGTGATCAATTGGATGGTGGACGTCATAGATCCGGAGGGGTAGTTTTCGGACCTTTGTCTTTGACCAATCCGATGATTGGTTCGAATGAGGCATTACGGCACTCCTGGGCCATCGTTGGTTCTCTTGGTATGGGCGGCCGGCCTAGGGGAGAACCTGATCGGTTTCCTGAGCCGGAGGTATATTCAGTTGAGCCGGCGTCAGTTGACCCCCACTCTTATTTTTCAAAGCATTGATTTGTCTTGAAAAGTAAGAGTATTAATGAGTTTGTCATTTTTCGTTCAGAAAAAGTACCGTTAATGATGCCAAATCCTTGATCCGGTTGTTCGCGACAACCAACCTCTGATTCGGGGATCAAACCGGAGACAGGTGTCGCCTCTGCATTAGAGAGTGAAGAATAGGGGAGATCAATCAATGGGTCGTGGCCTTTCTTCCTGTTGATCTTCTAACAGGGACATGGGTAGAGGACGTGGCCTGATCTTATCCTTGGGAGGAAAGGTGCCAATCTCATCCCAATCATCAAATGGGATCGCATGGATTAGGATCCTCGGCTTGTCGAGTCAAATTAGCGCCTTGTGGGGCTTCGTACTGGCCTCCGATGCCCGTACGCATGACGTGACTAGGGGGAGAGGTGTCTTGTTCCTCGAGGCAGTGCGCGAAGCCGCCTCCTGCCCCCTAATAGAAAGGGAGGAGACTAATCGAGGAGGCTTCTTTGTTTTTGTCTGCCATTACTTTAGCCCGATCTTTCCTGCTTCTATTTTCTTGTTCCTTCTGTAGGTATAGTTTCTTTAATTCTTCTATGTCCTTCTTTTATCATCATGGTTAGGTCTTTAAGGGCTCTCACTGTTGGCCAGACTTCTTCCATTGCTGCAGTTAGATCGAGGTTGGTTCCCAGTTCTATCTCTTTTAGAAAAATAGCCCATCTCCAAGAGCGCTACTGCATTTTTGGTGATTTCCTTCTAATGCTTCCGAAGCCCGAAGAGTAGGTAGACAGACCTCCGGTCGGATGTATTGCTGTCGATGAGGACTATCTGAAGGCTGGTCTTCATTCTCCATTGCATCCATTCTTCCTTAGGGTTTTTAACTTGTATCATATCGTTCCTGCACAACTGACTCCGAATAGTATTCGGAATATCTACGAGTTTTTGGTTCGGTGCCAAATAGCCAACGTGAGACCTCGGACCAATTTATTCACCTCCCTCTTCGTTTGAAGAGGGACTTCCATGGCCATGGGTGGTGGGTCATCAGCCCTTACCCTGGTCGTAAGATAATGAAGGGCATGCCTAGTGCCATCCACGGGTGGAAACCTAATTTTGTTTTTGTTACCTCTACTGAGCCGTGGGGTTTTGACTGCGAGTGGAGGGAGCCTCGTTTGGATGCTAACCTCGGCAAGGAGGTCATGATGGCCGACGAACCTGACTATACCTTGTTGTCTGGTTCGGAGACCGTTTCCATTCGAGAACTTTTGGAGGAGAGGAAACTTCATCTTTCTGGGATCAGCGGGTCCTCCATGTTAGGTAGAAGACTTCAACCTCTTCCTACTCTACGGCTTCCTTGTTCAGTCATTTTTTATGTCTGTTCTTGTTTGTAGGTAGTGGGATGAGGCCTGACTTGAGCCAGCTCTGTAAATCTGCCAAGTGACCGGCGATCCTTCCCCCTTCTTTGGGGTCGGAGGCCTGGAAGAGTGCTCGATGGGAGGGAAACAGTAGGAGCACTACGTCTTCAAGGGGGACCTCCGGAGGGGACGAAGTTCCATTGAGGGAGCTTCCAATGGCGTCCCCACCATCGGGGCCCTCCGAGGGTCGATTCTCTAGCCCAAATGATGGGAGGCTCGAGTCCGGCTTCGGCGATCAATGTACCATTACCTTGCTCCCCCGTGATAGATAGGAGTGAAGCACCACGAGTTCAAGGGGGGTTAATCGAGGACCCCTCCTTAGATAGGGACTGTGGGATAGACCTCTCGAGGTTCTCTGGTGCAAGAGGTTTATCTTCCCTTGATGTGGCCAGCGGATATTGAAAGGTATTCTACTGTCTCATGACTGGGCAGTCTCTCAAATTCGGCATCTCGTCGAAGTATCGAATTCAACATTTTTCTCCGTGTTGAAGGTAAGATCGCCATTGCCTTTTTAGTTTCCTCTCAGCTGTTCCTTTCATGACAAGTCCCTTGTTTCGTCGGTATAGTTGGTTCATGACATAACCTTTTTGGAGGAGGGCATGGAGAATATCGATAACTTTCTCCGCAGCATGAAGGTGGAGCTCCAGATGGCCAAGGCCAAAAAGGAGGTAGCCGAAGAGCTACGATTGTCCATCGAGGAGAAGCTCATTCATAAAGATGCGAAGGTTCAGGATTTGAGGGCTGAACTGAAGAAGGCTCAGCTAAAAATCTCCAAACAAGGGGCAAAGTTGAGGAGGAAGAGGAAACGGATGTGCTCCTTGGAACAATTTGCCAAGGAGAATGAGGAAAAGGCTGAGAACCTGGCTAATATGACCGACGAGGCTATCAAAAAGGTGGAAGAGGCTTCTTCGAGGGCTGAAGCTGCCACGAGGGAGTTTGAGGTCCTCAGGGAGCAAGCAATCAAGGTAGTTGAGGACTTCAAGAAGTCTTCACAATTTAAGAAAGACGTAACTGAAGCCAGCTTATTCAGCTATATATTTGGCTTCAACGACGGGCTTGAAGAGGTCCATAAAGCTTTTCCCGATCTTGACCTCTCTGCATCCCGGCATTTGAGATAGAGGAGGAGGGAGAGGGTGGAAGCGTACCCCCTACTGAGTCTGGAGAGGCTCCGGTCATGGCGGAAGGATCGGCCGTGGTGGGTCCGATAGCCTTGACTCAAGTTGAAGCAGCCCGAGCAGAAGAAGCCCAGGCCGAAGAGGACCGGGTTCCAATTCAGATTGAAAAAATCCTCCTTCCTATCGGTCCCGCAGTCCCCGCCCCTGAGTAAAGGTTGACGGGCCTTGGACCTTGTATCTTTTGCTTTTTCTTTTGCCAAAGGAATGATGTGTGATCACCATCTTATCTTAAATGAAACTCGAAACTTCCTTTTAGTCAAACAGGCATTTGAGTTGGTATGTCCCGTGGGGGATTTCTTCGGAGAACTTGGAAAATAGGGTGGCTGCTTTCTTGGGACTAGCATTCCCTGAATTGGTCCTCTTCACATCAGCCCTCGCTGAATCGGTGCTAAGAGGACTAGCCGATCATTTAGTGGTAGTTGGTCGAAGTCGAGTCTTTGGGGTCGATGCTTTCGGTATGGGCTGAGGATTGACCCAATAGAAGTGTCGCGGCGCCCATGGATTGTCTTCGTTTTTCTTTTTGATCGAGCGGTCGACTCGATGGGCGTTCAACTGGGTTTTCGAACCAGAATCCCCCAGTGGTCAGGTACTCATCATGATGACTTCTAGGATCCAGTAACTACGTGGGTGACATGCATCGCCCTGCTATTGGTGCCGAGAGGGGGAGGAGTGTCGAGTCGATACACGCACTGTATTAATGTCAAGTGCGTTGATGTTCGAGGGGTCACGCCTCCAACTCCACCTAGGCACCGTCGAACGCGCTCTTCCCAGAGTCAGCCATCGAGGCCGCAGGAACATTGCACCGATTTTGGAGTGCCATCTTGGTATGTGGCTTTGTCTGGTTGGCCTGATTTGAGATGTGGTCCACGTCCTTTGCAAGTGCATGCCGTTTACGAGCGCATGTTCTTTAGAGGAGCACGCGAAACATCAAGGTTGTGGGCCATTAAATAGGTCTCCTCGCAGTCTCTAGGGGATTATGAAGCCGTGGGGGAGTGGGCGTCTTGCTCTAGTGTCATTCTTGTTCTTCTTGAATCTTTTGTCTTCCTCCATTATGAAGTTCTCCCATTAGGATCTGCGAGAGATGTCCCTTAAGAGGGGGGCCACTATGAAACAAGGAGAGGGACCTAGCATTAAGGTCCAAAAGAAAGATGACGACTCCTTCTAGGCTTAGGAGATGGCCCGGCTGGAGGAGGAAGTGCAGACCCTCTGTTCTCAACTAGAAGAGGTGAAGGCTAGGACAATCTCAGCGACTACGGCGACGGAGGAGGCGAAGAAGGAGGCCACAGAGGCTGTGATTAGGTTTCTGGGGTTGCAAGCCTTCCGCGATGAAGTTGCTGAAGCCATCATGGACTCCTACCATCGGGGGTTTCGAGAACATAAAGACAAGGCCTTTCGCTATTATAATTTGAAGGGGCTGGAGAACATCTGGCCCTCAATCCCACATCCTGGGCACAAGGATGATTCTGACTTTGAAAGAGAATTAGAGTTTGAGGAGGAGGTGGCCGGAGACAATGCCTCTTCGGATGTCCGACGGGGGTCTACCGCCACCCGTCCATGGGGAAGGGGCCTGCGAGTGCCCCTTAAATTTCTCTCCTCCCTTTTCCCTTTTTCCTTTTTTTTTTTTTTTGCCATATGATGTAATCTCCTTTCTTTTGAGTGAAATGCTTTTGAATGAGGGGACTTGTCTTTTAAATGATGCCGGGCACGGGTTCTCGGGCATAGTTACGATATGTCTTCGGGTCTTCCATAGGATATATCGTGTAGACGATTCCTTTCATCTTTAGTTGACCGTAAGCAGACCTTCCTGGATCTTTCTTTCGCACTCGTCGATCATATTGGTGGGGCGGTTGGATCAGTCATGCCCCAACATTTTTTGATATTAAGGTAGGTTGGTTAGGCCCGTCTCGGTGCATCTTCGGACTTTCCATAGGATAGGTTACGTAAACCATTCCCTACATCTTTGGGTGATCATAAGATGGCCTGGTTGGGCTTTCTTCTTGCACTCGTTGGACATACCGATAAGGTAAGTGGATCGGACCCACCTTTGTGCTCAAAATCAAGGCAGGCTGTTAGGTCTATCTCGGCATGTCTCTGAGTTTTTTGTAGTGTAGGTTACGTGAACCATTCCTTGCGCCTTTGGATGATCGTAAGATGGCATGCTTGGGCCTTCTTTGGGCGCTCATCGGACATACCGATGAGGTAGGTGGATCAGACCCACCTCTGCGCTCCTCTCCCCTTCTTGTTGTGGGTTCAGGTTACCGAGGCCATCTTGTATCATGAATCAGCGATAAGACAGGTTAACCTGAGCCATTGTTGGATGGATTTTTGGTGAAGCCTTCATTGGGAGGGCTTTTATTGATAATATTTGTAGAGATTCTTTACATTCCAAGGCCGCGGCAGCACGACACCATCTAAAGTTTCAAGTCAATACGCCCCCACGCGTATGGTTTCTTTGACCCGATAGGGGCCTTCCCAATTAGGAGAGAGTTTGTCTTGGTCCGTTGGCCTGGATACTTTGGCTCTCCGCAACACCAAATCTTCGGGGTGGAAGGTCCATTCCTTTACCCTAGAATTGTAGTACTTGGCGACCCTCTGTTGGTATGCTGCCATCCTTACTTGAGCTTGGAGCCTGGTGCCTTGTAGTAGATCCAAGTCTATTCTTTGGCGCTCTGAGTTTTCAGGTTCTTGGTACCCATCGTCCTCAGAGATTGCAATGTGACTTCTATTGGAAGGACCGCCTTGGTGCCGTACGCCAAGTTAAACGGAGATTCACCAGAGCCATTCTAGGGGTCGTCCGATATCCCCAAGGGACGGAATTCAGCTCCTCGACCTAGAGTCCCTTGGCATCGTTCAGTCGAGTCTTCAGACCATGGAGGATAGTCTGATTCGTCACTTCGGCCTCCCCGTTGGACTGTGGATGACCGACAGAGGTCAACTTGTGGAGTATATGATACTGGGCACATAAGTCTCTGAACCTCGGATTATCAAATTGCCTCCCATTGTCAATAATTATGGCATGGGGGATCCCGAAACGGAATATGATAGAATTCCTTACGAATCCTTCGACCTTTGCCTCAGTGATGTGTGCCAGGGATTCAGCCTCGATCCACTTGGTGAAGTAGTCGATGGCAACGAGGAGGAATTTTTGCTTGCCGGATACTGGTGGGAACGGGCCAAGGATGTCCATGGCCATTGAGCAAAGGGCCAGGGTGCAACTAGGTGGGTTAATTGACTTGCGGGCCACCTCTGGACATTAGCATATCTTTGGCACTGCTCACACCTTCGGACAAAGTCCGTGGAGTCCTTCTGGATGGTTGGCCAGTAATATCCTTGACGTATAATTTTATATGCCAGGGATCTACCCCCCAAATGGTCTCCGCAGATGCCTTCATGTACTTCTCTCAAGGCATAGTCAACATCCGATGGTCCCAGGCATTTCAATAGGGGTTGGGTGAAGGACCTTTTTTATAGAGTTCCGTCCAGGATAATGTACTGAGATGCCATCCATCAGACCTTCTTGGCCTCCCCTTGTCTTCTGGCAGCTTGCCTTTATCCAGAAATTGGAAGATGGGGTCCATCCAACTGGGCTCATTTACAATCTGGTGAACTCCTGATGATTCTTCGGCTATGCTTGGAACTTCGAGATATTCTATGAAGGTACGGTCGAGGGAGTCCAGGTTGGTAGTAGCAAGCCTGGAGAGGGTATCGGCCTGGGAGTTTTTGAACCTTGGCACATGGGTGATGTCGAAAGATTCCTATTGGGAGGACAATATCCACACTTTTTCCAAGTATTGGACCATTCTTGGATCTCAGACCTCAAACTCGCCTTTAACTTGGTTCACCACTAACTGGGAGTCCGAGAAAACCTGGACCTTTCGAATCTCCAGGCTTTCGGCGATTCGAAGCCCCACAAGGAGGGCTTCGTATTCGGCTTGGTTGTTCGAAGCATGGAAGGAGAAGTGGAGCGCGTACTCCACTATATGGCCATCTAGCTTGGATAATATGAGGCCCGCACCATATCTAGCGGAGTTGGAGGCTTTGTCCATGTGGAGTAGCCAGACCGACTCCGTGTCTTTCGAGGTAGCCCTTTCCTCTTCGACGAATTGCAGATTGTCTTCAAGCTTCCAGGTGCATTCGGTTATGAAGTCTGATAGTACTTGTGCCTTCATCACCGGTCTGGGTCGGAAGTCGATGTCGAATTCGCTCAGCTTTACAGTCCATTTGGCTATCCTTCTAGAGGTATTTGGATAGTGGAGGATGGCCTTGAGGGATTGGTCTGTCAGAACCATGATGGTGTGGGCCTGGAAATAGGGCCGTAGTCATTTTGCCGTAATTATCAGTGAGTAGACAAGTTTTTTCATCTTCGGATATCTCATCTCAGCATCATGCAAGACTTTGTCGATGTAATAGACCGACTTTTGGAGATTGTCTTTCTCGTTTCAGATGAGAACTGAGCTGACGGCCTCATCCGAAGCAGAGAGGTATAGACAGAGAGTCTCGCCTTCTCGAGGTTTAGAGAGCAGTGGTGGGATCTCTAGGTACTTCTTCAACTCTTCAAGAGCGAGATGACAGTCTTCGATCCATTCGAAGTCTTGGGATTGTCGGAGTACTTTGAAGAAAGGGAGGCATTTCTCGGTGGATCGGGAAATGAATCGCTTAGGGAGGTGACCTTCCTGGTTAGCTATTGTACCTCCTTCTTGCAAGAAGGATGCCTCATATTTCAAATGGCTTGAATTTTCTCAGGATTGGCTTCAATTCCTCGCTTGGTGATAAGGTACCCTAAGAATTTGCCCGATATCACTCTGAAAGCACACTTCGTCGGATTCAACTTCATCCGATGACGACGTAGGGCATCGAACGACTCTTGTAGGTCTTCGATATGGTCCGCCTTAAGGAGGCTCTTCACAATCATGTCGTCGACATATGCCTCCATATTCTTTTCCAGCTGTTCTCTAACACCTTATAGATCAGCTTTTGAAATGTTGTCCCAGCATTCTTTAGTCCAAATGGCATCATTCTGTAGTAGTAAAGGCCCTTTTCGGTGATGAAGGCCATCTTCTCTTCGTCTTGAGGGTCTATTCTTATTTGGTCGTATCCAGAGAAGGCATCCATAAAACTTAACAATTGGTGGCCTGCGGTGACGTCTAGGGGTGCGAATTGGTCGGGTCGGATCGGGTCATGAGTGACCCGATCCGACCCGGTTCTTTGATAGGGTCCTAATAGTAGACCCGGATCCAATCCACTAGAAAAACGGGCCGGGTCGGTCAGGTCCACTATCATAATTTTCAACCCAACGGATTATCGGGTTGGATCGGGTCCATAAATAATCCGGTTCTAATCTACAACGTTTGGATCTAAATATGATCCGAATAAAATATAGACAACTATATTTTAATTATTACATAGCTAACTATTATTAACTATAAAATAGATAACAAATAATATTTTTAAAATAAATTAGATATAAAAATAATTATAACTAGTTCCATACAAGTTTTAAATTATAATTTAAATGTCCAAATAGATATAATTCTAACAGTATTAGTATGCCCGAATCGGGTCGGGTCGGGTCAGGTCCAAATTCAGTAAACCCAGACATGACCTGAAAAATGGAACGGTCTAATTTTAGGACCCAACCCGGATCCACGGATCCGTAAAAATGGGTTGGATCGGGTCTAAATAGGTCGGGTCGGATCGGGTCTAAATAGGTCGGATCGGATCGGGTCACGGGTCAACCCGACCCATTTGCAGAGTTAGTGGCATCGACCAATTGGTCGATCTTCGATAAGGGAAAGCTGTCTTTTGGATATGCTTTGTTGAGGTCTGTGTAACAATACAGATCCTCCATTTTTCACTAGCTTTCTTTACCATCATCACATTTGCCACCCATTCAGGATAATATGTCTTTCGGATAAACCCAGCTTTAAGGAGTTTGTTCACCTCTTCGTCTATCGCCTTCCGCCTCTCAGGGGCAAAGCTCCTCTTCTTCTGTCGAACGGGCCTGTAACTAGGGATGACCTCCAGCTGATGGGTGATTACTTCGGCCAAAATCCCATGCATGTCTGAGGCTGACCAGGCGAACATCAGCATTATTTTGAGGAAGCGGATTAACTCCGCCCTTGGCGCCTCATCAAGTAGACTCCCGATCTGCACAACTTTGATGGGTTTTCCTCGGTTAGCTGTACTGGCACGATTTTCTCCATCGACTCCCCACAGTCTTTGGATGAATCCCTCGAGTCGAGTTGATCGGGGGTTGGGGAGTCGACTGATTGTCTGTCCTGGATCACCAGGCGCTACCGTGTGGCCCTTTGGTCACCTTTCGATTCCCCTACTCCTCCCCTGGTGGGGAAACGGACTAGGAGATAGTAAGTCGGCACTATGGCCTGAAATTTGTTTACAGCGAACCTTCCCAAAATCACATTGTATGTTGAAGCAGTTCGGATCATCGTGAAATTGATGGGGAGTGTTTTTTGGCGGGGTTCGGTGCTAAAGGTTATGGGCAGCATTATTTTGCCCTCAACCTTAACCTGGTTCCCTCCGAACCCCGTCAGTGGTAGAAGAGACCTCTGTAATTTATTTTTAGGTAAGCACATTCGGGAGAATGCGTCATAGAGCAAGACATCTGCAGAGCTTCCATTATCGATTAGGATACGCCTTACATCATAGTTGGCCACAATGGCTGATATTACAACTGGGTCGTCATGTGGGTGCTGAACTCCCACAAGGTCATCATTGGAGAAGAATATAGAGTTGTTGTCCTTGAGCCACTTCGGGGCATCATCTTCAGCTCTCCTCCAATTGGTCGGTCGAGGTAGCATTACCACCCTTCCATCGATGGATCTTTGGTTGGGTAGTTTGGCTTCTTCAGGGGCCCTCCAAGGGGCCATGGCCTCAGGCCTAGATTCCGGGCGACCGACGTACCGCCCTAATTAGCTTCTTTTGATGAGATCTTCATAGCATCCTTGAGTTGCATGCAGTCTTCGGTATTGTGGCCGTGGTCTCGGTGAAATCTATAGTATTTGTTCCTATTCCTCATGGAAGAAGATGCCTTCATGGGACGCGGTCGTTGGAGATAACTTTCTTTTTCTATCTCCATCAAGATCCTCTCTTTAAGAAGATTGAGAGGGGTGTAGGAGTCGAATTTTGTGCCTGGTGCTTTGGGCTTGGGACTTCGCCTCCATGTGGAGTCGTTGTTGTTGTTAAGGATCGGGGGGTCCTGCCCCCTACTGCTCTTCTTCCTCAGGATGGATTTCCCTTCGGGCAGCCTCCGATTTGTCGCCTGTTCCTCGACGTCAGCATATTTCTGAGCTCTCGACAAAAGCTCAGAATAGCTTGTGCGGAATCTCTTGTCCAGGGAGAAAGTGAGCCTGGACGATCGAAGCCCCTTCTTCAGGACGGACATGGCTACATGTTCGTTGAGATCCGAGATCTCGAGGGTAGTCGAGTTGAACCTAGAGATGTAGTCTCGGAAGCTCTCTCCTTCCTTCTGATGGAGGAGGAATAAGGTATCCATATTCCGGGGGGTCTTCCGGTAGGTCTGAAATGTGAGATGAATAATTTTTTTTTAATTCAGGAAAGGAGTCGATGGTACATGGGCGTATGCTCGAATACCATGTTCGAGCCACCTTCTTTAGCATGGCAGGGAAGGCGAGGCAGTGCAACATGTCGGAGGCCCCTTGAATCATCATATGGGCCTTGAAGCTGCCCAGGTGGTCAAGTGGATCGGTGGTACCATCATAGGGTTCTATTTGAGAGACCCTAAAGTGCCGAGGGACGGCTTCGGCCATGATGTGAGGAGTGAATGGGTGATGGGGAACGTACGCGGTGATCTCGTCATCCCTCCTCTGGTCACGAAGCTTCATAACCTGCGACTCGAGGATCTTGAACTTTTTCTCATAGTCAGGGCGAGCTTCCTTCGGCGCCTCCCTCTCGGGAGTGGAATCCTGGGAGGAAACGGAAGGGGATCGTCTAGATCTTTTCCCCCTCCGTGATACGTTGGTCGGCTTCGGAAGTCGAGAGCTTCGATCCTCCAGGGAAAGCCGCTCTTCGGGGGAAGGTTGGACAGACCAATGACGCCGGTCTCCCTTCCCCCGGGTCAATGAGTACGTTTGGAAGTGGCTGGTAGATATTCCATCTGAAGGGCTACATCTTGGAAATTCTAAACCATAGTTGTCAGAGTATCGACTCGGTTCAGAAGGGCTTCGAATTGTTGCTGTCTAACCACCAACATGGGGGTCGGGATATTATCTTCCACCGGAGTGTTGTTCCTTTGAGAGGGAGGACGACCCCTACTTGCTGAGATATTCTGCGTTCTTTCTTTCACCATCATGGCTTCTTCTCACTTTCCTTTCTCGAAGAGGGGGCTTCTAGTGAGCAGTCGGCTTGGGTCAGTGCAGACTGCCAAGTTCAGCCCTTTCTCTCCCCCCTACCTGGCGCGCCAATCTGCTAGTGTAGAACCTCCACTGGACGGGCGAAGTCGCTGGACCACCGGTCTGCCTCTCTTGGCACCTACAAAATAGGTCCCTTGACCGGATTTTCTCCGGTGGGGGACACTCCAATACCTAAGTCAGGGAGAGGTTCCAGCAACAGAATGGAAAGTTTTTTGAGAAGGCAGGAAGATTACAAAAGTATCGTCGTGTCCAACTCACCTTGAGTGTCCCCTCTTACCAGTATTTATAATAGTTAGGCACTGGCCTGGGTTGGGATTAACTTGCCTCTGGTTAACATGCGGTCGATTAACTTCGCCCCATGTACAATGAGGGATGGTTGCCGTTTGTCCAGGGACGGTTGTCTCTCCATTACAGCCAGTGCGGAATTATCGGAGAGTGGGGCTGCTGAACGCGTAGCCAGCCCGAAATGGCTGGAATTGGAGATGGCGGTTATGCTTTAGGTCGCGATAGCCATCCCCCCATTCGGGGGTTTGTGGCAGATTGAAAATTTGTCTTGGACCTTCTTCTTCTTCGGACTTCTTCGGGTCAATCGTCTTCGTCGGTGGAGTTACCTTCGGACTTCTTCGATGGAGGCGATCGGTTGGGTGGCGGACGTCGTAGATCTGGAAGGGTAGTCTTCGGACCTTTGTCGAAGGAGGCGTTACGGTACTCCCGGGCCATCGTTGGTTCTCTTGGTACAGGCGACCGGCCCGGAGAGAACCCGACCGGTCTCCTGAATCAAAAATATATTCAGTTGAGCCGGCGTCCCCCAACAACTAGTATGCACCTTAATGATAGATATGCATTAACATGGTTAAATATCTATTGATATAGCTATTTTGGTATCTGATACGGGACGGGAAGCGGGGGATCGCTTTATAGTGCTAGTTTTATGATAAAAAATTATAATATTGGCTCCATTTTAATTATTTTTTGAAATAATGATTATCATGCGAAAATGTAACTGTCCAAAAAAAAAAAAAAAAGTCATTATTTAAATTTTCTTAACTTTTGCTGAAACTTTTTCTATTTTTTCATAATAAATAAATGAGAAGTTGCAAAAATATATTGATATTTGCTTCTTTCTTTTTCTATCATAGCATCCTATGGAATATACAGTGCCATCACTTTTATTATTTTCTTCTAATTTTCATTAAAATTAATGTTTATAACATGCATGCAAATAGAAAACCCAAAGTAAAGAAGAAGATATGCTTGTTTCTGCAAGTGGAAGGACAGGATATTCTTAAACCTTTGTCATATCGCTACCTCTAAACTTTAGTGATCACAATTACACTCCTCACTGGTCCAAATTCCTCATGTCTTTAATAATAATGCATTTCAGTCTGTATCCATTACTTTAATACCTTTACTAATTAGTCTCTTTTAATCAACGTTCAATCTCCCTGCCCAACCCACCGAACAACCCCCCCCCCCCCCCCCCCAACCCAATGCAGCACTCACCAGTGCTCCCTCGCCAACTCTCTCTCTCTCTCGCGTGCTCCCTCCCCGACTCTCTTCTCTCTCGTCTGGACTGCCGAAGGGCAGCAACGGACACCGAGCAAATAAGAAAATAGAGAGAGAAGAATAAACTCTCCAACGTCGCCATTGCCAAGAAAAACAGGGGGAAAATTCCCCGGTTTTTATCCATGGAAAGGCATGGATGCAAGCTTTGTTTCCGGCGCTTCTCCAGTGGGCGCGCACTCGGGGGTCACATGCGCTCTCACGTGACTTCCCGCCTCACCAGAGTTCCGCACCTCCCTCCCTCCCCCTCCGCCTCCTCGTCCTCCTCCTCCGCCGCGGACGCGGCGGCGGCGGCAGGCCTCGGCTACGGCCTCCGGGAGAACCCCCGAAAAAGCTTCCGACTTGTCGACCCGGAATTCTCCCCCTCCTTCGCCGCCGCCGCCGGCGGTGGTGGTTCCTCCTCCATCGTCCAGGACCGCGAGAGCGAGACCGAGTCCTCCCTCCCCCTGCCGCTCCGCTGCCTATCCAAGCGCCCCCGTCGTCCCCCGGAGACCTCCGTGGCGGCGGAGGCCCAGCCCCTCAGTTCCATCTCCGACGTTTCCTCCGAGGAGGACGTCGCTCGGTGCCTGATGCTCCTTTCCCGCGACGCCTGGGCGAGATCGATGGCAGGGGTGGAGGAGGCTGAGGACCAGCAGTCCGGCGGCTGTGACAAGGCGGGGGCGGAGGACGAGGATGGTGAAGATGCGGTCGACGGGATCCGTGGCTCCGCCTGGTCCCGGCGGAGTGGGCAGCGGAGCAGGTACCAGTGCGGCACGTGCCAGAAGTTCTTCCGATCGTACCAGGCCCTTGGGGGCCACCGAGCGAGCCACAAGAAGGTGGCGGGCGGTGGGTGCGTCCCGGCCGCCGGCGGCCAGATCGGTGGAGAAGTCTTCTCCGAGGCCAATGTCGATAGGAGTTCGAGCCTCCACCGCTGCCCCACCTGCTCCCGGGCCTTCAGCTCCCCCCAGGCTCTCGGCGGCCACAAGCGATCTCATCTAGCCTCCTCCGCCGCCACCGTTGCCCACTCCCCTCCTCTCCCTCCACCTCCTCTTTCTGCCAACAGCACCAACACCAACCTTAGCAGCAAGAGCTTCATTGATCTCAACCAACCAGCTCCACCGGAGGAGGAAGTCGAGCTCTCCGCTCTCTCCGACGCCACGGTGCTGCAATCCAAGTAACTTCCTTTCTCCACTCCGATCCAAACCGAGCTACTTGGGAAGCAATCTGAGGTGAAGTTCATCGAAACAAGGCCAGAATCCACCGAAAAATCTCATCTTTACAGCTGAATCCTGTGCAAAGGAATCGAATTGGATTCATCTCATATCAAGTTCAAATTTTTATCTTCTTTTTTCTAATTTGATCTGGTCCTTTAGTTACAAGTTGCTCACTGCGACACTGAACAGTAGAAGGACGCATGGATCATCAAAATGATCAGAAAAAGAACTCCCTTTTCTTCGAATTTACTGTTGTTACATAATGTTTTCATCCAAACTAGTTCTTGTGACACCATTCTCAATATTTTATCAGTTTTAATGAGAATTTGATCTGGTTTTCGAGTTGCAGCTGCTCGCTGTGTCAATCGAACACTAGAATGGAATTATAGACTATTGGAATTCCCAACATTTCCCCTCCCCCCCCCCCCCCCCCCCCCCAACACACCAAAAAAAAAAAAAAACTTATGGAAATTCCTGTGATTAAATGGAATATTAATTAATTACTTGTCTTCTCTGAGACAATGATACTTTCTGCGTAACAAACGAAGAAGGTGTTGGTGGGGGAGCGCTGTCTCCGGCTGCGCTATGCTGGTTCTTTGGCCTTTGCTCTCCCCTGCTTTTTTGTATGCATTTTGACCTTCCCCTGGTGTCGTTCTCATCCCTACGTGAAGTGAAATTAATAGCCCACGGCTCAGTTCGGTGATATCTCTCGCTTGTCCCTCACAATTTAAGAACGAAGGGGCTCTCCTTCCATTTCCCTCTGGTTCTCTTTTCTTTTAACATGCCATTGTTTTTTTTCCCCTTTTTTGATAAAGAAAAAATTATGCCGTTATTTTTCTTTATATATATATATATATATATATATATATATTGATTAACCAAAAAAAATAGGGGGTTAAACCCGACTATCGCGGGCTTCTGCCTTGCCAGGTAATGTTTGATGCAAAACTAAGTGAGTACGTCAACATGTCATTTATTAAAATTAAAGTGAAACTATGTACTTTAAAAATTTTGAGAAAACTTTAATTATTTTTTATAGCCTGTGTACAGACTGTTTGAAAAATTCCTGTATTTTGTGAACTCAATTTATAAGAATCTCTACCCTCTAAAGCTTTGCAGGTTGTATTCATATATTTATGTATAAAATTTATTTTGCATTTGATATCTAGATAGGTATGTATATAATTTTTACTTGTATTTAATACATAGTTTTTCATAAAGTTAAAAAAGTTTTGAATCCTGACCTTTCATCCAATCTCATTCATCACTAAGACGCCGACTAGTATAACGGGGACAAAAAGATAGAATCCTGATCTTTCATTAAATCCTACCGGCTAGTAGAACGGGGACAAAAATGAAGAATCCTGATCTTTCACCCAATCCCACCCGTCACAGGCTCCAGAAAATAATTCCTGAATTTAATCGAGTCACTGTACATGAATCTTGTCTCAAATCTGTGACTGATTGGATGTGAGACAAGATTTCTATCAACCGGAATACCGTCTTAATGATTTTAATATGTTATTATCGGTGCCGTAATAGAATTCTATTATAGAAAGCTGTCCGACATTTTCCATTCTTATTTCATTTCGTGATCCCTCTGTTATCCAACCCCTAATCTAGTGACATTTATTACTATTTGATTGCCCTCTAATATTTAGTCCATTTTATGTTTAAATCTCCATATACAATTAAGATTTTGCTTTACTTATTCCCTATTTCTCATTTTACCTTCTTTATATTTAGCACTTGATTTATCGCCACTTTTGAGAGTAAAGGATGGAGTTCCATCCTTACTATAATTACGTGCATCTCAATATTTGGGGTTGGCAAGGCCCAAATTAATTTAATACCATTTAAATTGATATTTGATGTGCATTTGGCTTTGTAATTTTATGGGGCACCGTGTTCTTCATATCAATTCATGTACATTGTTGTATCTATTTTGTATATATTTTAAAGCAAAGTTATATGCCTATAAATGGTTAATCAAATAAGGACCCAGTAAAACAAATTTTGCCAATTAAGATTGATAACACTGGTACCTGGTTCGGTGCATGGCAAATAAAATGCTATCAGAAACGTTTCTATTTATTGCTTTGAAACATCTCCCAATTTATAAATTTTATTGAGAATGGGAGTAACGTGGAGGTGGCTAAAAAAAAAAAAAAAGCTTTCCACGGACGGTTGGTTCCATTCACCGGACGTAGATTTTTTGGCTGTTCTTTGAACTTTTCTGGATCCAACCAAGAACTTGGTATCTATTCCATGATTATACTGGTGACAGTAATAATAAGTAATAAATGATGGATATATCTTTTTAGGATTCTACGAATCAGTATTATAAAAAAATATTTAATATTTTTAAAAATCAGTAAAATCTTTATTTAAAACATGAAAAATAAGATCTACACTCAAATGATGTTAAATATTATTATTTTTAAATTTTAAAAATAAATATATCCTTTAAAAGAGATTATTAATATAATATATTAGTATAATAATATTAACATAAATATATCCTTAAACCCTTTTATATTAATATAATAATATATAATATATTAATATATTAATATATTAGATTATATTACATATAATATAATATTATAATTATTATAATATAGTATATACTAATTATTATAATAAACTAGTTATGGTATACTATATTATATTAATATATTCATTAATTGTCTTTATAAAAGGTTTACTTATTTTTAAAATTAAAAAATAATAATCTTTAATAGGTCTTGTTTTTTGCCTTAAATATGAATTTTACTAATTTTAAAAAATATTAATATTTTTAATCGGCACTGGTTGGTAAAAAAAAAAAAAAAATTGAATGATGGATATCTTTCATCATATTTAGTTATTCTAAAATCCAAATGCCATGTCCTTAGCTTATCCCCACCAAAAATTTCATCATATTTTATGGCTGGACTCCGTTGACAAGGCGTCCGGACTCTTCGTGACGCACGACTCGCCACGTCCGATCTCGTTGGGACCGCAAGAAAAGCGCACCGAGTTTTGTCCTGTTACGCCCGTCTCCGTTGTGCACCTCGTGCATCCATCCCGTTCGTTCTCATCTGGACGGCGAATGGTCACGGTAGACTTTCGGGTCGGTGGGCCAGGCCCGGAACGGTGCCATGTTTCGCGTGACTCTCATCCCTTCGTAGACCCCACTTGTCGGTGAGAGGGTGCGAGCTGGGGTGCCCGGAAGAACGGATGTTCAGAAAAGTTTCACTTTTCTCCGCCGAATACTGAAAAGTCTCGATTACGAAAATACCCCTGAGGGTGGGGTGCGCGACGACCTGGCGCGGATCGGGGTTGTATCTTTGGAGCGAAAGAAGGATTCACTTTCCTTTGCGCGAATCCAGCGCTAGATCCACCAACCGCACATATCGCATAGCGCCCCAGGTACATCATCGATCCTCTGCACAGATATTAAAGCGATCAGTGGATCATCCAACGGTGAATTCGTGCGAAGGAAGGTGAATCCTTCTTTCGCGCCAACGATAGGCCCCTGGCGCAGATTAATTAATATACGGAGCAGCAACAGCGGCATGAGTGACGGAGAAACACGTGAGAAAGGGGTGGGCGTCAAGATGAGGGTCGGATCCCGTGAACGAATGCAAAGCAAATCTCCACGGTGTCATCTCTCCAAGGGGATGCATCCATGCTACCAATCCAAGGCACCGAGGGATCTAGAATTGTTGGTGAAAAAAAATAAACGACCTATTTCTCACTGTATAGCTTAGAAATTTTATTTTTATTAATTTTTTTTGTTGTACTTATGAAAATGAATATATCGATTCATCAAAAAAAAAAAAGAAAATAAACGATCTAGAACTCTCGGGGCCATCAAATGCTGAACATGTCCAGCGATTCTTACACGATGGAAGCTCCAAATGAACCCTTTTTTTTTTTTTTTTCTTGGTCAATCTATGCATACAAGATATGAATTCCTTCTTCTTGGTTTTGATTAATGAGATAAAATACGTGGCTATCATTGTGTTTCTTGGTTTTCCATGACGTAGTGGTTGGAAAAAGGGTGTAATCAAGTGAGCAAAGTTTTTCTTCACTTAGGTAATGTGTAGTTTTCTCTTAGGTAATCAAGAGCTAACTCATCATAATAACATTACTTTTGTTCTTAGAATGCAGCACAATATCCTTTTCAATACTAATTCACCTGATCAATAGAAAGCTTTTGAAGCTAATTGCTCTCTTGAAGGATAAATTTATTCTCTTTTTTTAATCGAGTCATTAGGTATGATCACGGTTGTGTGTTGGTTTGCTCATTGTATCAAGTGGACTGTGAGATTTGATAATGGCTTGAAATAGTCAAAGTTAAAAAGAACAAGTCACTTGCTTGGATAATTAATCCTAATTATCTAATGAAGTGCTGAATTGTAAAGGCAATACCCCTGGAGAAAATTGCAGTGCCTAAACAAAAAGTGTTGTCCAAGCCTTCTTTTCTTTTTTTTTTTGTATTTTTTGTTTCCCATCTTATTTGCCTCCTACTACCTCTTTCCACCTATTTCCAACCCAAGAAGGGTCAGGAATAAATTTATTAGAATATTTATTATTCTGATGTATTGGTTAATCAAGCTATTCGATCAGTAGGATGATTCTCTAATCTTAGCTTGTTCAACTATGTTAGCTTTAAGTTTGGGTTGGGGATAAAATTCTTGCCTTGTTATATTTCTACTGGTCAATTTATGAAATCTTAGTATCAGTTGAGTTATTGTCCCCATGAACAAACTTGATCCACTTTTAAGATCTGTTTGGTAGGGGTCTGTCAAATTATGAAATATTTTAATAATTTCTAAAAAGTATTTATCTAGAAAAATAATTACAAAAAAATAATTTTTACTATGTTTGATTAGTAAAGAAATTACTCCAAAAAATGATACTAGAAAAATATTACTCTATTTGGTTGGAGATAGCCAAATTAATTTATAAATATATATATCAATATTTTTTTTAGTCTTAGGATAGCATTATCATTTTCAATCAATTTTTATACAATAACTATAATCATATAGCCCTTTATATAATGTTATCTGTATATTAATTTTTTTACAAAAACTTTTTATTGAATGAATTAGGAAAGATATCAAAGCATGGGATCGATATTAGGAATATTTTTATCAAGTACGAATTACCACCATTTAGAAATTTATCAAATACTAAGCTATCATAATATTTGTTTTACGTTCTCTTTCCGGAAAATAAACATGAGACCTCCAAATTTTTATAATCTCTCTTTTCCATTTTTAACACTAAACTTGATAATCTATCATAAAATTTATTTTTCCATGCCAATTTAACCCCAACCAAATGGACTCTTAGCATCAATTTGGAAACCATGAAAAAATTCTTATGATAATAGTTGTACATAGAATTTTATTGGATTCTTGTAGAAAAATTAAGATGCATTTTGAAATCCTTGTATTTTATTGACATCTCTGTTATTTTTCTTAGTGCAAACACATCATTATGTTTATAATGTCCTCATCATTGATGACAAAGTCATAGGCTTTTTTAGATGTTTCTAGTTTAGGGGACTTTTCGTTGAATATTAGAAAGAGGTTGATAAGGACATCGTCAGGCACGATTCTGATATACTCCCAGCATCGTTTTTAGTAGATATATGTATTTATTTTTATTTTAACCAGGTGTATGGAGATTGGATTTCTTTTATTTTTATTATTTTGTGTCTAGCTCATGCACAAATCTCAGAGCATGAAACTAGATTAATTTGGAGTTTATTTTAAATTAATCTAATTATTTCAGATTAGTTTGGAGTCCTAGAGTTTTGGTTAGGTTGGTCTCCAATTTGTTTGAGACTAGAGCCTATAAAAGAAGGTCTTGTAATTAAAAAAAATATCTTGGATTTTTTTTGACTCCCTCCTCTCCCGTATTCTCTGTCTCCCCATCTCTTCTTCTCCCTTCTCTTCTCTTTCTCCTTTTTCCTCTTCTCTGTCCTTCTTCTTCCTTTCTCTTCTTCCTCTTCCTCTCCCCTCTTCTTCCTTCTCTTCTCTTTCTTCTCTTTTCTTTCCCTACTTTTTCTCTTCCCCTTCTTCTTCCTACTATTCTAAATGTTTTGAGAACCAAATCTTTCGAGCCCTTTAATTGAGCCATCTTCAAGCCACAGTGACCACCACCAGACACCACCATCAACCATCGGCTAAGCCGACCATCTTCGCCCTACCTACCATCCACCGATCTCACCGGAGAACACCACCACTACCGCTTCCCCCTGTTCAGAGTGTCTCATGGCCGATCCCATCCTCTATCTGTAAAATCACCAGATCGACCAACATCACATTGCTCGCAATCCTTGCAACGCTCGACATCCTCACCGTGTTCTCCTATCCGCCTGTTGCCAGCATCGGTATCATGAGGACCAACTCATTTGAGGGCTCCCAGTCGCCAATTTCCCAAGCCTCCTTAAAGCCGACAATCACTAGACAACCAATCCCTCCACACCCACCTCTCAAACATCGTTGGCTCCTAGAAGCCTTACCCATGGACCTCCATTCTCCACTACCGTCGGCCACCATCAAGCCATCCACCCCATCTCCCCTGTTCTCCCGTGCCACCTACATTGTCTCCCACTGCGTTCCAGCATGAACTCCCATTGCCTGTGCCTTCCGTGTCCCATGCCATCCAAGCTGATTGAGCATTCACCACCATCAGGCTAAATGCTGGCTGCTGCATCCTCTTCGCTGCCGTTGAATGACCGACCACCTCCAGCCTCCCGTGATCTGGTCTAAGATCCCATGTCGAACAATGGTGCCGACCTGCCATGCTGATTGTCCCATGACTGAGACGCCGTGCTGATTGTCCCACCGGTGTCTTTCACTCTGGCGACGTCCTCCACCATGACTGTCGGTGACCCTACTGATCTCTTCCTCCGAGGTTCCCTACTCTATTTTGCACGATCATGAAAGCGCATAGGGGCTTTGGCACGATCTTGAAAGCATTCCCCTTGCCCATTGCCGACTTCAATCTTTTTCCCCTCCATGCATGATCTTCAAAGCAAATACCAATCCACATTATCGACTTTTGGAATTTTAGACCTATTAGGCTGATTATGAGTTATTTCATTTGGGATTGGCTTATGCTTATATTGTAGCTGATCATTTGGTATTTTGATGATCCAGATCTGGTGACTTTCTCCTGTTTCAATCATGAACTATTGACTAGATACCTCAACCACTTCCAAGTTGATCTCCCTTTTCCAAGACTCCTTGACATCCCATGCTTAGTAAAAACTTTTCATGGTTTATATTAGGATTTAAAATTATTGCTGAAAATTTATCTTTATTAGTTATCCTATCTTTAATTTAGCTAGATTTGGATTAATTGAATTGAATAAACCTAGCCTAGTAGTTATTCTTTAACGACCAACGATCCAATCTCTTGAAATATTTGACTATGCATGTCGATCGGGTCACTTCCTAAATTAGACCTTAATTTTAACTGAATCTAAATTAGATTTATTCTTGCTTGCCTTGATTATTTACTTTTATTTACTTTAATTACTTATTTATTTTATCTACCGATCTTAATAAATGGTCATTAGGTCTAGGATAGCTAGCCCATCCTGTATCAACTTTAAATTTGGTATCAAAGCATAATTTAGATTAGATTAAGAATATTTGTATTGCATTAAAAAAAAATTTAAAAAATTCATATTCAGCATTCTCCATACCCTGTGCACTTTTTAGTATTTTAGGAAGTCGTGTCCATAGAAAACTCTAAAAATTATAAAAATTACTTCGTTAGAAAATAGACTCAAAAGCGAATATTTCTACATTTGTAGATTTATGAGATTGCTCTGAAATTTATGCTAGTTTAGAATTAGATTCTCAATTTTTGTTCTTAGAATTCTATAACTTGTAGTTTTGGACAATCTTTGTTCAAATCCTAAGTTTCATTTCTAAGAGTGTAAAAAATTTATAAAATTGGTAGCTCTAGAAACTAGACTTGATTTAGAAAATTTTTATATGTGAAAATTTGTGAAACTACTTTAAGATTCATGCTAGTTTGATTTGAAATTTCTGATTGTACGCATAGAAATCTGCAACTTGTAGAATTGTGTAACCTCTATTCTTTCAACAATTTCCATTAATAGAGTTGTCAAAAAAATTATAAAGCTTGTAGATATGAAAACTAGATTCGATAAGGAAAACATCTATGTGTGACAATTTTAAAATTGAATCCTTGATTGATATCAGATTTCACTGAAAAACTAGTCACTATACCTTGAAAATTCTGTTGAAGACTTAGTCTGTGTAGTTCCTAGAAATCAGTCAATTCTCAATCCTAGGAATATCCAAAAATTCTGAATTTTAGGTTGTTGGAATTTTCACTCATTGAAAAATCTGACCCTGCTTTGAAAAATATGAAAACACTTTCCTATGATATCTATTTTTAGAATCAATCTTGACTGATACAAAGCTCTTATATATTGTAAAATGGATCGTAATCAATTTGCAGAAACCCTTCAAGCCCTTACTAAAAAAAATTGATAATCTGACTAACATTTTTTAAGAGTATGGAGTAAAGATAGAAAATTTGGAAGAACATCAATCCAATAATGTCCAAATTAGGAATACCCATCTTAGACTTAGACACGGTCAACCAAGAAGGCTGTTAAAGAAAAAGAAGTCATAGGACAGACTTTCCAACGAATCAATTCCAAAATTTAATGCTTTTTATGCAAGAGACTAGATCATACTGCTAGTCAGTACCCATCCATACTACTTATAGAAAAGTCTAAAAATAAAAATTTTAAAAATGATCCTCAAGAAGAGGTCTATATAGCGGATCCAAAATTAGCTGACATCTATAATAGCTATGACACAATCCAAATTAACATTACACCTAAGGAAGAACTAGAAGAAGATAGATATGTATTAAACCAATCCAAAGAGATCGAAGATGGGAACAACATTGCTATTCTTCATACCTTTGATAGTCAAGATGATAACATATGCAAGGAAAACATCAATAGTGGTAGCTGCATTGATACCATCTCTCCTGATGACGTTTCACACCTAGATTTAGTACCTGTAGATCACTTGAGTTCCTATAATGTAGCCTGAATAGATACTCCATCATCCCTCTTAAGCATAGGTGTTTATTGAACTATGTTTATCCTAAAAAGTTCTATGTTGCAGTCCAAGTCCTTAAGTTTTAGAGGCATTATCTGCTTGCATGAGAATTTATCATGTATTTAGACCACGAGACCTTCAAATTTTTTAATTCATAGAAGAATTTAAGTTTAAAACCTAGAAAGTGGATTGAGTTTCTTCAGGTCTACACCTTTATCATAAGGTACAAAGCAGATATAGACACCAAAGCTAATGTGGACCTTTTATCGGTAGTAACTATAAAAGTGATAGACTTTGATAGCTAAAAAAATATGATAAATGCCCAAACTTAAAAAATAAAATAATAAAAATAAAAATAATATTATACATCCCATTACTCCTATATACTAGAGTATTAGAATCAGCATCATCCTTTGTAGAATATATTAGGAGTCTGCATAGAAAGATCAGTGAAAAAATTAATATAAGTAATCAGATAAATAATTAGCAAATTCTTACCAACAAGTTAAAGATTTTGCTAAGGATGATCATGTCATGATTAGGGTCAGACCTGAATGATTTCTACTATGAACTGTTTAAAAGCTGAATGCCTGAGAAATAGGCCCATACAAGACTTTAAAGGAAGTTGGATCTAATACTTATGTTAATGAACTACCATCAGGCTATGTGATTTACTCAACTTTCAATGTATCGGATCTAATTGAATATAAAGAACTAGCATTGATATCCAACGATCTATTTAAGCATGTACCATCCTTTGTGAGTGACCCTCCCCTGAGTGTCCACAAGTCTAATTGAGAGAGCTGCATGATAAGATCGATCCATCTTGAACGAGCAAATCAAGTTTACTAGGGATTGCGACTATTATGATTATTTGGTCTCTTAGTGAGGTAGGCTAGAGTCAGAGGATTTCTGGATTATCCGAGACTTTCAGAGTAGTATAGAGCCTGACTGATAGAGTTGAGTTCTTTTCATCCTAGGAGAATGATGAGAACATCACCCAGCATGGATTTGATGTACACTCAGTATCTCTTTGAGCAAATATATGTATTTATTTTTGTTTTACATGGATGTATGGAGATTGGACTTATTTTTTATTTTTATTATTTTGTATCTAGCTCATGCACAAATCTCAAAGTATGAAATTGGATTAGTTTGGAGTTTGTTTAGATTAGTCTAATTGTTTCAGATTAGTTTGGAGTCCTAGAGTTTTGGTTAAGTTGGTTTCCAATTTGTTGGAGACTAAAGTCTATAAAAAGAGGTTTTGTAATTAGGAAAAAATCAATCGAAAAGTTAAGAAAAAAATATCTTGGGTTTTCCTGGCTCCCTCCTCTCCCATATTCTCTTTCTTTCCCACTCTCTTCTTCTTCTCCCTTCTCTTTCTCCTTCTTCCTCTTCTCTGTTCTTCTTCTTCTTTTTCTCTTCTTCCTCTTCTCTGTTCTTCTTCTTCTTTTTCTCTTCTTCCTCTTCCTCTCCCTTCTTCTCCCTTCTCTTCTCTTTCTCCTTCTCCCTCTTCCTCTCCCTTCTTCTTCCTTCTCTTCTCTTTCTCCTCTCTTCTTTACCTACTTCTTCTCTCTTCCCCTTCTTCTTCCTCCTGCTATCCTAAGTGTTCTTAGAATCAAACCTTCTGAGCCCTTCAATTGAGCCATCTTCAAGCCATCGTGACCACCACCAGACACCACTATCAACCATCGACTAAGTCGACCACCCTTCGCCCCACCTACCATCCATCGATCTTATCAGAGAACACCATCGCCGTCGCCTCCCTCCCGTCCAGAGTGCCTCACAACCAAAGACTAGAATGTCGGGATGTGGACTCTACTGTGCTCTTTGAGCTCTTTGTGCAAGCTCAACTATCTCTACTTTAAGGGTCATCTCTGTCATATCATGTCCAAGCTCCTTATAAGATTGCTGAACTGATATCCTATGCTCCTTATGACTCCTGATCTCCTCTCTCATGTTTGTTAGTAAAGAACCAATTCTGAAGGTCATGGTCTCCATAAACTATGCAATATGATCAGAAGAAACTCCATCTGAAGTAGATGGAGGCGGAGGTGATGTCCTCAGGTTCTTGAGCCGTGATGGTGTTGTAGATGGTCCTACAGCCTGAGTGTCAATAGAGGGTGCAACTAGTGAATGTGGCTCCTTCTCCCCATCATCATTGATGTATTTTAAATTTAAACTGCAAACGCACGACGTGCAGGGTAGCACATCTAGTGAGTACGGGTCGATCCCACAAGGAATTGGATATTTGAACTGTATTCAAACCCTTGCTTGGATGAGCTTTAACAAAGATGGCGAGAGATTGTTTCTTTACTTTCTACTTAAAATAAAAATTAATTAAATCATAGAGATAAATAATCTAAAGATCTAGGGCTTTTGAATTTACTAGACCAATGACTTAAAAAGCCTTTGTATCTACTAGACAAAGTAAAAATTTTTACTTTCTACTTAAAGTAAAAATTAATTAATCATAGAGATAAATAATCTAAAGATCTAGGACTTTTGAATCTACTAGACCAATGATTTAAAGGGCCTTTGTATGATTTCTCTCATAATGTCCTTTCAACTTCTTTCTTTGTGCTACAAAGTATGGATTATGAAGAGATTCTAATCTAACAATAATCCATTAATATTCCTACAAGAAAAAAGAGAAAAGGGTTTAAAAATATTGTGAGCCTTCTACCTATTACCCTTCTTACATCGAATCAAGTATAAACTATGAAGGGATTGCAACCCAACAATAGTCCATCAAGTCTCTTAGCAAGAAATTGAAAATAAACAAAAATATTAAAAAAATGTAAACCCCAAGAAGAGATCCTAAGAAAGAGCTTCTAATCATAGTCTAGTTTCATCGCTAATCTTAAAGGATTTGCTTAGCCAAACATGATTTAAATTAAAATTTTAAAATTATTTTAAAATATAAAATAAATTCTACACTACTTGTTGGAATTTAAATTATAGAATTTAAAGATGTGTAGAAATTAAATTAGCCTAATTACAAAAATTAAATTATAGAAATTAAATTATAAGAATTTAAATTATAAGAATTTAAACTACCCTAATACTGGAATTAAAAATTACAATAAAAATATTTGAAATAAGAAGAATAAAATTTTATTACTAAAAAAATTAATTATAAAAATATTTAATTCCAAGCCATTAACAGGACTTAGAGATAAAAAATAAAATTTTTTAGAACCTGATAGAGGCTCTTTTTTCTCTCAGCTCCCTCTCATTCTCTTATGTTATAGGGGTAGAAGAAAGTAGAAAGTATCTTTTCATGGAGTATACAAGCCTTTTTATAAATATCAGGAAAGAAAGATTGTTTACATTCTTCTGATGTGAAATTATAAAAATGAAAAAAAATTAAATTCTAGATAAATTTAGCCATAATTCTCTTCCTAATACATTGATGAATCCAGTTGCAAATTACTTTTAAATTCATTGATGAATCTGATCCTAAATCTCCTTCAAGTTCATTGGTGGATCACATGAAAGCTTTTTATGGACCAAGCTGGTGGTCCATAGTCGATCGGTAGCATGTGGACTTTTTTGGGCCACCATTAAAATAGGTGTTGGGCTCCAATTATTCACTATTTGTACTCTAAATATCCTTTAGACCAATAGATCGGGCTCTTTGTTATGATGCATCTCTTTCCTACAAAATACAAGAAAAAGTATCAATTCTAAAGAATGAAGATAATTTGATTTATAAATTAATGCTTCCATGACTAGATTTATGTACTTAGCACACCTCCCAACTTGAGTCTTACTCGTCCTTTAGTAAGAAAAAAATAGTCATGAATTGCTTATTAGAAATAATTGAGAGGGCTACCAAAAACTCATAATACTATATGCAAGTTTATTCGGACTCAAAAGTTGTTCTCATACCCTTTTTATAAGTAAAAGATTTTTCATTAGTTAGTAGATGAAACAAGTCACTAAGATATTAATAGCTTCTAGTAAATTGGTTAAGTGCAAACTCCTCATTTTTTCAAAATAACTCTTAACCAACTTCTATTATTATTTTTAAATCTTCTACTCCCATGGAGTGGTAAGATATTGTTTTGGTGCAAGTATGTTCCTTTTATTGTTACATTTTTCTTTTTTTCTCTCTTTCTTTTTTTTAGTATAGACCGAGTAATGCCTTAATCTTTTAAGCTTTCTATTTGTCCCTTATAATAAGTTTTCGACCAATGTCTCCCAGACTAGTTGGCCTTAGGGTACTAGGTATAGAACATCCCTCAGTCTTACTAGCTCGAGTCAGAATAGCTACAAATCAAAACTAGATATATAAATTTTTTTTTTCACATCTCTACTTTTTGATGCGAGACTCAATGCTTACTTAAGCAAAGAGACCCGATTACTCAGTGGATCAATATTTAGAACTTGCTTTTATTATCTCATTCACTTTTTTCTTTTTTTTTATTTGACTAATAAAGAAAACTTTGCATTTGTCAATACCCACACAAACTTAAGAAGTATATTCTTTTTTGATGTGAATAAGAGGGTTAGAATTATCAAAAAATTGATTTTATTCTTACTTACTTTTTTACTTGAGTCTATTAATATTTTCTTTCGTAGTATTTTAAAAATTATCTAGACTGTTCAATCAATTACTTATCAAAAGTGTGTGGTTTATCCTAAGTTTGAGATCGACAAGTGTAAGAATAAAATGGTGAAGGTAGCTCCAAATATATACTTATTCTGCTTATTATTCCCCCATGAATAAAATATTTTTTAAATATAAGTATAATATGGTATAAAAAAAATGAAGATACTTGAGGAGGAATTTTTATTGAGCTCTCCTCCCAACTTAGCTAATGAAGCTCATTTTAGTCAAGATCTGATAAACCTAACCATATTAAAAAAGAAAATAATTAGAAAGAAAGGAGCTTGGTTACCCCACACAAGTGCTAAATTTAAAGTCTTCAGCCAGACTAAATATTGATAGTAGGCTAACCAAGATATGCTGGTTCATAGAGAACCATGGCTTCCTCAATAGATTCTTTGGGCAGCTCCAAGAATAATTTTAATCATTGACCATTAACTTTGAAAATAGCACCATTGCTTGGGTTTTCGATTTTTACAGTTCCATATGGAAAGACTTCTTTGATTGAGAAAGGTCCTGTCCATATAAATCTAAGCTTTCTAGGAAAAAGATGTAATCTCAAATTATACAAGAGAATTTTTTATCCGGGAGTAAAAGATTTTCAAAGAATTGCTTGATCATGAAATATGTTTGTTCTTTTCTTGTACACCCTGGCATTCTTGTAAGCTTTATTTATAAGTTCTTCTAATTTATTAATCTGAAGCTTCATATGATTTTTGTCTATATCCAAGTCCATGTTTAATTTTTTGATTGCCCACATATCTTTGTATTCTAATTCAACAAACAAGTGACATGGTTTTCCAAACACAATCCTATAAGGAGACATTCCAAAGTTGGTATTGTAGACAGTGCGGTAATCTTAGAGTATATCAACTAATTTCAAAGATCAATCCTTTCTATTGGTATTAACGATCTTCTCCAAGATTTGTTTGATTTATATATTGGACACTTCTACTTGCCCACTAGTTTGAGGGTGATAAGGTGTGGCCAACTTATGGATAATATTATATTTTTTATTAATGTGGCAAAGGGTTGGCTGCAAAGGTATGTCTCATAATCACTAATGATTACCCTAGGAGTACCAAAATAGGAGAGAATATTTTTCATAAAAAATTTAATGACCGCATTGTTAACGATGGATCTACATGGAATAGCTTCTATCCACTTAGAGATATAATTGATAGCTACTAAATATATTTATTTTCAAAAGAGTTTGGAAATGGTCCCATAAAATCGATCCCCTAGATATCAAAAATTTGACCACCAAGATTGGATTGAGTGGCATCATGTCTCTCTTGATGATCTGACCCATTTATTGGCACCGAGCCTAACTTTTATAGTACATATGTGTATCCTTAAATAAATTGGGCCAATAAAATCTATATTGGAGGACTTTGATAGCTATCTTTTTGGATGCGAAGTGACCACCACATGCTTGGTTATGATAAAATGATAGAATACTTCTAACCTCATTATCTGGGACACCCCTCTTAATAATCTGGTCAGGATACTATTTAAACAGGTATGGATCATCCCAAATAAAATACTTCACTTGGAAAAAGAATTTGTATTTATCCTGAATAGTCCAATGAGAAAGACTTTGCTATTGGCTAAATAATTTATAATATCAACATACCATGGTTCAGTGGATATGGATATGAGTTATTTATCAGGAAAGAATTCATTGATAGGTGGTTCACTAGATGGTGCGACTATGATTCGGGATAAATTATTGCTACAGCATTCTCTGTTCCTTTCTTATCCTTAATTTCTAGGTCAAATTCTTGAAAGAGTAAGATCCATCATATTAAGCATGCCTTAGCATCTTTCTTTGCTAGGAAGTGTCTAATGACTGAATGGTCAGTATAAATAATAGTGTGCAACCCATCCAAGTAGGATCTAAATTTTTCTAAGGCAAAGACAATGGCTAGGAACTCCTTTTCAATGATTATGTAATTAAGTAGCATATCATTTAAGGTTTTACTTGCATAATAAATAACTCTAAGCAGCTTATTAATCATTTGACCTAAAACTACACCTATAGCATGATCATATGCATTGCACATGAGTTCAAAGGGTTCAATCCAGATAGGTAGATAAATGATAGGAGTAGAATGAGTACCTTTTTAAAAAATTCAAAAGACTCTATGCATTTAGGAGTAAACTCAAATTTTGCTTTCTTTACTAACAAATTTGTTAATGGACAAGTCACTTTGCTAAAATTATGTATGAACCTTTTATAAAATCCAGCATGTCCTAAAAATAAATGAATTTCTTTAATAGACTTGGATAGTGGAAAACTTGCAATCAGGTTGACTTTGGACTTGTCAATTTTTATTTTCTTTTTCGAAACAACATGGCCAAGAACTATACCTTCTCTGACTATAAATTGATATTTTTCTTAATTGAAAACTAAATGCTTCTCCTCACATCTTTCTAGAACTAGTCTCAGATAGTTTAAACATTCGGAGAAGGTAAGGCCATGTTGGCTTTGGCTTCTTGATTTTGATGAATAACAAAATGTTGAGTATTTGTTTGGACTAATATTTCTATTGAAATATGAATTTCAGGCCTTAGGTACATTAAAAGAAATCAAGTATACAATAAATGAGAACAATAAATAGCTCCTAAAATGAGAAAAAATTATAGTCGATGTAGCTCTTCTTGAATGCTTGAGTTGTCTTCTTCTTGGAATCTTTGAATGCACACTTATGGCCAAATACTTGAATGCTCAACAACTCAAAAATGGAAGCCTTTTATCAAAGGAATCTCTCAAAAGCTCTCTTTTTGTCTTTTTAAATGATTGGAGTTTGTCTCATATGATTCTTGTCTTTCTTGTTGACTTGAAGAAGTTTGGTGAGTGTTAAATATCTATGGTTACTCCAATCAACCTATGACTCAAAAGACTATTGAAGAAGGTCGACTCTATGCCATTTGGAGCCGTTTGGAGACAATTCTGAAATTATGAAAAACTAGTAGTTACAGCATGAGTCGACCTCTTGAGTCGATACTTGGAACGTGAGTCGATCTCTTGAGTCGACACTTCAGGCTGAATATAGAAAACTTGATGTTCTACCCCAAAACTTATCTCAGGTGATGAGTCGATCTCTTGAGTCGACACTTGAAGTGTGAGTTGATCTCTTAAGTCGATACTTTAGCATGCCAGTTGAAAACTTGTGTACCGTTCTTCTGGAACTTCTAAATTTTTTTCATGAGTCGACCTTATGAGTCGACACTTGGCCTATGAGTCGACCTCTTGAGTCGATACTTGATCTGTGCCATCCAAATATGCATGCCAAACTCTGAATTTTTTAAAGACTTGTCCATTAATCCTTTAGATATTTCTTTACAAGAGCCAAAGTAGTTATTTTGACAATATTCTAAGATTAGAAGATCAATTAAATATGAAAAACTTCTTGCTTTCAAATTAGTACACTTGATACTCTTTTGATGTACTTAAGGCCTGAAATTTATATTTCAATCGAAACATTAGTCCAAACATATACTCAATATTTTGTTATTCACCAAAATTAAGGAGCCAAAGCCAACAATCTCCCCCTTTTTGATGATAACAAAATTTTGAGTATATAAGCAATTGAGTTCAAAAAGAAATTGATCATCGTAAGTAAGACCATTGTAATTTAACAAATCAAATAGTTTACATACTGAAGTTCAAAAAAAGGTATCAGATCAATGGTTTATAAAGCAATGTTTCAAGACTTGTAAACTTAAAAAATTGTTGCTTGTTGCTTTGCTTATATATATACTTTCTACTCTCCCTTTTTGTCAACATAAAAAAGGTTGCTCCCCTTGAAGTAGTGCATTTTATCGTAATAAAGCATACAAAGAGAATGGTTCGGGTGTCAAACTTACAGCTGGTATCAGAGCAAATTGACAGAAAGAAGAGTAAGCATTAATCAAAAGTGAACTTTCATATATAAGAGAGTTTCATTACAATAACAGCACAATCAAAGTCTGATATATAACTAAAAGACTAATACATAGCAGAAGAGAAACTAATGCATAAACATAAACAACATGATAAACATATGAGAGGCTAGTCCTTATCAGACAGAAGCTAAAAAAAGATAGGAGCTCTAATCCTAGTCCTAGAAGCAAGGTGTCTAGGGGTCTTATGGGTGCCATGGCTCCTAGTCCTAAGAGCTGGTCCAGAACGGAGAATGACCCTAGAGGACCTAGTAGAAGGTGGAGGTAAGGTCTCTGCTGGTGTCAAGAAGGCTGGGGCAGTGGTAAGCTGAGCATCTCTGGGAGCATCAATAGTAGCATCTGGAGTCTGAGTCTCCCTGCTGACAATCTTATAATATCCAGCTCCATCATCACTACCATCACTATCATCGCCACAATCATCACCATCACCATCACCATCATCACCACCATCGTTATCATGTCTGTCGGGATGGTCATCATCGTCTGCTGGTGGAGGAGGAGGTGGACTTGAAGGTGCAGCAGGAGGAAAGAGAGATCTCATAAGATCCCGTATCTCAGTAAAACCATCCTCCACAGTCTGCTTGATGCCTGAGAGTTAATCATCAGTGTGTGCTCTCAATCCCTCGACCTCTATCCAAAGCTGAGTAGTCCTGACTGCCAGACTAATAATCTCCTCCTTGACCTCAGCAATCTCAGTCCTGATATGCTCCGTAAAGATAGACTCTGTAGATGTACGTGGAGCAGCAGCTGGTGAAGAAATAGGTGCTGGAGTGGCTGGCTCTAATACCACTTGTTGCCCAAAGATGGAGCCCAAGAGGGGGGTGAATTGGGTATTAAAAAATTTAAGCAAGTATGTGCACTTCTTAGTGAGTTTATATAACTAAGTGATAGTGCTCAAAGAAATATGCTGCAGAAGTAATAAATAAAATGCAAGATAATAAAGAGCAACTAGAGAAGGAATCAAGCAACCACAAACATCAAGATGTATAGTGGTTCGATGCACCCTAGCACCTACATCCACTCCCCAAGCTTTTTCTTGAAAATTTTCACTATAATCTATTCAAGATTACAGTCGACTTGTTTTTCAATGCTCACAAGTCAAAACCTATGTTGGTTTTATCACCTAGGCTCACCAACAACCTTTACAACTTGTTTTATCTGGGCTCACAAGTCAAACCCAAGTTAGTAGGGCCAAAAATAGAAAAGTCATCCATGAAACATTTTAAAAATCATTCAATTATGTCAGAAAAATGTTGATCATATATCTCTAGAAAGTTGCCAGTGCATTACATAACCTAAAGGACATGAACCTATAAGCAAAGGTTCTAAATGGGCAGGTAAATATGGTCTATTCCTGGTCTTCTAGGACTATGGAGATCTGGTTATAGCTGGAGTATCCATCAACAAAATATTAAAACTCCTCCTGTTCAACTAATTTCTCTAACATCTGGTCAGAAACGACAAAGAAAAGTGATCTTTTCTTGTTATTGCATTCAATTTTCTATAGTCTATATAAACCCTCCATCTTATTTGGATCCTAGTTGGGATAAGTTTATTTGCTTTATTTTGAATTATTGTTATCCTAGATTTTTGGATAACACTTGTACAGGGCTTATCTATGAGCTATCAGAAATGGGATAAATAATTTCATTATCCAGTAACTTCAAAATCTCTTTCTTGACTACATCCTTCAGTTTAATCTTCTTTGGGCATCTCTAGTTGGTTTAGTCTTTTTCTCTAAGTGTATCCTATGTTAAACTATGGAAGGGCTTATTCTATTAATGTTTGCCATTGTCCAGCCTATTGCTTCTCGATTGTCTCTCAGAATAGTTAACAGCTCCTCTTATTTAGGATTTAGGTCTAAGATAATAATTATAGGTAAGGTTTCCACTGGACCTAAATACACATACTAAAGGTGCTTGGGGAGGGATTTTAATTCTAATTTGGGTGCCTCCTCTATTGATGGCTTAGTTAACGATTTAGCCATTTCCTTGAATGTTTCAGTGGGAGGCTCCCATCTTTGGATATTCTTATTATCTACAAGTATTTTATCTGTGTTCTCATATTCATGGGTTGGCCAAAAACTAGATTCAAGATCAACTTCTTCATCGCTAATATCTATGAATTCATAAGTTTCATCATGGATTACATTTACATTAGCATGCTTGGTGAATTCTTGTTCCAAATTAAATATATTCGGTCAATAGTCATGCTCCCAAAGGATAACTTCATAAGTCCATTCCAATAATTGATTTCAGCATTAGCAGTAGCTAGAAATGGTCTTCTTAAAATAACTAGGATATGACTCTTAGGATTTGATACTGGTTCAGTCTCTAAAATGATAAAATCTATAAGGAAGATAAAATTACCAATCTTAATTAGAATATTCTCTACCATTCCTTTAGGGATCCTAAAGGATCGGCTTACTAATTATAATGTGATCCCTATTGGCTAAAGTTTTTCTAATCCCAATTGTTTATAAACTGAATAAGGCAGAATATTTACACTAGCCCCTAAATCATTTAAGGTCTTCTCAATGTAGGTTTCTCTTATGATACATGAAATTGTTGGAGATCCTAGATTCTTATAATTTATGGGCATGTGACTTAACAAGCATGAGCTCATACTTGCTGCTAAGAAAGCTCTCTTTGGTACATTAGTGGTCCTTTTCTTGGTATGAAAATTTTTTAAGAATTTGGCATAAGCCAGAACCTGTTGGATCATATTTAGTAGAGGAATACTTACTTAAACTTGCTTAAACACCTCTAATATTTTATCTAAATGTTCTGATTATTTATTAGACCTTAGTCGATTTGAAAAAGGAGCTCTAGAAATCATGGGCACCTGGTTTGGTATACTATTAGTTTCAGAAGCTTGAGTTTATAAGGCAGGTTGTTCATTAGGTAACTCAGTAGATAAGTCCTCTCTAGTGTTAGATGTATCTAGCTTATTATCCACTTATTTTCCTGATCTTAAAGAGTGAATAGCATTCACTTGATTAACTTGGTTTTCTTGAGGTGGTCGACCATTTTGATTTCTTGGATTGGGCTCAAGTTGGCTAGGTAGCCTACCTCGTTCTCTTTCATTAATAATAGATGCTAGCTGACCCACATGCATTTTCAAGCAGGCTATGGTCTAGGAATTTGAATTTAGGAGTTGGGTTGTAGTTTGCATAAAATTACTTAATATGGCATTGGTGTCAGCATTAGATTTTGCTGGGGCTTCTTGGCTTTTCTCTAAAGAACTAAGTTTCTTATCATTGTTATTGAAGCCTGGTGGTGATGGGTTATTCATCATAAGGTCAGGCCTTGGGTTTTGTTGATTAAAGCTAGAACCACCTACATTTGGATTCTGTGACCATGAAAAATTTGGATGATTCCTCTATCCTAGGTTATATGTGGGTGCATAGGGATTGTTCATTGATCTCTGGTATGTGGCATTCACCTATGCACATCCACTCTTTATTGGGTTTATCAAGAGAGGACATTTTTCAAGGACATGGTCTGGTGTATTGCACCCATTGCACATGGATGTAGACACTTGGTTCACACTGGCTGATCTCTGAAGTTCCGAGACCTTTAATTTACGTGTCAAGGTTGAAACCTTGGCCTTTGCAGTTAGGAAAGTTTGAATTTGATGTATTTCATCTCTCGAAGGTATGGATCTTTCCGGTTTCCTAATTGTTTTTCATTTTAAATTTTTTTCAACCAGGTCTTCTAGAAATTGTCAGGCTTCATTGGATTCTTTATACATAAATTGATCCTGACACATGGACTCTAGCATGGTTCTTGAATTTGAATCTAAACCTTTATAAATTATTTGGCATAGCCTCCAAGTTTCTATTCCATGGTATGGGCATTGGGTCAAGAGATTCTTGAAGTGATCAAAGTATTTCCAAAATGACTCACTAGTTAGTTAATAGAATTGGTTTATTTTATTTCTAATTCTAACTATTTTATGATGAGAAAAATATTTTTTTAGAAATACTCTTACAAAGCCCTCCCAGGTCATGATAGATTACTTTGAAAGACCATACAACCACTTTTTGGCATTATCCTTGAGGGCAAAATTGATTAGTGCCAGCTTGATTTCATTCTCTTACAATTGTTACAGCCTCATGATTGTACAAACCTCTTCAAATTTTCTTATAAATATATATGCATCATCTATTTCTGTGAATTTTGGAAGCACATTAATGATTTGAGATTTGATTTCAAAATTATTTATAGTAGATTGGGGCAACCTTATGCAAGAAGGTTGGATGGAACCGACTAGATAGCATAAATCCTTAAGGGTTTAGGGCTGATTTGTTACATCCATTATAGAGGCCGTAGGGTTTGAAGTAGGAATTGAATTAGTTCTAACTAGTTGGCCCGATATCCTTCTCCATGCAGGAAGTGGAGAATTTACTATATTCACCATGTCTTCTATTTTTTAAAAATTTTGTGTATATATATATATTTATTTTTTAAAAAAACTTTTCTTCAAAGGTTCTAAATTAATTCAACATTTTCATATCTTAGGACAGCAGTACAACATAATTTCCAATTATATCAGGACAACCTTATATCAGGGCAATCAAGATTGAAAAAAATCTAAAATAAGATTTTTTTTCTTTTTTTGGTGAAACAGAGAAGAGAAGAAAGAAGAGTTCTAAAGATTAGAACCTAAAGAAATTTTTTTTTTTAATTTTTATTTTTTCAAACAAGTTTTGCACAAAATTAATTTTATCCTAGTGTTAGCCTAGAACTAAACAGCTCCTAACTATTCCAAGTCAACCTTTGAGCACTCTAAGTTCGAACCAATTTACTAGATTGGACAGGTAAGTGTAAGATTAGTGGGAGTCCTCCCGTTGCTTTCCTTAGATATCAATTAAATTGACCAGGTCAACGAACAAAATCAATTAAAGAACCGCCTTTCTTCGGGACTAAGATCCCTTAACCACTTTCCTAGACACCAATTCAATGATCAAAACTAGCTTGGTACAACTCTTAGGTATCCTTGTCCTAATGAGCTTGGGTGTTCCTAAGATCAGCATCTAATTAATTTTATTTACAGGCTTAGATTAATGCAAATAAAGAAGACTTGTTTATGGGCTAATGAAAGGTAATGAACTCTCTACCTTGTCTTGTTTTGGTTTGCGCACTTAAAGAAATTTAAAAATGCTTATATACAACTAAAAAGAATAAGCAAGTTTAAATTAAAAATTAATACTAAACTAAGATCAAAATAATATGCTGAAATAAGAATGAATAGTTTAAATTATGTACCTGGCTTCCAATACTCATAAACTTAAAAATGAATAATATGCTGAAATAAGAATGAATAGTTTAAAATATGTACCTGGCTTCCAATACTCACAAACTTAAAAAAAATAAAGAAGTTAGAAAGATAATATTAAAGTTAAACTAAAAGCACGAAGAACAAGAATTTTGAAATACAATTAAAAACATGTCAATTCTGCAGCAACGGCACCAAAAACTTGATATATTTTAAATTTAAACTGCAAGCGCGCAGTGTGCAATGTAGCACGTCCGGCGAGTATGGATCGATTCCACGAGAAATTAGATGTTTGAACTATGTTCAAACCCTTGCTCAGGTGAGCTTTAACAAAGATGGGGAGAGATTATTTCTTTACTTTTTACTTAAAGCAAAAATTTATTAAATCATAGAGATAAATAATCTAAAGATCTAGGACTTTTGAATCAACTAGACCAATGACTTAGAGAGCCTTTCTATGATTTCTATCATAATATCTTTTTAACTTCTTTCTTTGTGTTAACTAAGTATAGATTATGAAGAGATTCTAATCTAATAATAATCCATCAAGGTTCTTACAAGGAAGAAGAAAAAAGGATTTAAAAATATTCTGAACCTTCTATCTGTTACTCTTCTTGCATCGAATCAAGTATAAACTATGAAGAGACTGAAATCCAATAGTCCATTAAGTCTGTTGACAAGAAATTAAAAAAAAAGATTCTAAAAAAAGTTAAAAGTCTAAAAAGAGCTTCTAATTATAGTCTAGTTTCATCACCAATCCCAGAGGATTTGCTTAACCAGACATGATCTAAATTAAAATTTTAAAATTATTAAAAATATAAAATAAATTCCACACTACTTGTTAGAATTTAAATTATAGAATTTAAATATATGCAAAAATTAAACTAGTCTAATTATAGAAATTAAATTATAATAATTTAAACTGAAAGAATTTAAATTACAAGAATTTAAACTATCCTGGTGCTGAAATTAAAAAATACAAGAAAAATATTTAAAATAAGAAGAATAAAAGTTTATTGCTAAAAAAAATTAATTACAAAAATATTTAACTCCTAAGCCATTAACAGGGCTTAGAGTTAAAAATATTTTTTTTAGAACCTGACAAATATTCTTTTTCTCTTAGCTCCCTCTCCTTTTCGTATGTTGGAAGAGTGGAAGAAAGTAAAAAGTGCCTTTTTTATGGAGTATACAAGCCTTTTTATAGGTATCAAGGAAGAATGATTGTTTACATTCTTCCGATATGAAACTAAAAAAATAAAGAAATTTAAATTCTGGATAAATATAGCCATAATTCTCTTCCTAATATATTGATGAATATGTTTGTAAATTTTCTTCAAATTCATTAACAATTTTGGTCCTGAATCTCCTTCAAGTTTATTGGTGGACCGCATGAAGGCTTTTTATGGACCAAGTTACTGCTGATCCATGATGGACTGGTAGTATATGAATTTTTTGGGGCCACCTTTCAGATAGGTGTTGGACTCCAATTGTTGACTATTTGGACTCTAATTTATATCCTTTAGGCTTGTAGATCGAGCTCTTTATGATGGTACACCTCTTTTCTGCAAAATATAAGAAAAAGCATCAATTCGTAAAGAATAAAGATAATTTGATCTATAAATTGATGCTTCTATGGCTAAATTGACGTACTTATCAATCATCATCTTTTTTGTCATCATCATCATCAAAATTTTTAGTAGCAGCAACTCCCTGACCGAAAGCTTTATGGATCCAATGGTCATCTACCTTTCAGTAACCCATGCGATGTATGGAATGGTCATTATATCTATCTGTATGTAGCAGTCTCGTGGCATCCTCCTCACTGCAATCTATCCTAAACTCTTGAAAGTTCAAGGTAAATACCATACCATAGGGCAAACAAGCCCTAGACTTCTTCACAACTTCCTTGATCTGGCTCAACATCAAAAATGATAAATTTATAGGCTTCTCCTCAATCAAATAGTACATGAATGCAATATCTTTCTCAATTACCTAATCAAATCTGCCTATCTTTGGAAAAAAAATATATGGCTTATCATGTTATGGAGTACTCTCATCTCACTGATAGCTAATTTACTTATAGATTTTTAACTTCCTAACATCATCTCTTTCTATATCACCTTAAGTCCATCTATTTTCCTTTCCAAAGTCAAAAAATAAATGCCGATTCCTAGCATCTCCAATCTACTACCGATTCTCCTCTCATCGAAGATAAGCAAAGTTCCTTTGATAGTAGAACTAATGGATTGTGTCCCAATCCTCAGATTCTCAAAAAACATTCCCATAAGCATGGGATAAGTAAGTACCTCGAGTGTACAAAACCTCTCCCAGCGCGGATCCAATTCCTAATCTGGAAATTCTCAGCCTCTAAGAACTTAAAGTTTATCTTTCTACTAGTTATGCTTGAGGTTGGATTTGAGCAGTAGCAAGGGTTACTCAATCTTTTCATTGTTTGGATCTTCCTTTCATCGAACTATCACCAATGGTTATTCTCCTTTTTGAAACAATGGCTTTCCAAGGTCCCATATCATTCAATTTACTCAGAAAATTCCAAGAGAAGTGGTCCAGAGGACTTTTAGAAGGTTAGGAACAGTGAAGGATGGGTCGGCTCTAGGATTGAACAATAAAAAAGTGAAAAAGATAAAGTTATGAATGTTGTTAAAAAATAGTATTCCGATGCCACAAATCAGCTCTCGTAGGTAGGAGTGTCGATGCAAGTCGATTCATCCAAGAAAAATTTTAAAATTTAAGAATTTTGGCCCAAAAATGATTTGGATCAAAATAGAATGTTTCTAAACACTAAAAGATGAAGGAATATAATTTAAATTAATGGGAAATGATAAGAATTTGCTTAAAAAAAATTTGGACAGATTTTTATGAAAAAACTCTTAAAAAGGAACACAAAGTCCTAATTCACCTTTAATCATTGAAAATGTTTCTTCACTTAAAATTTTGGTGAATATATCTATGTATCTATACTAACAAATTCTAGTACTATATTATCATTTTGCACATGATCTCTAATAAAGCGATATCTAATCTCTATATGCTTGGTCATTGAGTGCTAAATATGATTTTTAGTTAAGTTTATAGTACTTGTGTTATCATGTCTAATAGAAATTTTACTTTATTTAATACCAAAATCTTCAAGCTATTACTTAATGCAAAGCACTTGAATATAACAACTTCCTGCAGCTATATATTCAGCTTTAGTAGTAGATAATACTATAGAGTTTTGTTTCTTACTATACCATGAGATTAAGTTCAATCCTAGAAATTAGTACATACCGCTAATTCTTTTTTTATCAATTTTATATCCACCATAATCAGCATCAGAGTAATCAATTGAATCAATTGAAGAATATTTATAGTACATAAGCCTAAATTTAAAGTTCCTTTTAAGTATCTTATGATTCTTTTAATGGTAAGAATATATATATTTCTTAGAATTTAATTAAAATCTAGCACATATATAGATATTAAATGAAATATCAGTCATACTTATAGTTAAATATAATAAGGATCCAATCATATCTTAATAGAGCTTTTAATTAATACTATTACCATTTTCATCTTTGTCGAGTCTACATGTGGGACTCATTGTTGTGCTGATCTCCTTTATGGTTTCCATCCAAAACTTTTTGAATAATTTCTCGATACACTTAGTTTGGTTGATGAAAATCCCTTTCTTTATTTGTTTGATTTGAAAACTAAGGAAGAAAGTTAGCTCATCTATCATGCTCATTTCAAATTTACTTTGCATAAACTCAGCAAACTCTTGATAAAGTTTTTCATTAGTTATACTAAAAATGATATCATCCATATATATTTGCACAATTAACATATCATCTTCTTTTTTTTATAAATAGAGTTGTGTCTATACTACTTCTAGTGAAATCATTTTTAAGCAAAATTTATTAAGCCTTTCATACCATGTTCTAACTGCTTATTTCAAATCATATAATGCTTTGTTAAGTTTGAAAACATGTCTTGGAAAGATGCGACTTTCAAATTTAGGGATTACTCTATAAAAACTTCTTCTAAAATATATTCATTTTAAAAATATTTTTCACATCCATTTGAAATGATTTAAAGTTCATATAGCATGCAAATATAAGTAATAATGATGGGGACATCAACTAGCATAGATCCTTATGCAGCACAGATCTTGATGCAGCATAGATTCTGGGGACATCGATCGCGCCGCCGCATCGTTTATGGTCGTTCCCCTATTCTACATCATCCCTCTTTCCTCATGTCTGTGCTCGCCATCTTCCTTACTGGTGGAGTCGCTATAGCCAAAGCTCCTGTCCCGAGCCCCACCTTCGCCGCTGGTGCACCCTCTCCTTTCCTCGTCGTCGTCATAATCTTTCCTCTCGTCCAGCACCCTCTCCCATCAGCGACCACCCTCCTCCATGATTTAGAGAATCTTTTCCTTTGAGTTCCTGCCAAGGAGCCTACTTCCTCCAAGATCCACCGTGAAGGCAGCAAGCCTCCCGACATCAATCAAAACCAGACCTCACGCCGCCATTCGACTCATGGTCCTCCTTCCACTTCAACGATGACCTTCCCCAAGATCGCTAGCAGAACCCCCCTAAATTTTTCTTCCAAGGCCCCTCCCCAATTCGGCACAAACATGAAGGCATTCGCACGAACATGAATGCAAAGTCGGTCCTCAGTGCCGACTTTAGTTTAAAATTTAGAAAAAATAAAAAATAGTGAAAAAAGGCAGGAAAAAAATTGAAAAAAGGAGAAAATATGGAAAAAATATGAAAAAAAAATATAAGTTTGTTTGAATAATTGGAAGTTGAATCTAGCCTAGCGGTTGTTTCTTAACGACCAACGATCCAACCCTTCATAAAATAAATTCTGATCGGGTTGTCCCGCAACAATTTTTGTATCAGAGCCATAGGTTAGGTTAGGGTCAATTTCATTTTAATTGCATTTGAATTATTTGTATTAATTTTTTTTTAAAAAAATCTATCTTATAGCTATTTGCTTCACTGACGAACAAAGCTAGAGCCAAGCTGGAGTAGAGAATTCCTGAAGAGTGGAGACTTTCGAAGAGTAGCATGAAGCCTAACTCGACGGAGTCGAGTTCTCCCCCACTTCAGGAAAATGATGGGGACATCGACCAGCACAAATCCTGATGCAACACAAATCCTGATGCAGCACATATCCTGATGTGGCATAGATCCTGATGCACATCCAGCACCACTCTTGAATTCAAATCGAGAATAAGTTATTTTAGGATCAGAATTTTTAGAATAGTTTAGGATTTGTTTTATCGGAATCTCTTTCCGGTTATTTGGTTGTTTGGAGTATGTTTGGATTTATCTTTAGGTTCAGTTTGTTTCTTTAAGATTTATCTTTATCGGTTGTTTGAAGTCTGTTAGGACTAAAGTTTATTTAAGGTTTTTTTTCATTGGAATAAAAATAGCGAAGAATTTTATTGAAAATAGTTTGGGTGTGTCCCGACTTCTCCCCCTCCTTCCCCTCTTCTCCTCCCTTCTCCTCTTCTCTCTTCTGGTTCTTCCTTCCCCCCTCTCTCTTCCCTGCTTCTTCCTCTCTACTCTCCTGCATCTTCTTCTCCCGAGACTTTCCTCCTTGCTTCTCTTCTTCTTGCTCCCTACTTTCCTCTTCTTCTTCTCTTTCCCAAGCTCTTGAGATCCCCAAACTCTAAGCCCCCCTATTAAGTAGATCCATCCTCCTTACAGAACCGCACATCCACGCTACCCCGTCCAACCGGACAAACCACTAGCATTATTGCCCATCCATCCACCATCTGACACCGCCTCCTTTGCCCAAATCAACCAAGCTACCAAGCCCTTGCAACAGAGCCTCATACCGTAGCATCCCTAGATCCGCTCAACGTCTCCCTTGTGATTCCTTCCCACTCCACCATCGTTGATCACCAACGCTAGCTCCCTAGTGATCTTGGTGGCAATAGATTGGTGCACCTGGTAGGGGGGTAGAAGGACTGATTGGTTTGATATCAGGTCCCCCACCACTGGAAAGGCGTCTGCGGAAACCCATGTTCTGATGGTGACCACGCGAGCATGTGAAGTCTCCACCGGTCATGTTGGAGAACCCTCTCATCGCAGCGACCAGTGCTTGGAGAGGGAGCTTCCTGCTCCACCACTGCCTCCTCCAGTGGACCCCCAGATCACTGCCCTAGCCCAACAGGTTCATGCCCTAGTTACGGCGATGCATTAGCTTCATCAGAGGCACCGATCCCTGGAGATCCAGCAGCAACCAGGGACCCTCACGACCTGCATCGCTGATCCTCGCACTAGCCTACGGTCCTTCCGGGAGGGGCCGCTGCATGTGGGCTCCCGCATGCGAGGAGTGCATTGGATGGTTGGGAAGAAGCCATAGCATGGTCCGATCGGCCGGGAGAGCCGCTCCCCGGTCTCAGACCACGACGTGCCCTTGCACCAGTGACACCGGCATGGCCAAGAACTCGGGCGAGAGTTCCTCCACTCCGACCCTCCTTCAACCCCAATATTCTCTATCGAGGGGTCCATTAACAAGGCCATCCACCATCGAGCAGAGAAGCACCTTGAGGAGTATGAGCGCAAGCTGGTGGACCTAGCCCACCGGTTTACAGAAGCTCAGGGCTCCCCTAGCGAGCTCGCGGGTTACGACACCTATCCTCCTTTCTCCCAAAGACTCCAAGAGGAACCGATCCCCAGCCAGTTTCGTATGCCATAGGTCAATCCCTACAATGGGACGACCGATCTCCTGGACCATCTGGAAAGCTACAAGACCCTTATGAGGGTCCAAGGGACTACCGATGCTCTTCTCTACATCGCCTTCCTGACTACCCTACGGAAGGCTGCCCGAGTCTAGTTTTCCAAGCTCAAGTTTAAAAGTATCGATTTCTTCTTCTAGCTGGAGAGAAAGTTCGTGGCATACTTCGATGCATGCCGAAAGGTGCCACGTAAGGCTGACAGCCTCTTCTCGATCTAACAGCAGGACTGAGAGTCACTCTGGAACTACGTCTCCTGATTCAAGGCTACCACCTTGGAGATCTACAATCTCAACGAGCCAGTTATGATGCTGGCCCTGAAGAGGGGGTTGCGGACCTCCCGCTTCACCTACTCCCTCGATAAGAAGCCTCCGAAGACTTATTCGGAGCTTCTCCTCCGGGCGCACAAGTACATCCATGTCGAGGAGGCTGACCATACCAGGAGGGAGCTAGACGGGAGGTCCTTAAAGAGGCAGGCCATTGGGAAAGCATTTGCTCCCCTAGTTCAGAAGACGGTGCCGGTCCAGCGATCGGGGCCGAGACCCAGAATTGACCTCACCAAAGAAGAGAAGTTTACTCCTCTCCTTGTCCCAAGAGCGAAGATCTTGATGGAGATTGAGGGCGAGCACTTCCTACACCGTCCTTCTCCCCTGAGGCCGTCCACTGGACATGATAAGTCTCGTTACTGCCATTTTCATCAGGACCACAGCCATGACACCGAGGAATGCCACCATATGAAAAGGAAGATAGAAGAGATGATCAAGCACAGCTACCTCGATAAGTACGTAGAGGAAGGGGTGCCCCCAATGGATCGAAGTTAGGAGCCCCGATCTCTCGTCATCGACAATTGCCCCGCTGAGAAGCCGGTAGGGATGATATCCTGGAGGGCAAGGAAAACCTCGAAGATGGCTAGGGCAAGAGAGAAGAGTGATCATGTACTCCCCTACACGGGAAAGGGATCAGTTGGGGAGGATAATCCAAGTAATGACACTGTCATCGTTGAAATGATAATAGCAAAACATCCTATAAAAAGAATCATGGTTGATAGTGGCAACTCAATGGATATCCTTTTTTATGATGCATTCTCAAGAATGAACCTGTCTACTAACCAAATAAAGCCGGTATTCACGCCCCTAGTAAGCTTTACCGGAGATTCAGTTAGGGTGGAATGAGATATTACACTTCCAATAACTGTCGGGATCCCATCTCGGTAAAGCATGGTGCTGACAACATTTATCGTTGTGAGGTTCCCCTCACCTTACAACACTATCTTAGGGCATCCCGGACTCAATCGGCTCGATGCTACCATCTCCACAAGGCATCTCCTCATTTAGTTCCTGACTCCATGGGGGACTGAAGAGATGAGAGTATCATGCCAGCCAGTCCCGCACTGCCTGCAGGCCCTCCCGGGACCTCGAGGGACCGGTCCGAGTCCCTCAATTGATCAGCCAAATTTGGCAGAGCCGGAGCCAAAGGGCGAACTAGTTGAGCCCTTGTTATCTTTTCTTCTGGAAGAGGATCCCTCGAGGATGGTGCAGGTTGGTGCCTTGCTGCCTAAAGGAGAGAGATCCCATCTGCTTGGCTTCTTGCGGGCCAACACAGACGTCTTCACCTGGACTACTGCCAACATGCCTAGCATCCCTTCGGAAGTGATCACCCACAGGTTGAATATCGACCCCAACCACCATCTAGTCTAGTAGAAGAAAAGGAGCTTCATCTCGGAGTGACAGAAGGCGATCGACGAGGAGGTTGAGAAACTCCTTACCGTGGGCTTCATCCAAGAGGTACGGTATCCGGACTGGCTCGCCAACATGGTGATGGTCAGGAAAGCCTCTTAAAAGTGGAGAATCTGTGTAGACAACACTGACCTCAATCAAGCATGTCCAAAGGATAGCTTTCCACTCCCCAAAATAGACTAGCTGGTGGATGCAACTTCGGGTCATAGGTTCTTCAGCTTCATGGATGCATTTTCGGATATAACAAAATTCGTATGCATCTAGAGGATGAGAAGCACATGGCCTTTATGATTGATAGAGGTACATATTATTACAAGATGATGCCATTTGGTCTCAAGAACACGGGGGCCACATACCAGTATTTGCTCAGCAAGATCTTCAAAGACCAGATCTACCGCAATATGCAAGTTTACATGGAGATATGCTCGTCATGAGTAGCCTGGAGTTGGATCACATAACCGATTTGGCGAAGGCTTTTGGCAACCTCTGCCTCTACCAGATGAAGTTAAATCCCGCCAAGTGCGCATTTGGCGTGGCGGTGAAAAAGTTCCTGGAATTTATGGTCATCCAGAGGGGAATAGAGGCCAACCTAGAGAAGATCCAGGCGATTGCCGACATGAGACACCCTGTCTCCAAGAAGGAGGTTCAGCACCAAACGGGATACATCATGACATTAAGCCGCTTCATCTCGCACTCTGCCAAGCGCTGTCAACCATTCTTCAAAGTGCTACGAAAGATGAACGACTTTGCTTGGACCGAGGAGTGCCGAGAGGCATTCAAAGGGCTAAAGAAGCTCCTCGCCTCCCCTCCGCTGCTATCCAGACCTGAACCTAGAGAAGAGCTCCTTCTGTTCTGGTGATTTTACCTGAAGTGGTCAGCTCAGTCTTGGTTCGCACTGATAAGGATGGCTCCCAGCATCCAGTCTACTACGTCAGTAAGCTGCTTCATGACACGAAAACCAGGTACACATGATCCAAAAAGATTATTTTTGTACAAATAATATCTGTGTAGTGTCTCATGCCATACTTCCAAGCGCACCCCATCATCGTCCTCACGATCAGCCCCTGAGGGCCCTTCTGAGCTACCCTGATACTTCTGGGCATCTGGCCAAGTGGGTGGTAAAACTCAACAAGTTCAACATCACTTACCCCCCGTGACCGGTATAGAAGGCCCAGGTCCTTGCAGATTTCCTAGTGGAATGCACCTGGGTAGATGAAGATCCAGAGTCAAAGGACCGACGGGCTAAATCCGGGCCAGACTCGGCTTCGTAGGAGATGACATGAGTACTCCACGTCGATGGCACGTCCAACACCAGAGGGAGTGGAGCCGGCCTCATTCTCGCCAACTTTGATGGGGTCATCGTGAAGTACGCGCTACGGTTCCTCTTCAAGGCGACCAATAACCAAGCAGAATATGAGGCGCTCCTTGCGGGGTTAAGAATATTCCGCCAATTGGGCATCAAGAGACTGAAGGTCTTCACTGATTCCCAGCTTGTGGTGGGCCAAGTCTCTGGCAAGTACGAAGCATGGGATCCCATGATGGTGAAGTACCTGGATAAGATATGTTCGTCTACGGCGAATCTCCAATACTTCGAGATCTCGCACATCTCCCGAGCGAAGAATGCCCGGGCTGACATCCTCTTCAGATTAGCTCCCTGCAAGAGTCGTTGCTAGGGCATACCTTCATCGAATACCTTGAGACACCCAGCCATGAGTCCATGGCAGAAGTACAGCAAGTCACCTCTAAAGCCAGTTGGATGGACCCTTATGTCAGGTATATCACCACCGGGGCCCTACCCGAAGATCGGAGAAAAGCCGACCTCCTCAAGAGGAAGGCCGCGTGCTACGTGATGATGGACGGACAGCTATATCGGAGATCTTACTCCTACCCCTTACTGAAATGCTTGAAGCTTTCTAAAGCTTTCTACGTGCTTCAGGAAATACATGAAGGCATCTACGGCAATCATGTGGGGGACAGGACCTTAGCCTATAAGACAATCGGGCAAGGATACTTCTGGGAGACTATGCGAGAAGATGCCACTGACTTTGTGAGAAAGTGTGACCGGTGTCAACGTCACACCCACATTCAGCAGCAACTAGCGACTCCACTTTCCCAGTTATCAGCCCCGTGGCCGTTCGTCCAATGGGGAATTGACATCCTAGGTCCTTTTCCAACTGCGTCCAGTCAATGGAAGTTTCTGATCGTGGCCATCGACTACTTCACCAAGTGTGTTGAGGTCGAAGGCCGAAGCTCTAGCCCGAATAACAGAGGCGAAGGTCAAATCCTTCTTATGGAAGTTTGTAATCTATCGATTCGACCTCCCACATTCGATCATCACCGATAACAGGAGATAATTCGACAATCAGGCTTTCGAGAAGTTCTACACCGACCTCGGCATCCACCACCGCTTCACTTTGGTAGCTCATCCTCATACCAGTGGGAAGGTTGAAGTGACCAACTGAACCATCATGCAAGGTCTCTGCACAAGATTAGACGAAGCCAAGGGTCGATAGGTTGACGAACTACCCAGCATGTTGTGGGCTTACCACACTACACCCTGCACGACAATAGGCGAGACATCCTTCAACCTTGTCTTTGGCATCGAAGTTGTGATTCTAGTGGAACTTGGCTTACCCACGTTGCGAATAGAGCAGTATGATGAAGCTGAGAACCCAGCCTGTCTCCTTCTTAACCTGGATTTGTTGGATGAGACAAGAGACAAGGCCCGGCTTCGGATGGCGGTTTACCGACAACAAGTGGTGTGCTACTATAATTCCCATGTCAAGCCCAAAGCATTATGTCCGGGCGACCTCGTCCTCAGGTGGGTAGAAATATCTCAACCAAGAGAGTGCGAGAACTCTTTCCAAATTGGGAAAGTCCTTACAAGGTGGTCGAGGCTCTACCGGGTGGAGCCTACTCTCTCGCTGAGCTCGACGATGCTCGATTTACGCAAACCTAAAATGTCAGCAACTTGAGAATGTACTACCAGTAATGTAAGGTTCTCCCTCCATAATTAAAGTTTTTTTTTGGTGCAACCTCATTTTTCACCTGTGTAGGAACTCATCCGTCCGACTCCAAGTTCAAAGGAACAAGCTCAGAAAATTATGAAGCCCGGCACTCTAAGCTTGGAAACTTACGAAGCTCAGCACTCTAAGCCCGAAAACTTACAAAGTCCGTCTCTCTAAGCCTGAAAACTTACGAAGCCCGGCACTCAAAGCCAGCAGTCCTGCCTCCGAGGTCAGGAGACACCAGCAATCCCGCCTTCAAGGTCAGGAGACAACAGCAGTCCCACCTCTGGGGTCCGGAGACACTCTACCGCCTTGCTCATAGTCTGGAGATGTCGATGGGAACTCCAAGCAATCCCACCATCTGCCGCCTGACTCACAGCCCGGCGAAGCGAGAAGATCAAGAGGTCTTGCATTCTATCTCGCATGGTCTCAAGAATCAAGGAAAAGAGGACGAGGTGCTCCTAAGGACCTTCGTGCCCATCCTAAGGCCTTAAAGTAGGCCTGGAGCAGTCAAGGCCTAAAAAAGGTACATGCATAATAATTGAAAGAAAGGTCGTGCGGAACTACACCAAGTTCATCGGGCAAATCAGCCTATTTCCTCATTGTAAAGATAAGACCCCTGTACACTCCAAGGAATTCCTTGAAAGTACTTTAAAAAAAAAAGAAGAAAAGAAGAAAATAAAAGAAGAGGGAGAGGGGCTGAGTGAGGAACAACAATTGAAGAAAAAAGATGTTCCATTGACAAAATTCTCTTTACAACCTTATAAAGACTCCCTACAGGCCGGGAGACCCTCCAAAATTTTAAGTACAAAAGATGGAAGGAAAAGAAGTTTATGCATTGATCACTGGCTCCTTCCCAGGCCGGCGAGGGACCTCAGCTGCCCAAGAGGTGTCCTGTGCAGCCTCAGATCTAGCCTCGACTGCAGCCTCCTCCGACTCCAGCTCCGGTTCTACCTCGATGACTGGCACGCCCCGTTGCCTAGGGAACGGAGGGGAAGGTTGGATGTCGTCCAACCCCTTCCGTCCGAAGAGGCGGATAGCCTTATCCTGGAAGTCTCTGAACCCCTGGTGGAAGGAGTCCAGAACGACTTCGACGACCTCATCCTTGAAGGCCTGGGATGCCATAAATTTGGGGATGGCCTTGGCAGCTTCTTTCTTGGCCATCTCTATCAGTGCGACGGCCGCTGTAGCCTTTTCTGCCACCACCATGGCCTTGGCCGTCTGCTCCTCCAACTGAGCCTGGAGGGCCTGTGCTCTCCCCTTCAGGTGGGCCACCTCCGTCGCAGAGGCGGCCGCCTCTCCAGCTTGGTGGGAGTTGACCCCCCTCTCCTCAGTCAGGGTGGCCTCGAGCTCGATTGCCTTCTTCTCTAGCTCAGCTACCTTGGCCTGAGCACCGGATAGTTGAGCCTCCAGCCCTTGGGCCCGACTGAACAAGCCTCGGGCCTCACCCCTCTCCTGGCAGAGGCGGGTCTCACGCTTTTCCAGTACTTGGCAAGCATCCTGCAGGAGCTGCATATCGATCACCACCTGCACTAAGAATGACGGCTAACACCCCTTGTGAAAAAGGTGGAAAAGGAGACATAGATCTGGAGATGGCTTACCGACATCAGCCGAGCGAAGGCCTCAGTGGCAAGCCCCACTATCGGCCTCCCTACCTAGCTCTGGCGATCTGATGGCTGGATCAGAGAGGCGAGGATGTCTTTCGCCAGCTTCCCATCCTGGGATATCATGGAACCCGTGGGGAGGACGACGGTGAACCTCTTGCCTTCTTGGCTTGATGCCTCAGGCGGTCTGGTCGGGTTGGGTGCACCCTCAGGCGACGGCGCCGCATCTACAGGACCATTGCCGGTGGCTCCGGCCCCAGGCGATGGAGGCGACATCTTGGTGGCAACAAATCCCGCCACCCTCATCGCTTCTAGTTGTGGTGGATCATCGATGCATGGAGGGGCCATTGGAGACGGAGGTGGGGCCCTCTCTGCGATCCTGGTTTCGCCCCTGACCTGCCTAGCAGGAGCTTAGACCCTTGGTCCAGATGGCATGCGTGGGGTGGCTGGTCCCCTCATGTCAAGCCCATCACCGGGCCTCGGTCTCGGTTCTTCCCAAGCCCTCTTCTTGGGCACTCCTTCAGGCCCTTTGGCAGCAGCCCTCTTCTGGGACATCCTTAGGAGGTCATCAAAACTGAACCTCATCCTGCAAAATGGAGCAAATCTGTTAGTCCCATTTCAAGGCCGGACTCATTGCTGAGTAGAGATGGAGCCCAGCATCAAGCCTTATCCTGGGGCTGGGCTTGGCTGATCCCAGCATCGATGAGATTTTTCTCACACAATAAGTCTCGAAGGGCTGGAACTTGGGAGGAGAGAAGCTGGTCAAACACTTCCTTATCGGTCGGCTCGACTGTAGACTATCAGTTGGGGGAGCGATCTGGCTCACTCCAAACCCAGTCCACCCCCTCGACCGAAGCAAAGAAGAACCTGCACTTCCATCTCTTGATCGAAGTAGGCAAGTCAAACTTGAGGGCCCCCTTGCAGGGGGGCACGAACCACTATCTGCTATCGAATGGGTGATGCTTCAGGATAAATAAGGCTCTAAAGAGGGAAAAATGGGCGACAATCTCATGATGGTGGCAGAGAACAATAAAACTGAAGATGGTCCGGATGGCATTGGGAGCGAGTTGAGCCAGAACCAAACGATATGGCTGAGAAAAGAAAGGAAGAAGACATGGAAGGGAAGCCGAAGACCCCCAAAAAAGAAGTCTTCGTACAGGGCTATCCGGCCCTGGCTAGTGGAAGTGACCCGGTCCCCCGGCCTAGGAACAAAGAGTCGAATGGAATCAGGGATCCCAAATGACCTCCGAACACGAAGGAGATCCCTGTCGGTCATCACCGAGGCAATGTCGATGGGGCTGCCAGCCTCCCTAGCAGAGGGGGTGGGTGGAGGAGGAGTCGCAGGGGGTCCGATTACAATCCTCATTTGGCGGGGACCCCTACGGAGCATGACTGAGACTTCCTCCTTCTTGCTATTCGAGGAAGGAGGCATCGGCTGAGAAGGCCTTGCACCATCAAAACACCCTGGTGATGGTGCCCCCTGCCGGAGGGACTCATCAGGGATGGCATAATGGAAAACTAGAAGACCTAACAAGAGTATTTCTCAGGCGCAGGCCAAAGGAAGAGAGCAAATGAGAGGAAGGGGGAGAAGAAGGAAGCCTAACCTGCTAGAACTTTGCAACCTCGCCCAAGAAGGTAGAGGAAGATTGCTTTGAGGAAGAAACTTTGTCTTTTATCGCTTGAGAAACCCTTGGGAAACAAAAGGGCAAGTCCCTTTCAAGCGACCCGGAGCCCCGTCGCCTCGTACTGATCGAAGGCGTGCGCCATATCTCACCCTGAGCCAACTGGGATGTGCCACGTGTTGATATCCACTAGAAGCGATGCCCTGAATCAGAGGCGGACCCTTCGGGTCCAGCATGGCAATTATGGCCACCCTTAATATGGGGTGATGTGGCATCACCTTATTAGCACGGAAGTACAGCCTATGGGGCGCCGTTGCACAAGGCATTGATGGTGCAGGAGACATGTCCCTCTATGTCAGCGTGATCATTACTTCTCACGCCCCGTGCGCCGCTTCATTCTCCGAGCTCGGGAGTAGGGGGCACCTTGATGTGGTACATTTGCTGACGTGGAGCCTTGCTGGTGTCCACGCTGGCAAAAGCCCCGCCACCTGGTCACGGTGGCCAGGTAAGGGGCCAAAGCGAGCCTCCCTGCCGAGGTTAGCTCCCAACCGGAGTCGTGCTCATAGGGTGAGCCCTCCGTCTGAGACCAGCTCCTGGCAGGGGTGTGCTCATGCTACCAAGGCGAGCCCTCCTGCCAAGGTCAGCTCCCTGTCGAGGCCATGCTTACAAGGCGAGGCCCCCGTCTGAGGTTAGCTCCCAGCCGGGGTCGTGCTCATAAGGCAAGCCCCCCGTCTGAGATCAGCTCCCGGTCGGGGTCATGCTCATGCTGCCAAGGCAACCCTCCTGCCGAGGTCAGCTCCCAGCCAGGGTCATGCTCATAAGGCAAGCCCCCTGTCTGAGGCCAGCTCCCGGCTGGGGTTGTGCTCATGCTGCCAAGGCGACCCTCCTGCCGAGGTCTCCCAGCCGGGATCATGCTCATAGGGCAAGCCCTTCGTCTGAGGCCAGCTCCCGGTCGAGGTCGTACTCATGCCGCCAAGGCAGGGAGCCTCCCCCAAGCGGGGCTCCCCCTATCTCGCGAAGGCCATAGTTACCCGCTAATGGCGTGGGGGAGGAGGATCAATGGAGATTCAAATTATGACAAAGGGGAACCTGGCCACCCACTACCTTCGGGAGGTGGCGCACATCCTGCCACAAATACAGGCTCTGCAGTGCACCACCTGCATGACCTGCATGATGCAACCCCCCACGACACAAGAACCCAAGCCTTTCCAAGAAGGGTATTCCACAAAGGCCCAAGGCCCTGCGACACTCCAACGGTTCCTCCCAAAATGGAAACGTGCCACCGTGGCTCATGGCTCAGCGGTACGACGCTCGCCCCTCCCACGGGAAGTTACATCATCAGAAAGGTAAGGCTGGCCTGACAGAAGGGCGACATCGAGTAACCGAAAATCCTTCCAGAAAAGGTACCTGGAAATGGACACTTGGAAGAAGTCCTAGACCTGGTCTGGGCCACCCCAGGCATATAAAATTAGAGAGGGGAGGTGAGTAAGAGGTAAGTAAGCAAACAGAGGGAGCAAAAGGGCAAGGACCCACTCGAGGGAACCTCCCAAGCTCTCTCTCGTTTCTCTGAACCCATCTCCATTCCATTCCATTTTTTCACCCTCTACGCGGAGAGTCCCCTAAGCTCTCCGTCGCAGAGGTTCTATTCCCCTTGATCATCCTCTTGACTTGATCGTCAAAGTATCCCCGCCGGAATCCCCGCCCGGGTCTCTTCTATTTTGCAGGTAAGCCAGCCAAGGAGTCAACAGGATGAGAGGACCAAGCATCCCGCGAGAACCCGACGTGTCAGAGCTACAGGCCATGGCGATCTTAGCGGCAACAATGACCAATGACAAGCTACCAAGATCAAGACTAGGCTACTAAACTAGAGATCAAAATGAGAAGTCCGAAGCTAAACTCATAAAGTCAAACTCTAAAGGCTAAGCTTTAAAAGCCAATCTTAGAATGCCAAGATGAGGAGCCTAAGGCTGAGCTACCAAACCCGTGGCTGAGGTAAAAATCAAACCGAAGGCCGAGCTCCTAAAGGTCAATCCTAAGGCTAATTTTAGTGTGCCAAGGTGAAAAGATCATGGCAAAGGCCAACTAGAATAGGATAACATTCTATACTACTCTAATTCTTTATATTTCAAAGCCATTCTTCCATAGCCCTATTTGATTTAAGTATTAGAGGGCTCGGCCAGAGCCACTATAAACACAGGTTTATTATGGTCATAGATTTATCTCTTACTTTGCACGTCAATCTATTATGACTAAGGACTCATGGTTCGGCATGCAAGGTATTATCAACTCTAGTACATGGATCTCATAATTTTATCCCTTGGATTTCAATCCAAAATACTTATCACATGAAAAAAATAATTTTTTTTTAAAGCTAGAATCTAATAATACCCTTCCATCACAACATCAACAACAAATATAATTAAGATATGTTTGGCCTATAACCAGCTCTACTCTCATACTCTAAAATGAACTATTTTATATATTAAATGATTCATCCAAATTGAAGATTTTAGAGTTTAGTAAATCTATTTCTTATCATATTTTTGAGAATCAAATTTGATTTTTCCAAGCAATTTGAGGTAGATTGGTGGGCGTGGCACAAAAATTACTGGCAGTAATTTTTCATTTTGAAGGTTGGAAATTTTGAAATCACTGTCCGTTAAATATTTATTTTTCTGAACAAACCCCCTCTTTACTCCTTTATCTCTGTTTTAGCCCTACGGTCTACGTTCTCGTTTCCCATTCCATCTGTGGCGGTAAGGAAAGAGTAATAAAATATAAATAAATTAATATACAAACAAAATGGGAAGACCGAGAGAAAGAGGAAAAAAGAGAGAGAGAGAGAAAAACCCCGAGGTTGCGATGGATGCTGAGATGTCGGCTGGTTCCAAAGCGAGGGTTTCGTCTTCCCCTCTTCTGCTCTCCTTTCTCTGATCTATCACCTCCTTGGATCTTCAATTTCATCCTTTTTTCTGGTAAGTACTTAATTTGTCGCATCCGAATCTTTTTTCCAGTCGTTCGGGAAAATATGCGTTTTTCCCCTTCGTTTTTCGTATTGGATTCGCAGGAATCGGAGGAAACCTTAGATCTCGGTCATTTGGTTTTCCTGATAGGTTTTCTCTTCGAAAAATCTTTAATTTTTCAGTCGGAGTTGGAGATCTGTTAGTGTTTGTGGCTGGATCATGGTGGAATAGGGAAGGAGGTTCCTGGATTGGGCCGGTGATCATCTCGATTTGGTGTTCGTCTTGATCTCTCTTTAAGGGGTTTGGAGATGGGTAGATCAGTGGTTTGGTAAGTTTTGGGGATTTCTTCAGTTCTGACCTTTGGGGAGAGGAGGAATTTTAGCTTAGGTGGTGGGTGTTTTTTGGGATCCGATGGCATCTCCGCCTCCGTTCCAGGTGGAGGACCAGACGGACGAGGATTTCTTCGACAAACTCGTGGATGATGAGTTTACGATCGATGGATCTCAATCCAGGGCTCCAGATATGGCGAAGGATTTGTCTAATCTCGGCCTAGGTGGCGTTGGTACTACCTCGTTGGAGGATTCTAGAGGGGCTGGGTTTGCCTCCGAAGTGGAAGACCCGCAGGAAAACAGGACGTTGGAGTCTTCTGAAGCTGTCAAAAAGGACATCTTGGATGTAGAAGGGAGCATGCTTTCTGATTCGTCTGATGATAAGGTAGTCCGATCGGAACGTTCTGCAGAGCCTCCTATAGAGATTGGTTTGCAAGGTTCATCGACAATGAAGAGTGGTGGATCAAAGGGGACCAGTGTGAAGGAGGTGCAGTGGAGCGCTTTCAGTGTCAACAGGCAACAATTTGACAATGGAGGGTTTGAACCTTATTCCGACTTCTTAACTGAGAGCGCTGATGGATCTGCTAATAAGCTGAAAGCCGATGCTGACCCGAATTCTAGTTTCATAGGAAACACTGTTGAAAATCTAAATACATATGTTGGTTACTCTGAACAACAAGACCCCCAATTCTATAGCTCAGGAAATGAGCAGATGGCAGATCCAAATTCTGCACAGTATTGGGAAAGCCTTTACCCAGGTTGGAAGTATGACCAAAGTACCGGACAGTGGTATCAAGTGGATGGTTATGATGCAAGCATCACTGGACAAATGGACAGCTATAATTCAGCGAGTGTAGCTCATGAGAGCTTTGAAGATAAGGCTGCTACTGTTGTTGACGGGCCGATTCTAGAGAGATCTGATGCTTCTTATCTGCAGCAAAGTGCTCAGTCAGTGTTGGAGACCATAGCAGAGGATAGTACATTGAGTAGTGTTTCTAACTGGAATCAAGATTCTCAGGAGAGTACAGAATTCCCAGCTAATATGGTGTTTGATCCTCAATACCCGGGATGGTATTATGACACGAACACCCAGCAGTGGTATACTCTTGAGTCATATACTCAGACCACACAGATAACATCTAGTACAGTTCAGGATGAGGTGACTCAAGATGTGCATTCCTCAGCTGGTTTCTCAGAACAAAACCAAAGTTTATATGAAGTTGGCCAATCTGGACAATACTCTGTTTGGGGCCAGGGCAGCCAAGATTTTGGAGGAGTTTGGAATTCTTCCACTAGTAACTACACACAACAGAATATGTGGCAGCCTGAACCTGTTTCTAATGATAAACACATTGGAGATTTCCCTGGAAATCAGCAGTTGAGGAGCTTTTACAGTTCAACAGGGCATGCTGGAAGTCAAACAGATCAACAAGCAGGTTTCAAGACCTTTGAGCCCATTGCAAATCATAACTATGGCAGAAGTAATGGTGTTGCCAGGTCTCAGAGCTTTGTTCCTCATGAAAGTACATACACGTTTGATCAGCCAAAGGGGGAGCAGGGCCTGCAGTCACATTTATCTAACAGTTATTATGGCAATCAGAGCTCTAGAGACTACTCTCAGCAACCATTTCAGGTTGCTAATGCATCTTATTCTCAGTTCTCTTACACTCCTCATGAAGGGAGATCATCAGCCGGGCGTCCTCCACATGCATTGGTCGCTTTTGGATTTGGCGGGAAACTCATAATCATGAAAGATGCCAAATCTTTTGGCACAATTGATTATGGAAGCCAGGTGGGCTCCAAACATGTTCACTTCCAATATAGCTAAAAAGAATCATTATTAATTGTTTTAGAAACTTTCAGGTTTTACTTTTGACTTTGTAAGATCATTCGAAATTGGCCTTCTCCAACTAAATTTTCTTTATTTGTGCATTTTAAGGGTACTGCTACTGGAGCAGTTTCAGTTCTAAACTTAGCAGAAGTTGTCATGGATAAAACTGATGCATCCAACACCATTAGTGGTGGTTCCTTTGGTTACTTCCATTCTTTATGCCTACAATCCTTTCCTGGCCCACTTGTTGGTGGGAATGCTGCAACAAAGGATATAAACAAATGGATCGATGAGAGGATCGCAAGTTATGAATCTCCTGGCATGGTCTTCCAGAAAGGGGAACCTCTGAGATTACTTCTTTCATTGTTGAAAATATCATGTCAACATTATGGAAAACTTCGATCTCCTTTTGGATCTGATCCTTCACTAGAGGTAGCCATTCTCTTATCTTAATACAATATTAAAATGCTTAGTATATCTTATTGCAGTTAGATGATTGCATCTTGAAATTATCTATGCATTTTGATCTTTATCCTTTCTTACTGCTTCTGCAATTATGTTTCACAGTCTATGTATTTTCCTCTCAATCTTCTTCGTGTAAAAAACAAATATGGTGATATCTTGCATCATTCATGAACTTCTTCAAAGTTTCCATGCACCTTCAAATGTGGTGCCTGTTCATAATTTTTGTCTGGTTCTGCTTGAGCATCTTCATTATTTTGCTGGGAATACTTATTCTTGTTCTACAAAACGTGCACCTTCAAATGTTTGTTGAGGTAAAAGAGAGCTCTGTGCCTGATTATGTTCTGTGTAATTCCTTTTTTAAACTAAAATATAAAGCTGTGCTAGAACTTAGCCAATTCAAAAGTATCATGCCTGCATAAGATATATATACTTGTTCTATTCTTTTCCTTGTTTCTATGTTTCTAATAACAAGGTTATAATAACCCAAGCCAATGTTAGAGGGCTTCTGCTCTATAGCATCATTGGAGACAACTGATGGTATGGAGCAACATGCAAGGCTTTTGCATACTATCATCACATTTTCTATAATTTATCTGAATTAGATATCTAATCTTATGCCCAAACCACTTTGAGGCTTAAACCTCACCTTTGGAGGCCAAAATGTCTTGCTGCTGCCCTAAGTCTTTCAGAAACCGCATTAATGCTACATATCATTGCTTTCTTTATTCATAGTGCTTCTAGTCAAGGTTGAATTCTGACCTTTTACCTGTTAACTCGCATCCCATTGGACTGAATTAACACGCTTTATTATAAGGGAAAAAAATAAGGCAGCAACCAACTAGATAAAAAATAGGGCAGCAACCAACTAGATAAAACTGTAGATACGATCCTTGGAACTTCAGAAGAGAATCATGAATTTTAAGTCATAAAAGCATGATAAACCATGTTGGCGAATTAATAGATAATTAATATAAAAAAAGTAGAGTAATTAGTTTTTTTGTGTGTGTGTGAGACTGTATGCGTGCGTGAGCGAGAGAAGGGTTGGAATAATTGTGTTCCTAAGTTGTTTGTATTATATCCCCTTGTGTTGTATTTAGGCTTCATCAAATGATCAATAAATGGGTGAATGACCTCTAGCCATCTGAAAGAAGCATGAGGCACAGATTGTGTTTTTCTAACTATAGAAATGACTGTAAACAGTGACTGAATGCACCTGCTCTATACCTTCAGCTTAGGTTAAAAGGAGAATGTGCAAAAACTCAAACTATTCTAGAATACTCATCATCCGTAATTCATTTAAGCATTGATGAACACAAGGAGAACAAAAGAGTGTCAATTGCTATATGAAACCAAGTTACTTTATCCGTGAGATTTTATGGCATCAATATTTCTTGATACCGAATGTTCATATTTTTTGAGCTACTAATTCAGTCAAATTAATTTGAAGCATTTTAAAGTGCTCCATATGGGTGTTTGCCACTCTGATTTCATGTTTTATTACCCTTCCTCCCTTCCCCCAGGAAAAATAAAACAAAAAAAAATCTGCATGTAGCAACAGACTCTTAAAATGCCTTGCAAGAAGCCCCTTTAATCTATTCTTTTACAGAAACAAATCCTTGGTCAAGAATTTGTTTGCTAGGAGTCAACATAACTACTCGATGCTAGAATTCAGTTTCTCCATGCCCAAGGTAGCTCCCTTATGCTCATGTTCTATTTGGGCTGCATTATTCTGTCCCCTTTATCCCTATCTAAACCTGTGCTTCCATTTCTTTACATTGCAAGGCAAGTTGAAGCATGCCACTGATTTGAGTTGGGGGAAGAAAAGGTGCTATGGTATATCAGGTAGATGATTTAAAGAGGAAGCAGTTGGAATATGGAATGGAGATTGGTTTGGTTAATCATGGTAGGAAAGTCAGAAGTTCTATTGAAGGCATGACAAAGGAGATTATATGAAAATGATGGAATATAGCTGTACTAATGTGCATTGACAATCTTGAGGTCTTTGCTTGCTTGACTTGTTTGGCGTTTAGGGAAGCAGGATTTTATTTTTGAAAGCTAGAAAATGTTTAGACTATTAAATTTGAATCTAAGCAACATTGTAGGATTGATATTGGAAAAAAAGATGATTGTTAGCAGAACTACATAGAATTTAGAGCAAACCAACCTTTTCAAAAGGCATTAAATATTTAGAAGATCAATTTTGGAGGTTTATGACTGTTAACTATAAATGAAAAGGGAAATTTGATTTAATAAAATTTCCTGTATGAGGGAATAAAGGCAAGCTTGTGTGCTTATGGATACTGTATCATGGAACATCTGTATCTTGAGTTGGAGGAAAAAAATAAAAAAAAGGAACCTCTTTGTAGATGCTAATAGCATGTTTTAGAAGACTGCCATTATAGATTCAAGTTAGATGCACTGTTGAAAAATTTGTATGATTGCTTATTGGGGGGAGAGTGTTGGAGGCTGCAATTTTCATGGTGCAGATCGTCCTTGCAAGGCATTAAAATGTTGGAATGAGTTGAACGATTGGCATCTCTGTGAAAAGAAAAGAATATCTCTTTTTCATTTAAACAAGATTTTTGCTATCTGGAATAGTTTACTGCTGGCTGGGCTTGGCGAAAAAAAATGAGGATTTTGATGACTGGGCTTGGCGAGTGAAAGAGTATTTGAGCATTACATGTGAGTTCTTTTGGTTTAAAAAATGAGGCATAATGAAAATGTGAAAAGAGTAAAATACTTCATCAGAGGATTGAATAATTGCCTTAGGAGACTAGCAGACACTAAAAGAGATGAGAGAGATTTGGAAACTTATATAAGGGCAAAAGGAAAAGAAGAGAAAACAAAATTTTGATAATAATGAAGGCATACACAATCAAAATACATTTGAGGTGGAAGATCTACTATTAAGGGAAGTTAGTACTTTATATAAAATGAAGAACAAGTTTTTGATAGGGGTGTTGCTGGGGACATCAAACAAAGTAATTTGAACAATTTCTATTAAATCAAGCCCAGTGTGTTGAGGTTGAGAAGAGATAAGAGGTACTGAGCTGTTATGCTTCAATAATGTGACAATAATTCCCATTATAGGTGGTTGCAAATGAATGGAGAAGAGTTGGTATTTGTTATGCGTGCTTTTGAGCAATCGGAATCTTGAGGTCGTGTTCTGATCAGGGAGAGTTTTTTACATATCTTTTTTAAGCTGCAGAGGATACCTTGTTTAGAGTTTATTGACTTGTTGAGCAGGTGTCAGATTGTAGACTCATGCAAGTTGCTTATTAGCATATATATGTGGTGATCAAGTGGACCATAGATGCAAGGCACAATGGCCGGATCTCTTAATTCTGTAGTTTTATATGTGATAAGATTTAACATACTAAAACATGCAGTAAATTTGATGATTGTTCACATTACTGCAAAACCGATGTCACATTTATATGATCAGCTTAGAATGGAGAGGTGGAATAACAACAAACAAACTAATAATTTGCTTAACCTCTATGTGTTCTCTAAAAACTATTAAGGAACCAAGTGCTCAATGAAAATTGGCAGGCTTAGCCAGAAGTGTCTTTAATCCATGATTGCCATGACATATTTATGCTTCATTTAAACGTGAAAAATGAGATATAGGGATAATTATTGTAGCTGATGTTCAAATTTGATTTTGTGAACTTTTTTATTCAGTGTTTACATCTCTTTTTGAGCAAAGTTGGTTTCCTGAGGAGTTAGAGTAAATGGATTAGGATCTTTATGAGTTTATGCTACATGCTCTTACGACACGTGAGTCAGTGGCGTAAATCTGTGTTGCCCAAGTTTCACTATGACTTGGTAAAACTGTGGAACATTGTTTTTAAGTCATGGTCAAAGAGAAACATGTGGAATTAAAACTGTGTGGATGCTTTGCATGCTTAGGCTAGGTGATGGCATCTGGTCATGAATATGAACATTGTAGAGTAAAATGATAAGATATGCTATTTGATGAGGAGTGGGTTGAATCAATAGTGGAAATCCAATTGAGTTGTCATTTTGGTCTATTTCTAACAATAGCTTGTTGTTGACTGGTTGTTTCTATGCAATCTATGATCTGTGCTTGTTATAGACAAAGGTATATCTCCAGTGAGAAACTTTTGCTTTGTAAAAATGTGCTTATGGTCATTTGAGATTTGCCAAGTTATATCATGTTAGTACCTCTTGAGTGCTTAATTTATTATTGCAATCATTTTGTTTTCTCTGTTGACAGGAACCTGATGGTCCAGAAATGGCAGTAACTAAGCTTTTTGCGTCTGCTAAAAAGAATAGTGTTCAGTCAAGGGAGTATGGGTCCTTCATGCATTGTATGCAAAATCTTCCTTCTGAGGGACAGATCCGGGTATTTCTGAAATTTTGAACCTTTGTTGCCTGAAATGTTCTCATTAACACTCTTTCAGATTTTTATTTGCATTTGCCACTTGTTTTAGGCAACTGCAGTTGAAGTACAAAACCTTCTCGTTTCTGGTAGAAGGAAAGAGGCCCTCCAATGTGCACAAGAAGGTCAGTTGTGGGGCCCTGCACTTGTTCTTGCAGCACAGCTTGGTGAGAAGGTTTGTCACTTTCTCAACATTTTATGCTATTTGCTTGCATTTTATAATGGTTTTGTTGTTTATTATTCAATTTCTTGCCCTATGCATTTCCACTGAAATAAAGTTCTTTGTTTTCTTTTTTTTTAAATCCTTGTATCTCATTTGTGTTTGATTGAGCTGCAGTTTTATGTTGATACTGTGAAGAAAATGGCACATCAACAGTTTGTATCGGGATCACCTCTACGTACATTATGCCTACTTATTGCTGGACAACCTGCAGATGTTTTTTCTGCAGGAAGCTCATCCAGTAGTTTGTCTGGTGCTGCAAATATATATCAACAACCTACTGAGGTGATTTATCTTCTAGAACAGTCAGTTGCTGATTTTGCTTGTAACATATATTGTTTTTGCTACTCCGTAATTCATGCTTTTCAAATTATATGGATATCTTGTTCTACAGAATCTTCAGCATGGGTTACATTTTGGGCAATAGCTACTTGATTGCTTGAATAGTGTGATTTTTTGATACTTTTTGTGGGGAACATAGGGGATAAAATATTAAGCCACGAGTGACCTTTTGTTCAAGCCTTCTTTGAAGATTCAGTCTGAAGATATTGATATATTGGAGCTTGATGCTAACTTGATCTGAGATCAATCTGGCATCTCATTTTTTGAATTTCTTTATGATTGCTTGTCATTTTTTAGCTCATTTCGTGATTTACATTAAGTTACAGACTCGGGCCTGTGGCATGTTGGATGACTGGGAAGAGAATTTGGCCATAATAACTGCAAATAGGACAAAGGATGATGAACTGGTAATGATTCATCTTGGTGATTGCTTATGGAAGGAGAGAGGAGAGGTTTGTGTTTCATCCTTTTCTTTACTATTTTCTTTCAAAACATTATATATTCAAATATGCTTACTGTGATATTATTTTACATAAATCTTTGGAATAGGTAACTGCTGCACATACCTGCTATCTGGTTGCAGAGGCAAACTTTGAGTCATATTCTGACAGTGCAAGATTCTGCCTTATTGGTGCTGACCACTGGAAATGTCCTCGAACTTATGCCAGTCCAGAAGCCATTCAGGTCCTGTTCAGTAGGACTTCATTTATTTAATTGTATATATGCTTATTTCTTTGTTAGATTTAATGGCTTCTAAGGACTATATTCAGTTGGTCTCAATTAAATCTAGCTTGCCTCCTTTTTCTTGCCTTGGTGATTTCAGCCTTTTTTTATTCGTGTAAGTGTCTGTGTGTATCTTCGTGCTGTTTCTTGCAATGCTTACTTCCAACTGGCTTGCTAAAGTATTACCATGGGATGAAGATTGAAGATGTGCTAAATGCTTCCATTCTGTTTAGTGATTAGCTATAATGTTTCTTATTTTTGGAAGTTTATGTGAATGAATATGTTGCACAGGGAAATCAAGAATTTTTCTCCCTCTCTCGTCACCTTGGTGGTTCCCTCTGTGAGATGACAAAGTCTGCCCATAAAGAGTAAATCACTTATGATCAGTTTTGGTCATTCATGTACTAAAATGCCCTAACTTTTTATTTACCTGATAGTAAATCTTCTCCTACCCCTCTGTCTCTTGTTTCTTTCCTCCCATTTATTCCTTCTATTGCCCATATTCCATTCTTTCCCCCACTATCACAAAAGTTCTTTCTTCAACGTAATCTCTTCCATGCTACCACCAGTCCCTCTTCCTGCCTCCATCTCCTAGAGCATGATCCTCATTTTTTTGCCTGCCATCTGCAAGCTCCTGTTCTCCTCAAGCTGCTTAATTTCAGCATTCTTGCAAGCATCAGCAATTGGCAGTGCCGTGGATGACATCTACTCACTGTTGGCTGCTTGGTGACATGATATCAATACTATAGAGTGTCCTTTACTCATGATGTAAGGAGGCCAGATCTCCTACTAGGTTAGCAACAATAGTGCTAGCCATGCTACCCTGGCTAGTGCTATCGTGCTATCGTGCTATCCCCCAAATCACCAACATTGGCATGCTTCCCTTGGTCAAAGCTTCCCATCTTCATTCTACAAGTCTTATACACTTGATCCATTGCATGGTTTCTTAGCCATGGCAGGCCTTAAGAGTAATGGTCTGCAGTTTTTTTTTTGACTTTACAGCAGAAACCAAAAGTTTTTAGTTTCAGCATGGACTGGTGAAATTGGATTTGGTTCTGGGGTGGAACTTTAATTTATATATTGGTTTCTTAATCCAGTGATGTTCCTTTGTTTAAAATATCTTTAAATGTTAGGGAGCATTTTTCTAGTCTAATTCAATGTTTTGTGAACATTTTTGAAGCAATTGATGCTAGACTCAAAAGAGATTTGGATAGCACGTAAATTTTTTGATGCAGGTTTGGTTATTTGGTATCTTGAATTGTAGACATTTCTAATATCATATGTTCATTTACAAATGGTATGGTGCATACAAAATGAATTTTTGAATATTTTTTAAAGTGATTTTTGATTGCTTGATTGTGAAACTGCCAAAACAATACAGATGGCCAGCACCCCCCTCCCCTACCCCTACCTCTTTCTTTCTTTTCTCCAGTAATAATCCCTAGCTGGCCACCATTAGGGTTCTTTGGACATGTGGTTGTTTTCACTTGTTAGGGTTTGCCATAGATAGTGTTCAATGCTATGTATAATGGATTCCAAAGGCATGGAACAAGATAATCCCCATTGTGTGGAGCTTCACTTCCATCTTGGTCTCCCTATGTTTCCCTCTTCTTCCTAACATCCTGCTCATCTTTCTTTTTTTTATTTTATTTAGGATAGCATTTGCTGCTGTTTCCATTCAGATGAATTGTGATTCAAAGATGAAACTAAATCAGCCTTAAAAGGTTGCTTAACACAGCCCTACTTTCACCAGGCTGTGTTAACTGCCCCTACAGTCACTGAACTTGAGTCACCATGGGCAGTTGTGTCCTTGGTAGGTCAGGGGACCATTTATATGTTTTACACGTGGAATCTACATCTCTTATCTTAACAGTAGTTTCGTGAAATGGATTCACAATGTTGAGCAATTTAATATGAGACAGACAACTGTGCCAGTGCAAAGTGTTGATTTTGAAGCCTGTAATTTGTTGCAGCCTTTCGAAGGTAATTCCCAATCTCAATTCTACTTGTGTATAAATTTCATGTCTCCAGCATGATCCAGTCCCTGCTCTCCCATGGAAAACTCAAGCTGTTCACCCAGATATTTTAGTCTTAGACAATGCACGAGGCGTACCTAATACCTTTTGTGAGTGTATTTGAGCAGAATTATCCCTGATTATGGCATATAAAAGACCCGAAATAAACAAATGGATTATAGGGTTCAGTCCAGCATAATAGGAAGAGAATGGGGAAAATGATGATCCTTATTATGCAAGGTGAGAGGAGCATCCCAAGCAAGCTATGCCTTTTGTCTAGGATGAACCCCTTGTGCATGCACAGGAATGTGCTTGTGATGAGTATATGTGTAATTAACCTTTCCTAACTTGTGTTCTTATTTGTTTTGGCTAATGATTCGTGCCTCAAAGATGATGTAATTCTCCTCATTAAACCTTTTCCACTTCTATATTCTTCTAGTGCAGTTGAGTTCTGTTGGGGTGCTTCCTAGTTGCATCAGCTTAGATCAGTGGTAAAGTAGGGCTTGACCTGGAATTGTTCTTCTATGTTTCATGATAGGCCTCCGTTTTGTGCAAAGTTTCTATGTCTAGGAATATGACATTTGTTCTAAATGGTTGACATCACATAAGGACCACTTGTAAATTGTTCTCAAACTCTAGTGGACCATTCCAAATCCACAATGTCAACTCCATACAGATGGGATAAGGCTGGACATTTTATTCTATATGCCAGACGGTGCCAATGCAACCAATGGAATCATAAATTCTTTTCCATCTGTTCTTCCTAGCTTATTTTCCTTTCAATTTGCTGCCTGATTCTTCCGTGTTAATTTGCAGCAGCAATATTGCTGTTTCATTGTTTGCTCAGATTTCCCATCATATTCTGGATTTCTAAATATACGCTGTGTTGGTTCATAGACTGATTGAGCATGTAAATATCTTTTCAGAGGACAGAGTTATATGAATATTCAAAGGTGCTTGGAAACTCTCAGTTTATTCTGCTACATTTTCAACCATACAAGTTAATCTATGCCTACATGCTGGCTGACATGGGGAAGGTTCCAGAGTCATTGAGGTGGGTGGTAGTTTTTGTTCCTATTTCATTATTGCTTATGTTTAGCTTATATTAGCATGGTTAATTTAGGTATTGTCAAGCATCTTTAAAGTTGCTGAAAAATTCTGGTCGTACCCCTGAAGTTGAAATGTGGAAATCACTATTTTCATCCCTGGAGGAGCGGTTGAAAACCCACCAGCAGGTAGCTCGAGCATAAAATTATTGTCTGTAAGCATCTTCAGTTGTACTTCTGTCTTTCTGATGCCTCTCTTACTTCTGCAGAGTGGATACAGCACAAACTTGGCCCCAGCAAAACTTGTAGGTAAATTGATTACCTCCCTTGACAGATCTCTTCACCGCATGATGGGTGCACCACCGCCACCGCTGCCATCAATGCCACAAAGCAGTGCAAATGATAAAGAAATCTTCTCTGGGTTCCCAAAAGTAGCAAATAGTCAATCAACAATGGCAATGTCATCACTAATTCCATCAGCTTCCGTGGAGGCCATGAGTGAGTGGACAAGTGATAGTGGTAGGAAGAGTATTCACAACAGAAGTATTTCAGAGCCAGATTTTGGTAGAAGCCCTAAACAGGTAGTTCTCTCTGCTCAGTTGGAGAAAAAATGTTTTTTTTCCCCCAAATTCACTTCTTGCAGCAATGTTGGACTTTCACTGTATAGGACTGTTTTTCTTTGAAATTGTTGTTTTATTTCTTTCCTAATCATGTTCAGCAATATTACAATAAATTCTTTGTTGAAAAAATATTTCAATGCTCTTCGCTGACTTCGTACAGAACTCATCAAAGGATGCAGGCTCAGATAGTCCTCAAAGCAAATCGTCAGAATCAGGGGGATCACGTTTTGGGCGTATTGGGTCAACTCTTCTTCAGAAAACTATGGGTTGGGTCTCAAGATCCCACCGTCAGGTACTTCCTTTGACATAATCCAGTTGTATTTCTGCCAGCTTCTTTTATAACTTGAGCTTATATTTTTGTCATGCATCTGCTAAATCATGACTGAAGGCAAAACTGGGTGAACGAAACAAGTTCTATTATGATGAGAAACTCAAGAGATGGGTTGAGGAAGGTGCTGAGCCTCCAGCTGAGGAAGCTGCCCTACCGCCACCTCCAACAGCGGCATCACTGCAGAATGGTTTGCCAGATTACAACATAAACAACGCTTTTAAAAGTAGTGAAAGTCTTTCTGCTAATGGTGAACCAGCGGTGAAATCCTCGGTTGCCACAGAACATAGTTCGGGGATCCCACCCATTCCACCCAGCCAGAACCAATTCTCAGCTCGTGGTAGAATGGGGGTTCGATCGAGGTAGATAAATGCTCTCTCTCTCTCTCTTTCTCTCTCTCTCCCCCCCCCCCTCCAATAAGGCTGCAGAAAATGATAGGATGAGGACATAAGAACTGTTTCTTTTTTTCTTCAGATATGTTGATACGTTCAATAAGGGTGGTGGAACCTTGACAAACTCATTCCAGTCACCTTCAGCTCCATCTCTGAAGCCAGCAGCTGGTGCCAAATTTTTCATTCCTACTGCACCCGCAACATCTGACGAGCCAAAATCTGAAACACTAGTAAAAAGCAGCCAGGAAGCCACCCTTCACGAAGAACCATCGACATCAGCTCTAAAAGAGGCATCATTTTCTTCGCCGCCATCATCATCATCATCATCATCGACAACTATGCAGCGATTTGCAAGCATGGACCATATTACTCCTGAAAACAAGGGTTCCGAGGCAGCATCCCGAAGTCGCAATGGACCCTTATCACGGACACGTGCAGCATCATGGTGTGGAACTTTTACGGACCCATCCAGTTCTAACATGGTTGAAATGAGGGCGTTAGGTGATGGACAGGGTGCACCATCATCATTCACACCCAGCAATGTTTCACATACTCGTTCAAGCAGCATCTCGTCCATACAGCTTAATAGCGGTTCTCTCGGGGATGACCTTCATGAGGTGGAACTCTGATGCATGGTATTTTATGTGATCTTTGCAGTGGTCACGACCCTACCACCGTCCCAAAAAACATCAGGATTAGGGTTATACTGAATTATCTTGAGAATTATAGTGCTTGATGGAATGCTCCACCCCGAAATGTTTGTATTACAGTCCAGATTTTGGATACCTGGCATATGTATTCCTAATGTGAAACTGGTGTCCTTTTACATGAAAGCATGTGGATGCCATTGTACAGATAATTTGTTGATTTATTGAAGATAGAAATCCCATATTGTTTTTAAGGAGGGGCATACAAAAAGAAAACTTAGAGCAAACTCTTGAGAAGGAAACTTTCAATTCCATATTCTTGAAGGAAAGCAGCACAATAAAGTAGCCGCCGCATACCGTTAATGACTTTTGTTGGGTTTTCAGGATCTTAGCCCAACCAGGCAAAAACTAGTGTGTTATTTTAAATTGTTGGGATGCGACATGAATAACCACTAAACTTTTGGTGGTTGCGAATTTTTCCTTGTGAAGTAAATTACTGTTTACTATGTATCCTTGTGCTAGTTTCAAGGGATCTGATTCCCTGCCAATTTAATTCTTTGCCCTGCTTTGTGATTGTGGAGCCTGTTGGTTTGGGTATTGTTTTCATTTCTATTTCATCCAATTTGTTCCAACATTGCAAACACTTCTTAATTGGGAGTCGGCATATAATGGAAAACATTTAAAGCATGCTTGGATGCATAGGATTTGTACATGATAAAAATTATGGTAGGATATAAAATTTGATTTTATAAAATTATATATTAAATTTTATTATAAAATTAATATAAATAATTCTATTTTATGTTAGGGTAAAAAATTTATTTTTTTTGTCATTCTTTTTCTATATTTCTTATTTTTTTCAATATAATAAATTTATTATTATTAAAATATTATATTAATCATTAATATTGTAAATAATTTATATTAAGAAAAGTTAATATATTTTTTATGTGTTTTAGAATTTAAAATTAAAATTTGCTATGATTTATAATGTATTTGAAATTTATTTTCATAGATTTGGAATTTATCTCTTAGGTATTTGCTGCTTGCATTTAATTACATATATATTATAATTAAATTTTATAAAAACTTTGATTATAGATTTGATTCGATTTAATCCATCCTAATCCAAACCTGGTTGACTTAACCTGATTTGATTTGAGATGGATACTAAGAGAGTAGGATGGTTATGAAAATTGGCTGGCTTGATTCATACTATATGCCATCCATAACTTATTCAATAATATCCCATGAAATTTGGAAGGAATTTAAATTTTAAGTTTTAAAATTATTTAAAATTAAAATTTATTTCCAAACTTTTATGTTTTATCAAATATTTGCAGTAAATATGTGCATAATAATTTTTTTATAAAATATATAAATAATACAATAGACGAAGAAATTGAACGAAGATCTAATAACTATCTTAATCAATAAATTATAATTATTTAAATTTAAATTAACCACTAATGTGTTTATTTCAACTCTTATTTATAATGACCTAATGCGAATCGGCAAAACAGGGGCAATTGAAATATCAACGAGAATCGTGTAAAGACAAAAGAAATTGAAAGCATCGCCTAAGCTTCCCTGTTCGACTGCTCCAAAGACTCCAACTGGACTAAGACCCTAAAGATAGAAAAAATAGAGAAAAAACTGGGGCAATATAGAGAAAAAATAAACGAGAATAGAGAAAAGACAGAAAAAATCGAAAGATAAAACCTTTTCCCAATCGATCGATCATTTTCTTTTCTTTTCGTCTTGTTTTCTTTTCAATTCATTCTCTTTTTCAAGATTCATGGCGAAAGAGAGCACCTGAGGGAGATCGGAGGGCCGGGGGAGGGAGAGGAAGGAGAGGGGCCAGAGGTGGAAGAGGGGGAGAGCAGCGGCATGGGAGGGGGAGGAGATGGCTTGGGTAAGGAGGGGTTGGAGGAGGGAATGCATTCACACAGCGATTAAATGTTTTATATACTACACTTTCACCTGGTACTTGGTAGCCACACTGTTCTAGCCGATTGAGGACGTGGGAGATAGAGTGGAAAATGTTGGGAGATGTATGGGGAAAGGGGAAAGGAGAAAGGGGAAAGGATAGGGGAGAGTCGGTGTTCCATGCCACAAGGCTATAACGGATATGATTTGAGTACACTTTGAGAAACGGCACTTTTCTAATGAGCACCAGTCTGTTTTCTGAAAATCTACTATGCTATTATTGTTGATGTACTAAAAATAGATGATCCTGTGCAGTTTGTGAAAATTATTATTTGATAAGACTCAAAGTTTAGATTTGCTAGTAACATGGCCATTTTTGGATTCATCGCATTCATGGTCATCCCTGGCTTTTACCATCATTGATGCGGGACTAATATGCATGCAATTCCTTTTATATATTTTATATGTAGGGTTAGGTGATTAATTTCCGAATTTCAGATCAAAATTTGTTGTAGGGAATTTTATATGAATTTTTGAAGCCAAGCATGCAGATTAGAACCTAGAAAAGTACTAAAAAATGATCGCCGGGGCTGAGAAGCCTCGGTTAGGGAAAGTTCTCCTACAATATAAATACTGGAGGTAGAGGGGGTGTACCTGAGAACGTCTGAAGTGCCCGGTGAAGATCGCAGCGAAGGGATCTCTCGTTTCTCGATGGATGCGGCCTGGAAAACCGAGCCAAAGACCCGCGGATACTCGGCTTTCTGCTCGGTGGTCCGATTGAGGCTTGACTGGAGTCGTTGGATTCGTAGGAACTCGGGGACCTGCAAACGATCTGTCAGGGGTTAGAAAACTCAAAAGAGATCAAGAAAATAAAGGAAAACAGCAAAGGGAAGAAAGTTTTGGAGGGGCTGGAAGGATGGTTGGCGGCAGGAAGATGGTTGCAAACACCGGGAAGAAGAACTCTCAAACCCCTTTAGGGTAATCAAACAAAATAATAAAAGAACTCAAGGTTTATTTCATATATCAAAATCTCCTCATACAAGAGACTAGGGTCCTTTAAATAGACCCTTAGTCTTGGGCTCCAAGGATACATTAGTCTTTACATAAGAATCCTACTCCTACTCAAACCCTAGCTAGAAAATAAGGAAACATTAGGTAGAAAAAATCCCTAAAAATTCTCTTGACTTGGTCAACACTCCAAGGATGCCTAGGGGGGCGTGTTGGGCTTCTAAGAGCAGCAAGGGGCCGGCCCAAAGGGGCTCGGGCGCATGGGTTTGGGCCTTTGGAAGCTGGGATGGCCTGGTAGCCAGGTAGCAGGAATATTTCCTGGTATCTTGCTTCTTAGGGGCTTGGGCTTGGCGCCTGGGCTTGATTTCTTTGGGCTAAGATGCAGATGGACCTCTAAAATCATGGATGCCTTGGTCTATGAATATACTTTGGCATCTGGAAGGGAATCTGGGCATCTGGAGGGCATCTGCAAGGAATCAGGGTTTCTGATTTTCCTCTTGGAGTCTTCAAATCTTCAAGCTGGGTTGGACTTGGGCTAAACTTCCATGTCTTCAATCTAGTTGGACTTGGTCTTCACTTGTATGATGTGGTCTTGAGTCTTCGATATGCTTGGACAGGACTCAAAAAAAAAAAATTAGCTCGACATGAGCTGACTAACACTGGACTGAACTAGCTCAACATGAGTTGACTAGTACATAACTGAAATAACAACTCAAAAGATTCAAATAACAACTAAAATGGACTCAGATGGGTTAAGCCCTTATTACAGATGGACTCATAAATTATTGATCAATCCACAGAGGGTTGAAAAGTCTCTGTCTTATTCTGGTGCCTTTGGTGTCCCCACCAATCATTCACCTTGATGCTTAAATTTATTGAATTTGTGCGAGACTTGTGGGCTGATGATCTAACTGGTAATTCATATATTGCTAGAAGAGTCTTTTGCTTCAATTCCAGTCTTGTATTGTCTTGTGTTTGTAGAAACTGGTGACAGAAAAGGTTTGAATCTTATCATTGGAAAAGTGTCGTTTCTTAAAGTGTACTCAAATTATATCCATTATAGGCTTGTGGCATGGAACACCGACTCCCCCCTATCCTTTCGCCATTCCCCTTTCCCCTTTCCCCATACACCGCCCAACATTTCCTACTCTATCAGGATCTCCCACGTCCTCAATTGGCTAGACAGTGTGGCTACCAAGTACCGGGTGAAAGTATAGTATATAAAACATTTAACCGCTGTGTGAATGCATTCCCTCCTCTGACCCCTCCTTACCTAAGCCATCTCCTCCCCCTCCCATGCCACCACCCTCCCCCTCTCCACCTCTGGCCCCTCTCCTTCCTCTCCCTTCCCCGGCCCTCCGATCTCCCTCGAGTGCTCTCTTTCGTCCTGAATCTTGAAAAAGAAAATGAATTGAAAAAAAAACGAGACGAAAAGAAAAGAAAATGATCGATCGATTGGGAAAAGGTTTTACTTTTCGATTTTTTTCTGTCTTTCCTCTATTCTCGTTTATTTTTCCTCTGTATTGTCCCAGTTTTTTCTCTATTTTTTATACAGACCCCAGTTTTTTTTCTATTTTTTCCATCCTTAGGGTCTTAGTCCAGTTGGAGTCTTTGGAGCAGCCGAACAGGGAAGCTTAGGCAATGCTTTCAATTTCTTCCATCTTTCCATGGTTCTCGTTGATATTTCAATTGTCCCTGTTTTACCGATTTGCATTGGATCATTATAAATAAGAGTTTAAATAAACACATTAATGGTTAATTTAAATTTAAATAATTATAATTTATTGATTAAGATAGTCATTAGGTCTTCATTCAATTTCTTCATCTACTTTATTATTTATATATTTTATAAAAAAATTATTATGCACATATTTACTACAAATGTTTGATAAAACATAAAAGTTTGGAAATAAATTTTAAATTTAAATAATTTTAAAATTTAAAATTTAAATTCCTTCCAAATTTTATAGGACATTATTGAATAAGTTATGGATGGCATATAGTATGATGGTAAAAACCAGGGATGACCATGAATGCGATGAATCCAAAGATGGCCATGTTACTAGCAAATCTAAACTTTGAGTCTTATTAAATAATAATTTTCACAAACTTCACAGGATCATCTGTTCTTAGTACATCAACATAACAGCAGAGTAGATTTCCAGGAAACAGACCGGTGCTCATTGAAAAAGTGCCGCTTTTCAAAGTGTACTCAAATCATATCCGTTACAGGCATGTGATATGGAACACCGACTCCCCCATATCCTTTCCCCTTCCCCTTTCTCCTTTCCCCATACATCTCCCAACATTTTCCACTCTGTCAGGATCTCCCATGTCCTCAATCGGCTAGAATAGTATGGCTACCAAGTACCGGGTTAAAGTGTAGTATATAAAACATTTAACCGCTGTGTGAATGCATTCCCTCCTCCAAACCCTCCTTATCCAAGCCATCTCCTCAACGAGAACCATAGAAAGACGGAAGTAATCGAAATCATCGCCTAAGCTTCCCTGTTCAGCTGCTCCAAAGACTCCAACCGGACTAAGACCCTAAGGACTAAAAAAACAAAGAAAAAACTGGAACAATACAGAGGAAAAATAAACAAGAATAGAGGAAAGATAGAAAAAATTGAAAGGTAAAACCTTTTCCCAATCGATCGATCATTTTCTTTTCAATTCATTCTCTTTTTCAAGATTCGTGGCAAAAGAGAGCACCTGAGAGAGATTGGAGGGCCGGGGGAGGGAGAGGAGGGAGAGGGTTGTTAGAAAATACCTTATAATTGAATGAAAATTGAGGGTTCCCAAAATATCCTTGGAGATGGAAACTTTTAGTCCTACATACAAAGATTTGAAAAAGTTAAGATTTTTTATAAGAAAACATTTTCCCATGCTCTTGCATTTAGGCTCACCATAGGCGTAGCATCACCCGCATGTGCAGCGCGTGTGCGACAAGGACGCAATAGGTGCTTTGTAGGCACATTTTACACTTCACCTCGAGTGGTTCGAGCCGACTCGGATCCACATAACGGTAACATGCGGTCTGGCAGAGTCAACTCGAGGGGTTCGAGCCGACTCGATTAGGGTGCTCTCTACAGCAAGGAGTCGACTCGGATGATGGGATTTCAAAATCACGAAACGACTGATCACGCGTTCGTTCATGGATCAACATTTTTTTTGATAATCACGGATGCCATCGGATCATGAAATGATGCATTGAGAAGTGCACTGATGGCGTGATCTAAAGATCACAATACGAATTAGTGTATCATGGCATCCGATCGTGGTTGAGGAAGCATATTGATCGCATAATCTTCAGATCGCGATTGAAAAAAGGCATATCTCATTATGAAAAGCCATCGGTAACTTCCTCCGATCACATCTGAGGAGTTGCTTTCAAGGGACATCTTAAGGCTATAAATAGGTCCTCGTTCCTCATTCATTCATCCCATTTTTTTCTTTCCTTAGCCATTTGCATACTCTGAATAACAGAGTATAGCTATAGTGCATAGAAAAATCTCTTAAGTATTTGCATACTCTAATTAATAGAGTATAACTATAGTGCATACAAAGAGAGAAAAGCATTTCTAGTTCGAATTTTTGATTAATTGTAGTACTACTTTCACCAGAAGAAGACCGTTGTATCCTGGGAGACAATCGTCATACACCGTAAATACCATCACGGGATAAAATTTTCTTTAGGATATAGAGTGTAACTCTAGAATCGGTTTTTTCAATTAGCTAGCCACAAATTATCTACCAACACTAAGACCCTAAGGACGGAAAAAATAGAGAAAAAACTGGGGTCTATATACAAAATAGAGAAAAAACTGGGGCAATACAGAGAAAAAATAAACAAGAATAGAGGAAAGACAGAAAAAATCGAAAGGTAAAATCTTTTCCCAATCGATCGATCATTTTCTTTTCTTTTTGTCTCGTTTTCTTTTCAATTCATTCTTTTTTTCAAGATTCGTGGCGAAAGAGAGCACCTGAGGGAGATCGGAGGGCCGGGGGAGGGAGAGGAAGGAGAGGGGCCAGAGGTGGAAGAGGGGGAGGGCGGCGGCATGGGAGGGGGAGGAGATGGCTTGGGTAAGGAGGGGTCGGAGGAGGGAATGCATTCACACGGTGGTTAAATGTTTTATATACTACACTTTTACTGTTCTAACCGATTGAGGATGCGGGAGATCCTGACAGAGTGGGAAATGCTGGGAGATATATGGGGAAAGGGAAAAGGGGAAAGGATAGGGGGAGTCGGTGTTCCATGCCACAAGCCTATAACGGAGCACCAGTCTGTTTCCTAGAAATCTACTCTGCTGTTATCGTTGACGTACTAGAAACAGATGATCTTGTACAGTTTGTGAAAATTATTATTTGATAAGACTCAAAGTTTAGATTTGCTAATAACATAGCCATCTTTGGATTCATCGCATTCATGATCATCCCTGGCATTTACCATCATTCACCTTTGATGCTTAAATTTATTGAATTTGTGCGAGACATGTGGGTTGATGATCTAACCGGTAATTAATCTATTGCTAGAAGAGTCTTTTGCTTCGATTCCAGTCTTGTATTATCTTGTCTTCGTAGAACTGGTGACCGAAGAGGATAAATTTAGGTACAAATCCAGCACATGATCTGATCTTTTGATGGTGCGACTCCGTGCGATGGGCCCTAAAATTTTGACAAATCACTATAACATAATAAATTTAAGATTAGGCCATTGTAATTATGAAGCTAGGAGGAGGATTTTTTTTTTTTTTTTAATAGTAATTTTGAGGTAGCAGTAGGAGCACAAGAATTTATTTATAAACTGAAGTATATATGCCTGCGCGAATGATTTTAACGTTCCATTTCGTGGTTTTCATAATGTGGTCAGCATTTTGCTTACAGGAGGAATTTATTTATAAACTAAAGCACTGCGTGGTTTTCATCGGTTAGGATCTGCTGGCTCTCGGTACTCCACGTATATGAAATCCAAAATGCTTCATGTGGGCTATGGGGCATCCATGAAACATTGGCATCCAAAATGCTATCTTCCTTTTGCCAATAGGCTAGCACGGCACATGGAGCCAAGTATAGACTAAGCAACAAGTGCACCTTATGCGCTCGGGACAATGGATTATTCTAGATGCTTGACATGGTACCTATGGATTTTTCTTTCAATCAAGTTATTGATTTCTTTAAACTTTAATATAATAATGAATCACAAAATTCTATCAACAAATAATATATATATTTTTAGATTTTTTGAAAATATTTTAAACTAGCTGTTAGCTCATGTTAATAAGTTCAAAAATAATTGCTAAATCTCTGGATGAGATAATTTGGATAGAAGGGAGAAATGTCACCTATCTCAAAGCAAATTTTGGGCATGATCGGTCATCATTTAAAATTGGACGTTCGACCATCTCGTGTATAGTCACGCAAGACACGGGTCAACCATGAAAAGGAAGCATGTAAAAAGAAAAAAAATTGTAAGAAAGAGCGTGGGTTGGAAGGAAAATATATTTAGTGGATCATGATATTTTTAGGATTGTATTTGGTAGCAGGTAATCCATCTAGTAATTTAATAGGGTTCACCACATTATTGCATTTGGTATGTGTTACTGCCAGATCACCTACCCCCGGAGCCTTGGCATCGCCGGTCATCTCGCTGGCTTCTCTAGTTGGATGAGATCCTTCTCCTGGATGCTCCTTACGGAAGGAGACCTGCAAGAAAACTTGGACCGGAGGTACCGGCGGGGATATTCTGACGTTCAAGTCAGTGGCGTGATTTGGGCAACAGCTGGAGTTGAGAAAGAAGATGGCCTGAGAACCAGAAAGGAGCACGTGGTAGCTTGCATCTTACCTTGGTCGGAGGTCCCTCTTACCTATTTATAAAATTACTCTACGTAACTGCTTGTCGTTTGGGGAGGTGGCCTCCCTTTGATACTTTGTAATAGATTCTGGTAGAGTGTCAAGATCCAGTTTTCCATATCTTTTATTGAGATATTGTCTACCATGAGCCATAGAAGAAGTCCTGCTAAGCCTGTGGGGCTCTAGTAGACCTACTCTAGTAGGCCTGTGAGGCTCTGATAGGCCTGAGAGGTTTTAGTAAATTTGTGAAGCTTTGATAGGCTTGTAAGATTCTAGTATACTTGTGAGGCTTTGATATGCCTGCGAGGTTCTAGTAGACCTATGAAGCTTTGATGGGCCTGTGACGTTCTAGTAGACCTGTGAGGCTTTGATGGGCCCGTGAAGTTCTAGTAGACCTGTGAGACTTTGATGGGCCTGTGAAGTTCTAGTAAACTGTGAGGCTTTGATAGGCCTGTGAGGTTCTAGTAAAGCTGTGAGGTTCTTATAGGCCTGTGAGGTTCTAGTAAACCTGTGAGGTTCTGATAGACCTGTGAGGCTTTGATAGACCTGTAAGGCTCTACTTAGCTTGGGAGCTCTACTCAGCCTGAGAGCTCTGCTCGGCCTGGAAGCTCTGCATGGCTTTGGAGCTCTACTTGGCTTGGGAGCTCTACTCGGCCTGAGAACTCTAGTCGGCCTGGAAGCTCTAGTTGGCTTGGGAATTCTACTCAACCTGGGAGCTCTACTCAGGCAGGAGCTATACTCGGCCAGGAGCTGTACTCGGCCTGAGAGCTCTACTCGGCCAGGAGCTCTACTCGGCCATGAGCTATACTCAGCCAGGAGCTCTACTCAGCTAGAAACTAAGTGGGAATACAAAGTGGGAATGAAGTTGGAAAGAATAGCAAGTAGGTCATCAAAATCAATGCATGAAATCAAAAAGGGGAAGAAAATTGTTAAGTATGAAAAGGGGAAGATTGGATAAACATGAAAAATCATTTGAGAAATGAAAGAAAGTGCAAAAGGGGGAGAAGAATATAAAATGTTTTTATCTAAAGGAAAGAATTAGTAAGAAGAAGAAAATTTGAAAATTTAAAATTTTTTGCATATTTAAAAAAATATTTTTTAAGATTTTTTTTGGATCATATTTTGAGGGGAAGCTTGGTGTTTATTGTTTTGAGCTTACATGTTTATCTTATTGTTAATCTTTTTTAAGCTTACCCTATTCATATACTTAAAGGTTTTGTCATCATCAAAAAGGGAGAGATTGTTGACTCTGGTCTTGATTTTGATGATTGACAAAATGTTTAAGTATATATGAGTACTAATTATGTTTTAAGTGTATTTCTCAGATCTTAGTACTCATCCATGTTGAATGAAGAAATACTTGTATTTCAGTTGAAAAAGTCCTTAAATTAAAGGAAAATCAAGTATATGGACTTTGGAATTAATATGGAAGAACTTGAAGAGGTTAAAGTTTCAATTTGAAGATGTTTCAGCAATGGCACAGGCAAGTGTCGACACTTGAAAATGAAGTGTCGATACCTGAGGAACAAGTGTCGACACTTGAAGAGTGAAGTGTCGACTTAAGGCCTGAGACAAACAGAAAACTTCAGAAAGCTCTTTCAGTGAAGTGTCGACACCTGGAGCTGAAGTGTCGACTCTTGGAAGTGAAGTGTTGACACCTGGAAACTGAAGTGTCGACACTTGAAACTGAAGTGTCGACACCTGGAGGTGAAGTGTCGACACTTGAACAGTAACGGCTAGTTTTCTGGGCTGCAGAACTTCTCCAACTTGCTTCCAAACGGTCATATTTTCTTCCCTAACGGCTATAAACGGTCATTTAAGTATTGGGAGGCTATATAAACATCAAAAATCAATTGGGGAAGTAATCCTTTGGTGAGATTTTTGAATATTCTTCAAGGATTCAAGAGTTGAGTGGTTCAAGCCTTCAAGCTTCCAAGTTTCAAAGAAAGCATTCAAAGTTCACATCCTCAAGCATCAATCAAAGGCTTCATCAACTTGAAGATAAGATCTTCATTAACTCTCAACGGGCTTCAAAGAGATATTTGCTTTATTTTAGAAAGCTTTTATTGTATTCATTTATACTTGCTCTTACATTGCTTTACTTAAGGATTTTGGTGAGCCTTGGAAAACCAAAGAGGTTTTTGGTGAGCCTTGGAAAACCAAAGTGGTTGTTGGTAAGCCTTGAAACCAACTAGGGTTTTACTTATGAGCCCGAAGCCAAAACAAGTTGTTTAGGTTCTTGGTTATCCCGTAAAACCAAGGGTGGTTGTTGGTGAGCCTTGAAACCAACTAGGGTTTGACTTGTGAGCCCGAAGACAAAACAAGTTGTAAAGGTTGTTGGTGAGCCTAAGTTATAAAACCAAACTTAATGAAATTCCCAAGGGGTTCTTGGGGAGTGGATGTAGGTGCTTTGTTGGCACCGAACCACTATAAATCTTTGTGTTTGTGTGATTGTTCTCCTTATGCTTTTATTTCATTATTTCCGCTGCATTTATTTGAAATACACAAGCACTTAAATTGCATTAGCATATACTTGCTTTAGTTCATCTTTTAAATAGTACAAAAGTTTTATAAAACCCAATTCACCCCCCCTCTTGGGTTGCCTACGTGGGCCTTCACCGAGCATATAGGCTGTGGTCTAGGCGAAGACATCCACGTTGACTCGCAGGAAGCGAGCAGGTGGGATCTCTCTTCCTCGGGCAGCATGGCTCCCACTTGCACAATCTTCAGGGGGTCATCTCCTAGAGGAAAGGCAGTAGAGGCTCGATCGGCCCATCCTTCGACTCCAGTTCCGTTAAGCCTAATTGGTCAATGGTTGGACTCTGCTTAGCCTCTCGGGCTCCTGGGACGGCTTGCAGGCAGGCTAGATAGGCTACCAGGATCCTCTCATCTCTCTGGTCCCCCATGGAGTTGGGAACTGGACGAAGAAATGTCTGTTGGAGATGGAGGCGTCAAGCAGGTTGAGTCCGAAGCATCCCAGGATCATGTTGTAAGGTGAGGAAAGTCTCACAATGGTGAATATTGTCAACATGGTACTCTGCCGATGTGGCATTCCAGTGATTATCGGGAGGGTAATTTCTCCTTCAACCCTGACTGAATCTCCAGTGAAGCCGACCAAGGGCATGAATATCGGCTTTATTTAGTCAGTAGACAAGTTCATCCTCACAAAAGCATTGTAAAAAAGGATGTCAGCAGAGCTTCCACTATCAACCATAATTTGCTTTACAGGATACTTAGCTATCGTTATTTCTACGATGATAGTATCATTATTTGGGTTATCTATCCTAGCCGGCCCTTCTCCTTCATAGGGGAGTACATCATCACTCTCTTCTCTCCCTTTAGTCCTTTTCGAGCTTCTCCTTACCTTTCAGGAAATCATCCCTACTGGCTTCTCGATGGGTCGGTTGTTGATGGCGAGCGACCGAGCCTCTTCACTCCAGGCTGTTGGAGCGACTCCTCCCTCCACATACTTTCCAAGGTAGCCGTGCTTGATCAGGTCTTCTATCTTCCTCTTCAGATGGTGGCATTTCTCGGTATCATGGCCGTGGTCCCGATGGAAGCAGTAGTAGCGAGACTTGTCGTGCCCAGCAGATGGCCTTAGTGGAGGAGGATGATGCAGAAAATGCTCGCCCTCGATCTCCATGAAAATCTTAGCTCTCGGGGAGAGGAAAGGAGTAAACTTCTCTTCCTTAGCAGGGTTGACTCTGGACCTGGTGCTCAATCGAGGGATTGGCACAGTCTTTGAGGCGGGGGGCCAGATGTTCCCCCATGGCCTGCCTTTTTAGTGGCTTCCCATCCAATTCCCTCCTGGTGTGGTCGACCTCCTCCGCACGGATGTACTTATGGGCCCAAAGGAGGAGCTCCGAGTAAGTCTTCGGAGGCTTTTTATCAAGGGAGTAGGTGAAGCAGGAGGTCCTAAGTCTCTCTTCAGTGCCAGCATAGCGACTGGCTCATCAAGGTGGTAGATCTTCAGGATGGCGGCTTTAAACCGAGATACATAATCCTGGAGGGGCTCTCGATCCTGTTGATGGATGGAGAAGAGGCTGTCAGCCTCACGTGGTACCTTGCTACATGCATCGAAGTGTGCCAACAACTTTCTTTCTAGTTGTTCAAAGGAGTCAATACTCTTTGGCTCGAGTCGGGAGAACCATGCTTGAGCAGCCTTGTGGAGCGTAGCTAGAAGGCGACGCAGAGGAGGGCGTCGATGGCTCCCTAGATCTTCATGAGAGCCTTGTAGCTTTCGAGGTGGTCTAAGAGGTCGATTGTCCCGTTGTAGGGATCAACCTGAGGCATCCGAAATCGATTAGGAATTGGTTCCTCTTGGATCCTGTGGAAAAAATATGGATGGGTGTCATAACCCGTGGGCTCGCTAGGGGAGCCCTGAATCTCTGCAAACTGGTGGGACATGTTAGCCAGCTTGTGCTCTTGCCCTTCGAGGCACCTTTCCACTCGATGGTGGATGGCCTTGTTTATGGACTCTTCGACGGAGGCCGTCAAAGGGTGAAGGGGGCGCGGAGTAGAGGGACTCGTGCCTCAGTTCTTGGCTGCATCGACATCGTTGATGAGAGAGTGCACCATGGTCCGAGATCAGGGAGCAACTCTCCTGGCTGGTCGGCCCATCTTGCTATTTTTTTCCCGACTGACAGAGGGCCTCCCCGCGAGTTGGAGGCCGCACGTGATGGCCCCTCTCAAATGGACTGTAGGCTGGATGGGGATCGGCGGCGTGGATTGCCGGTGTTCCTGGTTGTTGCTGTGTTACCAAGGGTCGATGGCGCTAATGGAGCTGACACACTACTGCAACCAAGGACTGGACCTGCTGGGTGAGTGCAACAATCTGGGGGTCCATCGGAGATGGTGGTGGAGCGGGGAGCTCTCTCTTCGGGCTCTGCTGGTCGCCATGGTGGAGAGGATCCCCTGCACGGCTGATAGAAGCTTTCCGTGCGCATGTCGTCACCATAGGGCTACGAATATCCACGGGTGCTCTTCTAGTAGTGGGGGACTTTGATGTGGGACTGAACGCTCTTATACCAAGACTGGTGTCGGACCGTTGATCGTTAAGAAACGATCTCTAGATTAGGGTGTCCAATTTAATTAAATTAAATCTAATTAAATAAAAATAACCAGCAATCAATTGGGTCAGGTTATCAAAATGGATCTCACTCGAAAACATGGAACCTCACAAAATTTGGAAGAGGGAGATCGTCCTGAGGTTGTCCAAAATCCGGACCAGTAGTTCGCGAGCGAGGTGGATCAGAAGCCGTTGGACCTGGAACACCAAAAAAACAAATAACTAATGAATTCCAAATCAAACAAAATTTAATTTAACCACAATGCTCTGAAAACTATGCTCCGAGATCCATGAGATTTTGAGAACCGTGCACCTCTGGGATCCGTGCGCTTTGGAAATCGTGCAAAATAGAAATTGGTAGCATAGAACGTGATTGCTTTCACGTTCGTGCCATTGTTTCTTCTCCCTTTGGCCCGATGTAGGGGAGAACAGGGGAGGCCGAAGGCATGCGACTGAATCCCGGTGTCGGTGTTGGGCGACGATGGCGGGGCGACAGTAGGTGGGGCGTCGGCGTTGGGCTTCACGGGAAGGGTGCTCAGCTACAGCGTCGGCTTGTTCCGGTTAAGACGGGGAGTGCTTTGACGGCCGTGCGGAACAAGGAACGGCTTAGGATGGCAGATCCGGCGGGAGGCTTGCGCGAAGGACTTGGCTGCAGCGGATCCGATGTCGCGTGGAGACCTGCGACGGAGGCGGATGGCGTGCGGCGACCGTGGGCTGGGAGCGGAGGAGAAGACGGCGTGGCAGGCAGTGGCGGAAGGCTTCACAGAGGGGCTCCGGTTGCAGTGAATCCGGCGGATCTGACGGTGCCGGAGGAGACGTATAGCCTGGAGCGAATCTGGGAGATCCGGCGATTTGGGGCTTCGGGGGTTGGCTCTCCGATGAGATCGGGCTTGATTTCTTTGGTTAGTTGATTTGGGAGAACTCACTTGGAAGGGAAATAGAGGAGGGAAAACATAGAGAAGAGAAAGCGGAAAGAAAGATAGGGAGAACCGGGAAGAGAGGAGGTAGAACCAGGAAGAAGAGGGACCCGAGAAGAGACGGAGAGGGGAAGAAGAATCGAGAAGAAGAGGGGGGGAAGGAATCGGGACGCACCCTGAATTCTTTTCTCAAATAATATTTGCTAAATTTTATTCATGAAGAAACATCTTAAATAAACAAGCAACCAATAAAAACAAATCCCTAAATAATCTCAAAGTAATCGGAACTATAAGAGATTCCGATAACTCCAAATACAAATAAGAAACTAATCTTCGATTCGGAGATATCCCAAATCCCACGTACACCCATCAAATAAAATAATAATAAAATAAATAAAAAAATATATCAAGATCCATCAAGATTCGTGCTGGGCTAGCACCGGGATCTGGACTGGACTAGCTGGAATCTGGGCTGGCTGGATTTGCTCAATGTCCCCATCATTTCCCCTGTGGTAGGGAGAACTCGACTTCGTCGAGTCAGGCTGGAGGTGCTCAAATAGATTTGGATTAATGTTATGTAGCTCCTCTTCAGTAATCTAGGAGTCCTCTGACTTCGGTCTGCCTCGCCAGTGAACCAGGTAGCGATAGCAATTTTGACTCCTTGAAGACTTGATCTTCTCGTCCAAAATTCGTTCAATCACATCGTGTTTTTCTCTCTTTTGGAAAGGTGGACTCTCAAGAGGAGGGTCACTCTCAAAGAATGCAGGCTCAAATACATCACCAGGTGTCAATGTTGGTTCTTTGTATTCAATTAGATCCAAATTGTTAATCAAATTAACTCCTAATTGTTTTTCAGCTCTAGCCTCATGGTCTTGTTCTTCGTAGGCATCGGCTAATCCTGGGTTAGCAGTGTAAACTTCTTCTTCAAGGACATCACCTAGATCCTCATGTTCTTCAAGTGCCCCTATATGCAAGGTTCTAGATGGACACTGGCTAGCTACATGACCTATCCCATTACACCTAAAGCAGTGGATCTTAGAGCTACTTCCACGGGAAGTTTCTCCTATAATCCCTTTTCTTTTGTCATCTCTTGGGAGTCGACTACCAGGGGTCTGACTAATGTTAGGTTGTGGACCAGTCGGGGCTTGATTCATGCTAGGCCTTGGACCTAAAATTCCTAGTCTAGAAAGTTCAGATTTACGAGTGATAGACATTTGCTGAAATCTTTAATAGTCTTGAGCTAATTGATATGCTTGCTCTAGACTATAAACTTCTCTAAAAAACAATTCCTTTTGTATAGCCACTCTCAGACCAACTCTAAACCGAGATAAAGTGACAGATGGGTCTTCACGCACATTACATCGCATAAGGTATTCATCAAATTTATCGATGTAATCATTTACAGGTCCAGTTCCTTGGATCAACCTTTGCCATTGGTCCAGGAGTCGCTATTGATAAGATGCAGGAAGATACTTCTCTCGAAGCTTATCCTTCATCTCATCCCATGTTTCAACGGGGTCCTGTCTCCTATGAATGGCTAACCTCTGGACATTGTGCCAATATAGCTTTGCTTGACCTAACAATCTCATTTGGGCAAACCTAACTTTCTTATCATCGGACATATCATACCAGGAGAAGTAATGGTCCATATTAGCTTCCCAGTCAATATATTCTTTGGGGTCCAGGCGACCTACAAAACTTGGGGCGTCAACCTTAACACTCCTCATGATTCGTTCATCTTGATCAATTGGGTTGTGATAAGGCCTAAGTGTTGGATGATTACCTGGATAACCATGTCGATCCCTAGGGTCAGGTCAAAGGATTCGAGTACGACCACCATCATAATCCGGGTAGTCATTTCGGTCTCTAGGATCTTTAGGATCTGGAACTCTAGGATCTGTAACTCTAGGATCTGTAACTCTTGATGAAGAGTTCCTAATAGGGTAATTGGTGTTCACTAGTTGTTCCTCTTCAAGAGCTAATACCCTGGCAGCTAAAGATCCTAACTTGTTGTCAATGGCGTCAAGTCTACCTATGATTCCTTGAAGGGTAGCTTCTAAACTAGGATCCATTTTGTTATCTAAGAAAGAATGTTCTTATTGATACTTAATTCCTGACCTAGTTGTCATGCAAAATTGAAATTTACCCTAACCTAACCTATTGCTCTGATACCAAATTGATGTGGGACTAAACGCTCTTATACCAAGACTGGTGTCAGACCGTTGATCGTTAAGAAACGATCTCTAGATTATGGTGTCCAATTAAATTAAATTAAATCTAATTAAATAAAAATAACCAGCAATCAATTGGATCAGGTTATCAAAATGGATCTCACCCGAAAACATGGAACCTCACGAAATTTGGAAGAGGGAGATCATCCTGAGGTTGTCCAAAATCCGGACCAGTAGTTCGTGAGCGAGGTGGATCAGAAGTCGTTGGACCTGGAACACCAAAAAAATAAATAACGAATGAATTCCAAATCAAACAAAATTTAATTTAACCACAATGCTCTGAAAACTATGCTCTGAGATCCATGAGATTTTGAGAACCGTGCTCCTCTGGGATCCGTGCTCTCTGGAATCCATGCAGAACAGAAATCGGCAGCACAGAATGTGATTGCTTTCACGTTCGTGCCATTGTTTCTTCTCCCTTTGGCCCGATGTAGGGGAGAACAGGAGAGGTCAAAGGCCTGCAGCTGAATCCCGGTGTCGGCGTTGGGTGGCGACAGTGGGGAGACAACAGGTGGGGCATCGGCGTTGGGCTTCATGGGAAGGGCGCTCAGCTGCAGCGTCGGCTTGTTCCAGTTAAGACGGGGAGCACTTTGACGGCCGTGCGAAACAAGGAACGGCTTAGGAGGGCAGATCCGGCGGGAGGCTTGCGCGGAGGACTTGGCTGCAGCAGATCTGGCGTCTAATGGAGACCTGTGGCAGAGGCGGATGGCGTGCGGCGACCGTGGGCTGGGAGCAGAGGAGAAGACAGTATGGCAGGCGGTGGCGGAAGGCTTCATGGAGGAACTCCGGTTGCTGTGAATCCGATGGATCTGACGGTGCTGGAGGAGACGTATAGCCCGGAGCGAATCTGGGAGATCCGGCGATTTGGGGCTTCGACGGTTTGCTCTCCAATGAGATCGGGCTTGATTTCTTCAGTTAGTTGATTTGGGAGAACTCACTTGGAAGGGAAATAGAGGAGGGAAAATATAAAGAAGAGAGAGGAAGAGAGATAGGGAGAACCGGGAAGAAAGGAAGTAGAACCAGGAAGAAGAGATATCCGAGAAGAGACGGAGAGGGGAAGAAGAATCGAGAAGAAGAGGGGGGAAGGAATCAGGACGCACCCTGAATTCTTTTCTCAAATAATATTCGCTAAATTTTATTCATGAAGAAACATCTTAAATAAACAAGCAATCGATAAAAACAAATCCCTAAATAATCTCAAAGTAATTGGAACTATAAGAGATTCCGATAACTCCAAATACAAATAAGAAACTAATCTCCGATTCGGAGATATCCCAAATCCCACGTACACCCATAAAATAAAATAATTATAAAATAATAATAAATACATCAAGATCCATCAAGATTCATGCTGGGCTGGCACCGGGATCTGGACTGGACTGGCTGGAATCTGGGCTGGCTGGATCTGCTCAATGTCCCCATCAAACTTGCTGTTAGCTCTTGCCTCCATACCTGGCGTGCCAATCTGTTGCCGCCTAGATCGCGGTGACCTGTAGTTCTGACGTGTCGCGGTCGTGTCGGGCTCCCTCCAGGTACTGAGTCCTCCTTCTGGTCAACTTTGCGGCTAGTTTGCCCTGCAAAAAAAAGAGGAGACCTAGGCCGGGGATTCCGGCGGGGACACTCTAACGATCAAGTTAGTTGGGATGATCAAGGAGAACAGATCTTCTGTGATGGAGGGTTAGGGTTCCTCCGCGTAGAGGAGAAAGTAAGGTAAAGTGGAAAGAAATGGAGTGAGTGGGAAGTTAGAGTGCAGGGAGATTCTCTCTCTTGGTTCCTTGCCCTTTTGCTCTTTTGCCTTACCAATTTTTTTCTCTCACCAGAGGTCCCTTCTTCCATTTTATATGAGATAAATGGCCCATACCAGATCTGGGGTTTCATTGGAACGTCACTTTCTCAATACCCTCTTTTGGTAGGGTTTTTCTTTATTAGTAGCCTCCCCCTATCAAACCGGTCCTCGGATGGAGATCTTTTTATTGTGGATGTTCGCCGGTGTAATTCAGGTCTTATCCCTCAGGTGGAGCAATTTTTCATGGGAGGCGCAGGTGCCATGCCGTTGAGCCCCGAGCCATGATGGAGCATTTCTATTCCAGGAGGGACTGTCGAAGTGTTGCGGGGCCTAGGGCCTTAATAGGATACTGCTCTTAGAAAAGGCACAGATGTCGCATCGCGGGAACTGGAGCCCCGATTGCATGGCAGGGGATGCAGGCGGCGTGCTACAGGGCCTGGTGATGCGGGACAGGGATTGGACTGGATCGCTGGCGAGCATGAAAGTCACCAGAGATTAGGATTTGCAAAGGAGGAAAGAAGAGGGTGCAGGGTTAAGAAAAATATTAGGGTTCACATAGATTCCCCAAGAAGAACAAGCACATAGCAAAGGGGCTCACACAGATGCTCTAGAAGAACAAGCACATAGCAAAGGGGCTCATATAGATGCCCTGGGCTCACACAGATGCCCAAAATTAGGGATCACACTGAAACCCTGGAAGATGGAGAAGGGATCATACAGATATCCTAGGATCACACAGATCCTTCACACAGAACAATAGAAATTTTATTCATCCATCCTCCTCATTACAAAAGGCTGAGAGTGGTATTTATAGATTTTCCAACCCTCATTTGAATTTGAATACAAGATAAAAAGATAAGAACGAATCAAATTCAAATATAAGATAGGATAAGATAAGCCTATCCATATATCAATCCTAACCAACCAAATCCTAATTCAAATTTTAAACAAAGATAAATCCTAAATAAATTTATTCCAAAAATGCTTCAAGATCTGTGCCACTCCAAGAATTATGCTTGCTCCAAGATCCGTGCTTGAGATGTCCCCATCATTCTCCTACGGTGGGGAAAAAACTCGACTCTGTCGAGTTTGGGTCAGGCTCCAGCTTCAGCTTGACTTCAGCTCCGGGAACTCCAAACTTTTAGCTTGACATAACCATGATTTTTTTTTTTTTTAATCAACTTTGCTTTGAGAATGCTGCAGCTTTGAGATTGGTGTGCTTTGAAATCTGTGCTTTGAAAATGGGTTTGCAGGCAGTTCTTGGAGAGCTTGGCATAGACGAAGCAGAAAATAGGGGTGAGGGCTGGAAGGGAGGAATGGTGGTGGGTGACCGGCTGGGGGAGGGTGGTCCGACGTCGATGTTGGGGAAGGATCCATGGACGAGATTTGAAACAGGGAAGAAAGAGAACAGTGGCCGGTGATGAAACAGAAAAATCCTAATCCTTTAGCTCTGATACCACTTGATGCGGGACAGGGATTGGACTGGATCGCTGGCGAGCATGAAAGTCACCAGAGATTAGGATTTGCAAAGGAGGAAAGAAGAGGGTGCAGGGTTAAGAAAATATTAGGGTTCACATAGATTCCCCAAGAAGAACAAGCACAAAGGGGCTCACACAGATGCCCTAGAAGAACAAGCACATAGCAAGGGGCTCACATAGATGCCCTGGGCTCACACAGATGCCCAAAATCAGGGATCACACTGAAACCCTGGGAAGATGGAGAAGGGATCATACAGATATCCTAGGATCACACAGATCCTTCACACAAAACAATAGAAATTTTATTCATCCATCCTCCTCATTACAAAAGGCTGAGAGTGGTATTTATAGATTTTCCAACCCTCATTTGAATTTGAATACAAGATAAAAAGATAAGAACGAATCAAATTCAAATATAAGATAGGATAAGATAAGCCTATCCATATATCAATCCTAACCAACCAAATCCTAATTTAAATTTCAAATACAAGATAAATCCTAAATTTATTCTTCAAATTTATTTGCTGCTCCGAAATTCATGCTGCTCCGAGATTCGTGCAGGCTGATGTCCCCATCATTCTCCTGAGGTGGGGAGAACTCGACTCCGTCGAGTCAAGCTCAGCGGGATTTGCGCTCTGCTGGGTTGTACGTGAACTCGGAGGTATCAAGACCACACTTTTCCCTCATCCTCTGGCTCCACGCATCATTCCTGCTTGGACGTTGATCCAGAGTACCAGGTACAGGCACCCCAGTTGTTGGAACTCCTTGTCGATGGATCAATGGTTGCCGGATGCCAGATCCTGGGGTGATATGCTCATCATCGCTGTCATAGTCAGCAGGCGTGTTTGCTGCTCTCACTATAACAGCTAACAAGAACAACAATGCCTGCAAAATAACAGCTCCAAGAGCAACCCATTTTGCTATCTTCCAGTTCTCCTTTAAAAATTCATACATCATGTCAAAGTCCCCTGTTTTATCAGTTGGAATCACATCTTTCCACCTATGATCAAAGAATATGAAAGCTGCAGCTCCCAGCTCATCTAGGATCAACAAGATCACCAAGAAAGAATAGCAACATAGGCAGCATCCATTCCTCATTACTACTCCAACACAACCAAAGCAAGATATGACGAAGAGAATAACTCCAATACCAATGAATAAGTAAATGAACCAAGCTTTGGGGAGTTCATCAAGAATACTTTCGGACAGAGTAACAGCTGCAAGCATGGGTCGGCCAAGCTTCAATAATTCATAATTATCACCAACAGGGGATATCGGACCATCATCACCAGAGGAAATCTTTATCCACTCCACCAGCAAGTACGCACCATACCCCACCATCGCCAATCCGGCAAGCATCAGCAAGAAATTGAGAAGCTTCAGTAGACATTCCCAAAACCCTCGGCATGCCATGATCCCCCGAAACCCTCCAATCAAAGCCCCTCCTCGTAGTCTTCCAATTACCCAATTCAAAAAAATTTCACTTCTTAAACCGCGATTCCCAATTCCATAAAATGATTCCAAAGAAATCAAAGCCCGTAGCGATCTTCGAAGGGCGATGGCGAATTCATCGACAAAAGAGGTTTCCAGCCTCCGAAGAAGCCTACCTCCAGCCTCCTCATCTTTCTTGACAAGAAATCGCTCCGATCGGCTTCAATCTCCTATTCTTCTTCTTCTTCCCTATCCGCATCCGCGGCCGCACCCGAGGCAGAGGAAACTGCTGTTGGTCAGATTTAGACCGGAATTCATCCGAAGACCACACGTGTGAAATTCCTTCTGCGGAAAGAATGCCTGCTCGGTCAGCAATTTCTCCTTGTCGGCGAGGATCCCATGTTTGGTCTGTGGGGGGTACCGATCTGATGAGCTTCAGCCACGGTGATCATCTATTTTTGATTGCAGGCGGAAGGGGCTGGTGGCTGATAAGGATTGGGAAAGAAACATATCCTAATCTAATCTATGGCTCTGATACCAAGTTGATGCGGCACGGGATAGGGATAGGATCGTCGGCGAGCTAAGAAGTCGTCGAAGATTAGGGTATCCTAATTTTTTCCTATTTTTTGATTTCTTTATGGTGGTGACGAAGGAAAAAATAGGGATGGAGGATAACGAGGATGGACTACCACGAACCCTGAAACCCACTCTCACAGAGAGACTTCACACCTCTAGGGCATTATACCTATCACCCACCTCACTACATGCAGTCTAGGGTATCTCACCTACCACCCATCTCACTACAAGCGGAGCCCAGGGTATTTTACCTGCCACCCAGGTCACTCCTGGAGCCATGAGGGGGATTTCAAAGAACGTGGAGGAAAACGAAGATGGGGGGATAACTAGGGCATCACGCCCCTACGATGTCCTGAAGGACAAAGACAACATCAACACCCGCAGGTGAAGACATAATGGGCCATAGCCCTGAACAACAACTGCCAAACCAACTGACAAACCAAATCTCAAAATTCATTTCTTCTATATCCTCTACAATAGGAATGAGGGGTTATTTATAAGCTCCATAACCCTCATTTGAATTTGAATACAAGATAAAAAGATAAGAACGAATCAAATTCAAATATAAGATAGGATAAGATAAGCCTATCCATATATCAATCCTAACCAACCAAATCCTAATTCAAATTTTAAACAAAAGATAAATCCTAAATAAATTTATTCCAAAAAATGCTTCAAGATCTGTGCCACTCCAAGAATTATGCTTGCTCCAAGATCCGTGCTTGAGATGTCCCCATCACCTGGAGCCTAGTGGAGCACACGTCGCGTTGAGTATGCAGGTGGCGTGTTGCAGAGTCTAAAGCCTCCGACAAGGCAGGTGACACCCTCTGGGGGCTGTAGGTAGCCTGGAGTTTCCTTGCTATGGTTTGAATTCTTTCTGGTCTCCTTTCCCTTGCTCCTGGCTGATCCTCTGATGGTCGATGATGCATCTTGGTCCTAGATGGGAACTCTGCCTTGAAAAATGGGAGCTCTATCTCGGGAGCTCAACCTTGAAAGACGGGAGCACGATCTCAGCCAGGAGCTCGACCACGACCGGGGGCTCGACCTCGGAAGGTGGGAGCACGACCTTGACCGGGAGCTGATCTCGATCGGGGGCTCGACCTCGGAAGATGGGAGCACAACCTCGACTGGGAACTCGATCTCGGATGGGAGCTAACCTCGGCCGAGGGCTCGACCTCAGAAAATGGGAGCTAACCTCGGCCGGGGGACTCGACCTCAGAAAATGAGAGCATAACCTCGGCCGGAGCTCGACTTCAGATGGGAGCTGATCTTGGCTGGGGGCTCAACCTCAAAAGGCGGGAGCACGACCTCGGCCGGGAGCTCGATCTCGGATGGGAACTGACCTCGATCAAGGGCTCGATCTCAAAAGACGGGAGCACGATTTCGACCGGGAGCTCGACCTCGGATGGGAGCTGACCTTGACCAGGGCCTTGACCTTGGATGGGAGCTGACCTCGGGACTTCATCTAGCCACCGTATCCAGGTGGCACTCCCTGCCATCGTGGCTACCAGCCAGGTCCAATGCGGATTCCATGTCAGCGATCGTGCCACATCAAATGGTACATCATTATGATTTTACATGGCAATGATCCCAAATCACTTCTACTTTTCATATCATCATCCAAACTAATGATGGGATATTTCTCTTTGAGATTGGAAATCCAAAATCATCTCCTAGCAGTAATATTAAACTAAAATTTGAGAATAAAATATTTCTTAGTATAATAGAAAAAATTGATATACTAATATATCGATAATATATTACATCAATATTATATTAATATTATATATATATTTATAAAATATATTATATTATAGTATATTATTATTAAGAATAATTTTAAATTAGAGTAGAAATATCTTATTATACTGTATATTTTGTATTATGAACTTATTTAATATGTTACTTCTATTTACTTTATTTTTCTAATCATAATAAATATTAATATTAATAAATAATATATTATAAATAAAAATAAAAATATTAATTTAATAATAAAAAATATTTTTTTATAAAATTTATAAATAATTAATATATTAATAAATATATTAATATTTTTATTTAATATTTTTATGATTAATAAATATTTTTTATGAAATATATTAAAAAATTTTGGTATTATATGTTTAGTGATATAGGTTACTCATGAATACCATAAAATCTTTAAATAGTAATCTGTGGCATATCAAATGCCCTGATTTTAGATATTGGGATTAGATCATCGTATTTTGATTATTGATAATTTAAATTATCATGATGATTCTAAAATTTGTGATAGAATTAAAATTTAGAAATAAAGGTCATTCATATTTAAAACAGGTTTGGTATTTGCCATTCAAATATTTCTTGTCCAAGTTTGATTATATATATATACAATAACTTTTTATAAAAAAATATATACATCATTCAAAGAAAAGAGTTCGATCTAATTATTTTTAATCTAATAAAATATAATTTATTTTTATTTTAAAATTAATTAATAATATATTTATCTAATACAAAAGCCAAGGCCACCGTCAAAATTTCCCAATTCGCTTGCTTCGAATGGAAAAAAATAGGAAAAGACCAAGAGAAACGTCGATATCAAATCTTTTCTATTCGGCCACTCCAAGCCTCCTACCTGATGCTTGAGGATGGAAGGAAAACTCCTATCCACCCTCAAAGCTTTCCTATCTAGCCACTCCAAGCATCCCACCCAATTAGATCTGTCAAAATAGGTCAGAGCCCATGGACCAGTCCATTTGGCCCTATAAATGGGCCGAGCCGGGCCGGGCTAAAAAATTTAGCCCATTTATGTAAGTGGACATTTTGGCCTGGCCCTGTAGCCCATGGCTCAACAGGGTTAGGGCCAGGTCAGTTCATGGGCCAAGAATTTTTTTTAAAAAAAATATATTAAAATTAAAAAATTCAAAACAGAAAATAGTAAATAGGTTATGGGTTACCATGTCCACTTACCAGAGTAAATCACGGTCCACCTTAAATTAAAAGTTTAAAACTTTAAACTGAAAATGGAAAGATATTTTGATTTTTTTCTCCAATCTTCCGCATCGTTCCCACTTCCCTTCACTGTTCGCAGTGTTTGGCTGTTTCCATTCCCATTTCCACTTCGATACGACGATACTCGATAGTTCCGGATTTCCGGCGATTCAAACTTCTTCCGAATTTTCGATTCATCGAGAGATCGGGACCGGTCGATCGGGGTTTTGCTGCTGCTCTGCTCTTCTATTTCGACGAAGGAAGGAACAGTCGGTGACGCCAGCTCTTTCGCGACGTCGATAGCCATTATCGTGATGCTATTGATGAACCAGAGCTTCTTCTATGCTGAGATGAGGGCTATATACTTATATGATTTCAATGCCCACGGTCCTAGCCATGGCTCTAATGCTAGCCCACAGCCCTAGCCCTAGCCCACGGCCCTAGTCTATGGCCCTAGTCCACGGTCCATATAGGGGGCTGGCCCGGCCCTAGCCCATGATACATATAGGGCCAGGCCGGGTTTGATTTTTTTAGTCCATTTGTGTAAGTGGGCCTAGCCCGGTCCGGCCCATAAAATGTAAGTCCATATAGATTAGGACATAGTCGGGCCGGGCCAGGTCATACTGATAGCTCTATACTTGATTGGAATTTCTGAGGACGGAAAAATTGAAAGGTAAGGCCTTTCCTAGATTTTTTTTTTCTTTCAATTTTATTCTCTCTTCTCACGGATCCACGGGAGAGGAGAGATTTTTTTTTCTTTCATTTCATTTTCTTTACTTAGAGATTCGTGGAAAGACATCACTTAATATAGATCGGAGGGGTTTCCAGGTTCTAGTTGGGGTTTTTTAACTTTTTTTTCTCGACGGGAAGAAAGCACGAGCAAAGACAAAGACCGGTTGAAAAACAAAAAAAAAGAAAAGCTGTCCACTCTGACACGTGGTGGGCAGGGGAGACTCCCATGATTTTTTTTTTTGGTTAAAGAAAAAAAACGAAGAGGAATAAATCTTGATATAACTATTCTGAGAATCCCATCCCATCAAATTTGACCGATACTATTAAAATACTGATTAATAAAATAAAAATAAAAAAATTAAAAAATTTTAATTATATTAAAATATTTTAAAATTTAAATAAATTATCTACGAGATCATATCTCGAATCCACTGCCAACAGAATGAATGATACGTCGAACCCGCTTTAGCATATCCATAGATATGATACGTCAAACCCGAACCCACTGCCAACTGAATGATACGTCGAACCCGCTTTAGTGTATCCATAGATATTCCATTTAATTTGTAAGGTAATGCCGGTTCGGGAGAAGCCGGTTTCTCCTGAGCGTACCTTGCTCCTTGTTCTAATGTTCTCCTTCCAGGCTCCACTCTCGAGTCCCCACCTGGCGGCGTTTACCTTCGAGCTCCACGGGCAGCATCTTTAGAGGTAACGTCTCTCCAGCCCTTCCCCTTCGACGGCGTGGTCCATGAAACCCTAGATGCCATTCGTTTCAAGTCTCCTTCTACTCTTTGATCTCGGGATTCTGTTTTTTTTTTTTTTTTCTTTTTTTTTTATCTCCTAACTATCTGCTTGGGTTCTAATTTTCGTATTATTGATGTTTTACTGGTGATTTTAGCTTATCAATTTGTCAATTAGACCCTTGATTGGCATTTATTTGTTTATTTCTTGGTTTATCTATTGAATTTTTGATTGTTTTTATAGTTTTTATCCTAACCCCATGTTTTGTTTCATGGATGCTAATTGGTTCTTTATTATTTTAATCATATCCTGTGATGGCTATGGGATTGGTAAATTGCCTGATGTTACTAAAATTACTTTGAAGAGGGGCGGGAAGAAACCTATTTTCCTTGTCATGTTGCATTCAGTTTTTCTCAATTCGTTGTTTTGATCGCTTTCCAGTCTTCGTTATAACATGACGTTATATTTGCAGGATAGCTTGGAGGGAAATCTCTTCTTTCAGTAACTTTGGAATTCCAAGTGCTATATATGGGAGAGCAGTCGTTTCTTGACCGGATGTTGTCACATCTCCGATCGACCAGCAAGTGAGGGAATCCAGAACCTGTTTTTCTTGTGCATATCTTTGTGTTATCTCATTATATGATGAATTTTTAGAACTGCTTTATAAGAAAATGAGTCTGTTGTTCTTAAGACATAGTGATAATGCTGAATTTTTTATGCATCAGTTGCATGGTCTTTTTCTTGTTTTTTTTTAATTACTGTGCATGCTTCATTTTTTTTCAATATTTTGATATATACTCTTTTCCTTGATGCTGGTTTTGCTGTTTAGTTATTAGTGGTGATAATCAAACTGATGATGGGGATACTTTAGTAGTGATGCTTAGTGATGTGGACTGTTCGACTCTTAAAATGTAAGGGCTTGTAAGGAAATATCACCTTTACATAAATGTCTGACAGTATAGGAAATTGGAAAATGAGTTGGGATTTGTTTTCTGTATAAATTTCTTGTGATGGTTAAGAGTTCTGGTTCATGCCTTTTTGCAGCTGCAAATGGGTGATTCTAAATTGGGAATGGATGGCATTGACAAGGAAGAATCAAAATATAGAAGTTGATTTGATGTTCAGCAATCAAATTTCCAAAACAAGTTTGAAAAGCAGAGTTAGATGATTAGATCTTTATAATATCAACATATACGATATTGTTAGTAAGCTAATCCAACTGCTTCTGACTGATATGATCTCAATAAAAAGAATGCAAGCTTTGCTATAAATTTCATTTGCATAATATCTAATTGTGACAACAACTGGCATTCCATAATTCAAAACCAGACTTAGGAAACCTTGTATAAATCAACATTTTAAATATCTAATCATCTTTGATTAGCTTTTGGTATTAATTAATAAGCATCCACCTGTCAAACATAAACATACATGTGCATGCCAGTATCACGGATATCATAATTGACATATTGAATTAATGGGTTTGCACATACAACAGTGACATATTTGCTTTGTTAGTTGGGTGGAGGTGTGTTTTTTTTTTTTTTTTGGGTGGGGTTGGGGGTTGCGGGGGGAGGGTGGGGTGTGGGGTGTGGAGGGGAGGGCACTGCAGGGGATGGTGTTTGTTTTAAAACATTACTTTCTTTGTTTGGCCAACAAAATAAGCATCCGAGGTCAGGATCCATGTTATTTAGGAGCAAATATCAACATTTCCTATCTTCCTTTTTGTTTAAAATATTTACTAGCCTAGGGAGACTTCTCCTTAGTTGCATGAGCTTAATGTACATAACTAATAAGGTTGGTGTTTCTGCTCTTCAGCTGTCTTCCTGGATTCCATGGAGAGCCCTTCAATTCCCGAAATTTTTTGCAGTTGACCTCCGGTTTAGGAATTGCAAAGTACTCTTAATCATAATTGGCATCTTGTTGCTTGTTAAGCTCACGTAAAAGTGAACCTTGCTATAGGTCTCCAGAAACTTAAAGTACTTTGTTTGAGTTTATTTATGCAAAATTTGTTTGTTTATACGCAAGATTTGTTTCAGCCTGTCCATTATTAGCTCAACATCCAAAACCATCTTGATCGTTTAACTATTATTTCAGTCACACCTGGTTTGAGAACTTTTTAGTTTGTGCAAGTTATTCGGTATAAAAGGTCAATCATTGTATATCATATTGATATTGTTCAATCTTTTGTTTTTTTCCAAATCAGGGAAGGTTCCCTACCAGCTTTCATGAGTTCTATTAATTTATTGCCAATTCAATTTCTCTAGCCAGTCCTTCCACCTGCTGAACTGCAAATGCAATTGCCTAATTTATGTAAACATTTACTATGCTATTTGGTGCAAGGCTCTTTTGTGGAACAGATTTTGTAATCTTCCTTTTCTCATCAACAAGAGTAATTACAGAGTGCAACAATGACATAAAATATTCTAATTGTCCAATTTGTATAAAAAAAATTGACATCCTATTACCTGTAATGACCTTATTGGAATTTATATTGAGAAAAAGTACAGAATCTCTTCAGCCTGTTTTCCTGGTAACATGCATTTTGCATTCTTCATTTGCCCTTTGTAATCTTGTACACCATCTGGTTATGTAACTGCATCTTGTTAAATGATTTTTCACTGATAAACAATTGATGCAAATTGAGTCTTTGCTTTTTTGGTACTCATTGAAGTTTATGCCTTTATGAATGCTGCTTACTACCTTGTTGACGATTTGTCAAATGTATTTAATTAGTGTTATATGCTAATTTTATTCTAACGCTGTTCTGGAACTTCATGAATATTAGGTATTACACTGGATATCCAAAGGATATTGGACCTTCACAGGTTATCCATTTTACCTCAGAGCGCCAGTTTGTTCAGCTTCTACATGAAGGCCATCCTGTGGTTGTTGCATTTACCATAAGGTTATTTTGTATATGTTAATTATTTAGTTTATCTTGACACTACTTCTACCCGATTCTAAATAAAAGGGAAAAGAAATGATGTCCCTCCCTCTCTGTGAGTCAATATCCAGTTTTTCCACCAGCATTTAAGCGAAGTGCTTAATCAATTCTCCACTGGAAATTAGTTCATGATAGGAGGATTTCTGGACTGGCCTATGACATGATAAGAAAATTGCGACAATTGGATATTTCACTTTCCTTTGATGTTCAATCAAGAGAGTAACTGTATTATGAACATAAGGATTCGGTGGTTATCAGTTCATTGTATTGGTGTGCAAAGCCAGTAAATGCAGCTGGAGCACTGCTTAGAAATAGTAGTACTGCATGCATGCATGCATGCATTGGGATACTGTATAACTTATTTTTGTACCTTGATGCATATTTTACATATTTATTATAGGTGTTCCTATACAAAGCATCTCGATAGAGTATTGGAGGAAGCCGCTGCCGAGTTTCATCCCCGTATAAAATTCATGCGTGTAAGATTACTATTTAGCAAGTCCTGCATATGTTACTTTTAGACACTCTTTATAGCTTGCTTCTTGAGGAATATCAATATTATTCTTCTTTATAGCTTGCTTGTTGAGAATTTTAATATTATCCTATATCATAATGCCTTTGTTTTGATTCTTTATTTCCGCCAATTACCCAACTTAGCCAGTGCTGCTTTTTTGCTTGACTGCATTCATCTATCAAGATCTTTGTTTTTTGTTTAGGAATATGAACATGTAATGGGAATTTATGCTTCGAGGCAGTTTATGATATTCTTTCATTTCTTGCATTCCAAACACTTCAATATACGTGATTTTCCTTTCAAGAATGTGAAATTTCTTAGTTACTCAACAATAAAACATTCATCAGTAGTTCAGTTGTATTATGTGTGGTCAACATTTCTTAGACTGGGCTTAAGGCATGTTCTATGGTCCCAAAGTTTTGATGCTGGCCGACAGAGCTGGAGGTAGGAGGTTTCTGTTACTTGAGACATCCTTGGTAGCATTCAAGTCTCATTGGAGAATTATAGTGTTTGATGTGCGAGATGATTTTAATCACTTCATTAATCTTTTAGGTATTGGTTTACTTTGAAAGCATGGGCTCTTCATAGGCAATGCATGTACATTTTCTGTTTAGTCAGGCACCCTTTGCACCCATAAAAATTCGAATGTTGAATGCCTCTTAACTATTGGCTTTCTATATAATGTGGTGCAAGTTATTAGATTCTTTAGTTTTCTTGTGCTCTTTCAACTTCCAGATTAACTTAATTTTTTCTCAGTTTTCTCACCTTTGTTGCAACAATGGCTGTTGACTTTGGCTGTTGCTGCTTCCCTATGGTTATGATAAGGTGGGCAAGTTGAAAGGGAAGGGTTTTTAAATGTATGATGAGTAGTGAAATTTGACATTAAAATTTTTCAACTGATAGATGCATTGCATTGTGGAGTGTGCTTTAGCAATGCAAATGAAAAAATGGTTTGTTTGGTGATGCTGATTGGTAGAAAGAAGAGGAGATTTCTTGCCATAGATATTGGTTTGATGTGGTGCGCTGTAGAAGTTGGCCTCCATTTCATGGTTCTCTCATGCTTATGTTTGATGAGTGCTTGTTGGCTTAGGTTCAGATTGAAAACTACATCTCTTTTTTCCCATATATCTAGATTTTTTTGGATCCATCATGTGTTTTGTGGAATTGGATATGTCAATTCTGAAAGAGGGAAAGATGGAGACAGGGACGCATCCCAAAATTAACTCAAGGGCTCATAAAACTCATTTTATGAAGGTAATTTAATGCAAGTATCATTGATTAAGATGAGAAAATAACAAAACCTACTTTTAACATCACTATGGTGCATTGAATTCATTGTTTTAGTGGAACTCTCCACCAATATCTAGAAGTTGCAACCAAGAATTTGATAAGTGTTTAGGTGGTTTATGTGTATCTAACTCATTCATATCAAAAACAGGTTCTTCTAACTGGACATTAGAATCCAGGTAACACAACCTACCCATGTAGCTAATAAAATAGGTTTCCTACTTTTTGCTAGGACTAGGTTACTTGAAGACATGCATAGTGTTTCAAATAATGATAATAGGTGACTGCAATATCATTTCTTTTTAGGTACCCAAGGACTATGTTGAACAAAGTCCTTGAAAGCAAGGAATGCGAAACCGGAACCGGTCCAAGTTCTAGCCAACTAGTGGTACAAGTTGATATGGCCTGTACTGAACTAGTGCAAACTGATACAAAAATGAAGGAATAAATCGGGAAGGAAAAAAGAGAAAGAAAAGAGAGAAGGGGGATGGACAAGGAGTTAGAGGAGATGCCAGCAATGGCCACTAGAGGGAGCGGAGGCCCTCGGAGGTTGGCAGTGGCCACTGGAGGGCTGTAGAGGCCTTTAAGGCTCAGCGCCCTTCGCTAGGGTCTCTAATTGCCGAGTGGTGAAAACAGCTCCCATAGAACCATTGCTGTGGAACAATCAACTTCACTATTCATCTTCGTTTTTTAAAAAAAATAGATGAAAAGGGGCAACGATTCCTGTTCCACAGCAGCAACTCTGTAGAAGCCTTTTTAACTGACTGGCAGCTCTCCGACGCCCTCTCCATCACCTTCCCTGCCCTTTGGTATACATTCTCCCCTCTCTTTCTCTCTTCAGCCCTCTAGCACCCTCTTTGCCGCCTTCCCTACACTCCATTGCCCTCCCTCCCGCCTTCTCTTTATCTCTCTCGATTAGAGGCCCTAACGAAGGACATTGAGTCCTAAAGGGCCGCAGTTAGATGGCCTTGGTGGGTCACTGTCGGCCTCTGGAGGTGTCATCCTTTCTTCCCCTCCCCTCCTCTCTTTCTCACTTCCTCTCTTTCCCTCTCCCTTCGCCCTTTGTCACTGGTGGACCGATTTGTAAGGCAGAACCATCCTGGTTTGTCACCGGTATGGCTTGAAATGCCCAGAACCTCTCGATTCCGAAAACCATATGCTTGAAAGTGTTTCAATTAACATGTAAAATGTAATGAGCTGCTTCCATCATAATTGATGAGCTTAGGGCTGCTTGAAGTTGAGATTAATGTCTGCTCCCCTCTCCCAAAAGCGCGCACACAACAAACTCCAAAGAAGTTGTTTTACTGTTAAGAGCAACGTACAAACGATATCTATTGAAAATTTGAATTGTACCTAAGCAGTTTTTTTTTGTAATGTCTACAAAAAAAAATCAGTTGGCTTGGAAGAAATGATGGTTTTGAGATAATCATTTAATATGTCATGGTTATCATCTTCAAGTCTCCAGCTTATGTGGACTGGTGGGTGGTTACCATGCTGCCTTTTTATAGGTCTTTAGGCTTTGCCATCGAAGTTCTAGCCTTATTTAAGGGAGGGTGTTAAAGTGTTGACTTGTTGAAGCCAATTAGCCTAGTACAAATGGTCTGGGGGTTTACAATATTGAATGTCATATTTATGTTCACCCAAAAAATGTTGTGTTTACCAAATATTTCTTTAATACCAAATTGTTTATCATTTCAAAATAGCTGGAACATTTATAAGAATTACGGATTGCAAAAATGAGGTGGAAGGAAGCTAAATGCATTCTGATGTAGGCTAATGTGAAGATGACTGAACTGGACTTTCTTATGTGTTGTGATAATCAAGGGTTCATCCATTTTGATTTCTCTTAGATGTTGTCCCACTTTCTGTCTTGTCTTATTTCTCTCTTACATGTTCATAAATCTAAATTGTTTGGCTCCGTAGAAGAGTACTAAAGCATGTCAAACTAAGGAAAATTAAGTGAATGAATATATTAATTTACTCTCAACAAACATTATATATTTGATCATTTGAAGCAAAACGAAGTCTAGTAATTGTGGTCAACAATCTTCAGAAGAGTACTAAAGCATGTCAAACTAAGGAAAATTAAGTGAATGAATATATTAATTTACTCCCAACAAACATGATATATTTGATCAATTGAAGCAAAACGAAGTCTAGTAATTGTGGTCAACAATCTTCAGAAGAGTACTAAAGCATGTCAAACTAAGGAAAATTAAGTGAATGAATATATTAATTTACTCCCAACAAACATGATATATTTGATCAATTGAAGCAAAACGAAGTCTAGTAATTGTGGTCAACAATCTTCAGAGTTTTTGCCGACATAATTATGTGTCAAATCGAGCTTTGTTTTAGTATCTTCTTATCAACTTTTGTTGCAATTCTTTCCATTGTTGGTTATAAAATATTAGCTAATTTACTTACCGTTTTTTTCAATGGTCCATCTAGGTTGAGTGCCCCAAATATCCAGGATTTTGCATTGCAAGGCAAAGGAAAGATTATCCATTTATTGAAATATTTCACAGTCCAGAGCAGGTAGCCTTTGTTTTGCTCTGTTTTTGTTCTTTTGGTTTTGATCTAGTGTAATTACAGAGGAAAATATAGATGCCACTCCCATTCTTTGATAATCCAGACCTATTGACCTGTAATAGCATATTTCCCATGTTAGATAGACCTGTGTATGAGTACTGGAGATGGCCTTCCTGATCATCAAAGGGTGCAAGCTGGAAATTAGAGATTTTCTTATAAATATGTGTGATGTTTTGCTTACTTGTAGTGCCTAGGTCTAATGTTTTAGATGCGTGATCTTTTCTTTTGTTTGTTTGGGGAGGACCTAAACTAGATTACCCATGTCCAAATACTTGGTTAATGCACTAGCCAAGACAAACCCAGAACCTCCCCAGTGAGCGGACGGGTTTGATTGCTAGTGCCCAGGTCTTCTGGATCTTTCATTTCCTGACTTAGTTCCAACTATAATCTAGCACATTTTGGTCAGATAATGTAATTCAAGTTTTATTTACCTTTTCTGTTTGTCACCTTGCTCGGAGAGCATGTTTTGGTTGGATGATGAGATTTATGCTTTCATAATTCTGTCTTCATCTGTTTATCTTCTCACTTTTCTTACCCTTCATCAGGCAGCTAACCAAGGTAAAGTGGTGGATCCCAACATAAAAAAATACTCGGTCAAAGTTTTGCCTGTAAGTTTGTGATCTTGCCTTTCTCATCTTTATATCGATGTTTAATATGAAAATGATATTTTCCTGAAACCTGGTAACGATGCATTTATCACCAAAATATAAAATCGCAATGCCTTGCTGTCTGATATATTGATTTATTCCTGCACTTATGGTCATACTGTCAGGAACATACCTCATAATAATACCCAACATAGTACCCATTTGATGGTCTAGAGACCTGCAAGTCACCATGCGTGCTTGTTGGTGGGCAGCAGATTTCTTGCCTGGTGGTGATTATTAAGCTTTTCCCATGAACTACAGTACTCGAGCTAATATAGCTCATGAACTCAGGTTATTTTCATTATTTCAAGAACCATATCAAAAGGTCCAAATATACTCGGGGCCTGGTGTCCTCTGAGGTGGAATTTGGTTTAATTGGTTACGCTCACATTCTTGAACTAGGATATACTTGGGTCTATAATGAGCAAGTTTTCAAATATTCTACCAGACCTGTACTTGACCTTGTAAGAGTGTGGTCTCTGATCTACTGTATAGCTGGATAAAGGTTGATGGAAAAAAAAGGATCATTCATGCTTCTGTGTAGTGAAATGTTATAAGATACCTGCTTTTCTCGGTTCAGTTGGTAAATTATTTTTCTCCCACGCCTTTCTTTTCCTTGCAGTTCAACTATGACTTGAGTGCATATGGGTTTCGCCAATTTTTCAAGCGTCACGGGATGCATGTATCGGAAACCAACTAAAGCAGCACTTACTTCCATGGTTCATCTGTACCATTTTCAAGGAGTCCTTGAATTTTACTTGAAAACGGAGTTCCTTCACATTGAAAGGGACAATCTCTGCTTTGAGTAGGAGTTCCAGGCCCTGATTAAAGCTTGAACCGTGTCACAGCATTCGACTTAAGCAGGAGCCCAACATTATTGTGTACCAGCATTAGCCATTGCTGCTGGCCAGAACTGCATCATAACATTTAATGAATGAGATAGCATGTGTTAAGAACACAGCATTAATCCTTCGTTTTCAGAGTTTTGATGTAATAATACAACTATTATAGCTGTCGAGTGCAAGGAGAATATCCAGAATGGGATCTCTAAATGGTAATTACATTATGTGACAGATTGTAGTCTACAGGATCCACCAAGACCATACACCATGTCATCCAAGTTATCATTAGTCCATCCGAAGAATTTGCATGATCGAGTATGATGGTCAAACTAGCAACCTTTCAGTTGTCAGCGATTGCAACTGGAATGCGAAGTCCCATGGTGGTGCAGTGGATGAGGGTGGTGCTGGTGGGCGGGCGGGCGGGCCAGGACAAAGTACATGATTGATCCAGGTTCATGCTGACCAGTGAAATGATGAGCACTGATACAACCAACTTAGCCTAACAACCAATCCAAGTACCCAATTTAGACCTAACCTATGAGCCTCCGTAGGAGCATGCATTTAATATCATGGTACGTAGAACCAAGAAATTCAAAATAAGATATGTCGATCAGGTCTTTTCACAGCACCTCTCTCTTGGTAGAAAGAGATCGCGGTGGCCATGTGGGCTCTAGCTTCAGGAAGGTGGCCTGCCTTTCAACGAGGAGCTCAAGGTGCCCAACAATCCTCATCAACGCCCCCGAGACAACCGGGGAACAGCAGAAGGCGTAGGCAAACAATGTCAAGGCCCTGACAATACCATTATAATACCAAGGGAATGCCATCACAAAGAGAGCACCAAAGATCCCCACCCAAGGTGTGAGGACAGGGAGTGATGGGAGCATGAAGAGATTGATCACCATAGAAGATAGAGCCAACGAGCCAAACAAGTAGAGAGACCAGCCAAAAAGCGGGTGCACGGTGCAAGGGATCAGGAAGAAGGGAATGGTGTATGATGCTAGTATGGACCATAAAGCAGCCACCTTGGTCATGGTGTGCGAGAAGGTTAAGCTCCTCTTCTCAGCTCGCCGGTTGTAACACAGCTTCGATAAGCAGGGCCGTGCCATCCAGGCAACTGCCATGACCCCAAGACACAATACAAACTGGATCAGGATCACTGGCAACTCTGAACTGTACCTGTTCACATATATTGCAAAGGAAAACCAGAATATAGTGTTAGGTTTCGAGGCAAAAAATGCATTGAATGGTGCGTGTTTTAGCTAGCAATATGGTCATAACTTGTTCCCTTCCTACTCACATTTCAGGCGCCTTCTCAAAACTTAGAATCACCAGTGATAGCCTGTGATGTACATGTCCATGAAATGCAGCAAGTTTGCAGGATCACGAAACTTGTGACTTACCCCAGGGTTTTTCGACGTTGCTCATGCCATGAAAAGCCTAAAGGCAAGACTGGCCAAGACCACCAATACCATGGCTTTAACAATGGTGCACTAGGAAAGGTAATTACACTGTTTGGTCCACATGGTATGCTCCAACGAAGCTTGAGATCTGTAGCAGTAACATGCCCAAAGGCTTGTCTTAGTGACATATTATCAGGAAAGGGGAGACAACAAGAAGGCCAGGTTATGGCAATTACAGTAGTAGGAAGCATCCATCTGGTATCCCAAAGGAAGGCGATACATGCCATCTAGCTTGGAACCATTGGAAGGAGGATGAAACATTGGACGGTCAAGCAAATCTGGGAAGTAGCTGGCGAGGAAGCCCTGATCTGCACCGTCTGGATTTTCTCGTCCAATTTCCAATTCATGAAGCATGCCTCTGAAGACCTCCATTGAAGGCTGCAGCTCCGATAGAATAAATTGTTTCAGAGAATTCAAAGCAGGACAAATTAGTATCTCTACAGGACATGCAGGACATAAAGTCCATAGAAGGTGTGAGCACAATATTGACATTTGCAGGAAAACCGGTTCTCCACGGAAACAAAACTAAATAGACTGGAAAGTTTTTATTATGAAAAGCGGAAGCCATTAATTTATTATATGAGAATCTTTAAAAAAAAAAAGACTTTATTGCAAGGGCCCTTGTTATCGCAACAACGTAGAACTGAATGAGCTTCCTTGTAATTTTGGGATTAAATCTGAAAGTTTTTTGGTTTTAGGAATCCATTTCAATTGTCATCATAACCAAAGGTCAAAATTCTAAATCAACGCTGAGAAACTTGAATAAGACAACATGAAAAAGAATTGAAAAATATCAAAGAGTACAAAGGTAATGGTCTCTTTAGGTAGATGAACGCCTGAAGGATAAGGCATTAATGTCCCAGTTATTAACAAGATGCAGCACAGCGTTGTATTGGAATTTTTGTAGGAAAAGAAATGCTTGCGTGTTTCTGCAAAAGATGTCCACCATTATCACTGAACAAGCTGCCTCCATCAATTCATCTGTGGGTTAACCTTTGTATTGCTCAAGCTCAGGCAGGTCACCAGCTGGTCTCACAGCGTGTCCTGCAGCTTGCAAAGCCTTCAGAGACCCGAGTCCTTTATAAAGTTTGCTTCTGTTGTACTTTCTTTCCTAATTTTGTTTTCTTTTCTCCCTCCCTCTACTCCATTCAAATTTAAAAGAAGAGAAAAGATGCGGTGCTCAACAGTATAATCCAACAACAACAAAACATCCATATAGCTCTATTTCTGACAATCCTAAAACCATTCAACGAGCAGCAAAGTTTAAAGTTCTTCAATAGAACATACTGGAAAGCAAGCAAGTAGCAAGGAAAGGTTGTACCTGAAGAACAAAGAGCCCAGTGTGGAAGATGCAAGGGTTGATGAAGACAGCACAGAACTGACCACATTGAAACAGCTCATCGGTTCTTTGAAGGAAGAGGTTGTCGGAGTCGAGCATGACAACCCGGTCATACTCCACTAACTTCCATGCATATAGTTTGTTCAGTGTCAACTTAAACCTGGTATTGAAGTTGTCCTGCTTCTGATATGGGTTCTTCAAATTCTCCACCTGAACCACTTTCACCCCATCCTCTTCCCTGTCAATATAGATCAGTAACAAATCAGACCCAAGAGGAAATTAAAACAGTGATTTTGAAAATTCTAAGCCTTGGATAATAAGAATTATCTGCTCATCTTACAATATTGATAGAGCTTAGAATTATACTAATTAGAAGTTGCACCAATCAACAAAACAGTGGTGAATATATTAAGCATATAACATATTTTACCGAACTTGTGTAGGGATTTTTTTGTACACTCTTCTTAGATTGGGTTTTGTTGGTTTGACCAACATTGGTTTGTTTAGTTGTTTTGAACCATGGACCTCCTGAAGGGCAAGCTTTTAGAAGAGATGTGCCAACCAACTAAGCCATCTATCGTTGCCATATATATACACCGGGGTAAGCGTATCTAACAGAACATATCAATTAACTGTATCATTAACTTATGAAAAACAACAAACAAGAAACATGAAGGGGTTATCAACTGTCAACAAACCACATAGAATTGATTAAAAACTTCACACAAATAAATCATCATTAAAACCAAAAAGGACAATTAATTAAATTTGCAACAGGTCAGGTTAGGCCAAGGAATTGTAAATTCCAAACAATTAAGATTTTTGAGTTCAAGCCCAAATCAAATGATCATCAGTTAGATCAGACTAAATTATTATCATGCAAAAAAATTAATATGCATGATAATATGTACCGTGTATCGAATATTTTCTGGTTAAGATTAGGAGACCATTTAGGATGACCATACCCGAGATCCAAACCCCTTTTTTTTTTTCATCAAAAAAACAGAGAATTTATCCATCCAACTGCATCATACCTCGTGCAAGGGCATTTCCATTAATTGGGAGAACGTCCGGGCTCATACTAGAATATATATTGGTACATACAGGCAATCACATCAATGTAGTACGAATTAGATATCACAGTACCAAATATTTTGCAAGTGCTGCTCACGAGTAAAACGCCGCGTAGATTTTAAGCCACAACAAAATAAGCCCTAATTTTATATATATATATATATATAAAGAAAATGAGAAGGGGATAAATTTTGGTGTAGCTATTTTTAATGAATCCCAATTTAATCAGGCTATATTTAATTTGGACTGATTATGTATTTCAGAAAAAATTTTGAATTTAATCGAGTCATTCGTAAAATCATATCTCAAATTTATGATCGATGAAAGATAAGATTAGATCTCTACCAATCGAGCTATTTTGATTTTAAAAATTAAAAAAAAAATACAGAACTTTGCCCCCACTAAAACCATCGGAATTACGACTCACCACACCAGTTGTATAGTTCACTAGACTCGAAAAAAAAAAACAGCTTACAATGGCGATTTTGTGGATTACTTGGATGCAAAGCTTTAAAATAAAAAACCTTTAAAACTTGAGATTTTATAAAGGCCTAATTAATCCGTATGACACGGGAATACCATCACCGGCACACGACTATGCGGACCACGTGAGCTCAGCCGTCCAATCACAACTAATCCCCAATAAAATTCCAAATTTCTGCAAGCTCATCTGAGGTCCATTTGATTGGACATGTCACTAATCTAACAATTTTTAAAAATCATTTATTTAAAAAAATATTATTGAGAAAAATAAGTTTTATCACGGTTGGTTAGTGAAAAACTTTGCTTCAAAAAATGATAATAAAAAAAAGATTACATTTAATTGAAGATAATCCAAATTTATAAATATATTCATCAATATGAAATAATATTTTAACACTAAAATAATATTATCACCCCCAATTTATTTGTTACAATGATTATAATTACATAACATTTTATATAATATCATTTATATTTTAATCATTTAAAAATTATTAAAATAAATATCATAAATTCATCGAATACTAAATTTTCAAGATATTTATTTTATCTTCTTTCTGTAAAATAAGCATTTTTTTTTTTTTTTTTTTTTTTTAAACCATCCCTCTTCCATTTTTCACACCAAGGATGACATGAAATTTATTTTTCAGATTACCCCGACCAAAAGAATCCTTGGGCTTCAAAACGGAAGGCAAAAGAAAATCCCAATTTCCATGGCAGAAGAGAGAGAGAGAGAGAGAAAGAGAATAAGCGGGGTAAGAATAAAGAGAGGTGGGGAAAAGGGAATGGTATTGCGTACAGGGATCCGGTCCATGGCATAGGGACGTCGGAAGAGGCGATGACGACGAGGTCGGCATCAACGCGAAGCTTGACCAGCGATCGCATCATCACCCGCGTCGCCACGTGGAACTCGTAGTCCCTCGGCGTTCCCATGTACATTATCGCCGCGTACGCGTGTGGCCGCCTCTTCCCCTCCGCCTCCGCCTCCTCCGCCGCCGCCACCACCGCCGCCGCCACAAACAGTACCGCCACCAGGCCTAATCGCCTCCCCATCTCCGCCCCCTCCCCCCCCCAAAACACGCACACACACACCCCAGAACTTAAGCGGAAGCTGATGCGAGCTCGGATCTCATCTTCCGCCGCCGCCAATCCTCATGTACTCTACTCCCACTTCCCCGATCTCCACCACCGCCGGAGGGAGCGGAGGCCGGGAGAGAAGAAGAGGATGGTAAGGGAAGTGGGAGCGACCGCCTAAAAAGAGCTTATTTGTAATATATATATATATATATAAAAGGAGAACTTTGCATGAAGGCGCCTGGTCATTTCATATTTATAGAAAAGGAAAAAAAATACTTTGCCCTTAAGTTCGGGTTTGGGTCGCATGGTTGTCGACCAATGGCACAAGTTAGCGTTTATTACTGCATGAACATTGGATATTCTACTAATATTCTCTTTAAACAATGATTGCTAAGACGCCAGGGGTCAAGTTCTTTATAATTACTATAAAAAGTACTTGTTCACCATGTTTACAGGACCAATCGGACTTAATTTAGGTCATCTGCCATCCTTGGTGGTTGTTTGTATTGACTTTGGATTGGTTTCCATTACTAGAGACGAAAACATTTTGAATTTATCATGGCAGCCTATACATGGGTACATAAAATTAGCTATTTAGCCTATTAATATTTTAAATAATGCTTAAATAACATACTTATCTAATATAATAGAAATAATTACCGCTATACATCGAATATTCTTAGATCTTTGTGATCGCTGATTATATCTAAAAAGGATAGCTAGCTGATCACCCCTCTCAAATTCAATTTTTTTAACCAAAAAAAAAAAAATCCGAAGGATAATACCTGATTTGCTTTTGTATCTCATTATTTATATTTGATTATACACACATGCACAAACTCATGGATGTATCAAATCCACGAAGATAAGTTTGTGCCATCAAATATATTGTATCTAACTTTCTTTTCCATTGATGGAACCATCTGTATACTAGATTACATATTATTTTGGTGATAGAAGTGAGTTTTAGGTTCCTTGTATGACTGTCCAAATCATAATTCTTGAAATATTAATAAAACATCTTGTTGGATAATATTTCAAGGATATTTGCATTTATAAAAGAAAGTTTTGCATCCAAAATTTGCACACCCAACTCTTTCACTCGAATCCATCCTTCATTGGTGCCTGTGAGGGGGGAGCTCATCTATTGGTTTGTGGCCAATGTCAATAGTAATAAGTTTCACTGTTAGATGAGAAGAGATTGTACGAATCTTAACATCTTGTATTGAACATTACCTGACGGGATGGGAGCCTATGGGGATAGCTGCACCAAGATTTACTCCTCTATCCCTTTTTGCTTTATCAAAAAAAGAAAAAAAAAAGTTATAAGTTCCACTTGACTTGCAAAATGATTTAGTCTTGCCTAACTACAATATAAAATCAGTCTCTATGATTCAGATGTGGCTACCATCCTAGATCACACCAGGTTGATTAATTTATAAATCTCTATATTAATTCATGCTTCAGATGAACCTTATGCTAGATTAGTAGTTGCTATTATATGGCTAAACAATAAAAAACAAAGGCAAGTTCCACTCGTTCAGTTAGTCCAAGTATTCAATAATGTTGTTCATTGATAATAATTGCTTAGCCTACCCATCTTTGTTTGGATTCAAAACTCTAGGGAACACTGGTCCTGTACCCAAGGGACCAAGGTGGTCCAAAATTTAGGCCACCTCTTGATGGCAACCTTTGTATACGAAGAGCAGAGAGAGCCGCAAAGTCCTGTAGGCTCACTTTTTTTCTCCTCCAAGACGATATTGGAGGTGGGAGGGACATACCCTGTGGCTACATACAAATGCACGCAAGAAGCTTATTTTAGAACAAGATTTATGGTATCATTCTGTACCATCCGGTATAGAATATACTGTATCATATCGGTCAAGAATCGGTATGGTTCATCTATAAAAAATGATCCATATATATATATATATATATATTTTATACATATCATATCGTATCGGTACGTACCGTCCGGTTCGATTCGGTTTAGATTCGATTCGATCCGGTTCGGATCCTTTTCATACCTAATTTAGATCAAATAATTTTTTCATAAATAAAAAAAATTATTAAAAAAAATTTATATATATGGTATAAAATTTGATTTAGTACAATATATATAGTACCATACTGTATCGATCGATGATCAGAATGAATCTAGTTTGATATTCCTTGATTTAGAGTTTAGTGATAGAAATCAAACTGCCACGCTCAATGAACGATTGCATCCATGCCTCGTTAATGAGATAAGACACGGCATTCTTCTGTGAGGATACTTATAGATCATCCAAATGAGATAAGGTCCAACTTTACTAATCCATCTTTGATTTGAAAAAGTAGTACTTAACCCATTTCAAATTGGTTTTATCAGTCTCCATCCTTACCTACCTCTGCAATAAAATAAGGAATAAAGCTTTCATTGTATTCGATTTTGAACCTCCTTTCACTTCCAAATCATCCAATCAAAGTAAGATTTCGTTAAATCAAAGGTTCTCGGTGAAATCGAAGCCTCCATTCAACAAATTGTTGATTTTTCTGTTAAATTGAAGCCTATGCTCGATAAAGGAGAATGTTGTGATGGATTTTTCTTTTGATTTCAGATTTTATGAGATTTTTTTTTTTTTTTTTTAAGAAATAACAGATGGAGAATGAGATGATTCCTTTTATTCTTGCCTTTTGTTTATTCAACCCCGCTCTCTCTGTCTCTCCATGGAATGTAAGAATAGAACGGGGTGAATGTTAGAATTTGTTGGGACTTCAGCAAGATAACTTGTGAAGAAAGAGAAGCTGGAAGCCAATGATTGGATAAGAAGCTAAAAAGTTTCTTGAAAGTGTATGTGTAAGACCGCTAAGATGATAATTCGGTTAGTAGAGATCTTGCCTCACTATCAATTATCTCTAGCTCTATATTTACTGGCTTTCTAGGTACAACTATGAAGCGGGTAGAAGGTTTTTGTTAAAATGATTCTTATGAATAACACAAATATCATTGAGATTTTATAGATCTTTAATTAAAATTGTTTGGTAAAGTATTTTAGTTGAAATATTTGTATACTAAAATCCATATATGTGAGCATACAATATTTGCTAATATATATATATTTATTTATGACTAACTTAGCTGAATGAATATAAGTTGTTTGTTGAAATGCATAAACCTTGGTATATTTTACTATAAGATATTGAAGAGCTGACAGCTACATTTAGCATCAAGGATATGCAAGTGTTGTGGCAGTGATAATTGGATCCTCTCAAGTGGTGTAAAAAGCAAAGCTCTTGCATGATTAATATTAAACTTTGGGTGAAAAAACTCAAAAAAGGATTACAAGTTCTCTCTACATTCACAACAAAAGCAAGGTTCATTCATGTCGTAGGGCTGAATGGCCTTCGTTTTATAATTTTATTGTAAAGAAATTTGTTATTCAGATATGCATTCGCTGGTCAGATATATAAATGTATTTTATTTATGGTATGTAGACTTGTAAGCTGGTGAACCATATTAGCTTATTGCATCTCACTGTAGTTGATGCAGTGACAAGGTCTCATTCTTGTTTCACATGATTATGGAACAAGGTTTGAGGGACAAGTTCTGGAGTAGATTGGTTGGGCAGGCACTGAGCCTTACTATATATTTGTGCTTGGAATTATAGTGATTAGAGTTTTTATTGGACATCTCCTTTTTTAATTTGTTCATGCACCATCAGTGGGGGTCTACCGTTGCACATGAATACAGTGGTGTACAGTGTGCTAAAATATGTATGCTCTTGCCCATGAGCCTAGTAGTTATTTTATGATGCTAGGTCTGAAAGAGGGGGGAGAGAGAGAGTTGGGGTTGGGTCTTAAGCATGGCATGAGATAGCTTGTATGTCTTTCTTTTTGGTGAACCAAGTGTCAAATTAGGAACATAGCCATTCAAGTTGGGGCCTCCTCTATCGCTCTTTGCTTGGTGGAAGCTATCTCCTGTCATAACGAAACTTTAAAAATTATAGATATAATTTGTTTAAAAAAATAAAAAATTTAGTTATAAAAAAAATTATAAAATACTTATCGAAAATTATAAAATCAAAAACTTGGAAGCGTGAAAGGTATTGTCCTGCAGTGTATTTTTGTCTCTCGTACAGAAATAATCAGAAATACCATTTCAAGAAATAACCATATTATAAAATCATCAGAGAAAGTATCAAGCCGAGGGCATCAGGATTTAAAACAAAATTCACTAATATAATATCAGAATGTTCCACAGTCTTGGAGAAAATAAAGTAAAAAAAAAAAATTGTGGCTGAAAGGCAATGTCCAAGAGACCATTAAGAAAAAGGCTATAACATCAGACTTTGAAAGAACCTTATAAAGAAAAAATAATAATAATAGCAAGGATACTCTGTAAGAGGTCATTATACAAGGCATTCCAGACTTGAAATGAACAGGTACAAAAGGTTACTTTCAGTGATGCTAAGGTTACTTGCCATGCTGAGTTTGCCTTGCTTGCTAGTCATCTAACTTCATGGTGCAGGAGAGTTTAGTGCGAGTAATACTATGGTGCTTTGGGGAATATGGTGAGATGCTGGTCAATAATGTTGGAGTGCTAAAAATGGACGAGCCAATGACAGTGAGGCACTCTTACCCTATTAGATTTATTTTCTGACCTAGCTTTTCTTATATTTATTCAAACACAAGACTGTTTCTAATAAAAAGGACATAATATTGCTAAAAATAAGGTTGTCAATAATGCTTTGTGATCTGAAACCATTATCTGGTTATTCTGGCATTACAAGTTAAATTGGCAGCTTCAAAGGGATGCATGCATGTGTGTGTGTGTGTGTGATTTTAAGGTATGCATTGTTAAGCTAGGCTGTCTTTTGAAAGTTCAAATATATATATATAACTAAATTTTTGTTAGTTCTAACAATTTGTTTTAACCTTTCAATTTGCAAACTAACTTACAAAATTTGCCATGTCTTAAATATAATGCATTGTTTGAATGGTGATTTTATGTTCCTGTGCCAAGTCTTATTAGAAAACATGGTCCCTGTCTTGCTGTGATAATTACAAAAGCAGGAAGAATCGCTTTAGTTTGTTGATCTTCTCATGGAAGTGAGCAAGTGTAGAGTTGATTTTTGAGTTCAAATATTTTGTCAAATCGGCTCACTTTGGTAAATGATTTGGAGAAGCAAGGGTATTTGGTGCGGGCACCAGACTCAGAAGAAGACTTCAGAGCTCCATTTGGATCTCTGATTGACATTGCCCGAGAAATTAGGGTTTGTAATAAAGGTTGACCTGGTCAACCAGTTTATTTATTTTATTTATTTCTTGAGTCACCATTTAAATTTTGTTGAGTCATGTTGACTCAGTGCAAGTCCCAATGTGGTTTCAATTTGGTCCAAAATGGTGCCACATTTGTCTTCCAATCAAATCAAGGTTCAAGCAAGTGGAGGCCACACTCCAAGCCACACGCCCAGCCACACTCCGAGCACACGCCAGAGTCCAGGAGGCGCCACAGAGGCATCCCAGTGTCATGGTCCCCACATCCAAAGAAGAAAAAATCAAATTGGAGGCTACTTTAAAGGAGGCGCCCATACCTGCCTATTTTACCTAAGCAAAGAAGGAAGAAGACTTCTCTTGGAGAAGAAATCAAAGAAGGACATCCAACCTACTCCTAATTGAAGTTCAAATCAAAATCAAAGAGCTTAACTTGGAGTGGAAGAAAAGAAGAAATACCATAAGAAGAAGAGGACTCCAAATCCAAATCCAACTCCAAAGGAGGCACCAAAAAAAATTCAAAAAAAATTCCTTTATGGCCGTTCCAATTTTTTTTGAACTCTTGGTCGGCCAAGAGAGAAGATTTTCTACCTAATCTAGTGGTTGGAGGAGTTTAGTCCCACATGGGAATTTGTACAAGCTAGGAGAAAATTTTAGGTCTATATAATAGACCTCTCTTTGTAACTTTAGAAAATCAATGAAGAAAATTATTTTTTGCTATTCTCTTGTGTTGAGTGACCTAGGTTTCTCTTCTTCCGCACTACTCTAAGTGTTGAGCTCCGTGAGGGGGTAATCCGGGTTCCATTGGAGCCTTGAGGAGGTGAGAGATCTCCATCTTTATCCAAAACCCTAGGTTAGCCACTTGAAATTCCAAAACCCTAGCCACCCTTCATTATTTTCAATCCATCAAACCCTAGCTCCATCCATCTCCCACGGCCTCTCTCTCTCTACAAGTCCAGGCCGTCCACCTTCATCCAGATCCAGTCCGGCTACTTCAGATCCAGAGCAAGTTCCAAGGAAAATCACATCAGCTTCCAGGAGAATCCAGTTTTCAGCAATTTCAATCTTCAAGTTCATCAACCTGGTAAATTTTTCCCTTGACTCTCTGATTCCATCAATTGTTTTTCTTCTCTTCCAGATCTTGAGTTCAGGAGAAGCCAACCCGCCAAAGGACCAGTATTGGAGGATCCATTGCGAAGATATCTGAATCCGAGGATCCAACAATCTGCTCGGGAGAGTTCTTCCACCAAAATCTGTGAAGATCATTGTCTGGTTAGGTAAACCATCTCTTCTCTTTATTTCTGTTCCGTTGAAAGTTCGGAGCGAAACCCTAGGTCTGGGAGTTTCTCAACCCCCAGCGATCCGTTGCTTCTGAACTACTCTGATAATTTAGTTTCCTTAAAATTGTGCTTTCAATTATCATATTAGTATCTTTCAATGTTAGGTTAACTTTTCTTTGATTTGAAGCCAACTTCTACAAACCTATAAAAACAACAAAAAAATTAGTTAATCTTAATTTACTTCCGCATCGCATCCCTTTATTTGTTCTGCATCATTTTTGGTATCAGAGCCCAGTCTAGGATTTTTGATTTGCTTGCTTGCTTTGATTGATCTCTTTTTATTTTGTCTGCTCGAAGTAGACTCCCCAGGACGTCCGGTCCTAGGAACTAAGCGAGGCGCAAGCCTCCTCCTCCCATTCCACGGGGCGTTCCTAGGGCGTGTAGGGGATCCATTGGGTTATAACTTCGTAGCAGGGATTATAAACGGGGAAGACAATCTAGTTGCAGCCCGTAATTGCCCTGTTGTCTGAATTATTTCTCCCTGCATAAAACTCCGAATTGCATGATTTTTGCTTCGTTGAAACCAGTATAATTGAACCTATTTTCTATAATTTTTCTGCGATTTATTGGTTTCGGTAAAAACTCTGAGAATTAAAATACAGTAACTCTCTTTTTTTTGTTCTGCAATTCAATTCTTTTTTGGAGTGATCATCTCATAATTTACTTAAGGGCAATTGAGCATCTAAGATAAGGGGAGGAGTTGATTACCTCTCCTTAGCCCAAAACCACCATCCAATCATTCGAACCTAGACCTAATTTGCCCTAGTGGGCTAGGGACACCAATTGGTCGGGTCTAGGCTAGTGTTGAGTCAGTTTGCTGAGTTATTCTGTGTGTGCTTAGCACTCAGTGTCTAGAACGGTGGTTCAGGGACTACGTCCCGAAGGGCTTGTGTGCTGGTCCGCCTACCTGGTCAATCACTGATTGGTGTCTAGGATTGGCGATCAGGGACCTAACACTCCCCTTACACCTGCCTGGCTGAGTCCTGAGTTACTACAGGCTAGCTTGCCACTCTGATTGGGCATCTAGTTTGGACTCTAGGTCTAGTGATCCAGTAGTCGATTTAGTCTAGTCTCATTTTGTGTGCTTGCTTGAATCATCATGTCTACCAGAAACGGAGTGCCATATCAACCTGGTCAAACCCAACCTGATTTAGAGGCCATGATCAGAACTCTTACTGAAAGTATGGCTAAAATGAATCAGGATATGACAAACACTGTGGCCCAGTTTAGCGCACAAATTCATGAGGATCTTACCCAACTTAGGGACCGAGTCCAAGTACTTGAAGAACCTAGACATCGGAATTGGACTCCTGACCCCGATTTTAATGTGCCTCAGCCTCACCCACATCAGGAGCCTAGAAGGCCTTTATATAGAGATCCTGAACCTAATCATAGGAGGCCTGACCCAGAGCCTGAAGATAGAGATGATAGGTTCATCAGGAACATCAAATTAGATGCACCCACTTTTGATGGTAGTCTGAACCCTAAGGTGTATTCTGATTGGGAGGGTGAGATGGACCAATACTTTGAGTGGTATGCTATGTCTGAGGAGAGGAAATACAAGTTTGCCAAGATGAAATTAGTGCGTCAAGCTAGGTTATACTGGGGAAACATTGAGCTAACCACTAGGAGACGGAATGTTGAGCCCATAACCACTTGGCAGGGTATGAAAGAAAAACTGAGAGATAAATACCTACCCATTTCATACCAGCAAAACCTGTTAGACCAATGGCAAAACCTGAAACAAGGAAACCGATCTGTCTCAGACTACATAGCTACTTTTGATGAATACCTAATGAGATGTGATGTGAGTGAAGCCCACGAAGTCACTTTGTCTAGATTTAGGGCTGGACTGAGGGAAGATGTCAAGAGAGAACTATTTCTGAGAGAGGTTACTGATCTAGACCAAGCCTACCAGATTGCACTGAACACTGAGAAATTTCAGAAAGGACCTATACCTTCTAGGGTTAGTGCCTCAATCCCAAGGAATGGACCTAGCCAAGTTATCCCTAGTAAACCTTTTCAGGGTACTTCTACCCCTAGGCCCATGGACAAAGGTAAGGCACCTGACACCCAGAGAACCCCTAGTGCAAATATCACCTGTTTTAAGTGTCAGAAACCAGGTCACATTTCCAGTCAGTGTACTGCCATAGCCTGTTTCAAGTGTCATAAGGTAGGTCATGTTGCTAGCCAGTGTCCACGAAGATCCCTTTACATAGAAGAGGGAGAGAATGATAATTCCGAGCCCAGTGAGGAATTTGAAGAAGAAGTTTATGAGGCCGGAATGAATTTGGTTGAGGAGTATGAAGGAGAGGAGGAACCCAATGAATCTGACCAATTAGGAGTTGTAAGATGCATCCTATCCCAGAATCTAGTTCAAGAGGATTGGCGTAGGACTAACATCCTACAAACTTTTCTTAAATTAGGGGATAAGGTATGTAAGATCATCATAGATAGTGGGAGCTGTGTAAATGCCATCTCTACTAGCACTGTCAAGATGTTAGGCTTAATCCCAGTTCCCCATCCCAACCCCTATAAGGTTTCTTGGGTAGATTCTACCTCCATACCCATCCAATCTAGATGTCAAGTCCAAATCCAAATGCAATCTTATCACGGAAAGATTTGGTGCGATGTCTTACCCATGGGGGTGAGCAGTATAATTCTCGGAAGACCTTGGTTGTATGATCATGATGCCACCCTCTTAGGAAAATCCAATACCTGTGTCTTTAATTTCAAAGGGAAGAAGATTACGATCCATTCCGTTCCCCCTAAGGACAAGGTAGCTAAAGGAGCTGGTAAGGTTAAGGAGATGAAAACTGGAGTGAACCTAATCAGTGCTAAGGATCTAGAACAAGAAATTCATAGTGGTTCACCCATCTGGATGTTGACTGCTAAGGAACTTAGAACTTCGGAACCCTCAGAGCCTCCTCAAGAAGTTAAACCTGTGTTAAAAGAATTTGAGGATGTCTTTCCCGAGGATTTGCCAGACCACCTTCCACCTCTTAGGGATATCCAGCATGCCATAGATCTAATCCCAGGAGCGACTTTGCCCAACTTGCCCCATTACAGGATGAATCCATCTGAGCATGAAGAACTGCAAAAGCAGGTTGGAGAATTATTGAGGAAGGGGTTTATTAGAGAAAGTCTTAGTCCTTGTGCAGTCCCAGCCTTACTAACCCCAAAGAAAGATGGCACGTGGAGGATGTGTGTTGACAGTCGTGCCATCAATAAAATTACAATCAAATATAGATTTCCCATCCCTAGACTAGATGACATGCTTGATATGATGGCTGGTGCAATGGTTTTTTCTAAGATTGATCTCAAAAGCGGCTATCATCAGGTTAGGATTAGACCCGGGGATGAATGGAAAACTGCTTTCAAAACTAAGGATGGTCTTTATGAATGGGTTGTTATGCCTTTTGGGTTGTCCAATGCCCCTAGTACCTACATGAGAATTATGACCCAGGTACTTAGAGCTTTCATAGGAAAATTTGTGGTGGTCTATTTTGATGACATCCTGATCTATAGTAAGACCCCAGCAGATCACCTAGGCCACCTTAGAGCAGTCTGCCAAGTTTTGAGGAATGAGAGACTCTACGGTAATCTTAAGAAGTGTGAATTCATGACTAGTAGAGTTATCTTTCTTGGTTTTGTAGTAACCCCTGACGGCGTGGCGGCCGATCCTGAGAAAATTAGGTCCATAGTAGACTGGCCAGAGCCAACCAATGTGCATGAAGTTAGAAGTTTCCACGGCTTGGCTACCTTCTATAGGCGATTCATCAAGGGGTTTAGTACTTTAGCTGCTCCTATCACTGATTGTATTAGGAAGGGAGAATTTCATTGGACTAAGTCAGCCCATAAAGCCTTCCTAGATCTTAAGGATAAAATGACCCAGGCACCCATTCTGAGATTACCCGATTTTTCTAAAGTATTTGAGGTTGCCTGTGATGCTTCAGGTGTAGGAATAGGTGGAGTCCTAAGCCAAGAGAATCATCCCATAGCATTCTTTAGTGAAAAACTTAATGATGCTAAGCTTAGGTATTCTACCTATGATAAGGAATTTTATGCGGTGGTGCAAGCTTTGCGTTACTGGAGACATTATTTGCTACCACAGGAATTTGTACTATTTTCGGACCATGAGGCCCTTAGATTTCTGAACTCCCAAAAGAAGCTTAACCCTAGGCATGCTAAGTGGGTAGAATATATCCAGTCCTATACTTTTGTCCTGAAACATAAGGCTGGAGTTGAGAATAAGGTAGCTGATGCCCTTAGTCGCCGATCTCTGTTATTAACTTCTGTTAGAACTGAGGTCATAGGGTTTGAGCAAATCAAAGAGGAATATGAGTCTTGTCCGGATTTCACAACTGTGTATCAGGATCTAGTTCAAGGACCATCTAGTAATCACCAGGATTATACCCTTGTAGATGGTTTTTTGTTCTTCAAAAATAGGCTTTGCATCCCTAGAACTTCTCTTAGGGAATTTTTGATTTGGGAAATCCATGCTGGAGGTTTAGCCGGCCATTTTGGAAAAGACAAGACCATTCTAGCTATTGAAGACCACTTTTTCTGGCCTAGCTTGAAAAGGGATGTAGCTAATATTGTAGCTAGATGTCGAACCTGCGCTGTTGCCAAACAGCGAAAACAAAACACTGGCCTTTATACCCCACTCCCTGTCCCAGATTGTCCTTGGCAAGATGTGAGTATGGATTTTGTGTTAGGTTTACCTAAGACCCAGAGAAGACATGATTCTATCTGTGTCGTAGTCGACCGATTCTCTAAAATGGCCCACTTCTTGCCTTGTTCCCAAACTTTTGATGCGTCTAAGGTAGCCACACTTTTCTTCAATGAGATAGTTAGACTTCATGGCCTACCTAAGACAATCGTTTCAGATAGGGATGTCCGGTTCACCAGTTACTTTTGGAAGACCCTTTGGCATAAGTTAGGGACAAAACTTAAGTTTTCAACTGCCTATCATCCCCAAACTGACGGCCAAACTGAAGTAGTGAACCGTAGCCTAGGAAATCTGCTGAGATGTCTTGTTGGTGAAAATACCAGAAATTGGGATTTATACCTACCAAGGGCTGAATTTGCGTACAATGACTCGGTCAATAGGTCTACGGGTAAGAGTCCATTTGAAATTGTACATGGGTACAAACCTCACACACCTCTTGACCTAGTCCCTTTACCTGTCCACACTCGAGTCTCCGAATCTGCTGAGAATTTTGCATAGCATATAAAAGACTTGCATAAAGAAATTCATGCCAAAATAAATTTAAGTAATGAAACTTATAAGAAGTTGGCTGATACTCAAAGGCGAGTCAAATCTTTTGTTGAGGGAGACTATGTGATGATTAGGTTAAGGCCTGAACGGTTTCCTCCTGGAACCGTTAGAAAGTTACATGCTAGGGGAGCTGGACCATTTAGAGTGGTAAAGAGAGTAGGATCCAATGCCTATGTGCTCGAGTTGCCTCCAGAACTAGGCATTAGCTCTACTTTCAACATTACAGACTTAGTAGAGTACAGGGAGCCAGCTGTGATTCCTAGTGAGCCTTTTGAGCCTAACCCTATCATTGAGAGTGATCCCAACCCTGTGTGTCCACCAACAAACTGGCCTGTGAGGAAAGAGCAGATTGAAAAGATCCTGGATGATCAGGTTATCTCTACTCGTAATCGAGGATACCAAAGGTACCTGGTCCGCTGGCAAGGAAGGCCAGATTCTGATGACTCTTGGATCTCCCGAGAAGAATTACAAGAATTGGACCCATACCTCTTGGAGAGATACCAGAGCCAACTTGAGCCTTACTCGACAGGGTCGAGTTCCTCCCACCCTGGGAGAATTGGTGCGGGCACCAGACTCAGAAGAAGACTTCAGAGCTCCATTTGGATCTCTGATTGACATTGCCCGAGAAATTAGGGTTTGTAATAAAGGTTGACCTGGTCAACCAGTTTATTTATTTTATTTATTTCTTGAGTCACCATTTAAATTTTGTTGAGTCATGTTGACTCAGTGCAAGTCCCAATGTGGTTTCAATTTGGTCCAAAATGGTGCCACATTTGTCTTCCAATCAAATCAAGGTTCAAGCAAGTGGAGGCCACACTCCAAGCCACACGCCCAGCCACACTCCGAGCACACGCCAGAGTCCAGGAGGCGCCACAGAGGCATCCCAGTGTCATGGTCCCCACATCCAAAGAAGAAAAAATCAAATTGGAGGCTACTTTAAAGGAGGCGCCCATACCTGCCTATTTTACCTAAGCAAAGAAGGAAGAAGACTTCTCTTGGAGAAGAAATCAAAGAAGGACATCCAACCTACTCCTAATTGAAGTTCAAATCAAAATCAAAGAGCTTAACTTGGAGTGGAAGAAAAGAAGAAATACCATAAGAAGAAGAGGACTCCAAATCCAAATCCAACTCCAAAGGAGGCACCAAAAAAAAATTCAAAAAAAATTCCTTTATGGCCGTTCCAATTTTTTTGAACTCTTGGTCGGCCAAGAGAGAAGATTTTCTACCTAATCTAGTGGTTGGAGGAGTTTAGTCCCACATGGGAATTTGTACAAGCTAGGAGAAAATTTTAGGTCTATATAATAGACCTCTCTTTGTAACTTTAGAAAATCAATGAAGAAAATTATTTTTTGCTATTCTCTTGTGTTGAGTGACCTAGGTTTCTCTTCTTCCGCACTACTCTAAGTGTTGAGCTCCGTGAGGGGGTAATCCGGGTTCCATTGGAGCCTTGAGGAGGTGAGAGATCTCCATCTTTATCCAAAACCCTAGGTTAGCCACTTGAAATTCCAAAACCCTAGCCACCCTTCATTATTTTCAATCCATCAAACCCTAGCTCCATCCATCTCCCACGGCCTCTCTCTCTCTACAAGTCCAGGCCGTCCACCTTCATCCAGATCCAGTCCGGCTACTTCAGATCCAGAGCAAGTTCCAAGGAAAATCACATCAGCTTCCAGGAGAATCCAGTTTTCAGCAATTTCAATCTTCAAGTTCATCAACCTGGTAAATTTTTCCCTTGACTCTCTGATTCCATCAATTGTTTTTCTTCTCTTCCAGATCTTGAGTTCAGGAGAAGCCAACCCGCCAAAGGACCAGTATTGGAGGATCCATTGCGAAGATATCTGAATCCGAGGATCCAACAATCTGCTCGGGAGAGTTCTTCCACCAAAATCTGTGAAGATCATTGTCTGGTTAGGTAAACCATCTCTTCTCTTTATTTCTGTTCCGTTGAAAGTTCGGAGCGAAACCCTAGGTCTGGGAGTTTCTCAACCCCCAGCGATCCGTTGCTTCTGAACTACTCTGATAATTTAGTTTCCTTAAAATTGTGCTTTCAATTATCATATTAGTATCTTTCAATGTTAGGTTAACTTTTCTTTGATTTGAAGCCAACTTCTACAAACCTATAAAAACAACAAAAAAATTAGTTAATCTTAATTTACTTCCGCATCGCATCCCTTTATTTGTTCTGCATCAGTATTGAATTACCCTTTAATTAAGACTTTGCATGTAAATTCCCCCCTTTTTCTCGATGAGATCTAATATCAAATAGCATTTTGTTCAAACCAAAAAGGTGAGCCTTGTGAACAATTCTATTCAACTTTGCTTGCATATAAACCTTTTTTTCATTCTTTAATCTACTTGATTGGTTAGGTTCCATCTTCAGTAATTCACATTAATTTGTTCTCTCTTTTCCCCTGCTTGCTCAACCAGTCAATTGAATATGTAGCATCATATTGCATCATTGTTGTTATTGTTGTCATGGTTTTAAAATCCTGGTGGAGTGTTTTATGAGATGCTGGGTTGGAGTCCCATCCCAATTGGGATGCTACTGTCCCACCATTATTATCCCAGCGTCCTGATTGGCATGCCCTGGGACATCCCCTACCCAAAATGTTGGGATGGGATTGCAACATACCCCATTGCTTTGCAGCTTGGATTTTAAACCTTTGGTTGTTGTTGTTATCTTAAAACTCATGAAATCTAGATTTTGTCTATAGGTTGGATTCATGGTCACACAGTTTGACTGTCTCCATCCAAACAGCATGTCACCTTTGGGATTTAGTCTATAGGTTGGATTCAACTCCTTAAAATTTTCAAATATCACTGCATCATTTACCACATGTTGTATCATGGAGTTATCAGTATCATATTTTTAAGCTTTATAGATTGACATCATTTTATCAACTAGTATCAGTCTAATACTGTAGAATACACCACATCATGTGTGAAAACAATTTGATATTGCTTACATGTATGCCCTTAAATGTAACAAATTTATAATTCGTTCACCAGAGATTGTGAACCCGTTTGTAGTGGTTCGGAAGAATTATCTCTAAATGAGATCCGAGAGTTATTTTTCAAGATGTGACATTACACATATCTTTGAAGGGGCTCATCTATACGAAAGTACCCGTACCTAGCCGCGGTTAGAGACATTGGCAATCATTAAAATATATCATAAAAAAACAAGATACATGTGCAGAGTCATTAATGCACAAACTAGCGATAGAGAATTCTATACTATATGTATGGTAGTTGAAGTCCGGATCAAAAAAACATAGTTCAAAATCTGTTTCACTTCGATTCCTTCAAATGGTAACTATTTACACTAAGGTTAAAGTCGCCTTACCGATTGCATAGTACAAGTACCCAAAAATTTATATTTTATTATTTTTCAAAAAATTTGAATTTTGAGAGGGATTGTTAGAAAAATCCAAAATTTTCTTCATCAATTATTTAATTATTTGATCGTTTTGCTTTTAATTATTTGACCGTTGAAGTTTTTAATGATTTGATCATTAGAGTTTTAATTATTTGACTGTTATGCTTTTAATTATTGAACTTTTAATTTTCTGATCGTTATACTCCTAATTAGGCTTTAATAAGCCAATAAAAATCCAAACGGTCAGATTTTGAATGGCTATAAAAAAACTATCTTAAAGGCCCAAAGATACAAATTTTGTTTCATACTTCACACTCTCTTTTTTCTCCAGTATTTTCTTCTCCAAGCTTTTCTTATTTCAAAGTTGTTTTACTGGGTGCTAAAAGAGTCTCTATCAATCTCTTCCACGATCATGCTCGTAGACAGAAAAATTTTGGTAATATCTTGGAATAGTTTTTCTGATAATTCCTGCACAAGGGATGGAAATATATCTTATGACAGTGCATCGGATGCTTCCGAGTTTGATTTAATTTTGATTCTCCGATTTTCTATAAATATTTTATAATTTTTTTTAATTATACCCATAATTTTTAAAGTCCTGTTCTAATATTTTATAATTTTTTTAAATTATACCCATAATTCTTGACTTGCAAAATGATTCGGTCTTGCCTAACTAAATTATAAAACGAGTCTTTGTGCTTCAGATGTGACTACCATCCTGGATCACACTAGCTCGAATGATTTATAAACCTCTCTATACTAATTCATGCTTCAGATGTACCTTATGCTAGATTAATTAGTAGTTGCTACCATGACTGAACAATGAAAAACAAAGGATAAGTTCCACTGGTTAACTTAATTCAATTATGTTGTTCATGGATAATAATGGCTTAGCCTCCTCGTATCCAAACCGTGTTTGGATTCAAAACTCAAGGGAACACACCGGTCCAAAATTTAGGCCATCTCTGTATGGCAAACTTTGTGTTATCATGTAGGACAAGGGGGGAGCCCGAAAGTCCAACGAGAGGCCACTTTTTTTTCTCCTCCAAAAAGACAGTGGAGGTGAGAGGGACATAGCCCGTGGATGATGTACAAATGTGCGCACGAGAAGCTTTCTTTAGAGTTTTAGGGGTATAAATTATTAATCAAGCGTTCACCATCGTCTCTCCATCTCCATTCCATTACCAGCAAGAAATTTCCCATTGATTATTTTCTTTCCTCTCTTATTTGATAACAAAGACCGGCTATACTTCATGAAGCGTCGCAATCCTGTCGAACTTTAGACTTTAGAACAGTAGACATACTTTATCAACAAATAAAGACGAATAATACCAAATGTTTGCCTCTAGCAGGGACCTTACATGAAGGTCCCTCCATCTGTAGTCAGGAACCAATAAAAACTTTGCTTAGCCAGACAAAAAATAAAAAAATAAAAAAGAGAGAGAGAGAGAGCTTCAAATCCACGACCGGATAGATGTAAGGCAAGGCCCCTGCCTTAGCGGTCAAAAAAAAAAAAAATTTTTTTTTTTTTTTGATTAGGCGAAAAGGGGAACGGGAGAATAAATTCCCTTCGTATTTTTTTTTTTTTTGATTAGGCGAAAAGGAAAAGGGAAGAATAAATTCCCTTCGTATTTTTTTTTTTTTTGATTAGGCGAAAAGGAAAAGGGAAGAATAAATTTTTTTTTTTTGCCGCCAGACCATGTTCGATGCCTCCCGTACCCAGTCACGTGCCACGGAAAAAATTTCTGGATTTAATTGAGTAACCCGCATGACTCAAGCCTCGAACCTGTAATCGAGGACCATGTTCGATGCCCCCCGTACCCAGTCACGTGCTCCAGGAAAAATCATTGAATTTAATCGAGTAACCCACATGACTCAAATCTCGAACCCGTGATCGAAAAATGGGGGCAAAGCACCCATCAACTGGGTTATCACTTTAACAGCAGTTAAAATATTCTTTCAGAAAAATGTTTTGGAGTACAAGAATCTTCGTGATGAATTTTTTTCATATTATTTTCATCCATGTATCACTATATATATTCATATGATTCAGTTTAGAATGCCTAAAGATAACTGTTCCGAATGGTTTGCGGGATGAAAGGAACAAGGAATATCCTATCGTCAGGATTGAGCCGGGTCTACATGCCTGATGAATAGAAAAGGATTAAAAAAAAAAAAGCCTTACATGGTTTTCTTAACATGACGTCTTCCTGAATATTATTGAAGCTTCTCGGATTTGATAATTACAAGACCAAATGGTTATACGATATTGAAGCTTCTTAACATGGCAACTTTGGATACAGCAGAGCACCGATTAATCCTCTACTTTATGATATCTGATTTACTTTTCATTCGATGCTTGCAAGATCTTTGGAACCGGCCATGAGCTAGATTTCGAATTTAAACTTTATTTATTTTTAATAAGATTTTAAGCCATATTTATTTAAAATTTGATATTTTCTAAATGCAAGTCTAATTCAACCCTGTTCAAACAGACCAAATGGTGATATCTTAGGTTGATTCCTTCCTACTTTAAAATTATGATAAGATTCATCGTGACCCTTCTGCTTTATCTGTATTCCAGCAGTGTCCGGCCATGGAAAGAAGAAAAATGGAATAAGAATTATTCTGCGCATTAAAATAGTTATACGATATTCTATTATTGTTTGGCCATAATTTTTGGATAAATTTTGATAGAAAATGCTTTTATTCGTTGAATGGCAGGCGGACGTAGCTTTGAACAAGAAATGATTTATGACATTGACAGCTTGCTCTTGGAATGATTATATTTAGCCCCTATCCATTTTTAAATATGCCAAAGAGTGGGAGGATAATTCTGCCGTCGTGATCAAGATTAGTGAGAAAATTGATGCATTTAATTAGTCTTTCTACTTCTTTTTTTTTCTCCATCCAAAAGTCAAAAGAAAATATATCCTGTAGCATAGCTTATCCCTTTCCTTTTATGCTACAGGTAGGGCTGAAAATAGACCAGCCCAAAATTTATTGGACCGACCCAAAGACTATTTTAAAAAAATTTAAATCAAATCCGGACATTCCTTTGATCCAAAAATTGAATGGACTCTATTTTACAGCGTAAAAACTAACCCGATATGCTTAAAATTTGGTCCGAAGCCTAAACCAATTTCAAACCTGCCAGAAATTTATTGAGCTAGTCCAGCCCAGTTTCGGGCAATAGACTTTGGGTTACTTGAGCACCCTGCACCATGATACCCATCAAATTTAATGTTTGTTGCGGGTTATATCATATGTCACAAGATCAAAACACATCAAAAATGGATAAGGATACAAAGATTGGAAAGGAGATGGTAACATAAAAAGCATGCCATACATGCATGATTGCAAAGAATGAACAAAACCAAGGTAGAATAAACTACCTGCAACTTTGGAGGAATGAGATCCAATGTCATCGGACAGGATGCCTTGGATCATCAGTGCTGTAAACCAATATAATTGCCCTTGTGTTTTCTCCATTATCTCCAGAGCATGCAGATATTCCATAGCAGCAATAGACAAACTTCATAAGCCAGTTACCGGGCATTTAAATCCAGCACAAACAATTAATGAATCTTAACAGATGTATCCGGGCACCAAAACCAACAACCCAAAGGCTGTTAACAACTGCAAGGAAACTCTCATTGGTCTCGCGAGCACAAAAATAAGCTCAACGATGCCAGAATTCTCAAGTATTTGTCTGCATAATTCTGGTAAAGGTGGAAAACAAGCTCAGATAATGATTGAAGCAGGGAGGCCATGGCGGTAGTTCTGGACAACGTGGATTGTTACCGTTTGAGCTGGATTCCTCTTCTGCCTCTTTTCCTTTGTTATTGGTTCAAGACCTTTATGCCTCGTGTTCTCTCAGAAACTCGGTCAAACGGATATATTACAATGTTATATGATACAAATACATCAACTGTTGACATGGAACGGTGCAGGCCATAATAAGAATATGGGAAAAAAAACCCAAAAAAAATAATAATAATTGTGAGTAGAGGCCACAGGATTCTAACACAGGATCCACTTTACACATGGCATGCTGATACGCCAAAAGAAAAGGCTTAACCAACAAACAACCTTTTGTACATATAATGCACCTGAAGAGGAACCTTGCACAAGGCTTAGGCTGCTGCAATCAAATTGTAAAGATGAGCTGTGTGGCTACCAACACAGTCCACACCCATTTGCCAAGCAACAAGCAGCAGCTCCCAAAAGTAGTTGGTTCAAAGCCGGCAAATCAAAGTGCTCCTCCGGCAGGTGTGGAGATCAGAGGGCTGCTTTAGAGTCTGCATGGTAGTATATCTGCCCATCGTCATGACTGATCGGTAGAATATTTCATTGCTGGGCTAGGCATTGGGATTCCACCTGGTTGACGGAAGGGAACATCCTTTGCATGCAAAGCTTACAATAATTCATATGCATGAGAGAGAAAAAGAGAGAGAGAGAGGCCTGAAATCAACCTTCGGGTTCTGCAATCAAATTCTGTTGAGTCATCATGGTCCAGCCACACCCATCATTCACGTCTTGCAAAAAGCTTCATCCAAACCATTCATGCAAAACTTGCCTGCCAATCTGGAAGGTCTAACAATGAACAAGATATTCTAGGCATGAACAAAATAATGAGAAGATGAAAATATTTTCAAATAGAAAAAAGCTAGACTAAAAATGGCATCCCCAGCTACAGTAATTTAGCTTGCATGCATGAAATGCATGAAAGAAGGTTGATGTCGCATAATAACTGATAAAGGGGTTAATGAAATAAAAATAGCACTTCTGAAGCACATTAAAATCAGTACGACCACCATGGAAAAAAGATCACCATGATCATTACAGGAGAACATTCACAAATCCTATTAGAAATCATAAAACATTTTTTTTCAAATTCCCAGCACTATTTGTCAATCCAATATTCATTGTTTTGTGTTCCTTACCTCCAGCATCTGCACTTTACTAGATGGAGGTTGACTAAAATTCGGGTTCAGTATTTTTTTTAATTGTGGATAAACAAAGAAAAATTGCACTCCATTCCTCTACAAGAACCATTGGTTCAATTTTTTTATTTAAAAAAAAATCAAAAGGCAAAGCTCCTTTACTTTCTAGAGACTATAGTTCTAAGGCAAATTATTTAGGATGCATTTAGTTACACTTTTTGATTTTTGATTTTTAATTTCTAAAAAGTACTCTTTCTTTTTTTTGATTTTTGCTACAGTGCAAAAGCAAAAAGTCAAAAGCATGTTTGGTGCTGCTATCTTCAGGGGCTGTACTTCTATAGTTGTGCGGCATGTCTACCAAGAGGCTAATTCTATCTCTAACTGGATAGCCACCTATATTGTAGAGCACTCAGGTGACCTTTTGTGGACTGACATGAAAGAGGTTCCAGGTCATTTTAGAGATATTTTGTTTTCTGATTTTTTTGGATATATTCACACTCGAATTATATGAATGCTCCACCTTATCTCAAAAAAAAAAAAAAAAACATGTTTGGTAAGTACATAATATTTTGTTATTATTATATATATTAAATAATAAAATCCAAATCACTTCATCAAACCATGAATACTCGAATTATATGAATGCTCCAACTTATCCAAAAACAAAACAAAAAAAAGCATGTGTGATAAGTACATAAAATTTGGTTATTATTTTATATATTAAAAAATAAAATCCAAATCACTTCATCAAACCATATGCTTATGCCAATCTATTAACAATGCTATCTCTAATCGAAGTTGCGCCCAGCTTACCACTGAATCATATTATGAGCCATCGATGAGAGCCCGCTCAAGTTTTTCTCGAGTAATTATTTCCAATCATATGCACGAGGTGCACCATAGATAACTAGATTCTTGACAAAAGACTTCAAACTCCCTCCCAACCCCAACCATAAGCTTGAGGGTAGCATCCGGTAGAGATCATCCCTCACCTCCTCCCCAACTAAAAGTGGATAACAAAGTAACTTCTTAATGATAATTACAATATTTGCATAATGTAGTCCATGAGCTGAACCACCAATGGTGGAGGGTGGAGTAAGCATCGTTAATCTACTCTGCGGCCCAAACTGTGATCTCCTGATCTTAACACTTGTTCAGCCGCTATTCCTCACTGAAGGGAATGATAGCACCACCCCTAAACCGGCTTGGGCAACTCTCATTCTCAAAAGAGTCATTAGTGCCCTTCCATTGCAATTAGCTCGTCTGTATATCATTATCTTATATTCCAACCAAATTTCTATATTTTGTAGCTGCTGAACACCTCTTGGAGGAGGTGACTGTCAGCCAGCATGACATAAGGGAATTGGTGATCTTCTCTTTGTAGTCCTTTTTGGTAAAATTCTCTTCATAGTCCTTCAATATAAACTAATGCATAATTCTTCCATTTTACACTATTTGACAACGATTTGACTCTTGTAAATACCACTCAATCAAGCAGAGCAGTTGAACAGCTCCTTCAAAAATCAGATTGAAGCTTAATCAATGACATCATCAAGAACAAGCATCTTAAGTATAAAGATTAACCAGATCACATTCACAAAAAGGACCGGTATCAATGGAAAGCTTCAAAATATTGGATAACCCTTGGGTTTTCCTTGAAACCAAGCACCAGGAAGAGGGAATAAGTTGCACAAACTACAAGCTTTCAGCAGTTCCCACTCCAAATCAATTGACACAAAATGATTCAAGACCAAGAATTCATCTAGAAAAATGTTCACTTACATAGTTTTGCCACAACTTGAACATCCAGAAAAATTCTCCTTTGATTAAGACAGTCATTCATTAATCAACACACTTCAGGAACAAGAAAACAAACACCCATCAGTCCAAAATCCCATCTTTGCTTATGTAGAGCTAAAAAGGCACACCAATAAGTCCAAGATCCCACCTTTATATGCTAAACCATCAACAGGAAAAAAAATCTAGAGTAATATATAGAGATTTAGGAGCACTAAGAGATCGAGATGAGTGCCAAGAGAAGAGGAGGAGAAAGAGGGGATGTGCAGGACTGACTCTGGTGGGAGAGTGGACACAGCAGTCGATGGCTTGGAGCTGCTCGTGGGCGGGGAGGTAGGGAAGCAGCGGCAACCAAGGAGGTTGGAGTAAACATGCTCAAAGCTGTGGAGAGTGGGGTGCGATCAGCAGCGACCAAGGCAGGAGGCGATGGCTGCGATGCGGTTGACGTCCTCAAGCTTCTTGGCGAGAGCCAGGAAGAGGAGCTATGGTTCGTTGGTGGAAACAAGGAGGTGGATGGCATGAGAGGTGAAGGTCTGGGAGTAGAGGTACGCGATTTCAAAGTCAGAGAGGAAGTAGGTGTTCCACCCGATGATTTAAAAGCAAGAAAACAAAATTTAAAAAGCAAAAAAATTTTGCTTCCCAAAAAAAGCACTTATTTTTAATTTTTTGATTTTTGCGTTCTACCTTTTTGTGGTGTTACCAAACATTGCTTTTTGATTTTTTCTTTCGACACATCAAAAAGCAATAAAAAAAATTTTTTAGCGGCTAACCAAATGCACCCTTAGAAAAGCAGCATTCATATATATACAATGCATGGCTGTTCAATAGGTCAGCCCCCGAATGGACAATGAGCTTGAACATCATATTAAATGGCTGATCCTATCCATTCAAAATTAGTTATTGTCATTGATTGTGAAATAAAATTAAAGTAGACGACCATCAAGTGGTTTGAACGCCTGATAAAATAAATTTGGGCTCCTGCTAAACCAAGACACATCTAGTTATTACCGGTCAATTAACCTCCAAAGTCACTTCATATAGCATTGCAGAGCCCAAAACTTCAGTAATAAGGAATTGATGATAGGAAAAGGCAAATGATTCAAGTGCTCTGATCTCACCTGGTACCATGGTCTTACAACGCTTGACAGCAAAACGAAAAACTGGCCACAAGCATGTCCTCAGGTTCATACCTGCAGACAATTTTATCAGAATTTAAAAATGCTTCTTCCATTTAACCACATGGCATACCATACTAGAGAGCTTCATTGCAGGAAAGAAATATTTTCATTTAAGTGCAGATACCTGAGCACCATACAAAACCAATCACCCCTTCGGGTGAAGCAAGTCATCCAAACAGAGGTGATTCTAGCAACCAGCGAAGTATGGCAGTCAATCTAAAGAATAATAATTATGTTAATCAGGCAAAATTTGCAGTACCTGTGCTTCCCACAATTAAAGGTGCAGCCAAGCCAGTTCCACTCAGACAAGAAAAATCGCTACTCATTATCCAATATCACTCCCCATTATCAATACTCGGGATAATTTTTGGAAGTAGCCTGAACGTTCCTGTTGATGTTGGAGCACAATTACCAGAAAACTGTGATAGCTCATTTTCCAGCACAGAGTAAGCATCAGCAAAAGCCTGTCACCAATTGTTTAGGTGATGAGATAGAATCCAACAAATCATTCTAAAAATAAAATTAACTTAGATATGGTAGACCAAGATCATCAGTGCTAATTCTCAAGTTAGATGGCCCTATACATATTTCATGCTAGCAGGTTCAATCCTACTAGCAGGAATACTCGGTATGGCCAACTGTATGTATCCAAAGACATGGACATACACATTATTATTGTCATCATTATCATGATCATCCAAGCCTTTGACTACTAAAATAGGGTCAGTTATGGAGCACAACTTTCAGCCAACAAGATTTAATGGAAGAATTAAGCAGACCTTTCAGCCACTTGTCAACTTGACATACAACCTCTAGAAAATGATGTAAGATTGTTGACCAAATCAACTATGGTCCAGCAAAGGGTATGCTGGAAAAGTTTGAAGACCTATAGCTAGAAGGCCGGTCAGACAAACATTGGGCGAAGGTTGCATAAAAGTGTTTTGGTTTGTCAACCGCGATAACCAAAGAGCAACACTTGGAATATATGAGCTAGCTCTGGTCTTAAATAATTGTTTCAGAACCAGTTTCAATTCCACTAACGTTGCTTGTGAACTGTTGTTATCGCTTCAATCATTTCAAGAACTATTTTAGTTGCAACTTTTTAAACTTCTTCATTAAGGAATGATTTAGAATTGCCTTGGCCATTTTTGGCTGAAAATGAATCACACTTAGCTATAAGGTTGGCAAAACTTAAAATTTTAGAGCTTATATATGTACAGCAGTGACATGGAAAGACATGGGGAAGCTTGGAATAATATCAGATATAGCTTTAAATAGGAATACTTGGTGAATGAGAAATCATGAAACCAAACCTAAAAGGTTGGAAAACGGTTGGGTGCTTACGGTTATGTTTATTACAGCAGCATATTGAAACATTAGTAACTTCTTGCAACTTGTACAACTGAAAGTTATGTCAATCACAACGGTGATTGCACACTTGCAACATATGAAATAGCTTTTCCAAAACAGATTGGACTGACAAAATCATCAATTTCAATAAACAACGTGAAAAAAAAAAAGACTTCTAGTATGACATGAAACCATTTAGCATCAGTTAATTGATTACTCATTAGTAAATTAGTTACACCATAAGTAATCAAGTTATGATGATTTGAAATGACAAAGCAATGTGACCCTGCAGTTATGATCTCAGAGTTGGAGGATTGGGCTTCCCAATGTCATACACAAACAGAACTTTGCAATCTAGATCAGTTTGGTAACAACAAAATATCCTGTCGTATAATTAGGAAAGCCTCAGCCCTTTCCAAAGAATTAAGACCAATGAACACTGAGCTGAATGGCAGTTGGCAGATTTTAACCTTCCATGAAAAAAATATATTTAAATATATTTATGGAAAAAGTCCAAATTTCAATAACCATATTAGTTGATTAAGGTGCTAGCATGCATCATTTTTGACAACAAACCAAGAACCTCTTTTTCTTTGGCCATATTAGGGTCACTAGGCATATACCAAAGAATAAGAAAATATTTGGAATGGCATCACCTAAAGCAGAGAAACAATATCATTATCTTCTTCTCCTAATTCCCAGAAAAAATTATGATGCCAAAATTGAGACCACAGTCATATTACATGACAGTGGCTTTAAGAGATATAACAAATAATGGATGAAATAGTGAATATTCAACTAACCTTAATACACTGGTGTATACGAAAGCAATTCCTCCCCACATTGTTAGCTGGACAGAGAGGATCATCGATATGAATTGGATCGATGCTGTAAAATTCACATAACGAAATGATCCAGATATTAGCATCCAATAAAAGTAATGGAGGTCATGTTCAATCCTATGAGTGATTCTCCAACCTGAGCCCTCTTTCTCGATTCATATAAACTCCACTTCCTTGAATTGAAATACGCATTTGACGTGGATCAAAAACATTCCTAAATTTATCAAAACAAAATATGATGTTCAGTAATATGTTTGACCCACCAACTAGCCTGAAACCAGATAATTGTATAACACATCAATCTTGCAACACAGTAGAAACTAAGTTGCCTATCCCTGTATATAGCTAAAAAAAAATTTCAAACAATTTGTCCTCACCCAAAGAAGTAGAGAAAATCCATCAAAAGGCTGCCCAGGTTCTGCAAATGCCAAGTGATTTAAATCATGCAGATGAAGTTGAATATGAAGCTTGTTAAATGTGAAGAGTTAAAACCACAGTCAATCAGGTGCATAACATAGGCTTAAATTTGTAGCCAGTGGCAGACAAGCAGGAAAACGGAAAAAACATGAAAAGTAAGCATGAGTATTACGTAGAAGTTAAGTTCTTGTCCTCTCATACTTGTGTCATCCATCAATACAGAAAGTTACATATCATTAGACACTAAGGACCCATTCTTTGGAGGGTAAATAACTTATCAAGGAATCTCTATTTTATTGGGTAAGTATTTCCCAAGCAACATTTAAATAAAAAAATAATTTATCAATGTTCTTTTATATATTGAAAAATGGCTCCAAAATCTGTTACCCATGTTTTTTTTGCATTAATACTTTCCTAGATAAATTGCTAAGGTCTATCCATATTTCCCATAATATCCTTTATTATACAAATATTATATATATTAATTTATATTATATTATATATAATTTAATATATCATAATATAATATAATATAAATAATATATTTTATTTTACTATAATATTATATATTATATACTATATAATATAATGATAAATTATATAATATATATATATATATATATAATGATATATAATTATAATATTATAATATTATATATATAATTATTATCATATTAGCATAATATTATATTATTATATGATAATAAGTATTTTATTATATTTTATTATATCATATATTACTTATTATTATCTATATAATAGAATATAATATATAGTATATATTATATCATTATTAAATTATTATTATTATATGGTTAAGGATAAATAAAAAATAAAATAAAAAGTTTATTTTCCTATCTCACAGGAAAATAACTTACCCACCTCCTACGTGGGTAAGACCTTCCTCCCATACCACAAGTAAATGCTATCCTTGAAAAAATAACTTACCCATCTAGAGAAGCATAAGAACATATGGGTAAGTTGGTCAATGAAAAAATTGACCAACTTTTCTGTGATATTTACCCACCAAAGAACGGATCCTAAAGATTAGTTTTTTTTTAAGGAATTAAATGATTCAATATAATCTAGAAGAAATCTGCCTTTCTTTGCAAAAACCTTGCCTCTTTACCTTAGAAGTCTTGTCCCCAAGGATCCAGCAACTTTTGTTCTGTCGTTTTGACATTCTAACTCATAGCACATCTTTTCTACTCACAACCGCCGGATCACATAAAATCATGTTATAGATGCACATTTTGCACCCCTTGTCACTGCCAAAAGGAGTTGCCTATGGATAATCTCTAAAACATGGAGAGGATGCAAAGTGATCTCATAAACATGGATAATCAGCCTCCCGCGAAGAAAAAGAAGCTTGGCTTTTTAATTAGCAAAGCACCTCATGCCTATGAGATCTCTGAAGTCATGTCCCAAATACTTCATCCAAGGCAAAGGCCCAAATAGAACACCTCTTTCCTCCCTCTTTAAACAACAAAACTCATGCAAAATTTTCTCCAGCGAACTGAAAAACTGCTCCATGAGAATGAATTATCACAGAAAAAGAAGCAAGCAGAAGTCCAGTATTTTAGTGCTTGGGAGATTCTTATTGTATACTTTCCACTGTGTGTACACACATATATATATATATAAATTCTGATCTATCATGATGTAAACTACCATATACAAATGCAACTTATAAATTACCCAGCTCAAAAGGAGATCAATCATTGGTTTAATGCCGGAGATGGACATGTGGATGGTAACATAAATAAAGTAATTCTATATGCTGGTGTGTGATGTCATTAAACTATGCTCCACAAACCAATGGTATTCCATGCATGTACAATCAGATATACAGAGCACCGTCAACAGAGGTTAATCATTTCCCTTAATATTGCAGCTAACAAAAAGCTATGAACTTTACCTGGTTAACAGGCCGACCAGTATGGTGTTCATGCTGAAGAAAGCGTGTAATTAGCAACACCTGCACGAAGTCCATAATGACATATTAGGGCAATTACCACCTTAATATAATATATTAAGTAGCTTTATGCTTCTTTTCTAATGAAGAGTTAAATTCTATAATGCATTAGCTCAAAAAAAAAACATTTTCATTTTGATCTTTGAGGAATTTAAAGCCTGTTCAGTTGCATGAAAATCCATGAAAAAGAAAAAGCAAATATTTTCCACAGGAATTTTTTTTCTGAGATCCAGTGATAAGTTTTCCAAACTTGTCAATTTTTCTGTTGAAACAAACAAAAAGAAAACTAGGATCTCCTAATAAGAACTAGTTATTCAAGCACTCTTCCTTGCAACCAAACAAAGCTTGAACAGGAAGTAAGGATAAAAATTGATTTTTGTCCAGTCCAAGACCACTATTCCAGGAATTCATGAACCATGATTTATGTTACAGTGATGTTTCAAAGAAAAATTAGATTCCCATAACAACAAAGTATTCATGTGTCTAGAAAGAGCTAAAAATATTTTAAAATAAGTTAATAGCAACATTTTAAAATGTAGAATATTACCATCAGTAACAAGACTTTTTTTAATCCAAATAAAGGGTGGCATAGAGGCTGCACGGGCATTATTTTTTGAGATCACATGCTCTGAATCTTTTTTAGTGATGTTACTCTTACTGCTTGCCATTCAACTAATGTGGCCGGATCTCCTTATGCCAAACTATTGACACAGTCAGATACAAAAAGAGATAAAAAGGGACTTGGACCAGACCTATTTTGGGTCCTAAACAAGGTCAAATATCCAGAAGATAATTGGCTGCAATTATTGTTCCTGAGAACAGTTTGATCAGGGCAAATCTATCAAGATTCTCCTGATCTTTAAAAGAAGAAGATTAGTATGTACAATATGGCAACCTGATATATTTTGCAGCTTTATATATTTGCCAGGTCATTTGACTATAATTATGAGAGGTTTGAGGGGCTTGATCCCCATATCTTTATCTTGCTTTCCAGACACCTGATTTAGCATCATGAATCCTCATTGCTCTCTCATCCATCTAGAATATATTATTGTGCTTCTTTGGTTGAACCCTTAGTGTAAAGGCATAACAAATTGATTGTTCTGATCTTAAGTTATCCTTTCTAGGCTACTAATAATACTGTGAATTGTGTTACTACCACTATCTTGGGTTTATGGAGTACCTTGACTTTACTATTTAGCCTTTTTCAAGGTGCTTTAACTTCTAACTGAATCGAAAATTATTGATAGAGTCCAATTTTCCTACTGCACTTCAAGTCATGACACATCCTAGTCTTATGATTTCCAACTTTCATCTAGTTCTCAAGGTCGGACCAAGGTCATTAAGTCTACTAGTGATCGAAGAGCAACAGAGGTGGACAACTCCACTCGTCAGCTTTTAGCTACTCATTCAAGTCACAGGTCCAAGCAATGACAATTTATTAGGTTGATTAAGCAAAAGGAAGTATGTAAAGAATATCTTATTTCAAATTGTCCTATAAGCAACTACTCTCCACCAAAAACTCCTTTAAGCAGAGATTAGAGTGCTTTTTGGGTAATAGCAGTTAAGCATTCCCTTTATGGAACCATGGACAGTCTCAGAAACCAGAATTTGTGACATGGTGTGAGTGATATGTAAACGAAAATTGAAGTGAAGGAAACTAAGAGGTCTAGGGCTTTTTTTTTTCTGGGTTGTGGGGAGGGAGGCTTGACCTTTCTGCTAAGTCAAAAGGATAACTGATTCCCTGCTTAAGAACAATAATACCAGAAAATATAAGAAATATTCAAGGAAAACTAACATCAAATTGAACTTTTTTCATGTTAATTGGAAAATTAATTTTCTTAATAGAATGGCAAACAAAATGCAGCATAACTTACCAAACAGTAAGAACTCAAACCACCTGAATAAGACTGGTCCAAACTACGATCTGACAAAAACTTCTTCAGTACCAAAGCAAGGGGTCCAGCAGCAGGAAACTGCTGAGTGAGCTCTCTAACCTGCAAATTAAAATTAATATTGAATTTATGCTAGACACAATATTATGCCATTATAAACTTTAATGGTCATCCTTCACACTTTATTTTTCTGAAGGGTCGTATTGACACATGGCATGACCAGGTACAGATTGACTCAACTTGCATCAGGTTGTCTAAGTCCTTTAAAGCTCATGTCATTTACTACGTATCAATTGTCCCCCATTTGCATCAAATTGTCAAATAGCAAAATAGATCGACAAGCTGTTGCACCACACTGGACTGAATGCCTTATTGGAGCAGGCTTGGGAGTAGACGATAATCAACACATTCAAAACTACATCAAATAACACAATTATCATTATTACGCATACAACATTATCTCAGTCTCCACCCATCCAGAGTCCCCATCAACTCTGCCCCTCCAGCCACACCACTCAGCCTTCCGCTCCCCTCTCTTTCTCTAAATGGGAAAGAAAATGATCCAATAGACACTTAACAATCACCTGGTTTCTGACCAGAGACCTGATTTATCATGAGTCCCTCATCACAGAAGTGTAGTCCACTATCAAATATGATGAATCCACTTCGGTCGTCATCTCTCTCTCTCTCTTTCTCTCTAAAAGAGCCCGAAACAGCCCAATTAATATCAATAACTATCTGGTAACTATCCGGTACCTAAATCAAATCCACTATCAAATATGATGTGGGCTTATAATTTAGATTTGAGTTTGGGTTCAAGTATGGTTACAGATGGAACAGGCCCAAAGGCGGACCCTTCCCACCCCTAGAAATGGTAATGGTGCCTAAGAATGAATGGGACTCAAGCTTAGGCTCCATATTCTTTAATAATCATTAGTTTTCAAACAAACTGAGCATGTATTGCCACCCACTTAATTTATAGAAATATGGGTTCAGTAATATAACCAACTTTTCCTCCATATAATTCAATAAATAAATATTCATAAAAAATACAATTACATAAAACAATTACAAGTCCATAAGTTCAGAATGAAGCAAAATTGGATTTATTACATCAAAACAGATTATCATTACTTAACAAGTATATGCCAATTGAGAAAATCAACCACTAGCCTCGATTATGTCCCTTTTAGTTTGTACCATAACGTCTTAACTTCTAATAAAAAATAAAGAAAACTTATCCAGAAAGTAAAAGAAAAACACTAAAAGCTAACTTCAAGCCAATTTGTCAAGCCATCTAAAGTGTAGCTCACCATATATGGTCACAAATATCTTCTGAAAATACAAACAAAACTCTAGTATGACAAATAGCATTCCCTTAATTAAGACCTCACATCTAAAAGAAGGAACAAAAGATCCAACATAAAAGAAGGAAACAAATTTATCTGCAATTAACAAATCAAAAAAGGTTGAAAAGCCATGTATTACCAGTTCAGAAGTTTCAAGTCCTGTGTGTGATGGTGACTTGAAGCTGATATCAAGACGAATTGATTTCACATCAACAGCATCATCCTTTTTCATTTTTGTACACATTGGCCAAGAGGTATTTTCTGAACCAGACAGATCTGGACCTGAGATGCTTTGCTTTCCAGGCATCTTGGTTGAATGTGCTTCTGGTGTATATGCAATGGAAGAATTCTCATTTGAAAGACTAATGTCATGACGAACATCTGCCACAAGCATGATGACAGGTATCTGGACACCCCAAGTTTTGATCAAGTACATAAGTTGACAGTGTGATGAGCGAGCCCAAGCGACAAGAAAAGAAAGAACTAGAATTATTTTCAGAACAAAACATGAGAAAAAAAAGAGGCATTACTGCAGTGTTTTCTATTGTTTTTAGGGAGTCATTTCTAACCCACTCTTGGTTCCCAAGGTACCTAGCTGCATGCTGGAACAAAAGCAGAATGGTAATCAGTACTTGGGAAAAGCTACAGAACAGATTCTAATAAATAGTATAACTTCAAGGAAGCAAAGAACAGAATCTCAAAATTCTAAACATCACTTCAACAACATAGCTGATGGCTATATCTTAAAATTTTCAACTAAGCTACAGCTAGGGAAAGACACAGGTGTCCTGACAATTGTTATCCATAATCTATCATTTTTCAAAAATGTGGTATCGAGGTTCTACAGAAATTAAACATTCTGTTCTGTGAGTCCCAGTAAATGACACAACATACAAAATGGAAAACTGTGCCCTGAGAACATGAAGAGAACAAATGATTTTTGGTTTCCAACCACCCAAAATTCCAACCAAATGTACTAAAATCTTCAAAGAAGCAACAAATGTTCCAATGAAAAAACATCTGGATATCAATAAATTGAAGAGAAAAATAGTACCTCTCAGAAGAGGTTTTTTTGGGCACAAACTTCTCAGAAGAGATTAAATAGATGAATTTTGAACTGCTTTATTCATCCAGAATCACCAAATAATACAACATCATTGACCAGTATATCTTCAAGAATATTTAGCATATGGTAAACTCATAAAGAGAAATAAAAAGCAAGGATCGCTGAACCGGTATCAGGACCCGTACCGGTATGGTATAGTACCATATCATACCATACTAGCATCCGTACTGAGTTCTATAAAACTGAGAAAAAATCTCCTCCCCCTCCTTTGCTACAAGGTCCAACCCGAATCGGACCCGAACTGGGCCGAAATGCAGTGCTATAGGCCTGTACCACACCATACCGAACCGTTTCGGTCCGATTTGAGACTTCGTGAATGGTCTGGAGCTCCGAACCGTGCCGGTTCCTAGCTGGTTTGGTTTGATATGTCCCAAACTGGGCAGTTTGGGACGATATAGAAAATCCTGATAGAAAGGCTTAGGTCTATGAGTAAAGATTCTAAAAAACTGAAGAAATGGATTGAATTGGACAGAAATCAACCATTATGAAAACTTTCAATGAAGAGCATTCTATTTCTGTATGCCTCTTTAAATTAAAACAAAAAAGCATGCACAAAAGGGACATTAAAAAGGTTATGATGGAAGATTTACAAGGTATAACCACAAAATCAGGATCATGAAAGGATAGTCTTAATTCGTGGTTTAATGTGACTTCAGGTTTCCTGATAGAGGAATGGTTATGATAACCAGATAATTATCAACTAGCATGACCACAAATATTAACTATGACATATATGCAACATAACTTGTCTGCACAGAAGCAAATCAAGCAAGATACCTGAAGGCATGTTTCCTTGATACCATTACGACCTTCCAAAATTCCAGCTTCTTTGATAGGTTCCTGACAAACAACTGCACTTGTTAACCTTGAAGTTACAACAGAATCAACTGTACACAACAATGATGAGGATTTTTCTTCGACTTATTGTATGTTTCTCACCAAATTCCGTACTGGAGGGAGAGAAACCACAAGATCCACATCACTAGTTGGAAGAGCTAAACCCGTTGCATTGGAACCAAATATATTTGTCCGAGAGCGAGGCCAGAGGACCTGAAGAGATCGTGTGACCCTCTTGACAGCCCAGTTAATGTAGGGCTTCCTGATCAGATTCTCAGCAGCAACCTTCGATTAACCATTAATGATGAACCAGCAATTACCTTGGAGTGAAGATGATAAATACAACAAAAATTTAAAGATGATAACATATAGAGTTAAAATCTTGGTAGGCCTATGAAGCTTATTTCTGCTAAGGATGTCTTTATATTTTACTATTCATGAACTAATTGTACAAGGAAGGTTCACTGATCAACACATTCAGATCATGTGCATCTTGAGTAATGATATTAAATGCCTATGCAAGAGCAACAGTACACAGTGGTGTGATGTCCAAAGTGGGTAAGGCAAAATTTGGAATTTTAGATAAATAAAATTTTCAAGAATTTGTCAAAACTGCCATGCCTGCTTGCAGAAAAGATCAATTTCCTCGTGAAGAAGACTGTGCATCAGGGACAGAGATGTCTTATTCGATGGGCAATTCAATAAATCAGGAGGTTGCAGTGGTAATGCAACATCTGGCTGCAACACCAAATTTTCAATAAAAGACAATAACATAAAAACAACAAGATATGTGAGGAAAACATGGATGACAAAGCCCATACATGTGCCTGATCGCGAGCTAGCTGGGAAATTGTGATAAGGTGATCTTGCAACAAAGGCCCATGAACAGATTGCACCATTGGAGAGGTAGCCAGCCCTTCGTTTCGCCATGAAGGCCAAACAACTTCAGCACCATCCCAACAAAGTCGAGTTTCCTCAAAAGCACTTTCATCAGAATACCAACCTCTCATACCCCAATGCCTTGGACTTGAGCTGCCGGATCTTACAACTGGAAAGCCTCGCTTTCGAGATTCTCCAACTGGAGAAGGTGGTGGAGGTCGAGGTACTCGAGGAACACAAAGTACAACTGGTGATGTAGGCCGCTTGATAGAAGGGGTATCCCTCCTAGCAGAAGGTACACATGGGCTTTTATGATCAAGACCAACCTTAAATTCGGATCTCGAACCCCTCCTTGAGAAACTTGGAACAATGATTGGCCGCAGCATTGAATACGGCAGTGTATCCACTTTCACTCCCTCAAAACCATTAGATGAATTATTCACCGATATTGAGGGTCTCTCTTCAGGACCATCTGATACTGCAGATGAGGAGTTCAGTAACTTTGCAGTGCTGTCATTTCCTGGCATAGCATAACCAACAGACTGGTGTCCAAGTCCCGATGGATCAAGTGGTGAACAAAATGGGGCAGCAGGTGGCGAGGCCAGACCACTTGAATTGTAAGAAGCAGATAATCCAGGCATGCCAACCATATCATCAACAGTTCTATTCATGTCTGCTTCATGCCAAGCCCAAGCACTGTCTTCAGAACTGTGAGAAGGTGGGCGAGAAAAACCCGTTCCAACATGTTCAGCAGGATTCCAGTACATTATTCCACCACCAAAAAATTGATTATAATCCTTTCCAGAACATGCAAGACTTTCATATTCTTCTTCAGAAAACCAGTAGCTTTCAGTATCATCTGCCACATCAGAAGTGTTTTTCAAATCATACATATCTAAAATATCCCCAGGATGCTTTCTCTCATTCTCACTGGAAGTCCCATTAATCTGCAGTCCATGAGTAGCAAATCCTGGGCAGAATGAAGAATTCAGCCTTGGATCATATCCAGAATCATAGCTTACAGTCACAGTCTGACTCAATCTACTACAACTTTTGACCATAGGAGGCCAGTCAAAACTCATGGGCAAAGTTAGAGAAGGTAAAATTCGACTGCATCCACCTTCAATTGATGGCTTTCTTCCCTGATGCCTCGAAGGCAGAAAGGACTGATGAAACTGACTGGGCCATTTGTGACCAACATCCAGATGTAATCTGTCTGTTGCAGCTGGGAGATGCTGTGAATGAACAGATGTAAAATCAGGAGGCGATAGAGTAGGCCACTCATATGAAGTGCCTCCCATGGAACTTGTGTGGTTTTGTAGATAAGATTCACTACCATTATTCTCAATTATAGAAATATTCTCACTCACAATACCTTGAATCAAGTTTGGAGGAGAAACATACTGTGAATTGGTGTTATTTATATCCCGGGTACTATGATACTTATGTTTTTTAAGCTCAAATGTAGACACAACAGGGCTCATTACTTCACATGCAGTACTGCTCCTAGAAGAACTTACACAAGAATTAATACGATTTACAAGTTTGTCGCAACAAACATTACTGTTTCTCACAGAATCTCCTGAAGATATCCGGGGTATCGTTTCAACTATTTTAATAGAATTATGGTCTTCTGAATTGTTTGAACTCATACTACATTCCACACCAGTAACACAGCAATCTGCAATAGAATGAGGGTCAGGATCTAGCTGGGTGCTCATCATTTCATTGTGATCCATTAAAGCAGGCTTAACAGAAGCATCACATGAGTTAGTAATGGGAAAAAGGTTATGCCTGGTGGCAGAATCATTGGAGTCAGCTAAAGATTCTGTCAGTCCACTTTCTGCAGCAACAGATGTTATGGTGGTTTTCTTGTTATCAAGTTCAGAAAATCCAACTTTCACTAAGCCAGGAGTTTTACTTTTAGCTCCTTTTCTTCCACCTTTTTTCTTACGTCTATGGACCTTGCTATCAGCCAAACCTGCAGCATGCTCCTTTTCTTCCCCCTTTTTTCTTACTTCTATTCCCCTTTTTGTTAACAGAGTTTCCTTCCCAGGATCTTTCTTTGGAACAAAAAGACTAGCTGTCCTTGCCTTCTTATTATCCACTACTGAGAGAGTGCTTTCCGGGGGACAAAGCCTAGAGCTGCTATCATCTGCACAGTCTGTTCCACATCCTTGATACTGAAAATGAAGTCAGTAAATTAATTATCACTATGTTCTGTCAAAATGGAAAGAAAAAAAAAAAAGAAAAAGTTAAAAGGAGGTGAATACCACAGAAGTTTTGTGTAATGTCGAATCAACTTTGGATGGCTTGGAAGTAGGACTTGGCTTTCTTGAACTGCGACTTTTCTTCTTCCCTCTCCGACAACTAACATTGTGCTTCTCTTCATTTTTGTGCGGCAGGGCCTTTAACTTTACATCTCCCATAAGTTCAAGATTTATACAATTAATGGAAACAACCATAAAGAGTCTTCGCAGGTTTCTTAGTAAACAATCAGAAATGGTGTCAACAGATTCTAATGTGCTGAAAAATAATGCCTTGTCTTCAGATCCACTAAGCCAACATGTTAAAAAAGTAGATATCTCCTGAACCACGAGCAATCTGTTCAAATAATTTGTCAGGATTTGTGGTCTTCTAGAAGATGGCACAGTGATGATATCCACGGAGAAATCTATATTCCTTCTGAACAATGACTGCTTCACCCGTTGCCAAGATGCCATAGGACCATATCTTAGTTTCAGTTCATCTTCAAGTTTACAAAAACAAAATTCATTCCTCAAACCATAGTTCGACCCCTTAACAATCTCATTTGCCTGAAGAGTTACAATGTTCAAATGTTAGCAATTATTGATGCATACAAAGAAAGATGTTTACCAGTAAAGCATCAATGACAAAAGCTGATTAATAAAATATGAGAAATCAAGACAATCTCTGTAGTTCCACATAAAAATTGGCACTTTTCTTCGTTGCGTCAGTCAGGAGTTGAAGCACCAATGTCAACATCTTATAGGTAGGGTATGATCAGCACCAAACGTTATTGTGTCAACACATGGTATGCCTATTGGATCCAGCACAACAAAAACAAGATTATGTAACATGGTACAGTGTCAAGGGGCATATTGATATCAGTACAGTGAGGTATGGTTAGTAACCACTGATACTTAAATCCTTAGACTGTCATTGGCATGAGGCAAAAGAGTGGATTTAGGCACAAAACAAGGAGAAAATGCTGGTCTCCATTTATTCTTTATCAAGTTAATAATAAGCATCATGATTTTCTATTCTCTCTCTTTTTCTTTTCTTTTTTATTTGACAACTATATGAATTTTCGTCTGATTTCCTCGAAAAAAGTATTGTAAGTCTCATCAGAATTAACTTTGAATGATAGATACTTGCAAGCTGACAATTTTTTACATGATAAATTTCTTCACTCATAGACCAATCATATGCCTTCATGTCATATTTTATCAATGAATTTATATGTGGACAAAGAGGAAGCTTTAAACAAGTATAAGGTATGTATGCTATATCAGAGACAGGCTATCAGACCTCATCTACAGAAGTTTAATGAAGCATCAACATCCAATATATTTACCACTTATCTTTCATGAAAGTTTACAAGAGAATGAAACCTATGATCCAATACCAGTGCATCCTTTTCTCAGCAAGAAATTCCCAAATATGCATGCAGCTAACCAAAGAAGAATGCAATAATATCATGGTGTTCTATTTTAGGCCCATGATCTCAACTTTGCCAATTGGATCAAGTAATGAGTATAACAAATCATGCTTGGAGACAAAGACCCTTGTATCTACAAGATACTAGATTTCAATTTACTAGTGTGAAATCACAAAGGATAATACTGCTTGTTATAATAAACTCGTTAGTGATAAACAAATCCTCATTTATTAGTCAAAGGACTCAACCAAATTCCCAATTCTATCCAGAAGTCTCTTCAATATGCTAAGCCATTCTCTCCCTCCCTCCCTCCCTCCCTCCCTCCCTCTTTATTAGTGATAAACAAATCCTCATTTATTAGTCAAAGGACTCAACCAAATTCCCAATTCTATCCAGAAGTCTCTTCAATATGCTAAGCCATTCCCTCCCTCCCTCCCTCTTTATTAGTGCTAAGCCATTCTCTCCCTCCCTCCCTCCCTCCCTCCCTCTTTATCAGTGATAAACAAATCCTCATTTATGAGTCAACGGACTCAACCAAATTCCCAATTCTATCCAGAAGTCTCTTCAATATGCTAAGCCATTCTCTCCCCTCCCTCCCTCTTTATTAGTGATAAACAAATCCTCATTTATTAGTCAAAGGACTCAACCTAATTCCCAATTCTATCCAGAAGTCTCTTCAATATGCTAAGCCATTCCCTCCCTCCCTCCCTCGCTCGCTCGTGCAGGAAGGGGGAAGGGAAGGGGGCAGTTGGTGCCCAAATATTACTTCATATACCTTCGAATATAACAAACTCATTTAGTGGATTAGTGCAGTGTGTACGCGGTTTATATATAGTGCAGACAACATGGACCAAAACAAGTTGGCCATATGTCGTACATGTAAGCTAGTTCTTATTTTGTAATCCATATATATCAATGGAATTATTTTTTCTCTTATCTTTTAGTTGGCATGCTTTAACTTGGTAGTCCATGAAGATTCCTCGAGAACATGAGAACTTTTAGGGCAAACATTTTTTAAATAGAGTTGAAGGGGAAAACATGGGATCTAAACTAAAAATAAAAACAGGTAATCTAGACAAATCAAAGGAATGTTCTCACAAAAATGAATTATACAAGAAGCTATTAAAGACCTAGCCTAAAACATTTTTTCTAAAGTTCATCACCACCTGTTTCATGTTCTTAAACCATTTCAATAAAAATATTTAATCTTCCTCTGCACAAAAGTAAATTATGAGTGAATCCTTAATTTCTATGCCAGGACACCAAGTTGAACCTTCAACAGATTTTGTACCATGCTACTCTAAAAGGCCATTTTCCTTAGCCACAGGCCACCTGAGTACCTGGCTGGTTGGATTGGCAGTAAGCGCACAAAATGGTGCAATGAAATAAGCAAGCTTGCAGTGCAGCACAAGCCACTGTCTAAACCAACACCAAGGACAACCATATTGGATATCCAATTATTGATAAAACATACATCAAATAGTGATGTTAACCAAACAGCAGGAAGGCCTTCACAAGTTCAGCTCAACAACACAGATCAAGTTATGTTAAATTTGACCAAGTTGGGTATTTCACAGGTAGAACCTGGTTCTAGGTTCCTGTAACCATTCTGATTATGTGTCACTGAGAATTGATAAGCAACAAAATCATATGGCAAGACTTAAAGGACAAAGGTGCTTGTGATATTCAGGATAAGAATGTAGCACCCCTTCACATCCTCTGATATGCTTTAAGATGAAAACGCTGCCAATTGACATGAAGAACCACTATTTTCATACACTGAATCTGAATCAAAAGCTGACTAAACTAAACATTCTCTTTTACCTAAAATAAAAGATATCAATCCTCACACGGTTCAGAGTTTATCATTATTTAATACAATGTGAAAGTTCTCTCTTTTCTTTTTCTTAACAAAAGTTTTCCAGTAATGATCTTATCTCTTGCAGTAAAAACAGAAACTTTGTAACATGAATTCGGGAATAAAAACCAAAGCTACATTGGAAATCCAATAAGGTAAAACAATTACCAGAAATTTAGCTCCTTTCCCTAAAAATGCCTGAAAAATCTTCTTCCTCTGTCCAGGATCCAACCCCATCCACCAGTCCAAGCACCCCTTCTTCCTCCAAAAGGCATTGGCAGCTACACCAGCGACCGCAGCCCTCTCCTTCGCTGCCTTCCCCCCCTTCGGATACTTCCCACCCTGGGAGCTAAGCCACGCCAGCCTCAACGCCACCTCCAGCCGATTCGCCACGAATTCCTCCAAGCTGTAGTACCCCTTATCCTTCAACCACGGCAGCTCCGCCCAGGGCGCCCCCAACCCACTCTCCTCCCCTCTCAGGAACCTCCCGCCGGAGATCCCATCCATGAGCTCCACGAACCGGTCCGCGTCGGCGACCAAGTCCTCGGAGAGCGTGAGGGAATCCAGGGGACAGTCGGCGGTCTGCTCGCCCTCCCGGGACCCGAAAAGGCGGAGGGAGCGAACGAGGGTAAACTCGTCAGCGGAGGAGGCGGCGGCGCGCGCGAGGAGGCCGTGGGAGCGGCGGAAGCAAAGGGAGGGGAGAGAGGGGAACGAAGAGGAGGGGAGGTCCGGGAGGAGGAAGAAGAAGCCGTGGCCGTGACGGCGGAGGCGAGAGACCATCTGCAGGAGGATGCGGAGGAAGTCGGGGTCGAGGACAGTAAGGACGGACTGGCGGTGGGAGGCGGAGAGGGAGGAGAACCACCGGAGGATAGCGGCTCGAGGGCTGGGGTTGGGGTTTGGTTTTGGGGAGTGGTAGAGGGCGATATGGGCGGTTAGGGAGTCGAGGAGTTGGTGGGCATCCATGGCCGGCGGCGGAATCGGTCGGGAGGTCGGTCGGACGGAAAGTGTTTGCTCGTCAGTTCCTGTGCCTGAGAGACGGCAATGGAGGCGGGTGGAACCCTGGGAGGGAGGCGGGGTAAGAGTGAGACACGTGGTATGTTAGTGCGTGTTATGGAACCGGTTCCAACCTTGGTTAGCAATTCAAGTCTATCACAAAGCTATTAAATCCGGCCCGGATTTTGACCCGAACAAATATATTGGATCAGCGGTTCAACCACCGGATCAGTGGTCGAACGAACGAATCAATACACAAAGAAAGGAATGCTGCAAATTTGTTGAAAATTGGGATGATCTGCAGCCTCTTCATCGTCGAGAGTCGTGAAATATCCTTTTTTTTTTTTTTTTTTTTTTTTTAAATTTGGTTAGAAGAGCAAATCAGGAGAGAGAAAAAAAAGGGAAAGAAAGTATTTATTTTTTATTGTATGGAAATTTTTTTATAAATATAAAAAAAAAATCAAAAAAAATAGAAGAAAAACTAATCCTTTCAACTACTTTTTCTCTTTCAAATCAAAAAAATAAAAAAAAAATTAAGATTTAGTCATTTTTTTATAATTTTTATTTTATCTTTTCTTTTTTCACTATTTTCAACATATTTACGAATATAATAATAAAAAAATTATAATATTTCTTTCCCTTTTCTTACCTTTTTATTTTCAACCATGATGAATAAAAAAAAAAAAAAATTTCAAACTTCCGATTAAAAAAAAAAAAAAAGGAAGACGCTTTCTTGCCCTTCTCCTATTTTCTTTTCTCGCTAATATTTTTCTTTATTTTTTTTCTTTCCAGAACTCCCAACCTCTCTTTTCCTTTTCTCTCGCTAATATTTTCCTCTATTTTCTTTTCTTTCCAAAACTCCCAACCAAGGCCTAACCACTCCGCTTTCAAGCTATATCAAATCTCATGGGACATCGACAACAAGACACGATACACGGTCCCAACTCCCATAATCCCATGGTCCCTCTCTCAACTTCCACAAATCAATGGACGGAGAAGACTGTTGAGCCCAGGTCTTGTTCACCAGAAGGTGAGGTCGAGGGGTAGAGGAGGTCTGGAGAGAGCGATGGTGAAAGTTGAGGTCACAGTCCTTGAAGGCTGGACTTGAGGAAGAAGAAGAATGGAGCTTCACAGTCCTTGCCGCCGCCGCCGAGATCTCGGTCCTCAGCTGCCATCACCACCGCCGAGATCTCGAGTCATTGTCGCCGCCTCCAAGATCTCAATCTTCAGCTGCCATCACCACCGCCGAGATCTCGGTCCTCAGCTGTTGTCGCCGCCGCCGAGATCTGTCCTCAGCTGCCGCCTCCACCATCGTCAAGCTCTCTTTCCTCAGCTTCCATCGTCACCATCGGTAATTGCTCAATCCTTCGTTGCCGCCACCGCCTTGGGCATCGAGAAGAAGAGGGGAAGGGCCGAAGGGGTCCAAGGGATGGGTAAATACTGAATCGAGATTGGGTTTCTCTTTTTTTTTAAATCTGGGTTTTACCCGGTTACGGGTTATGGTCGAACCGGCCAGGTCGAATGGGTCGCTTGGGTTTTAAGCACAGCCGGGTTAATTCCTGCCTGGTTTCATGGCCGGTCACCGGATTTTTGGTCAGACTGACCGGGACTAGCCGAGTTTAATAACACTGATCCATTATACTAGCTTATAACCCAAGTCAAGCGCGGGGTGCCTTTTTTTTTTTTTTTTTTTTTTTTTTTTTTTTTTTTTTTTTTTTCACCGTTCTAAAAAAAAAAAAAATTTATAAAATAAATAATATATAAAATAAAGATTTAATTATTTTTTAAAAATAATTTTGAAATATTGATATTATGATATGATGCCAATATACAAAACCCCAGCATATTCATAAAAATATGATCATAAAAGCATATTCATAGCTATCAATATGATGATACAATATGTTATTACAAATTAATAAGATTATAATTCAATTTATATATAAATAAAAATAAAAAAATATTATATATAAAAATATTTAAATGTAATTTAGTGAATTATTAGTTATTATGCTTTTACTTTTAAGTAAAATAGGATCATAAAGTATAGTAAAAATTAAAAAAATATTAGTGTAATCCGATAAATTATATAGGAAATAGATGGGATTCAATATTAATGGAAAACATTGTCAACTAATATTAATATATATTAAACAAATATGATTATTAATAAGGTCACTAATTTTAAATTAATTCAATGATATTAATGAAAAGATGTTTATTTACTATATTTTAATAAATTAATAAGTTTTTTAATATATTAATAAATTTTTAATTTAATTTGATATTAAATAAATATTTATTAATAATATTATTAATGCTAGCGCCATGGAAAGATTGAATAATTATATAGATGGCGAATGAAAGCCCTAACATCTAGCATATATTAGCACCGAAACTAAATCAGATATGAATAACATTTATATCCATATTTATTTTGTTTGACAAATACAAATATAGATATGGATATTAATCGAATACACAAATTTATATAGATATGGATAAAAATTAAATACTAAAAATATAGATACAAATATGAATATATGTCAAATAATTAAGTTTTATGACTATGAAATCAAAGGTATTATTAAGTAGAAAATAAATCAAGTTAATAAAATATTAACATACTTATAAATTTTTAATGAGTGCTATATAAAATTAAATAGGATTACAAATAAAACTAAATATCCGAATAAAGATAGGATAGCTACTTATTTATATCTGTTGCCGATCTCACCGCCGCGGCCTGTAGCTTCAAAGCTGGAACCGGTCTCAGACCGTCTCACCTCGAGGTCTCCGAGCCTCCGGTCCTGCAAAATAAGGTCAGAAACCCTGGCCGGGGGTCCCGGCGAGGGAGCTCCGACGGTCAAGTTAGAGAATGGCGAGATGGAACAGAATCCCTAAGGTGGGTCCCCGAAGGAGCCCCAGACTTAGAGAAGATCTTAACAAAAGAGGTCTTAGGAAGAGTGGAAATCGGGCCCAGCTCCTTCACCGAGCTCATGCCGAAGGACTCCTCTCGGGTCCCTGGATCCTTCTCTCGATGCCTTCTTTTTTCCAGCCCTTTTTCTACTTACCTGATTATCCGCTCTTCCCATCCTTTTATCCCATCACATTGCCTCCGGCTTCCCCTCCCCGGGAGGCTCCCTCTCAGCCTTCACTTTTTCCTTTCCCCTCCGGGTTCGGGAGCTCGGTGGCCTCCTTGTCTTGCTTGCCGAGCCCAGCGAGAAAAAGGGGAGAGAGAAGATACGGGCGAGGCCTTGGGCCGAGCACGGGTGCTCTCCTTCCCAAGCATTGACGATGTCCGTTGCTGGCTCCTGCCTGCCAGGACTCCGCTTCTCGGTTGCGGAACCCATTGGGCCGATGTAAACGAGGTTTCGCGCGTCACTGCGAACCGTACCGGCACTCCTCGCGAGGCACGGCGCGCGCTACCCGAGTGGCGATTTTAAAACTCGCGCCCCCACTTCCCGGAGGCCTCACTACGCAGGGTCGGCTTCGGCCGAGATGGACCCCTCCTGGGCGAACACCTGGCGGAGCGGCAGAGGAGTGCTTGACTTTGGCTGAGGTGGACCCGTATCCGGGCGCCATCTAGCGAAGGAGCAGAAGGGCCCGGCTCGACCTCAGCCGAGGTGGAACCGTCTCCGGGCGCCACCCGGCGAGGGAGCAAGGGGCCGCCAGCTTCGGCCGAGGTGGACCCCTCCTGGGCGGACACCTGGCGGAGCAGCAGAGGAATGCTCGACTTCGACCGAGGTGGACCCGTATCCGGGTGCCATCTGGCGAAGGAGCAGGAGGGCCCGGCTCGACCTCGGCCGAGGTGGACCCGTCTTCGGGCGCCACCCGACGAGGGAGCGAGGGGCTGCCAGCTTCGGCCGAGGTGGACCCATCCTGGACTGACACCTGGCAGAGCGGCAGAGGAGTGCTCGACTTCGGCCGAGGTGGACCCGTATCCGGGCGCCATCTGGCGAAGGAGCAAGAGGGCCTGACTCGACCTCGGCCGAGGTGGAACCGTCTCCGAGCGCCACCCGGCGAGGGAGCAAGGGGCCACCAGCTTCGGCCAAGGTGGACCCCTCATGGGCGGACACCTAGCGGAGCGGCAGAGGAGTGCTCGACTTCGGTCGAGGTGGACCCGTATCCGGGCGCCATCTGGCGAAGGAGCAGGAGGGCCCGACTCGACCTCGGCCGAGGTGGAACTGTCTCCGGGCGCCACCCGGCGAGGGAGCAAGGGGCCGCCAGCTTCGACCAAGGTGGACCCCTCCTGGGCGGACACCTGGCGGAGCAGTAGAGGAGTGCTCGACTTCGACCGAGGTGGACCCGTCTCCGGGTGCCAACTGGCGAAGGAGCAGGAAGGCCCGGCTCGACCTCGACCGAGGTGGAACCGTCTCTGGGCACCACCCAGCGAGGGAGCAAGGGGCCGCCAGCTTCGACCGAGGTGGACCCCTCCTGGGCGAACACCTGACGCAGCAGCAGAGGAGTGCTCGACTTCGACCGAGGTGGACCCGTCTCCGGGTGCCAACTGGCGAAGGAGCAGGAAGGCCCGGCTCGAGAAGACGTGCCAACTGGCGAAGGAGCAGGAAGGCCCGGCTCGACCTCGACCGAGGTGGAACCGTCTCTGAGCACCACCCGGCGAGGGAGCAAGGGACCGCCAGCTTCGACCGAGGTGGACCCCTCCTGGACGGACACCTGGCGGAGCGATAGAGTGCTCGACTTCGGCCGAGGTGGACCCGTCTCCGGGTGCCAACTGGCGAAGGAGTAGGAAGGCCCGGCTCGACCTCGATCGAGGTAGACCCGTCTCCGATCTCGCTCGTCGAAAAAATCCACGTGGATCGGACCTCGTCCGGCAAAACCTGAAACACGCCACGTCAGCGTAACGACCATATCATATATATATTTTATTTTATAAATATAAATATTAGCCAAACATTCAAACTTCTATTCATATCCGAATATTTGAATAAGTAATCAAATCTGTTTAAATATTATCCATGCTACTTTCATCCTTAGCACATATGCCACACCTATTTTATATTTAATTTTTTTTATATTTTTTTAATTTCTCTTCTTATAAAATAATTATAGATAAATATATTTTTTTCACTAACCTAACAAAGATACGTTAGCCTTAATTAAATATTAAATTTTTATCTATATTTATTTTAAAGCGTTACAAATATAAATTTATATTTTTTTAAATATCCTGCCTGTCACAGCTCTCCGGCCGCATCTCGTCTGCCAGCAAGTTCCACTCTGGTGCTCCCCGACCTCCGTTTTTGTTTGCCAACAGACGCTCAGGTCGGACCCATCACCATCTCAGATCCCCTCCAATATCCCAAAGACTCTTTTAAGTCTTGACACATCCTTCTAAATTTACCCAAAGGCTCAATATTTACATATATTATGATTTCATATCTCATTATTGATTGGATATAAGATCGGCCAATGAAAACTTTATTTATTTCTTTGAGTCCTAATAGTAGAGTTCTTTTCTTTGTTATAATGTAGATTGATATCAGCTATTACTTCGCATTAATAAATATCCCAATTTACAGAACATGTATATTTTACATTTGAACATCAGCATTACCAAGCATTCTCACACACAGAACAGAGATTATTTAGGAGAAAAATAGACAATAAAGTAAATGATAAATAAATGGTTTAAAGACATTGTCTACTGTGGATCCAGTTAACATGAGAATGAGGACTTGATGGTGACTTCGCCAGTTGAAGGTTCAAAAAATGCCTCAATCTCGGCAAAGCACTCAACCACATTGACTTCCACGGGCTTGCTCAAAAGCTTTACTCCTTGCTTCCAGTATCTGCTATCTGAAATCAACAGTCCAATAAGAATGAATATAAATAAAAAAAAGAGGATATGGCTTCGAATATCCTGGATTTTACATAAGTCATAAGTTGTTTTTCATCAGACGTTTAATGATGATAAAATAGGACATCAGGAATATTGGAATTGAACAAGTGATTCATAATGATACAAACCTGGCCCAGTTGCTAAAACAATGGAATTTTTTTCATCCATCACCCAATCAATCCAGAGTGCAAAACCATGGCATAATCCAGGCTCTGAAAACTTAATCTGCATAAAGTATGAAGAGGTTGGAATACTATTTGCTGAAGAAGTAGAAAACATGGTCAAAATGCCCTTTATTAAAATGCATGCAAAATTGGTTGTGTATCTTTAGGAAGCAAGGTTCCTGGCATCATGCCATTGCTCATTTTATCCTAATTTTTCTTCATTGTTTAACCAGTTAGCATTATTATTTTGTACAAAGGGACATTCTTGCCATTTTGTATCTTGCACATAAGTGAGCCACACCTCTCCAGCTTTCACAACCTCAGTACCCCATTGTTCTTTTCAATTTTTTATCTATTTGAAATTTTAACCTAATCCTTAGCAGCATCAGGACCTTAATTTCCAAGACCTGTCAATGACTTCCAGGCCAGTAATTGACCAACTCTCTTTCATTATCATCACATCTTTGTTCTACACCCATCAGACCTTTATTGACCCATAATTACATAAGTTTCTAATTCCACAATAAGCCCTCTCGTCTGAAACTTGTAGATTATATTGTATGTTGGTGGCTTCCGTATACTTTAATAAAAAATCTTTTCTATTATCTTTTGGTTGTCATCTTTGGCAAGTAAGAATTCTGACTTTTATTATTTCGGAAAGCCGGCCACTGAGCTTGTGAATATGAAAACATGACTAAGTTCCCACTTTCTGCAAATTGGTCGAGTAGCATGTTGACATTAAATTTGACTAGTGCAAACAATGTGAGATGCATGCATGGAACTGATGGAAGCGATGGAACCGAAAGATCTGAAAATATGCAAGCAGTGAAAATTATGGCTTTATTTGGTAATGAACATAATCCAAGCAGGGCTAATTGAAAATATCAATAACGAAGCTCAAATTTAAGCTATGACTGCTGAGAATCAAAAGGAAATCCACAGGAACATTGATGGAGGTGGCAAAAGCTGTCTGATCTATGCCAGACTTAAATGCATTGCCGGCCAAATTTGCAAAAGCCTGTTACAACATTTGGGAGAAAGACTGCTTCTGCCTGTTTCATTATCAGAAGTTTGCCTTGAATGAAGTACTGGATTAAATATTAGTTGCAGCCACCAAATCACAGCGAGTAAACTCTTTTATTAATCGTAATTCTGAATCCAGGAGTTGACAAAGAAATTTGCCATAGATTTGCTCAGAAATTAATGAGAAATCCTCACCATTTTCATATATAAAAGTAAAATTCCATCTGATAAGCGTAAATCAGAACAATCGGCAAATAAATCTTTTAGCCAGTTGAGGACAATTGGATAACATGCAATATAAAGTAAAAATGGCCAAGCAATACATGCATTGAGGATCAAGTATATAGCATACTATAAGGAAAATGTATGTAAGGGCTACACAAAAACACCACTAAACAAGAAATACCTTTGTTTTTCCAAAACATGCATGAATTGGCTCTAAGAAATTAAACTCCATGATTGACATTGCCTCACTAAGTTTCTGTCAGAAATTAAGTGAACAATCACATCAGTTTACAAGAATAAAACCCATAATTTTTATAGGGCAAACAAAAAAAGTTTCATGGTATATGTTTAGAGTATTTTCACAGGTGAAACTTATATTCTAAAATTTGATATACTTACCTTAACCTCACCACATTGCCATATATGGTAGGGCAGACAAGGGCCTTCCTGCATTGGGGGTAAGTCACCACAGGCACCTAAAGTCTCGTTCACAACTGAATGGTCAAAGCCTTCAACATCTTGGAGGCAGCATCGACTTCTCCATAAGTTCTGTATAAGAAAACGAATTTTGTAACACTATGATGATGAAAGGATGAAAGTATCCCCTTCAAGCAATCAAGGTATAAAACAGGGAAAAGGAAGGTACAACTAGAAAAGATACTCACCGGAAGTGACATGGCACACACCTTCAAGATTCCTTTACAAGGAATGATAAATACATCTTCAGCTAGAATCGAGTCAAGCAGAGTCCTCTCCTTCCTTCAATCAATTTAAAATGAACCAGAACGCTTAGGTCAATGATATAATGTCATACATAAGATAATAGAAAAGGAAGTCAAAGGTAGCCTGCCTTGTATGGTTGGCTATATCATGTAAAAATTATAATCCCTTGAATGCTGTGACAGACTTTCATTGCATTAAGGTTTACATGATCAATCTATGCTATATCATGCAAGACTTTCTGTGTCAAGGCCTCACAGGCATGATACAAAACACCTGTTTATCTTTCACCATCATTCTAGTCATGTTTCTTAGCATGGCTTTACCATGCCCTTGAAACCAAACCAACAACTCATGGGAACATGATGTGTGCAGGTGGAGCACCGTGAGAAATTCATATCTTGAAGAGCTTACTATATTTTTTGATGCAAGATTTTAGCGATGCCATTCCACCCATTATCTTCCATTATAATGGAAAAGGATAACAATCATTTCCTCCCTGTGCAGGATTTTCTAGGACAAAAATAATGGCTGCTATTGCAGCTGTTATAATGCATTAAAAAAAAAAGAACTAGTGGAAAAGGATTGGTAAAAGAAATTGCCATTTGAAAATGTCACTGTCTAGACACAAAAACAATATTTTTTGAACTGACATAAGGATTTCAAATTAATGAGCAGTCAAATATCAAATATCACCACAATACTGATGTAGCCTCATTCAAATTTGAGGCTACACCTGTCAATCTGTAGCATTTTTTTGGGACCAGGTCTGATTTGATCTGAACTCTGCATCAATCATTGAACTTGTTTTAATCAATGACACAACAATAAGCTTCAAATATTTTCACCAATGTGCTGTTTAAAGAAAGAAGCAGTGATTCATATCTAAAGCGATGGTGACCTGCTGATTAACAGCACAGATCTGTACTACAGAAAAAGAGGAAGATAGCATGGGACAGGATACAGAAGAAGAAAGAATAAGAGGACAATACAAAAGGAACAAGAAAGGGGAAAGGAGTGGCTTGTAGTCTTTTCTTCAATAAACTTTTCCAAGGTTTTAAGTTCCACTGGGAAGGGGGGCATCCCGGTCATCCCATCCCATTTCCGTGATAAAATGGGACTGAGATGGGGTCATGAAACTCATCCACATGGAGAGAGAAGAAGAAAGAGGAAAGAAAGGAAGGAAAGTTGAAGAAAAGGAGAAAGTGACAGGAAAGATGAAGAAGAAAAATGAAAGAAATGAAGGGAGAAGAAAAAGAAAGGAAGAAAGGAAAGAGAAAGAACAAAAAGGAAAAAAAGAAAGGAAGGGACAAGAAAAGAACAAAAAAAGGGAAAGAAACAAAGGTAGAAGAAAAAGAACAACAAAAAGAAAAGAAAGAAAGAAAGAAAGAAAAGAAGATGGGGAAAGAGATGGAGAATATCTACTGGAATACATGACCAAACTACTGCCAGAATGGGACAGGGCAACTCGTACCATGGAGAAACTGGAACACCTCTATCCCATGGGATTTAAAACCTTGCTTTTGCTTTTTTTCATAGAAAAACTTCAGTGGCCCTCTTCTCAGCCATACACCCTTTTACATAGCCTCAAAAGACCACCTTTCCTAACTGACACAGGAACTGAAATGCATCACATTCATTAGCCTTAATTTTGTTGATTTAAAGTTCTTTAATTGCGGGATTCAGACTTAAACCACTAGTGTTTTTTAATCCAATAATAGCCAATGAAGGTCATACATAAGATCTTTAACTCTGAATTCTAGGAGGTCCAAAGGAGTCAATTTAGGTAAGTTTAGGGGTTGGTTACTGTTTATGTCACTATAGCATGAATGGTGACACTATAGTATCCATGGGCTGTTAGGAGTCAATAACTAGTTTGTTTTGGAAACTTGTGAGGAATTTGTTTCAATCTTTGTATAGTCTCAAAATGATTAACATTCATCAACTTGTAAATCAAGTTTCAGAGTCTTTATAAAGTGGGTCAAGAAAAATACCTATATGCCGGTTTTTTTTAATTGTAAATTATATTGAAGATTTGAGACCTGGTTCAGCCCTATTGTTTCCTCCCTTTCTCTTCCCCTCTTCTCATCCTCCTTATTTTCTGCTACTTATTCCTCTCTTCTCTCTCTCAATCTTCTACTTTATTTCATAAATCTGCCATTTATCCCTGCTTCTTTTGAGCGTTACATAGAACATATTGCCATCTACAGATTTCTGTGTGCGTTATTCGACATAATTTGATTATAGATTTATGTTTGATTGTCTAAGAGAGCTCTAGATTGTGATTTGGTTTACCTTTCCACATGTAAGATACCCTAAATAAACATTCTTTTAAATAGCTATTGCCCTAAATCTCAAGTTTTCCGATTGACAATCATAATCTCGGAACCTAGGCAGCAGGCAATAAAGTCCTTCATAACCTTAATCCTTTGCCTCAAGGTCCACCATTGCATGTAGGCAGCACTAACCCCTTGGAGTCCTGCATCACAAAACCTAAAATAGAAACAAAACTAAGACAAAACAATCAACCCAAACATCACTAATTAAAGTCTCTAATTACTGAAAAAAACTGTTAACGTTACTGTAGCATAAACAGTACTCGCGAGCAACATGCTGCAGTTTCTTTTGACCCAAAAAAACTACAAAAAAAAAAACCCTGAAAATAATGCCTGATAAATTAAGACAAATAAATTTTGATGCAACAAATTCCCATTATATAATGGCTATTAGAAAGGCCACAACAGTTAAAAATGTAAAACAACAAGACATGGAAATCTCTTACTAACCAAAATCGAAGATTCTGCCATGGAAGCATTCCTTCATTTCCGTAATAATATGGTTCTCCTACTAACAAGTCAACCTACCTTAACAGACATATAACAACACCGATCTGTTAAAGTTGAAATACCAGACAATATCATCAAACTAAAACATTATTATATGCAGTCTAACATTAGTGGGAATGCAGAAAACATTGTATAAACACTCTCAATGAAATTTATGGTCATGGAAAACATGACATTACCTTTCTCTGACTAAAACCATCTGAACTCAAGCATGCTGTTCTTCTACCAATAACCTCTATACGATCTATAGAGAAACCATTTGCATCAGCAACTGCTTGCAGATATCGAGCACCTTTCTCTTGCAGCCCAGGAAAGGTTGAGATAACATTTGAAGTTTTTGAGAGAGATGCAGTAAGAATTGTTAAGAACACACTGTCATCAGCAACAACACACAATGGAGATGATCTGACATGCATCTGGACATAAGAAAGATCTAATATGAGTAAACATACAAAATATTTAATATGAGTAAGGCATGCATGTTAGAAGAGAGAAAATGTGAAATCCTTATATGATATAGTCAAGTATATGGAAGTGAAGGTTCTTCCATGGCTATCTAGAATGAATTACCCGGAGAATGAAAAGTGCACTGAATTCTGAAAAATGCAAATTATTAAGAATCTTTTGGAATATCAATCTTTTTTACATATGCTAGTCCAGCTTACAAATCAGTTTTATATTCATCATCAACAAGATCTAAAACTACCTTAATGGTATATTCATGTTCAACATTAATGTTGATTTTTATGTTACATGCCAGAAAGCTGTTTAAAGAATCACTATCAAGTAATCACATAAAACATGCACCATGAACCCAGACAACTGCCAGAAAAAGAGCTGCCTGAATATAATAATCTCCAAAGATGAAAGCAAATTCTTACAGCATTTTTTATGGTTCTTATTAAGGCCAATCTCCAATCTTTGTCACCATAAAGAGCAATCTTTTCTGGCAAAAGCATAATAAGACAGTTTGCAGAATTGAAGTCATTATATGCACTCTGGTCATCAAACTTGAGACAATATGAAATGCTAGTATCGTTGTGAACAGCTTTGAAGAGAACATGTTTATCCTTTGATACAGGTATTCCTGTACCATGAGTGAGCCAAACACATTGCTTCCAATGATCACACCAATTTTCATCACCTAGTATAGAGAAAATATCAACAATGAAGTACATAATATTAAAATTAAACATCAAAAGATGACATTCAAGTATGAATCTGTAAAATTAAACATCAAACTTTCAACATTTCTCACAGAGAATTTGTGAAAAGAAAATGTAATAACTAGATTTATGGCATGGAGCAATCTGACAGGTAACTTTGACACTGTGAAATGAAAAGGGGAAAAAGAATATAGAGAAACATGTAAAAGGATGGTGTCATTTGTCATCAACAACTATTGCATGGTGCATACCATGAAGGAAACTTAAACTAGTCAAATCCTTGCAATAAAGTCAGCAGATAGTAACATCAAAGCACAGAATGTAAGAAAATACGCAACCTAGTCCAACAAAGATGATGAGAGAAAGCACAAATTGTAGTACCACACAACAAACCACATTATAGCACCTCTGCTCTACCAAACCTCATTAACTGGAAAGTGATCAACAGCTTCAGTTTTGCTCATTTTTGATTGTCCAGGAAATGATTTTTGCAGTCTACATCAGGTACAATATTTAATCCATGACTAGCATCATCAAGCACATGACAGGCATGTTTAAGTTTTAGGTAGACAGCAGCCCCCCTTTTCTCCTTAAAAAAAACATGTTTAAGCTATAAAATCTCTAGAAAGTCATTGTCAATATTTGCCCAGACTAGAGGATTTCTTTGCATAGAACCATTAGCAATAGCCCAGACTAGAGGATCTCTTTGCATAGACCCATGATGATACTCTTAGGTTTCATTTTATAGTCCAAAGTTCTTGATGATAAATATATGTGAGTTAAAACATATGATGTTCACAATTTTTTTCTTTTGGGGATAATCCAACATCTGTTGTAAATATTCACAGATCCATGGTTATTTTCAAATACTTCTACGATTTTCCATATTAACTCAGTCTGATCTTTTTCTTTGACTATGACCTAATTTTGTTCATAGACTTATGAACTTCTAACCAAATTGATAAGTACATTCACATAATCAACAAAAAGAAAATTGATTATAGTTTAGCCTACACGTCTTAATTTTTCATCATAACTAATATACTTGAGCATTAGATACATTTGTATCAGAGCGAGTTTTAAAATCTCATAAGCTCAACTCATTTGATCCTACCAATCTAATCTAATTGGCAAATGAGAATAAACACAGAGATTTAAAATAAAAATATACAGAATTTTAACTTAAGTGCACAGCATTGATTTAGATGAGTCAATTCACCAGGAGAATGTGTTGGTACAATCTCAGTATCAGAGGATCTCATCCATCTGGGAGCTGTTGAATAGAAGATTGATCCCTCGTAGTCAAGCTGAAGCACCCACCTACAAATAGAGCCAAATAAAGACTGTCATCTACGGAAGCTGCTGCAGTAATTAATTAATTTGCATGATGACCATTACCATGAAATTATGGCATGAACTTTTCCATCATCAATTGCTTTTACCCAAATCTCAGTTTCTCCATGACTGTCAGGTCGTTTCCAAAAGTCAAATTCAAAGATTTTGAAGGGTTCTGACAACTGGATGGATACTACATTAGAAGTAAAGCATTTATATTTCCTATGGAAGCAATAGCATGTGAAGATAGTTAAGCCCATACCAATCGTATCTCTTTTGATATTGTATCACAATGCATAGCATATTGCTGTTGTTTTACATTAATAATCCTTGCCAATCCAGCTGGTGCAAGGTGTATCCCATCTGATGCATGTAATTCACTGCTATACAAATCATGCAGCTTCCATAAGAATGTGCTTTCTACTAGCTGGGACATCAAAATATAATAGTTAAGCCTAACTTCTTCAAGTATTTTGGACATATGATGCTAATTTATTGTCAGTATGAGCACAAAATCATAAAACAGAAAGATATTTTTACAAAGAGGATATAAATAAACTTAACTATGAAAACTAAATGCATTACCAGAGAAATTTAAAATCTAGAATGCACTACTGCCCAATAATTCCTGAGGTTTGATAGTAATTGCCAAAGCAAAGAACTTAGATTCTAATTTACAGGAAAAAAAAATTATTAATTTTCTAAAGGAAAACACGGGAAATAATTGCATATGTTACTGGGTTCATACACTCACTGAGGTTCCAAATGAAAAATAAAAAGGCAGTCTAGAGCACTACAGAATCATTTCTTTTATAGAAAAGGCTTACATTGGCAATCCTCTAGAAAAAAATAAAGAAATGTTATTAACATGTCAACCATGAATTTTTCAAATGCAGGTTTGAAAAGAAAAAAGCATAACATTTTTACAGAATTTTGCAGATGGGAATTCTTTTTAAAACAGGATGAGGCAGATCTTGCATGACAAATATAAAAATTGAGGGACATGTACCTGCCCATAGGTAGTGGCTCGATATGGGACTGTTTGGGGATTTTTCACCAGTAGCATCTCATGTGCCTGTTGCAGAGTTGGTATTAGTCCTTCTCCCAACAACTCGGAGTCCAGTATCTCACTGACCTGCATATTAGTTGAATTTCCTTTTTCATATATGTAAGAAGTATTTCATGTGCATGTAAGATTGTCTTAAGGGCCAGATCAAACAACTGCATCATCTTTTCGACCAAAACAAGAAAGCAATCACATCATATAGGATTGCACCAATGTGCACTGAACAAGGCATGATTGCATAAATATATGAGAGGACACATGCATGAGAAGTAATCTTTTCTGCACATGAAACGGTCCATTTTATGGAGAACAATTTTGTCACTAAATGACAGAAGTTCAAGATCCTTTTAAAAAAATTTACATTTTCCCTTCTCGTGCTCTCTTCCAAATATGTAGGTTGCTAAAAATAACCCATTTGTGCATCTCATAACCATATCCTATCATTACATTTTTCTTTAAATGCTCACAATTTTTTATAGTAAATTCTTAAATTTTGAGATCCAGCAAGATGTATAGCCTTTGGGAAACTCATAGGCCAATAGCTACAGATTGGCTGGCAAACATGGCTGGACAATGGGTGGTCATACTATTTGAGAAGATCATATTCCTTCTGAATTTTATTTGACAGTACATCAGGATCTTGCCCTGAGATGGTACATACAAAAGTTATTTAGCTCAACAGGTTATCTACGTGGAAAGGGTAAGAAGCATTCAAACATATAATTAATGTTTCCACAGACAATTTCACAAAGCTGACAGAGTTTAGTCCATTTAAAACATGTGCATAAAATTTAATAAAAGAGGAAAAAAAGTGGAGACCCTCTTGAGCATGCTCACTTTAACATTGTTGCAAATACATATTAGCATCATTCAACCTTTAGACACAAGCGAGAAGCAATTTCTTACTCTGACAATAAACTCAGTACATATAGTCGCAGGAAAAATAAAAGGCTCCTGTGAAAACAATGAATACATGAAATATATTTTTCCTTCCAAGTTCCAACTAGCATTTTAACATTATAATTCCACGGCATCAAGATTCAGTACAGGAGAAAAACCCAAGACAGCCAAAAGTTCCGCTACCACTTTTGAAACTTTAGTAACTACTTGATCGAAAACTCATTGCCTATTGCTTTGTATGTCTAAGAAATGGAATTTCCAAAGACAACTAGAAACACACTATTTTTTTTGTAAAAAAAAAAAGGCTTACCACTTCAAGTTTCTTTGTCAAGGTGCTGTATTCACTTTTTGCGCCCCCCCCCCCCCCCCGCCCCTTTTTTTTTTTTTTTTTTTTTTGGGGGGGGGGGGGGGGGGGGGGGGGGGTTGTGCAGGGTAGACACTTTTTTGCTATTTCTTAGTTTTCCTTTTAAAAACTCAAAAAAAAAAAATCTAATCAAAGCTAGTATCCGTGAACAGAAAAAACAAACTCAAATTTTCTAAAGCACAAGGACAACCTACCAGTACATCTGCAGGTGACTCAAGGTCCACTCCAACCCTGAGCTCATCAGAACGCTTGTGGAAGACCTTCACGTTCTTTTCCATTCCATTTGCTCGTAATACTCTCCGCAACAACTTCCCCATAGGGAGGTAGGATTCACAAGCTGACACCCTCCCCTCCTCTGCCCCTCCCAACTTTGCCATTGCCCGTGCAGCCATCATTGACAGCAGTCCGGTCCCCGCTCTAGAATCATAAAAGTATTTAGAATATTTTCATAGAGTAAGCTTCTTATGATTAGTGACCCACAGCTAAGTCCAAACTTCCACCTTTACACCCAAATTGCAAACAGAAAGTTTAAAAAATCAGTAGAAATGTTCTTTTAACATGATATCATTCTTCATTATTCAAAATATATCTAGCAACATGCCATAGGCATATGGATTTTAAAGTTAAAAGGGCATAATCACATTAATTTTGAGGTTTGCTTCATCTAACAGTCTCATGAATGGAGTTATGACTGGATTCAAAACATATCATAGTTCACAAATAAAAAAGCAACATGTCTATAAAACTTACACCTTCTCTTTTCTTGAACAAAAAGGAGAGGTCACTGATATCTCCCACCATTATTTGGTTTCTCTTAGTCACCTATTACTATATAATCACAACCATGGGAATTTGTTGACAAAATCTTAATAAAAAGAACCAAACTTAACCCCAAAAAAAAAATCAATCGAATCAATAAAAGTGAAAAAAAAAAAATGTTCTGTATCCGACTTCAGCTCCATAAATGCTCATCCACCAATTCCTCCTACTAAAAACGACCTATATTGCTCCATTAAAACTCCCCTAAATAACAAATAAAATCAACCAAAATAAAATATTTTTTAAAGAAAATCTAGAAAGATTACCCGATATCGAGGACGTGGCAGGGCTTGGTGATGGTTTTCTCGATCGCTTGGCGGAAGGCACGATTCCGGGGGGAATCGTTGAGCATATCGAGGTAGGAAGTGGTGGCAAGAAGGGATTTTGGGGCCATCCTCTCTTCTTCTACTCCTTCCTCCTCTCCTTCTTGGACGACGATCCACTCCGAGTCGCCAGTCAGGGGGTTGAGCTGAAGCTGGAACGACCGTGTCCGACCCGGTGGCGACGCGGACGCCGACGAGCTCGCGCTCCGCCGTCTCATCTCTATGACGGAAATGCCCCAGGTGAAGCGGCGAGGAGAGGAAAAGAGGAGAGAAGGGACGACGGACCGGAGGGTATTTGTATAAATTGCTGCTTTCAAGCAGTGTAGAGGGCCGGGCATCCCCAGACGACGGGTAGCGATAGGGAGGGTTTTTTTTCCGGCGCCGAAGGGGGGCTTGGGGTTTAGGGGATGGTGTGATGTAGCATATGACGATGGCGCAGTTTAACAAACCTAAACCTAACACCGTAACTTCCTTCACTGGTGGATAACGACGTTTTTTTAACTTGTTATTATCAAAATTTACTGTTTTTTTAATAATTTTTAAGATATAATAATTATAATTTTGTTAGGAGAAGATGTTGCAATTCAAGTATTACAATCGTTGAAAGCTCCTTCGGCGCATCCTATTATTTAAAAAATCTATTTTCTTTCATGGGTACGTGTATCTAATGAGATTCGCTATTTATAGCGAAGCAAACTCTTTGTAGATTGGATTGTCTCATTTATCGTCCGGCATTCTGATTTGATTGATAGGAAGTGTTACGGCCGTTACGATGATGTGGCATATCTTAGATTTCGTTGGGCGTGATTCGAGCCACGTGAAGTTTTTTCGGCAAGGTCAGATGTGGCTCCGTCTCGATCGAAGTCGAGGTCGGTCCGGACCTCCCTACTCCTTCGCCGGGTATCCATTCAGGAGGGGTCCACCTCGGCCGAAGCTGGCAGCCCCTCGCTCCTTCGCCAGGTGGCACCTGGAGACGGGACCACCTCGGCCGAAGTCGAGCGCCCCTCTGCCGCTCCGCCAGGTGTCCACCCAGGAGGGGTCCACCTCGGCCGAAGCCGGCGGCCCCTTGCTCCCTCGCCTGGTGGCGCCCTGAGACGGTCCCACCTCGGCCGAGGTCGAGCCGGGCCCCCTCGCTCCTTCGCCAGGTGGCACCCGGAGACGGGACCACCTCGGCCGAAGTCAAGCGCCCCTCTTCCGCTCCGCCAGGTGTCTACCCAGGAGGGGTCCACCTCGGCCGAAGCCGGCGGCCCCTTGCTCCCTCGCCTGGTGGCGCCCTGAGACGGTCCCACCTTGGCCGAGGTCGAGCCGGGCCCCCTCGCTCCTTCGCCAGGTGGCGCCCAGAGACGGGACCACCTCGGCCAAAGTCGAGCGCCCCCTCTGCCGCTCCGCCAGGTGTCCACCCGGGAGGGGTCCACCTAGGCCGAAGCCGGCGGCTCCTTGCTCCCTCGCCAGGTGGTGCCCTGAGACGGTCCCACCTCAGCCGAGGTCGAGCCGGGCCCCCTCGCTCCTTCGCCAGGTGGCGCCCGGAGACGGGACCACCTCGGCCGAAGTCGAGCGCCCCTTTGCCGCTCCGCCCGGTGTCCACCCAGGAGGGGTCCACCTCGGTCGAAGCCGGCGACCCCTTGCTCCCTCGCCAGGTGGCGCCTTGAGACGGTCACACCTCAGCCGAGGTTGAGCCGGGCCCCCTCGCTCCTTCGCCAGGTGGCGCTCGGAGACGGGACCACCTTGGCCAAAGTCGAGCGCCCCTCTGCCGCTCCACCATGTGTCCATCCAAGAGGGGTCCACCTCGGCCAAAGCCGGCGGCCCCTTGCTCCCTCGCCTGGTGACGTCCTGAGACGGTCCCACCTCGACCGAGGTCGAGCCGGGCCCCCTCGCTCCTTCGCCAGGTGGCGCCCGGAGACGGGACCACCTTGGCCGAAGTCGAGCGCCCCTCTGCCGCTCCGCCAGGTGTCCACCCAGGAGGGGTCCAACTTGGCCGAAGCCGGCCAACCTGTGCGGTGAAGCCTCCGAGGAGCAGGAGCATGAGCCCTGAGATTGCCCCTCGAGCCGTGCGCACCGCACTCCGAAAGAAGCGCCCGTACGGTCGGCAGTGACATGCGAAACATCGCTTACATCGGCCCAACAGGTTCCGCAGTCGAGAGGCGAAGTCCTGACAAAACAGGGCCCGAAAACAGGCATCGTTGGCGCCTGGGAAGGAGAGCGCTCATGCTCGGCCCAAGGTCTGGTCGGCGGTCGGGCCGGCACCCTCCCTTTACTCTTTCCTCGCTAGGCCCAGCAAGCAAGGCGGAGAGGCCGCCGAGTTCTTTGGTCCAAAAGCGAAAGGGGAAAGAGATGGAGGGGAGGAGGTGAAAGCGACGAGGGGGCCTCCCAAAGGCGGCAAAACGAAAAGGCAACGTGAGGAGTTAAAAGGAAGGGGAGAGTAGACGACCAGGTAAGCAAGAGACGGAGGCTGGGAGGCTGGGAAAAGAAGAAGCACCTAGAGCAGGATCCAATATCCCGAGAGGGGACCTTCGGCGCGAGCTCAGTGGAGGAACCCAGCCAGATTTCTATCCTTCCTGAGACCTTTCTTGCTAGCACAATCTCTAAGTCTGGGACTCCTTCGGGGACCCGTCTCGGAGATTCTGTTCCCTCTCGCCGTTTACTGACTTGACCGTCGGAGCTCCCTCGCCGGGATACCCGGCCAGGATTTCTGACCTTGTCTTGCAGGGTTGAGAGTCAGGAGACCCCGGGGCGAGACGATCTAGTCAAATCGGTGGCTCCGAAGCCACAGGCACGGCGGCGAGATCGGCAACAGGCAGTTCTTTCTAACTATCTTGATTATATTCGTTCCCGCTCTTTTTAATGAATATACCATTCTATTAAAATATATATATATTACATGATATATTTTTGGATAGATTTGTGTTATATATAAATACAAAATTTTATACTAATTATAGATCGGTTCAGTTAAATTAGAATTTTTTGTCTAAAAAAAATATTATAATTTTTTATCAGGCTATCATCTGCTATATTATCCAGTACAACATTATCAATAATCATTATGAGTGTTAGTAATTCTATTCCTAAAAGTATTTGTCATAACCTAATAGTTAATTGTGATTTTGGTTAATGAACGTTATAGGATAATAACGTGAGCCTTAGATCCATGGAGGGGGAACGGATTACCTCGCCTAGGATCAGGATAACTAACCACCTCTCATGAGCCTTATTTTCTCCCGACCATTCTCTGCAGTCCCCATGGAAATCCCGGACCATCCAAAATCTGATGAAAGAAGAGTAATTCCTACTCCCCTGCTCGACTTTAAAGCCTATTTAGATACAATAAAATTACGGCCAATCTTAGGGCCTGTTTCGCTGTCCGAGTCCAAAAACCTATAAGATTTATGGGATTAGATAAGTACGAATACGAAAATTAGTTTGGTATAGGCTTATCTACACAAAAACACAAGGACATTTAGAGTGGGCCTGTTCTCCAAAGGCCACTAGTTTTTGTCTAAACAAGCCTAGCTCGAGTCAATTTTTTTGGTTGTGCTTATCCAATTCTACGAGTTTTATAGGGTTTCGAGCCCACATAACCAACCATACCCCTATAGGATTTATTAATCCCGAGGATAAAAATTCAATAAAAATAAGGATTAAATATTAGGATGATTAATTCTTAGTTAGGATGGTTGTTATCTAATAGAAATATGCTCATCCCATGGGATCAAAATAAAGTCTTCAATGGGCATTATTTTTAATCTATGGATTTCGGGATCCTCTTCTTAGCTCTCTTGTGATACGATGGGTAACAAACCTTCTTTCAAATTGAGATAACAAACCTTCTTTCAAATTGGTAATACTTGGACTTGGTGCTTCCACTGAAAACTCTCCATGGATAGCAAGGGAGGACTTTCCAAAAACTTGTGGATGAGTGCTTTGATCCTCCACCACTGATCCAGGTACAGACTCCCATTATTGCCCTTGCCGAAGAACCTTTGAATCCAGTGCTTGAAGAGATCGGAGCCTAGGTTCTCTGATAAAGAATATCTAGTGATTTGGTTGAAGATCCACCGGAGCTTGGCCTCGTGGTTGATGAACTCCAGGGAGAGAGGGGGGCCATCATAGGGGCTTGAAACTAGGGCCTCCAGACGAACTCCGTCCCATCAGAGAGAGAGAGAGAGAGAGAGAGAGAGAGAGAGAGAGAGGGGGGGGGGGAGGGAGGAATCTTAAAATAAATATCCATTATTTCTTATTCAAGGTTGCAATAGCCATGGAATAGTTTGGTTTCTCTTTCTTTGTTGGTAGCTTCCTCTATATTTAAAATGCTAAAAAAAGCTGGATGCAATGCTCGCACCCAATCTCTTTTCCAAAAAAAAATTATGCATAGCTTGTTATAGTAAAAATTTTTCCATTTTTACTTCTCCGGATCCCCAAAGTATTATACTTCAAATAGAAATATAAAAAAATGAAGAGACCTACCACTGTCAATACGCTCCGATCTATGAGAAGCTTTCTCAGCAAGTCCTTTTTTTTTTGTATATGGGATCCGGGCTAGCACACTCCAGAGATAATCTAGGTATTTGTAAATATAAACCTAGTCCAATCTGATTTTGATGGTTGTATTGGCTCAATCCACGAATCTTATAGGTTTTGGGCCCAACCATTCAAATGGGTCCTAAAATTTTATGTATAATCCTATATGATCAGGATCCGTATCCGGTCATGAATTTTATTCAAAGCATATAAATCTTGGACACTTGAATAAAAAAATAATCCTGATGACTGCCTTGGCCCTCATCAAGGTTTCTAATATCTTTCAGGGGCTGAGAGAGAACACTCTTAGCCTTCCAGTTCTTCATATGGGCTGGCAAGCAAATCAGCTTCTACCACACTATTGAGTCATGCTGCTTTGCTATCCATGTCCTTTTCAATGGCCAAATGATTATCTAGGCTCGATATATCTCTAAAGAATCATATTTTAACAATCGGAGCATTGCCCCATCCGTGAGTATCATCAATGTGCTACATGCCACTCACTGCAAGGGACTTCAACAATATGGTATGTTTGATGCTCTTTTTGGAGTCTTGATGGATTTGGGCTTGCTCTAGGGCGCTAGCATTGCTTTTATAAGATGAGAGCTTTCCATTTTTTGTTCTAAGATACAATCTTGCAACAAATTATTTCATTAGTTGGCAAAATTGGGAAGTAAGAGCTCTCAAGAAGGATCTTTTCATGATTTGCTTTGTTCAAATATGGCTTTTACTATCTATGATATTTACATTCAATATTATGATTAATATATTTTGCGAGGAGGGGGACTTGAAGGCAGGTAGGTGTTTGTTTTTTAGGATGAACAAATTGAGATGTTCACCATATATAGTTTGCATATAATTCTCTCGTTCATAGGCATGAAAAGCATGTGGAGTTGGTAGAAGTAGAAAGGCTTTTTGGGTGGATAAAAGTAGTCGGCTGCAAGCTAGATGTAGCAATTTATAAGGTTTTTGCTATAGCACCCCCAAAGACATTTTATCCTTTTATCATTGTGTTATTCCTAGCCATCTGATTTAACATAAATGATTTGGATTTATCCACTAACAATCGACTTTAGCTGGTTATGTGCATGATTGGTGTGGTAAATAGTTCAAATTTTAGGATCACTTTTATAGTAAAAGGAATGGCAGGTCCGATAATTATATGCAATTATAAGGGTTTGTTTCAAATATCTTTCTTTCTCTATTGGCTCCAATGTAAGATGTTTGGTAGGCAGTAGTGAAGGCAAGGAGAGGAAGAGGGATTGGAAGCCTAGGTTAGTTGAGGAGGAGGAGAGGGGTGGAGGTCCGATCATAGAGGAGGACAATGAGAGGTCTGTTGTAGAGGAGGAAGATGTGGGGAGGAGAAGGAGAATGGTGGGGTGATTGGTTATGGAGGAGGGTGGAAGGTCGGTTGTAGAGGAGGAAGAGAAGAAAAATGATGGAGGGTCAGCCATAGATATAGAAGAGATCGGTGATGAGGCATGGTGGAGGAGAGGAAGGGGTAGAGTGGAGGGCTTATCATAGATGTAGAAGAGGCCAAAAAGGCTAAGAGGTCAGCCATAAATAAGGAAGAGAAAGAAGAGGAGCATGGGGGCTGACCAAAAATGGTGAAGAAGTCGAGGAAGGTGGGAAGTTAGCTACAAAAGGAAAGGAGGTTGTGGAGTTGGGGAGGTGAAGAGGCCAACGGGGAGGTGGAGGATGGCTATGGGGTAGGGTTGTTAGGTCGTCGCCAAGGGCAACATCGACAGTAATGATAGAGGAGGAGGGTGTGGGATAGAGGAGGAGAAGATGCTAAGGAAGAGGTGGATGGTTGAGGGGGCGGGGGTTGTTGAGTCATCATCAAGGTCAATGGTAGCCATGGAGGAGGAGGAGAGCTGGGCCATTACTAAGGGGAAGAGGTCTTGCTCCTTCCTCCCTCTCCAGCCACCATCATTGCCTCCGCTTTAATAAAAATTAAAATATATTTTTAATATTTTTAACCTGTTAACCCACTATGAAGAAAGTATTCTAAATATCCTAATATATTGAATGTTCAGATATCTTCTTGCTCTTTTATAAAATATTGTAAAAAAGTATCATAGCAAAATCCAACTTATAATGCACTTATAAATTATTTTTGTAAGCTCAAAAAGCTACCAAAAGTATTTGGATGCCTTAGTAAGATGAAGAGGAATGATGTGAAGCCCTACGTGGTCAGATCAACATATTAATTGATATAGGAGGCTGTCAAGTTCTACATAGACATGAGGGTGAGAGAGCCCATACCTAATGAGTTGATATATATAATAATATATATCGTAGATGGGAATTACAAAGTCAAGAATCTTAAGGAAACTTTAGCACTGATTGATCGAATAGTGTAGGAAGGAATGGAGTTGAATGTTGTGACTTGCACTATTTTGATGGATCACCTATGCAAAGTGTAGAAGATTGTTAAAACATGGGAGGTTTTCTAGGATTCGGGTTATATCTTTCATATGAAAAAATGATTGATCTTCTTTTTCTATATTAATTTTGGGATTGCACTTTGCATAGCTTTAAAAGCATGATACACCTTTTCCTTTCATCTACATTATAAATCATGAAGCTAACATCATGCTCTAAAAGCTATGCAAAGTGCAATCCGATGGTTGACATCATAAAAGAAGATAAATCATTCTTTTGCCTTAGAGATATAACTTGAACTTAGTTTTTCGAGCTATGGAAAGAGTTGGTGTAGCCACCAATTATTTGTGTGCACTGCCCTAATTCATGGGCATTTCATGAATAAGAACATGGAGAAGGCAATGAATTTACTAATTAAAATAAAAGGAAAAAAGATTAAACGTATTACCTCACTGTATAGTACTATTATTAAAGATGGAAAGGTAGATGAAGAAATTTATGATCAATGAGATAGTTGAGTGTGGCTTAAAGCCTAATAATGTCATCTATACTACCATCATGGATGCTTGCTTTAAAACATGAAAAGCCTTGGAGGATTTTGGTCTTCTTCACAAGATGTTAGATTTTGGTTTGCTTCCTTGTATTATTACTTACCATGCATTAGTTGATGGATTATGTAGACAAAGATTACTTTATGAGCAACCTACCTGATGTGGCAAGATCGCTAACGTGGAGAAACCTGCAGGTGCCACGTCAAGAGAAGATGCCACGTCGACCCTCCGGCTCGGATCCCCCTGCCGAGCTAAGCTGAGCTCCCCCAGGACAGCAGGTCGAGTTTAGTCCTCCGCCAAGTCGAGCTCATGAGCTCGACGTCTAGGTCGGAGCCGCCTTCCGCCCTCCAGAGCGAGACCCTCGGAGGTTAGTGCCCTGCGGTCGAGGTCGAGCCAAGAACTCACCCGCCGATGTGGAGCCTCTCCGAGCGCGCGCCCTCTGGACCGGGTCCGCCTTCCGCCCTCCAGAGCGAGACCCTCGGAGGTTAGTGTCCTGCGGTTGAGGTTGAGCCAAGAGCTCACCCGCCGATGTGAAGCCTCTCCGAGCGCGCGCCCTCTGGACCGGGTCTGCCTTCCACCCTCCAGAGCGAGACCCTCGGAGGTTAGTGCCCTACGGTCGGGGTCGAGCCAAGAGCTCACCCGCCGATGTGGAGCCTCTCCGAGCGCGCGCCCTCTGGACCGGCTCCGCCTTCCACCCTCCACAGTAAGACCCTCGAAGGTTAGTGCCCTGCGGTCGAGGCAAGCCAAGAGCTCACCCGCCGATGTGGAGCCTCTCCGAGCGCGCCCCTCTGGACCGGGTCCGCCTTTCGCCCTCCAAAGTGAGACCCTCGGAGGCTAGTGCCCTGCGATCGAGGTCGAGCCGAGAGCTCACCCGCCGATGTGGAGCCTCTCTGAGCGCGCGCCCTCTGGACCGGGTCCGCCTTCCGCCCTCCTCCGCTTAGGCATCCCCGCAAGCTCGGAGCATCGAGGATGGAGCGAGCCTTGCCGTCCCAACTCGGTCCCAACCCGGATGAGGTCCTCACCAGCCGAGGACACCGGCGAGCCACCCGAGGACCATACTGAAGTACCTCCCAGACCGTACTGACCGCCTGACACCGCCAATTACACCAGGAAGGCAGGCAGTGCATTGATCGAGATGCTACATTCCTCACCAACCACTCAAATTATCCAGAAACGAAGGCCAACCAGGAGATTCGAATCCCGCGGGCGGTGGCCCGCCATTCGAGGCACCTCCAAATTTCCCGAAATAAGGCAACCAAGAAGAGTGTCGGAGCGTCTGACAATGCACCTTATCATGAATCAGGAAAGGCTCCCTGGAACATCGCCGCATGCATCTGACAGCCCGGTGGGAATCCCGAGACAAGCATCGAATGGTAACAAAGTTCACCATGAACCTGAAGGTAAAAAAATAACTCGAACACACAGGCAAAGGAACGAGACACAGAAAGAAAGAAGAATGAGGGGGTGTGGCACCACCATGGCGGCCATCACCGCCACCAACACAAGAGCAAGCCCGCCCAAAAGGGAGAAATGCTGCAACCACCACCACTGGAGGGAATCGAGGGGCACAAGGAGAGGTGGAGGAACAGAGCATCCCTCTGTCCCGGCCATCACTCTCCTCCTGCGACGTTCACACCTCCACGCACATATTTCACTCCTCCTAGTACGGAGTCTATCAAGAGGGGCCCGACCAGGAGGATCTGTTCCCCTGGATTGTCACTGAGTTGATCGTCGGAGTGCCCCCGTCAAAAATCCCAGCCCGGGTCTCTAACCACTATCTCGCAGGTCCAGGAGAGGAAGATCGCCGAGCAGCGAGGCGGCCGCACCTAGCGTGGAGATCCGGGAACCGAGAACGGCGGGCGGCAGGAGGAGCGCACTTCGATGCAGTAGCTACGGGCCATGATGGTCTTGGCGGCAACAGATTGGCGCGCCAGGTAGGGGGGGCAGACGGGCACAACTAAGTCATTCACCACTCCCCAGGTCAACACACCACAGAAGAACGGTGATGACATAAGTTGGAAAGGTCAACGGCCAGGCGGTCTTTTCCAGGCCTCTCCACGAGAGCGCGCATGGAGAAGCATGAGCACTAGCTGGTGGGGTCTCCCCACCAGACCATCAGTATGCGAGACTCAGCTATCGAGCCTCCAGACTGCAACGTCCACCACTAGCGGAGTCCTTCACCGGCCATAGTGCGGCGGAGTGCCATTGCCTCCACCACGGTCACGGCCGCGATATCAAAAGGCGTTGCGACCGTGAGTAGGAGATCGAGAAGCCCAACAAGGAGACCCACCTCCCAAGATTCGTGGGGGGCAGACTCCAAGCGGGGCCCCCAAACACTCGCTGGTCCCCCGTCGGCTTCAACCACCAACGGCTGCATCATCGTGGAAGCAGTGGGTATGATCGCCTGGATAATCGTGCATGCACCCAAGAAGACTCGAGGGGTGGGGAACCCCGAGGGTAATCTCCCCGCCATGCGGCGAGAAGAAAGCAAAAGAAGAAGGCTAAATAAAGATGCCACGGTCGTCAGCACGATGGTGGCAAACCACTGTGGGAAGGCCCCCACGAGGTGGCCTAAGTCCCATCTCGAGAGGTCCATTATCTCGAAGAACTCGACGGCGTCAAGCCCCCCCCGAGGGGGGAGGGCCTACAATCCACAAAGACGCCCCTGATGAGGTAAGTCTCCTCACCAACAGTCATGGTAATGATTTTTTTCCTTGCATGGGTGTCCGCATGCTTTGCAGGAAAGGGTCAACAGCATCCCCGAGCCCAGCTCCAGGACGTCAAAGAATCTCCAAGCCACGTAGCTCCCACTTTCCAGCACCCCCGAGCCCAACTCCAGGGTGCCAGAGGAACTTCGAGCCACGTAGCTCTCCAACTCCCAGCGTCCCCGAGCCCAGCTCCAGGATGTCAAAGAATCTCCGAGCCACGTAGCTCCCATGTTCCAGTGCCCCCGAGCCCAGCTCCAAGATGTCAGAGGAACTTAGAGCCACGTAGCTCTCCAACTCCAAGCATCCCCGAGCCCAGCTCTAGGACGTCAAAGAATCTTCGAGCCACGTAGCTCCCACTTCCCAGCACCCCCGAGCCCAGCTCCAGGGCGGCAGAGGAACTTCGAGCCACGTAGCTTTCCAACTCCAAGCATCCCCGAGCCCAGCTCCAGGATGTCAAAGAATCTCCGAGCTACATAGCTCCTACTTCCCAGCGCCCCCGAGCCCAGCTTCAGGGCACCAGAGGAACTTCGAGCCACGTAGCTCTCCAACTCCAAGTGTCCCCGAGCCTGGCTCCAGGATGTCAAAGAATCTCCGAGCCACGTAGCTCCCACTTCCCAGCACCCCCGAGCCCAGCTCCAGGATGCCAGAGGAACTTAGAGCCATGTAGCTCTCCAACTCCAAGCATCCCCGAGCCCAGCTCCAGGACGTCAAAGAATCTTCGAGCCATGTAGCTCTCACGTCCCAGCACCCCCGAGCCCAGCTCCATGATGCCAGAAAAACTTAGAGCCACGTAGCTCTCCAACTCCAAGCATTCCTGAGCCCAGCTCCAGGACATCAAAGAATCTCCGAGCCACGTAGCTCCCACTTCCCAGCAACCACGAGCCCAGCTCCAGGATGTCAGAGAAACTTCGAGCCACGAAGCTCTCCAACTCCAAGCATCCCCGAGCCCAGCTCTAGGACGTCAAAGGATCTCCGAGCCACGTAGCTCCCACTTCCCAGCGCCCCCGAGCCCAGCTCCAGGATGATAGAGAAACTTCGAGCCACGTAGCTCTCCAACTCCAAGCATCCCTGAGCCCAGCTCAAAGACGTCAAAGAATCTCCGAGCCATGTAGCTCCCACTTCCCAGCGCCCCCGAGTCCAGCTCCAGGATGCCAAAGGAACTTCGAGCCATATAGCTCTCCAATTCCAAGAGTCCCGGAGCCTAGCTCCATGACACCTTCTCAACGTCGGAGCTCAGATCTCCGGTTAAAAGAACCTCGAGCCAAGCAGCTCTCTATCCCAAACATCTCCGAGCCTAGCTCCGAGATGCCAAGGGATCACGGGGCCACGCAGCTCCCGTCAACGCCTCAAGCCTAGCTCCAAGGCGCCAAAGACCTGAGCCAAGATCTCAGGCAACTCCCTGGTTCCGAGCCTAGCTCCACGTCCAAGAAGGCCTCGAGCCTAGCTCCAAGGCAATCAAGACCAGTAACCCCCTACCCTGATCTCCCCACTCGAAAAGAAAACGAGAGGGGAAGGAAAGAAAGGATACCAAAGGGGGAAGCCCGGCAGCCCCCTTCTTTGATCTCCCCACTAGAAAAGAAGATGAGAGAGGAAGGAAAGAAAGAGAACAAAACGGGGGTCTAGCCAGCATCCTCTCATCTGATCTCCCCACTCGAAAAGAAGACGAGAGGGGAAGGAAAGAAAGAGAACAAAACGGAGGTCCAGCCAGCATCCACTCGAAAAGAAAAGAGAGAGAGAGAGAGAGAGAGAGAGGAAAAAATGATGAAAAATGAAAGATAAAAGGAAAAAGAGAAAGAAGAAGAGTGGAAAAGGAAAGAGAGAGAAAAAACAAGAAGAAAAAATGACATCACCGAAGTTACCACTCCAAGCAGCTTTCAGCAGCCTTCGTCCCCGAGCCCAGCTCCAGGACACTTTCTTAAGACCGGAGCTCAGATCTCCGACCAAGAGAACTTCGAGCCAAGCAGCTCCCAGCAATCTCCATCCCCGAGCCCAGCTCCAAGACACCTTCTCAAGATTGGAGCTCAGATCTCCGGCCAAGAAAACTTCGAGCCAAGCAGCTCTCAGTAACCTTCATCCCCGAGCCCAGCTCCAGGACACCTTCTCAAGATTGGAGCTCAGATCTCCGACCAAGAGAACTTCGAGCCAAGCAGCTCTCAACAACCTTCGTCCTCGAGCCCAGCTCCAGGACACCTTCTCAAGATCGGAGCTCAGATCTCCGGCCAAGAGAACTTCGAGCCAAGCAACTCTCAGCAACCTTCATCCCCGAGCCCAGCTCTAGGACACCTTCTCAAGACCGGAGCTCAGATCTCCGGCCAAGAGAACTTCGAGCCAAGCAGCTCTTAGCAATCCCCATCCCCGAGCCCAGCTCTAGGACACCTTCTCAAGATCGGAGCTCAGATCTCCAGCCAAGAGAACTTCGAGCCAAGCAGCTCTTAGCAACCTTCATCCCCGAGCCCAGCTCCAGGACATCTTCTCAAGACTGGAGCTCAGATCTCCGGCCAAGAGAACTTCGAGTCTCACGGCCCTCAGCCAACGACATCTTTAGGCCCAGCGGCTCATAAGTGTCTCAACCTCAAGCAAGGTGAAGCCCTTCTCTCTGATGTCCCCAAACAAAAACAACAAAGCAAAAAAAAAAAAAGAGAGAAAGGAAGAAGAGAGAAGGGAAAAGAGCATTTGATAAAGCAATCCAAGCTTCATTGATTAAACACAAACTACAAATGTCTTCTGGGCCGTCCGACATGCCGAGAGACCCTGAACAAGTACAAGAAATAAAAAGTACAAAGCAAAGCCGACCAGAAAGACAAGGGATCACTCTGCACCAGCCGGCTTCGCTGCCGGGTCCTGAGGCCGAGAGCTCCCACCCTCAGAAGACTTCGGCTGAGGTGCACTAGCCGTGGAAGGGCCACCCTCATCCGGTGCCTGAGGCTCTGGGCCTGCGCTTCCCGTGACGACCTCTTCATCAGCTTCTTCCTCCGTGGCCGAAGGGTACTCGAGGCAGCTACAGTCCTTGTCAGGAACAAGTGCCTCGACCCGGCCGCACAGGTACATGAACCCCTTGTAAAAGGAGTCCGACGCCATCTGTTGGATGTCGGCGACGAACTCTTCCGAAGCCTTAAAGGTGGCGACATCATTCTCGGCATTCTTCTTGGCCATGACGGCCACCCTCTCCAACTCGGCAGCCCTCAGCTGGGCTGCCTCCGCTGAGCTAGTCGCCGTCTCTGCCGCTTTCTCAGCAGCGGCAAGCTTCTCCTTCACGCCCACCAGTTCTGCCTGGGCGACTCTGGCGATCTCCTTGTGCCGGTCTGCCTCGGTACTGTACCAGTTTAATTTTTTCTCGACGACGGAGAGGTCATCGATCGCCTTCTTCGAACGGCTCCGCTCCAGATTGCAAGCCGTCGAGAGTCCTCTCGCTCGTCCCTCGGCATCGGCGATCTCTTTTTCGAGGTCCTTGACTTTCAGCTCAAGGGCACCGTATGCACCAACCTTCTCCTTTAGGTCGGCCTTTAAAGATTCAATCTCGGTGGCTCATTGCCGCTCGAGATGCTCCCCGCTCTGGAAATGGCCCCTGATATAGAGGGCCTCAGCACCAATCTGCACAGCAAAAAAAAATGATGATGAATGAATGAAAATGAAATGAAGAATGAATGAAAGAGGTGAAGGAACTCACCAAATACAGCTGGGAGAAGAAGATTTTGAAGACATCGGCCACATGCAAACCGGCCATCTCCTGCCGGTCGCACGTTTGGATGGAGAAGTCCATCAAGCGTTCGGCAAGCTCAGGGCTCCGGAGGACCGAGTTCTCCGACCCCATCCCGAAGGGGAGGTAGTGTCATCCCTCCTCCCTCTGGCTCTCTCCATGGGCGGGCGGCCGTGCTCAGCCGATCGAAGGACCCCGGGGGGCAGGCTGGGAGGCCGGTGCCGGTGCAGGCGGCACATCTGTCATGGCCTTGGGAGTGGCCCGGGTCTCCTCACCCCCGGTGTTGGCGACGGATGGACTTGGAGGAGGGCAGGGTGCAGCAGCAGCAGCGGCAGCCCTCGCCCGACTACCACCTCAGGCTCTGCGGCGGGAACCTGCTGGGTGGACCTCGGAGCTGCGGGAGCTGCCCTCTCCACCGGCACGGAAGTAGCATGAGGCTCCTCTGAGCTCGAGCCAACAGCCGCAGTCGAGCTCAGACCGATCACTACTGTGGGGGTGGCCGCAGGAGCGCTCTCACCCCGGGCCCGCTTGGAAGCAGGCTCCCCGGCCAGTTCGGTCGGCCGCCTCTTCTTCGTGATGGCCAGAAGGTCGCTCTCAGAGAAGATCATGCCTGCATGCAAGTTACACAGTTATCAGAACCTGCAGAAAACTACACAAGCATTGCATGAAGGAAGAAAAAGAGAGGAGTCCAGGTTGAACTCACCGACCCATTCGCTGGGTCGACCCCGGAGTCGGCGAGGTTCTGCTCAGACAACAGGACCTTGAGAGGAGGAATCTGCATACTGCGAAGCTGCTCGTAATCATCTGGGTCAGCCACATCAATCGTAGAATTTCGGTTGGAGGACTTGTCAAGATCACTTTAGAAACAGTCAACCCCCTCGACCTCAACAAAGAAGAACTTACTCTTCCATCTCTTGACGGAGGAGGGGAGCTCAAACTTAATGCACTTCGAGCGAGAAGATAAAGACCACCAACCATCCTCGGTTGGGTGGCGCTTCAGGGCAAAGAAAGCCCTGAACAAAGAGAATTGGGCCACGAACCTGTGAAGATGACAAAGCACAATGAAGGAGAAAATAACCCTAATAGCGTTTGGTACCAGCTGCGCCGGGATCAAATGATAATTGTCTAAGACTGACATAAAGAAAGGGTGGAAAGAGAATCAGAGACCTCCAGAGAAGGTCCCCTCATAGAAGGCAAGACGGCCCGGGCCACTCGAAGTGATCCGTTTCCCCGGACGAGGGATCATGAGCCGGACAGAAGGTGGGATGCCATAGACATCACGAACAGTCCTGAGTTCCCCGGCAGTGATCGTGGAGGCGACCCCACCAGGACCTGCAGGCCGGACAGACTCGGGGACAGGAGCAGAAGTAGGAGGAAGAGAAGGACCAGATGTCAGTTCCCTAATGAGAACCGGGCCAGGAGGATGCCTCCTACTGAGCTCGAAGCAAGCTACACCTCCCTCCTCGTCAGAAGAAGAGGAAGAAGATGCCGGCCTCCGTTCGAAGGGACCGACCTCGCCCTGATCCATGGAGAGACGAAAGCCCAGACCAAAACGGGACATCCTAAAAGACAAAGGAGAAGAAAAGACTCAAGGTTGAAGACCGAAGAGGAGACTGTAGACCCCGAGGAGGAACCCTATTTTAGTGGGGGAAGGAAGAAGAAGAAGCTAACTTGTTGCCTTAGAAAAATTCGGGGCGACTGGAAGGAAGAAGAAGCTTGGGCGCGGCAGCAGCAGGCACGGAGAATTCAAAAAGAATAGATGGTTCGAGTAAGGCCTTCCTTTCATTTCGAAATGACCCAAGGGATTCGTACCGATTCAACCGCTCCACCAACGGATATGCGCCACGTGCCTCCCATCGGTGAGAATGGCATCCCAGCCGCTCTGCATTCTGTGCCAGCATTAACTGCTCCTCGGACGTGGCCACGTGGTGTCCCCGCATTGGCCCGCAGGGGCGGTCCCCGAAGCGCCAGCAATTATCGCCATCATCGCACCGGATCTTTGCCTTTTCACGTCAGCACCGTAATTACTCCCTTCGATCCGAGCACCATGCACTAACGAGCCTCAGGAGTGGGGGGCAAATGATATGGCAAGACCGCTGACGTGGATAAACCTGCAGGCGCCACATCAAGAGAAAATGCCACGTCGACCCTCCAGCTCGGATCCCCCTGTCGAGCCGAGCTGAGCTCCCCCAGGACAGCAGGTCGAGTTCAGTCCTCCACCAGGTCGAGCTCATGAGCTCGACATCTAGGTCGAAGCCACCTTCCGCCCTCTAAAGCGAGACCCTCGGAGGTTAGTGCCCTACGGTCGAGGTCGAGCCAAGAGCTCACTCGCCGATGTGGAGCCTCTCCGAGCGCGCGCCCTCTGGATAGGGTCCACCTTCTGCCCTCCAGAGCGAGACACTCGGAGGTTAGTGCCCTGCGATCGAGGTCGAGCCAAGACTCACCCGTCGATGTGGAGCCTCTCCGAACGCGCACCCTCTGGACCGGTTCCGCCTTCTGCCCTCCAGAGCGAGACCCTCGTAGGTTAGTGCCCTGCGATCGAGGTCGAGCCAAGAGCTCACCCGTCGATGTGGAGCCTCTCCGAGCGTGCGCCCTCTGGACCGGGTCCGCCTTCCGCCCTCCAGAGCGAGACCCTCGGAGGTTAGTGCCCTGCGATCGGGATCGAGCCAAGAGCTCACCTGTCGATGTAGAGCCTCTCCGAGCGTGCACCCTCTAGACCGGGTCCGCCTTCCATCTTCTAGAGTGAGATCCTCGGAGGTTAGTGCCCTGTGGTCGAGATCGAGCCAAGAGCTCACCCGCCGATGTGGAGCCTCTCCGAGCGCTCACCCTCTGAACCGGGTCCGCCTTCTGCCCTCTAGAGTGAGACTGTTAGATATTAGAATAATGAAAATTAATCCAACTTTATTTGATTTAAATTGATACTTTTTGGGATATTTTGTAGGAATTGACTCTATAAACATTTAGAGCTCGATTTTAGGAATCCAACGGTGCAAGCCGAACCCAAATCGGAGTTCGAACGGGCCTGAAATGGATTTTAGAAGATTTTAGCATGGATTTTAAAGTGGCACGATTTTTGGAGCGTCAACTTAAAATTTATGGCCGGTTCGCTGTGGTCCGATTGTTCAGTCCACAGAATTGCAGCCGGTCCACAGCTGCCATTTCCGCCGATCCACGGGCAGAGCCGTGGACTATCGAGCTCCGTTCACTTTGAAACTCGCCCGAGGGATGCTCTCGGCGCTGCCCAAGCCATTGCCACCCTCACCATTGGCCGGAGACTATCCTAACGACCGGAAAAGCCGCCAGAAACCTGTTGCTGCGCGTTATCTTCCTCGCCGCCGCTTGAAGCCGTCCAAGCTCCGTCATTGCTCTCCCGCGCGCTACCACCCGTCGCCCCGAGCCGCTGCCGCCACCGTTGCCACCGTGATCCCCCGGTCCACTGTCCCAAGCTGCCGGCCACCACTGCTCCTCTTCGCGCTGCCGCCCACTACCGAAAGCCATCGCCATCTTGAAGCCGCTTGTCACCACCCCTGCTGCCTCCCAGCTTCCTCTTGGTGCCGTCCCTTACTGATTCATGAACACGAAGGAAGATTGCTCAGACTCGGATCAGGATGTCCGAAAACAAGGATAAGCATCGGAACGAGAAGAGTTGTCGGACGACGCTGGATGGACACGGGTTGTGTGATAGGATTTTTGAGTTTGATTTTCAAGATGGAGATATGGTCGCAAAGGATATCAGATGAGAAGATAGCGGTGCTGAGTTTGAGAAGTAGATTAGGATGAGGAAATCATCGCGGTTCCCACACGGGCCCGACACGGTATTTTTCATCTATAAATATCTCGGTGATTCTCCCCTCTGGGAAGGAAGAATTTTGGGGAGGCTCCACTTTCTTATCATCCATAGTTCCAGTTCCTGATGTTGCTGTCACAGAGAGTCAGATAAAAAGGAAGAAAGGGACCCTTGTTCCCATACTTTTCTTTTATTTTCTCTGTGTACCCCAAATTCTTATGCAATAAATGTTTATTTTGCTTTATATTAATCCATGTTTGTTTTTATTTGTTTTTATTTGAAGTAATACTGGAGTCATGTTGGATTAGCGTTTGAGGTAAGTCGAAGTGAATTAACTTTTGACTGACCTATACCTAAGGGACAGGCCGTGATCCACGGGTATGGGCCGTACTCTTGAGATAGGTCATATTTGAGTTATTTTCAAGAGTTCGTTATTTACATCTATTTTTTGTATTAGTTCTAGTTTGTTTTAGTTTATTTTAAATCAAAAGAAAATTCTTTTTCAAAATAACCCCAAAGTCTCTGTGGGTTCGACCCTTACTCCCGCTATTCTATCCTTTAGAGTAGTGGATTTAAGGTTCTAAATCGGTGCGTTGCGACGAGCATCAGATTTTTGGCACCGTTGCCGGGAACTTTTGGCGTTATTCAGAAAAAAAAAATCAACAATCCAAAAATCCAAAAAAAAATTCAATTTTCAAAATTTTACATTCAAATTTCAAAAAAATTTCAAATTCCAATTTTGAGTGCCCTGACATAAGGTTGCCCTGGCATAACTGGGAGGTTATATTGAATCGTTGTCCTAGGGTACAAAAAGGTTGAACAAAAAATTTTTATGCTTTTTGTTTTTCATTTTTAGATTCACTTAGATAAATTTATTTTTTTTGCAAAATCAAAAAAAAATTTACCTAGACATTTCATAATTTATTAGGATCAGAGACTTAATCATCAAAATAAAAAAAAAATAATTAAGTTTAATTTTGTTTGTTTATAACTTTTATTTTGGATACCTTAGTTGTTGCATTTCATAATTCCATAATCAACTTAAGGGCATAACCCATTAATCATATAAGATGGGAAGATCAATACCCTTCCTTAGCCCACAAACCATCAACCCAGCATTTGCATTGACCCAACCCTTTAATTTTAAAATCAATTAGACGTCAACCCTAAGGATTTCGAGCTCAATAGGACAAGGAAACCCTAGAGTTGGACCGGGTTCAGATCATTTAATTCCTTGGTGTCTAAGAAAAGTGGTTCAGGGACTAGAGCCCGAAGGGAGGTGAGTTGGTTCCGCTTACCTAGCCAATTTTTAATTGGTGTCTAAGGCAACCGATAAGGGAACCTTCACCAACCTTACACTTACCTGGCCGAGTCAGTTAATTGATCTTGGGCTTGGAGTGCTCGAAGGTAACCTTGGATCAGTTAAGAGCTGTCTAGATCCAGGTTAACCCTAGGATAGTGATTTTGATTTATTTCACTTGTTTGAAAAAAGAAAAAAAAATTAATTAAATTAACTCTCTTCTCTCTAGCTTAGGACTCTCTTAGGAACTTCTCCTTTAGACCTCTTCTCATTCTTCCACTTTTCATTCAAAAAAAAAATCTCTGATTGATGCTTGCTTTAGGAGGGTGTATGTTAGTGTATTCTAGGCGTCGACTTCGAGAACCTAAACATATATCCCTAGATCCAAAAATCGAAAGCTCCAGTAGAGCAACCAGCCCAGGTACTATGGATCCTAATCAAGAAAATCAAGGAATTGACCCTCCGCTGAAGGAGTACTTCACTCCTTCAAAATACACTTATTCACCTTGTATCCAAGTACCCCCTGTGGATGCTGTCTAGTACGAAATCAAGTCCAGTGTGATCCAGATGTTACCCTCTTTTTATGGACTTGCAACTGAAGATCCATATAAACACTTAGATGAATTTCTAGAAATCTGTTCCACTGTTAAGATACAAAATTTCTCCAACGATGCTTTAAGACTTAAGTTATTCCCTTTTTCCCTGAAAGACAAAGCCAAATATTGGTTGAATTCCCTAGACACTGTGACAATTTCAACTTGGGATCAACTTCAGAGGGAGTTGCTTAAGAAATATTTTTCCATAGGAAAGATGAATCAAATTAGAAAAGCCATTACTAGTTTTTTCCAATTGGACGGAGAAATGTTTCATGAAACCTGGGAGAGATTGAAAGAGTTGATCAGAAAATGTCCTCACCATACCATACCCAAATGGCAATTAGTCCAGTGCTTCTATGACGGTCTGTCAGAAAGGCACCGGCAAATGGTGGATGCCTCATGTGGAGGAACGTTCATGCTTAAAAATGAACATGAGGCATGGCAGTTGTTTGAAACCCTAAGTGAAAACTCCCTACATCATATGTCAGCTACCCGTATAGATCCTCCAATAGGACCCGTAGTACCCAAGAGAGGAGGAATGTATGAAGTTGGTCATGCTGTAGACATCTATAGCAAGGTAGATGAGCTATCTCAGAAGCTCGACCAAATTTTGCAAGCTGGAAATAATTCCTCCTTATCTCATCATACTCATGAAGTTTGCATTATCTGCTCGAGTTCCATCCACTTCTTAGGTGATTGTCCATCCGCTTACCAATTTTCTGAGCTTCTTCAGGAGCAAGCCCATCAAGCTCAAACCCGAATGGCTCCTAGACCAGAAACGATCCCTACTCGAACACATACAATCCTGGCTGGCGCAATCACCCAAGTTTTTCTTGGAAACCCCAACCTGGATTCAATTCATCTATTAGGCTCAACTATCAGGAGACCAACTTTCAAAGCATGCCATTTCCACAGTACCAAAGTGCCCCACAGCCTCCACAACCTCCGCCAAGCAATCTTGATCCTTCCTTTCAAAAGAAGGTGCTTCAAGCTTTGAAGGGGCTGGACATGAATACCCAAATCCTTCACTCTCATACCCAATCCATTGCCAAGCTAGAGACTCAGATAGGTCAGCTAGCTACAGCTTTCAATCGGAGGGAAGAAGGTAAGTTGCCTAGCCAGCCCATTATCAATCCCAAAGGTCAATATATGGCTAAGAGCTCCACTGGACCTGAAAATTTTTCTGAACATGCTAAATCTGTTATAACCTTAAGAAGTGAAAAAACATTGAACCAGCCTGACCTGACCCAAGAGGTAGAAGTGGCTAAGCCAGAGAAAAAGAATGAAGAGGAGAAGGAATCCATTGGTCAAGCACCTGTACCTAAGGCTCCATTCCCTAGTGCTTTGGAATCACCTTTATCATTGGATAAGAAGAATTTGAAAATGAATGAGATGCTTGAACTATTCAAGCAAGTCCAAATAAATTTACCTCTCCTCGATGCCATCAAGCAAGTTCTGGCTTATGCCAAATTTCTTAAGGATTTAAGCACACAGAAACGGAAATCTAAGGCACACATCCCTAAGAAAATCTAGTTAACTGAGCAAGCCAGCTTAGTTTTTCAGCATATAGCTCCACCCAAACTCAAAGACCCAGGTACCCCAATTATCTCTTATGTCATAGGGGACCTCACAATCAAGAAAGCCTTGTTAGATTTGGATGCGAGTGTAAACCTTCTCCCAAGCTCAGTGTATGATCTGTTTAAATTCGGAGAATTAAAACCCATGACGGTGACTTTACGGTTAGCTGATCGATCCATCAAGGCACCTCGTGGAATGCTCGAGGATGTGTTGGTGAAAGTAGATGAGTTCTACTTCCTGGTTGATTTTCTTGTTTTGGACATGGAATCTAGCGGTAACCCTAGTCAGATACCCATCATTCTTGGAAGACCTTTCTTAGCTACCGTTAATGCTTGCATAAATTACAGAACGGGGGTTATGGATATTTCTTTTGGGAACAAGAAAATGAGGTTGAATGTTTTTAATGCATGCCAAGGACCACCCTCTTATGATCATAACGAAGTAAACATGATAGAAGAATAGTAAATGGGAAACTTCCTGTGTTGCTTGATTCGGATCCTTTGCAAGCATGTTTGACACATTTTGGAACTGACGATTTTGATGTTGATGAATATACAAATAAAGTGAATGCTTTGTTAGAGCCATCCAAGTTTAGCACCATTCCTCCTTGGACTGTGAAATATGAATCATTACCGACTCAATCAAGCCCTTTAGTGCCATCCTTAGAAGCACCACCCAAGCTGGAATTGAAGCCTCTTCCTGACAAGTTGAAGTATTCTTTTCTTGGATCCAATGATACCCTTCCGGTAATCATTGCATCTACTTTGACCTCCGATCAGGAACAAAAATTGGTGGATGTACTCAGAGAACATAAAGAGGCAATAGGATGGACAATAGCTGATCTTAAGGAAATTGATCCTTCTGTTTGCATGCACCACATTCACTGTGAAGTGGAAACTAAACCACATAGGGACATGCAATGGAGGCTAAATCCGAACATACGGAAAATTATCAAGAAAGAAGTGGTAAAATGGTTGGATGCCGGCATTATTTACCCAATTTCGGATAACCAATGGGTCAGTCCAACCCAGGTAGTACCTAAAAAGTCTGGAATTACTGTCATACAAGATGAAAAGGGCGAGTCAATTCCCACCCGAGCAACCACTAGTTGGAGAGTGTGTATAGATTACCGAAAATTGAATGTCGTTACTAGGAAAGATCACTTCCCTCTGCCTTTTATCGATCAAATTCTAGAGCGGCTAGGAGGGCAAAGTTTCTTTTGTTTTCTAGATGGATATTCAGGATACAACCAGGTTCCAGTATTTCTTGCAGACCAAGAAAAGACCACCTTTACTTGCCCTTTTGGAACGTTTGCCTTTAGACGCATGCCTTTCGGTCTCTGTAATGCACCAGCCACCTTTCAACGATGTATGTTGGCCTTATTTTTCGACATGGTTAGTCACTTCCTTGAAGTGTTTATGGATGATTTTTCTGTCTTTGGATCTTCATTTGAGGACTGTCTCCATAATTTGGCTAAGGTATTGAAATGCTGTATAGAAATCAACTTAGTCTTAAGTTGGGAGAAGAGCCATTTTATGGTTCATGAGGGAATTATGCTCGGACACATTGTTTCTGAGCAAGGGATTGAGGTTGACAAAGCTAAGGTTGAATTAATCTCGAAATTGCCTCCCCCGACCTCGGTTAGACAAGTATGATCCTTCCTTGGCCATGCTGGTTTTTATAGACACTTCATCAAGGATTTCAGCAAAATCTCTCGACCATTGTGTAATTTACTTGCCAAAGACAAGTCCTTTGATTTTAGTAAAGAATGTCTGGCCGCTTTTAACATTCTTCGAACTGCTTTGACCACTGCACTTATCATCAAGCCTCCAGATTGCCATTTGAAATCATGTGTGATGCTTCTGATTATGCTGTAGGAGCTGTTTTAGGATAGAAGCTTAATAGGGAACCCCATGTAATTTACTATACTAGTAAAACTCTTTCAGATGCACAAATGAACTATACCACTATTGAAAAAGAGTCACTAGCAGTTGTATTCGCCTTAGAAAAATTTTGATCATATTTATTAGGATCTAAGGTCCTAGTTTACTCTGATCATGTAGCATTAAAACATCTGCTATCCAAAAATGATACAAAGCCTAGATTAATTCGATGGATCCTTTTGTTACAAGAATTTGACTTAGAAATTTTGGATAAGAAAGGTTCCGAAAATATGGTAGCAGATCACATTTCTAGGATCTTAGTAGAATACAACAAGAAAATTATTGGAGATAGGTTTCCTGATGAGCAGCTATTCTCAATTTCTTCTAACAGCAATCTTCCCTGGTTTGCCCATATTTTGAATTATCTAGTAACAGGGCAAGTTCCTCCCTACTGGTCACAACAAAAAAAAGATAGGTTCTTTTCACAAATCAAATATTACTTTTTGGAGGAACTTGAATTGTTTAAATACTGTTCAGATCAGGTGATTAGGCGATATGTCCCTGAGAGTGAATTCAAGAGTATACTCAATTTTTATCATTCTTTTGTATGTGGGGGATACTTTAGTGGGAGGAAAACTACAGCAAAGGCGCTACAAAGTGGATTTTATTGGCCAACTCTCTTTAAAGATGCCCACGAATTTGGCCGTAATTGTCTTAAATATCAACAAACGAGGAATATTTCACGAAAAAATATGATGCCCCTAAAGCCCATTTTAGTTGTTGAAATTTTTGATGTTTGGGGTATTGATTTTATGGGACCATTTCCTCCTTCCTTTGGATTTGAGTACATTCTGGTAGCAGTGGATTATGTGTCGAAATGGATTGAAGCTATGGCAACTCGAACCAATGATCACAAAGTTGTAATCAAGTTCATTCAGCATAACATCCTTAGTCGGTTTGGGTGCCCAAGGGCCATTATTAGTGATGGGGGTCCGCATTTCACAAATAGACACTTTAAAGGACTAGTGAAAAAGTATGGAATTACCCATAAAGTAGCCACACCGTATCATCCCCAGACTAGTGGTCAGGTTGAAATTTCGAACAGAGAGATCAAACACATTCTGGAGAAAACGATAAGACCCGATAGGAAAGATTGGTCAGAACGTTTGGGTGACGCATTATGGGCTTACCGAACTGCTTTCAAGACTCCTCTAGGAATGTCTCCATACCGGTTAGTGTTTGGAAATGCTTGTCACCTACCTGTTGAATTGGAACACCGTGCATTTTGGGCCATCAAGCAATTTAATTTTGACATGAAGAATGCAGGTTCCCATAGAAAACTTCAATTAAGTGAGTTGGAGGAATTACGAAATGAGGCTTATGAGAGTTCGAAAATTTACAAGGCTCGAACAAAGGCTTATCATGACAAATTCATTAATAGAAAATCATTTGAGCCTAATCAAAAAGTGTGGCTCTACAACTCTAGGTTACGTCTTTTTCCCGAAAAACTCCACTCACGATGGGATGGATCTTTTGTAGTAACTCAAGTATTTTCCCATGGAGCTGTTGAACTTAAGGATCCTAAGCAAGGGAATGTTTTTAAGGTGAATGGCCAGCGTTTGAAACCATATATTGAAGGAATCAGTGATAGAGAAGTTGTTGAAACTCTTGATCTTGTACATCCAGTATTGCTGTGAAGATCAGCTTAGTCTAGCTGAAGACTATAAACTTAGCGCTCCTGGGAGGCAGCCCAGCTCTTTCCTTAGTTCTTGCTTTAAGTTCATATTTTTAGTTTTAACTTTAAGTTCTTTGTTTCTAGAATAAATGGAGTAATAAAAGAAGATTGCGGGAATATGGTGATAGAAGGACGTCTAATGCTTGAATACCTTACCAGGTTGTACCCTTCCTTGTCTTTACATTATTAGTATCCTCTTCCATTGGGGATAATAGAAATTAAGTTGGGAGGGATAATCTAATTAAATTAATCTAATCCTCGAGTAAAGTTTTAATCAGTTTTTGTGTACAAAAATTTGTCTTGAATTGAAAATAATCAAGCTCACTAAATGAGGAGTGATTAACGGTTTAGAAAATTTTAGAGATACTGAGGGATGATTTATTAAGGAAACCCTATAAGTGGTAGAGTGTAGTCCAGAAAATTTTAGAAGAGTAATTCCAGACCCTTCAGTCTATTGATTTTGATAATGAATCATACTTATATTGGTATAGGCATCATAAAAAGTTCCCAGTTAAAAAAATTTCCAAGATTTTTAGCATCTCTCACTAAGAAACCGGGCCATTGTCTTACCAATACTGATTATTCTCCCTTTGCCATTGTCTCCAAAAGTGACCATACCTCCTTCTTTCATTTCAAGAATGATGAATTGGTCCTTGTCACCCGTCATATGTCTTGAGCAGCCGCTATCCAAGTACCACATTTTCTTCAATTTTTGGGCTGCAAGACATTCCTGCAAAACAATCAATAAATTCTTTTAGGTACCCAAGCTATCTTGGCTCCTTGCAGGTCAACAGAGGTGGTTCCTTTGGAAACCCAAATCTTTTTTACCTTTTTATGAACATTTCTAAGATTATTGCATTCAAAAGCTTTATGTCATATTCTTTTACAAGCATAGCAAACAACTTTAGAATTTTTGTTGGAAATAGAATTTGAAGTTCTAAAAGTTGATGCACTTGATGCAGATTTTGAACCTTTTGGAATGTATACATTTTTGCTCAAATTCTTAGGAACATATGATAAAGACTTTGAAGTAGAAACAGTTTTTGGTGTGGCTGAAACCTTTTGAGATAAAGTATTTTGAGCAGGTATTTTGGATTTCACAAAAGTTGTTGCTGAAATTCCATTTACAAAAGAAGTGTTGAAACCAATTCCAGCTTTATTTCTAGAAATTCATTGTTCTTTTAAAATTAGCTCAAGCTTATTTGAAGATAAAGTGAGTTTTTCAACCAAAAGCTTGAGTTTTGTAACCTCCTTTTTTAATTCATTATTTTCAGCAAGTAAATCATTGTTTTTCTTTTCATATGAAATATTTTCATTTTTCAGTTTTTCAAATTTTTCAGAAAAGTCATGCAATTCCTTTTGTAATAAAATGTTCTTTTCTGAAATTTCATCCTTTTGTTTTAGTAAAGAATCATTCATATTTTTCAATGATTTTATCTTTACGCCAGCTTTCTTAAATTCAGAAAGTAAATCATGAAAAGTAGAATTTAATTCTTCGAAAGTAAATTCAGTGCAATTGTTAGGGGATGTTACCCCATCTTCGAGACCCATTAAGCAAAAATTGGCAGTCTTGGTGGTCTCTTCTTCTTCCGATGATGTTGAGTCTTCACTGTCGGACCATGTGGCAACCATGACTTTCTTTTTCTTCTTTTGTTTGAAGGATTTCTTCAACATTGGACAGTTCGGATGTATATGCCCTGGCTTCTTGCATTCGTAGCACGTGGGGACTACCTCTTTGTCTTTCTCTCTGTCCTTTTCCTTTTCCTTTCCATAATTCTTCCTGTGGGATTTTCAGTTGTACCTTCCTTTCTTTATTCCCATAAATTTTCTAAATCTCCTCACAACCATAGCGATGTCTTCATCTTCTAGATCGTCATTGGAGGAGATGCTTTCTTCTTCAGATTCTTCATCATCCCTCTTTGAATCGGAGGCAGCTTTGAAGGCTATTGTCTTCTTTTTCTTCTGCTCATCTTCCGTTCTGTGTTGCATTGTTATCTCATGGGTGATGAGTGATCCCAGCAGTTCATCCAGCATCAAAATGTTGAGATCTTTCGCTTCCTGGATCGCAGTCACCTTGGGATCCCATTTGTCGGGCAAAGAGTGAAAGATTTTCTGAACCATATCTGCATTAGAGTATACCCTGCCAAGACTCTTTAAATCATTAATAATATATGTAAATCTAGAGAACATGACAGATATTGTTTCAGACGGTTCCATTTTAAATCATTCATAATTATGAACTAAAAGATTTATTTTGGAGGTTTTCACTTGAGAAGTTCCCTCATAGGTCACTTCAAGTTTATCCCAGATTTCCTTTGCTGATGAGCAAGTGGAAATTCGGTTGAACTCGTTAGCATCCAAAGCACAATATAATAGATTCATTGCTTTGGCGTTCAATTTCTCCATCTTCATGTCATGATCATCCCAGTCCTCTTCAGGCTTAGGGATGTCCACATCATCAACTTTAATTGTGGAAATGTGTGGCCATTTCAAGATGACCTTCCACAATTGAAAATCTACAGCTTGTATGTAAATTTTCATTCGTGCTTTCCAATATGAATAATTAGTGCCTGTAAATAGTGGAGGTTTATTTGTTAATTGGCCCTCGACCAAGGATGTACTCATGGGATAAGCCATCGATCTTAACTCAAGTAATCAGAGACACTGCTCTAATACCAGCTGTTGCCCAGGTAGCTTAGTCCCAAGAGGGGGGTGAATTGGGAATTACAAGATTTTCGCAAGTATGTGTACAAGTAATTCCAATTAGTGGTTAGGTGCTATGTAAATCAGAGAATGAATGCAGAAGCTAAAAGATAAAACAAACACAACACAAACAAAGCAGATTTATAGTGGTTCGAAGCAACCCAGCTCCTACATCTACTATCCAAGTTCACCACTCGGGATTTCCACTATATCCCCCAAACCGGAATACAGTCGGATTGTTTTACAGGCTCACAATCCCAACATCTACACTTTGGTTTTTAAAACCGGGCTCACCAAAGAAACCCAAGCTAGATTTTTACAAGTTCACCTAAAACCTCTACACTTTGGTTTTTAGATAGGCTCACCAAAGAAACCTCTACACTCTGGTTTTAAAGGCTCACCAAAGAAACCTATTTGGTTTTTACAACAGGGCTCACCAATAACCCAGATATTCTAAATGATAGAAGAAAAAAGCAACAATAAAGCAAACTCTGTTGTCTGGGTGGTTGCCAACGCAGCTCGAGTGAAAATACACTGAATGCTCTTCAATGCACTTCAATGACTTCCTTTCTTTCTTCAAAAGGTGCTTCAAGCTTATGGTAAGAGTGGTTGCAGGCTTGAAGGCAGACTTTAAAACTCTAGTGCTCTTTTACTTCACTTCAATAAGTATTCAATAAATACTCAATAATTCATTAGCCTCTTCAAGGATGTTCTCATACCTTATTTATAGAGACTTTAACTGTCTTCCCTTGATTTTGAATATTGTAGACCATTGGAAGGTGACAGGTTACCGTTGGAGCACTTTTGGAATTCAAAAACTGAGAACTGGAACTAGCCGTTGGAGGTGACCCCGTCATTCAAGTCGGCTCGGACAAACTTCAAGTCGGCTCGGATGAAGTTCGGGTCGACTGGGCTGAGTGCCAGTCGGCTAGCTTCCACAGTTGAGAGGTCACGGGTGGCGTCCCAGCCGAGGCTGTGGACAAAGATCTTGTCGTAGATTTTGAACTAGAATGTCGTAGGTTTTGAACTAGGGTATCGTAATACTGTTTCAGATTTTAATTTATATTTTTTTGCAGGAATATCGTAGATTTTGAACTATGATATCGTAACTTTTGAACTAGGATGTCGTAATACTATTTTAGATTTTAATTGATATTTTTTTACCATGCTGGATTTGCTGCACCACACGCGATGCACAAAGAACTACTCTTGTTTGTTTTTTATCCTTTACAAGGCCATCCTTTTTGAAAAGCTACAGCATGAATATTTTTCTTCGAGTCCATAAGTTTATGTCCTCTTTGGCAAGTCCATAAGTTTTCTTGGAGAGAGAGAGAGAGAGAGAGAGAGAGAGAGAGAGAGAGAGAGAGAGAGAGAGAGAGAGAGAGAGAGAGAGAGAGAGAGAATGGTTCTGTCAACAGTAATATTTTTGATATATTTCTGTAAAATTTAAATTTAAATGTCATGAGCTACATCAGTGACCCTAGGTAGCTAACAATTCCACGTTGAGACCATCTTAGCAGGCTACAATTTCCTAATCAATTCATTGTCTCATTTACTTGCAAATCATTTGACTTATAGTTAAAAAGAAATGCAAGACTTTTAATTACAATTACACTGAACCAACAGTAGATTAAAAAGATTGTACAATAGTTGCCCTCTCGTTAAGATGAATACATGATACAAGAAATGAAATTTTGTACCTTTTTTTTTTTTTTTTCCCAGGGTGAAGTTCATAAAGAACTGAGACATAAACAGGGATGCAAAAAGAGGAAAAGGAAAAGAAACATAAAGGGGTCTAGAATATAGGGTCTCCCTTGCATCAGCTTCGGGCGGCAGGACAAGGTCCGGATGGATCGGGGAAGTGAAGAGATAAGTAAATTGGGAAACGAAATTTTGTACATCGAGACAGTTCTGTCAAAAAGATAAAAGGTCTCAATGGAGCAAGTTACGCAGGTACAGCAGCTGGTGTGGATGGAGGAACCCGGTTCTCTAAAGGGATATCCATGAACTCTGAAAGAATATCTCGAAACTCGTCACCAGTCATCGTCTCCTTCTCAAGCAGCACCTCAACGATCTTATCAATGGCTTCCCGGTTGTTTCTGATATGACCCAATGCAATCTCATATGCACTGTCGGAGATCCTCTTCACAGCAGCATCAATGTCTTCGGCAAGTTTCTCTGACATTGAATTCCTTGTCATCATTCTCATGATAATATCTGCACTCTGTGCTGATGAATCCATAAGAGACCATGGGCCAAGGTCAGACATGCCAAAAGTGGTCACCATCTGCCAAAAAAAAAAAAAGGAACCAAACAAGGTCAAAATGCAATACCCCTACTTTCTGGAGCGTTGTAATATCTCGTTGCAACTCTGTTATTAACCAGATAGTGTCTATGCTTTTGGCAGTTCAAACTCATGCAACCCCCTGATTACTTCGTTTCTCCTTGAAAATTTTATTATAAACGTACATGCTTTTAATGCGAAGATCACTTGTACAACCTCAGTATTTCTAAGGTAAAAAGATGCTACATTTTCCAGGATAATGTCTCACAAATATTCACCTCTTCCTTCTCCCTTTTGTCATGTAACGATCCATTTCCAAAGAAATAAGAATTACATAAATCTGATTAAAGTTATAATTTAGTCAAAGTCATCACATTATGATACTAAGATTGAAAGGATAAGACAAGGAAATAGATCTTGTGTTCAATGCAATGCATTTTTTTTTTTTTCAAAAAATTGAGCATAATGAGTTTGCCAAGCATGTTATACCGTGCATAAGAGTGAAGGAAAATAGGCATTAGCAGCTCCATTAATTAAGCCAAACCCAATGAGTGCTTAAAGATAGGGATTATGTTGGCAAGGAGAAGCAGCTGGATTCCAACCTGTCGTGGAGATGCCTACCATGATTTAAAGGTGGAATCAAGGTGAACATGGGTAAGTATTTTCAAAACCAACTCATAATTTTTTTTAAAAAAAAGTCTCATCATAGATATGAGGACACGAGTATGGCAATGGGTTGGCTATGAATCAGGTAGGCCATTAACCATACCCACCCTGTTTTTGGATAGAGTCTCAGGGCAAGTTGGGGTGAGTAAAGTTAAATGGATCAGATTGGACAAATTTGATCGGGTAAAGGTACAACATATATATATATATCCATCCGGATTGGGTTTGAGGTAGGTTTTACCATTACCTGCACCCACTTTGGATCCAAAGCGGGTCACGTAAAACCCACACCATTAGGGTCAAGTTAGATCAGGTATCCGATGGGGTGATGTAAATTGCCACCACTACAAAAGCAAACAAATTGCACTATCAGCAATGAATTCTAGTGACCTTCATACAACAGGGAAGATTCATGAGCTAAAACTTCTGATTGGAGCAATTAAAAGCCCTAGTAATGTCTCAAACATCAATGATGTTCGACCCCTCTCTATAGTTCACTTTGGAGGAAGCCATCCCTTGGTGCTAATATGCAACAGCTTACTTTCAGAAAAGTGATGTAAAATCCGATTATCCAGAGCTTTGTATGCTATAGATTTACCATAAGCAATCAAGCAACCCTTGTAATGCATTCACCAAGTTGTGCCAAATATCGTCAGTTTTAGACACCAAAAGGGCATTGTAAGATGGTAAAATACATCCAATATGTGCCTGGGTCAATTTTCTGCCATCTCATTTACAATCATTTGTTTACAAAGTAATCATTCAAACAATTTACACTTAGAAGAGATGACCGAATCAAGAAAAAAAATCCACATTATAGTTGTGATGAGAGTTGTGGTCCATGCACCAATTAAGACACAGCTGCCATTCTTCATAGGGTAAGCCAGGAGACATGGAATGTGATCTACGACAGTCAACATCAACTGCCACGAGACAGTTGACCTTAAACAGGCACTTTTAGTGGATGATTATGGTAGGGAAAAAGCGGTAAAAAAGCATGGGTGTAATAAGACTCTTCCAAGGATTATAAAGTGCAAGTATTCACTCTTTCCCTCATTTTTTTTCTTTTTCTCATTGTTTTTTAAGAATTCACTTATTTGTAAAAGTACTTATTTAGCTGCAATCAAGTGTATCATTACATACAAACATAATAATGAAACCAGAGCAACAAAAACATTTTTCGCACAATGAATATCAGATCATAAAGCAAAACAAACTTTGACATTTTTGAAGTTACCTGTTTGGCTAAGCTAGTGATCTGCTGCAAGTCGCCGGCAGCACCAGTAGTCACCTCAGGCTCCCCAAAGACAACCTCCTCAGCAGCTCTGCCACCAAGACCACCAACAATTCTTGCAAAAAGCTGCTGCTTAGAGATCAGAGTTGGATCATCAGCTGGAATGAACCAAGTGAGTCCACGTGCTTGGCCACGTGGTATTAAAGTGACCTTTTGGACAGGGTCATGTCCAGGAGTCAGTGTTCTGCAACAGACGATTGCTGTTAGCTGAAAATATAAGTTCCAGGAACATATGCAAAGGGGAACAAAAAAGCAAATATAGATAAAACACTCCAGATTAGAAGACCTACGAAGACTTGTCGAGTATCATGGTTAAGAACCATGCATGTAATCTTTGACATGCATAATATATTAGAAAAGTGCACGGACATTCTAGTTAGTATAGGTGCAAAAAGATTTGCAATTGTTTTTAGTAACTGTATATTTTTGTCATTTTTACATCCAGAGAATTGGATTAAACTAGTCACAAGTTATGTATGCTAACATCCTTTTTTTAAAAAAAATATTACCAATAGGATATCCCTTAAAATTTCCATAAAATCCTAGAAATTTTCAAAAAGCATGCCAATAGGCAGCAGCAGAATTCGTTAATAACACAGCAAAGCAGTGCCTACTTATTTTTTGCTATTTAGAAGATAACTTTCAATGTACCATATCATATGTAAAACTGGAAAAGTCAGATAAGTAGACCAAAAGTCATTGGACCTAAGATATCTAGGACATCACTTCCACCCTTGAATAATCAAAACATGCCTTGCATTATAAAAACTGCAAAGTTGGGCAATAATAAGCATCCTCAATCCACATTATCAAGAAATCAACCACATCATAAAGGGCAAACTATAATGGCATAATACCTCTAGAACAATCTCAATCATAAAAATAAAATAATTCATTATCCTGATCCAACACTGAATCCAAAAGAACATTATTCACTACGAAACAAGACAGTTTTTCTTTTTCTTTTATTTTCTTTTGCAGAATACTTGCTGATAAATTGAAAGCCTAACTGATAGAAAATGGTAATTCAATTGGAGATGCTGAGTTAATATCTACCTATTCAAGGTCAAGACCAAAGACACAATGCATGGTGATTTATAAGTAAATAAAAGAAATCCTAAGATGTGACACTTTTAAGGAATCCCAAAATAATAACATTGACCTTTGACCTCATCCTTTGGCTTTAGTAACTTTGAATTGAAAATGCTGCACATTAACTCAAAAACCAACCTAGATCTGATATGCACACTTTAAGCAATGGTTAAAAGTCCAAAGACAGGTGGTGTCAGAGAATGTACCTCAAAACACCTGTAAGGCGCAGATGATTACAGGTTTTATACAATGGAACCTACTAAGAGAAGCAATAGTTCTTGAAACATAAATTCTGATGCGTTCAATAACTTATCCATACAAGAATCATAACTTTGGCATGGATCTTACTCATGTGATTCTTGCTGCCATGGGAAGCTTATTTAAATGCCCCCCCAATGGCTTTTTCTTAACATCAATTCTACTTGAATTTTGCTAGGCAGTTTATCTCTGACTCCCAAAGCTTGCTGCTCCAGATCCTTGACTGTGACTTTTGCTTGTGAACTTTGAAAAATTTGTCTACCGATATTGCATAACCACATGATATAGAATCCCCAGTGGACTCAAAATAAAAGAAATGAAAACTGACTAAGTTACTTTTAGGACTCCCAGAGTTACCAGATACTTTCAAAATGGAAATTCTAGTTGAACTCTTTATTCTCCTCCTTTATTCTTTTAAAGATATGCACTTTAAACCATTTTCCTTCACAGCAGAGACTCACCTTAAAAGCCTAGATCTCACTCCTAAAAAGAAAAAAGATTGGGTCATGGAAATGAACGGATGTGAACACCTCATAAATGAGATCATGAGAACAGAGTTGGATGCAGCTGAGCCTTGTTGCCATAGCTCAAAGTATAACTTAGACATCCTGATAGTTCTTACTCTAACAATCACTCTACTGACGTTGCACGTGTCTAGATTAGCCTAGATATTGCTCTCCTGTTTTACCCCTTCATTGCAAAAAGCTTGGTCATTTGCCATAGTTGAAACCACCTGAGATAAGCTAGTTAAAATATCTAGTGTTTGGAAACATAATGTTTCAATCATTTTGGATGAGTTTGAGAAAGTCTGGGTCATCATCATGATATCAAGAACAGGTTTCCCGGATCACAAAGTGATATATTAGTTGTATCCAAAAAACTAAACCCCCAAATTATCTAGATAAAGCTACGAGAATTTATATAAATTGTGTGCTGCATCCAAAATGATAAGACTCATGACACTTCCAAATGCCTAAGAAAGCCAATAAAGTTAATTCAAATCAGTTAAGAGCAAAATAAAGAATTTATGACAGCAAGATCAAATTGAAAGCAAAGCAATATTCAAATTAGCCAGCCTTTAACACAACTTAATTGTGAGTTGATCTGCTCTTACCCACAAATTGCATGTCCAACTTCATGATATGCTACCAGGCTCCTGCTTTTCCCATCTGTCATTACAGTTCCTTCCATGCCAGCCACAATTCTGTCAATAGAATCATCTATCTCTTTCGATGAAATTGCTGCCTTCCCATGACGACCAGCTAGTATGGCTGCTTCATTTAAAAGATTTGCAAGGTCTGCTCCACTAAAACCAGGTGTCCTCATTGCTATAACATCGAGGGAAACATCACCATCAATTTTTTTATTGCCAGCATGAACCTTCAGTATCTCTGTACGTCCACGTACATCAGGAACATCAACTGTTACCTGCCAAATGATATAACAAAATTTTAGCAAACACAAAGAAAATTGCTAAATACGAGTAGGCCTTATAAATAGGGGGGAAACAAATGTTAGTCATAGATAAAGTGATACAAGTCAGTAAATGATGTTCTTCATTTTGCAAAAAATGAGAAATGGAGCAGCACTCAGTCAGCTACAAAATAAGTGGATGCACAGTAACCTGTCTGTCAAAGCGTCCAGGCCTTAGCAAAGCGGAATCTAGAATGTCTGCACGGTTTGTTGCTGCAATTACTATAATACCAGTATTTCCTTCAAAACCATCCATCTCAGTCAAAAGCTGATTAAGAGTTTGTTCTCTTTCATCATTTCCTCCACCAATACCTGTTCCTCTTTGCCTTCCAACAGCATCAATTTCGTCAACAAACACAATGCATGGAGCATTCTCTTTAGCCTTCCTGAAAAGATCACGAACTCGGGAAGCACCAACTCCAACAAACATCTCTACAAACTCAGACCCAGAGATTGAGAAAAATGGAACACCTGCTTCACCTGCAATTGCCTTAGCAAGCAAAGTCTTCCCAGTTCCTGGTGGACCAACAAGAAGAACACCTTTAGGAATACGAGCACCTATTGCAGTAAATCTCTCAGGTTTCTTCAAAAACTCCACAACCTCCATAAAATCCTGTTTGGCTTCATCTACTCCAGCAACATCATCAAATGTGACACCAGTATTGGGTTCCATTTGGAACTTGGCTCTAGACTGACTAAAGGCAAGCGGGAAGCCAGGGCCTCCAGGCCCACCAACTCCACCAGATGACCTTCTTGACAAAAGAAACAAACCTCCGATAAGGATTAGAGGGAAAGCTAAGTTACCAATCAAGTTGAACAAAAGAGAGCCAGAGTCTTCCTGAGCATTATGTGCTGCAAAATCAATATTTTTTGCTCTTAACTTCTGGAGAAGCTCCAGACTTAGCCCTGGGAGTTGCACACGTGCTCTCTGTACCCGATTACCCAGCTCAGGAGAAACAGCTTCAATGATTGCTACAGTTCCATTCTCGAACAAATCCACTTTCTTCACCCTATCCTCGTCCAGATACTCCAAAAACCTTGAGTATGACATTCGTGAAGATGATACACCTTCATCATCGGCATAAGCATTACTTGTACCAACTAAAGCAGCCAAGCCTGGTCCAACATTTCCAAATAGCAGCTTTAGAAATCTTCTTTTTCCTTCATGCTGCTTCTGCACCAAAGAAGCAGTTACATAGACTGGCCCTGATAGTACAGTTAAAGAAGGGAGGCTTGTTAAATCAGTCAGATGCTTTCCATGGATTTCTTTTGTCAAACACAATTTCTTGCAGCATTTAACCATCCCATTTGAACCAAGGCATGTAGATGAAGCTGCCATTTATGCACACTGAACAATAAGGAGGCTGTTAAAACCAACAGCATCAGCATGGCCACCACAGAGACAAATTAAGCAACTACTTCCATAAATGGAACAAAAGGAAGAAAATCATTACAAGCAGTATAAATCTTAACACATAATAAAGTGGTGAATGAACAAAAAAGAAGTCTGACATAATGAATAACATTGTTTTATCAGTTTTGATCTTTCTGGCTGATAGCATGATACCGTTAAACAGGCACATGCATATACAGAGAGATTCCCCATCAAATAAATATAAAAGAGAGCATTATACACCAAGGATATGCTATCTTCCCTTTCAGCTTCACTTATTGACATCTTGAATTATGCTATACTCCACTTAAATGACAAATCATTGTAACCTAACTGAAATGAATGTAGTCTGCAATCAAAAGCTAACAACATCTATATACATAGATGATGCTGATACTTCCTAATAATAAGGATATCCCATAAGATTCATTTAATAAATTTAGAAGGCCATAACAAAGAACCTCCACACCTTAGTTTTCAATTTTTTCTATAATCTACATAAACTATAGCTTAGATAACAAGTAGATCAATTTCTAAAGAACCAGTGGAAGTAAACCACATGTGATATCAACAAAAGGAAATAGTGAATTAAAAAGATTAAAAAGAAGGAATGGATTGTTGCTGGAGAATTATGGACCAGATGGCTCAGAATGAGAACTCAACTAGCAAAGACATGGCATAAACACCCAATGAGCTACCCAAATCCTCAGCAGTTTCAGATGCTTATTGAATCCTTAGATGTGAGAAATAACCAGAAAAAAAGAATCTGTAATACAACGAAATAATTCAATCAAACCTAAACTGTACCCAAGTGGAGCCTGTACTATTCTTGACAGAAAATGTACAAATACTAGTGAAATCAAAACACTTGCGCTAACAAAAGAATCGCACGACAATTTGAGAAAAAAATCGATCAATCATCCATGTCAATTGATTCTCATGGAAGCAAGTAATTTCAGCATCAAAACAAAGCCTAGAAAAAAATTCCAGCAGGAATAAGATAGAGCGAGATTTAGGGAGGGGCTCACCGATGAGCGGCGGGAGAGGGGGCTTAAGTAGACGGCGGAAGGGAGAGGATTTTTTGGGCGTGGGACTTGCTTTTCCTGCGTGGCTTCGCGTCCCACCGCAACCATAAGAAATCGTCGAATTGAGCACGGTGCGCCGGATTTTAAATAACGGTGTTATAAGCCGCTTTTACACCATGACCCCTTTATTTACCATAATTTAAAATAGCCCTTCAAATTATATTGCGGCGAGGATAGCCCTCTCATCAACATGGATCAAATAGGCTTTAATTAGAGGCTAAGCTGATCATAGGCTATATCTTGGACCTAAACTATAATCATTTTTAGTCAGGTTTTGGGCTCGACTTATTTAAAATTTACTTATTTTTTTGCCAATCTATGATCAACTTTAATTTTAATAAAAAACTCATGTGACCATCCCGTTAGTTTTTGAAAATTCATAAAAAGCTTCAAATCTCATCCAAATTATATCTCCATACATCCTTTTTGACCCGTTTTGGCAGCCCCTTCCAATTTTAATTTCCTTTTGGTCCTCCCATATTGATAACCTTGATTGATTATGATCTCCTTTTTATCTTCCTATCCGGTAACTTTGAATCTTTATCATCCTCTTCAACAATCGGCACTCCCATTATCAGCATTGTTGTTACCGCCAATACCTTTATTACCATAACCACCATCATTGCTATTATTAATATGATCAATATCATCATATAACCATCAACATTATCCTCTCTCTTTCTTTCTAACAAATATTACTATCATTATTACCACCGGCACTTTCACCACCATAATTATGACCATCACCCCTTCCTCCCCTAACAACTACTAGCACCTTCACCGTTAGCACTACCACTATCATAATCATTATTATTATCACGATGCATATCATTCTTACTATTAATACTATTATTATTATCATCATCATCCGTACATTTGCCATCACTACCACAATTATTGCCAACATCACCTCGATAATCAATACCATCATCATGGCACCCTCTCCTTCCTCTTTCTTACATCTCTAGGGTCCACTACCTTGCTATTAACCCCAAGATCACTTTTAGCCACTAGCCTCTCAAATTACTCTCGTGGTAGTAGCCTTAATATTAGTAAGAATAATCCTTCCACATGGCCTTGTCTTGACCATCTTCTTGGTATCAACTTTATATTGTTTGTTGAGCTTCTTGATAGAGGCATTATCATGGCCTCCGCAGGCCCTCCACCATCCATGCTATCAGCACCATCAAAGTTGGAGAAGGATTGAAAGGGAGGAGAGGAAGAAGGGATAGGAACATGGTCCACATGAATTGGACATGAGCCTTAGTTAAAATGAGTTGGTCCTTGGACTTGGTGAGGAGACTAATAGGGTGCCAACATGATATCCTTGACCTTGAGAGCGATAATGATGGCAAAAATGGGATTTTTTTAAAAATAATATTAAAAAAAATAAAATTATCAAAACGGGTCCCTTTAAATAATATTACCAAAATAATGTTCTCTTAGCCACGTGTTAAAGGGTTTAAAAATTTTTTGCCACATGGTGGCCCAATGTTGCCACGTGATGTCATTTTTTGCCACTCGAAGAAAACGCAGCTTTTCAATGAAAATGCAGCTTCAAGATGCGTCTTCTCAGTGCTTTTAACCGACCGAGCTCCAGTTGAACAAAAAAAAAGAGAAGTCGTTGCCCCCCCGAGCTCCAGTTGAAAAAAAAATAAGCTATTGGTCCCACCCTGTTCCCTTCTTTCCGATCCATTGTCCCCATGTTTCTCTTTTCCCGGGTATAATCGTTGCCATCCATTTTCTATGTATTTTTTAGATTAAATAATATGCATAGTTTTATTTTATTTTATTTTATTTGAATGATATAGATTTTTTTATAAATTATTAGTCATGTTTAGTGATCTTATTGTTCCTTCTTCGACGTTATGTGGTTGCTACCATTTAAATCTTATTATTGAAAATATTTTTTTTATTAATACTTATACTATTTTTTTGGAGTGATATGGTAATTTTTGCAAATTGATATATGAGATCCCATGAATGTTTAATTTTTTAATTTTTTTAGGAATATATTTGTGTAAATGGTTGCCAAAAAAATTAATAATATTTTTGCAACATTAAACCATGGTCTTGATGGATTGGGGATGGATTGGACATAATTTATATAAATTTTAAATCTTTAGAAATATTTTATAGGTGTTTGTTGATGTAAAAAAGGTTAAATAAAAATGGTAAGTATTTTAAAAAAAATAATTAATAAAAATCTTAGATTCATATATTTGAAAAATTATTGTAAGCTCATAAATTAATTATAAATTAAAAATCAATAATAAAAATTATATTTAAAAATTATTTTATAATTTGTAAAAAATAAATCATAATGTTTATAAAATTTATAGTTATAATTATTTAAATGAAAATAATAATAGAAATATTATTTTTGTAATAAATAAAAATTTAGGCTGGATTGTTACGAAAACATAAGTTAATGAATTTTTTTAAAATATAAGTAATATTCTTTTAAGAAATTAGTAGTATTAAAGTAATAAAAAGTATTAATTTTTTAAAAAATATATACTATTTTTTAAAAAAAAATAAATAATTAATAATAGATTAGCAAATTACTTATAAATCAATCAGTAATCATAGATTATATAATTATAGATTAAAATTTAATTATAGTTAAAAAAATGAGTAGTAAATATTAAATTTAGAAATTATATGATAATATATAAAAAATATTGGATAATTTTTATGAAGAGTAATAGTTGTCATTATTTAAATATTATTAGTAATAAGAAAATTCTAAGATAATCATTTAGAAATAAGAATTTTTTTTATAACATGAATCATATTATAAGTCCTAGTTAAATTAAAAATAATTATATTAAAAATATAAGGGAAGCTATAAAAAAAAATGGTAATAAATAAAATTTTTGACTATATTGTTAAGAAAATATATATTAATAAATTTTAAAAAATTATAGGTGATATTATTTTTTAAAAAAATTAGTATTAAAGAAATAAGAAAAAATATAATTTTAAAAAATATACTAGAAATTTGAAGGAATATATATTAATCAATTAAAAATTACCAAATTAGTTATAAATTGAACATTAATCATGGATTAATTAATTATATATTTAAAATTAATTATAGACTAAAAATCAATGGAAAATATTAAATTTAAAAATATATGATAATATATAAAAAATATTGGATAATATTTATGAAGAGTAATAGTTGTGATTATTTTAATATTATTAGTAATAGAAAATTTCTAAGGTTATCACCTAGAAAAAAAATCTTTTACAATATGAATTGTATTATAATAAAATTATATTAACAATTATAAGGAAAGTTGTAAGAAATTATTTTTAGGTCTTGATAAAAATTCTCGATCCAGGAGTGGAGCCAATGATGGGGTGGATTTTTAATTTTTAATTTTAATATAGATATACAATATTCATATTTATAATTTGTAATGTTTATGATATATTATTATTGGTGTAGTTGTAATACACAAATACATATAAAAATGAGTAATTAATTAATTTTTTATGTTTAGAAAATTTGTATTGCATAGAATCGTAGACCCGTTAATTGATTGATGTGCATATTCTACGTATCCATATATTTATATAATTTTATATGGATACTTAGAATTATATACATTGATCTATTGATTATCTAATTTGGATGGTTTAAAAATTATAATCAATTTTATAGATCAGTTGACAGTAATCAAATGATATGCAATTAGGATTGTAAGGAATTTCATATAGTATTTTCTTTTAGTTATCCTTGCATATAAATATTTGTGCAGGGAGAACCAAGAAAAAATGCTACCAAAATTTCTTTCGATCCCAATTGCATATCATTTAATTACTGTTAATTAATTTATAAAATTGATTACAATTCCTGAATGGGATAGAGCCCTTATTAGTTGGTGATATGATGCATATTTTATGTATATCATTTAACTTCATATTTTTGTATATATTCAAAAACTTAATATAATAGTTTTTTAATATTACGTGTCTTTTAGTTTTTTATTGTATGCTTGTTATGGTATAAATAGTTATATATAAAAAGCATATTTGTAGATATATAGATTTTCTATTTTGAATGTCAGTATTTTTAATATTTTTATAAATTTCATTAATGTTATATTTAATTTATTGAAGATAGCATGTTTGAACAAATATTCGTTTATTTATTTTATAGTGAGAAATGGGGGAAGTTATCATTGCATTATATTATATTAATGGTTGTATCGTTAATAAAGAATTTGGTATTTAATATAATAGGGGACCAAAAAAGGCAATTAGAATTAAGTATGAAATGACATGATGAACTACAGAACAAGTTATAGTGTCTTCCGTATTGGCAGGACAAGGTATAAATTGTTGATTATATATAGATATCCATAACTTGTATAACCGACATTAGTGAAGTATGAACCTTGTTCTGATCATCGATGATGATGACATAGAGATAATATTTTCTACTGTTAGTGCACATCAATGTCTATCAGGTGCAGAGTTGTATGTAGATATACAATCAATTGAAGATGCTCGATCCATTTATAAATCAAATGAATATGAAGAGGTTGTTCGAAATATAGCAACAACTAATATCAGTGAACATGTTGTTTTTGCCTGTAGTCCAAACATTTACAATAGTCCTCAAGTAAATACTGCTTCCATATATATCGAGGATCACATTTGTACAATGGAAGGTGATGTAACAGAGAGTGTTATTATGCATGCTTCACTATACACAACTACTGATGATACAATATATATGGATAATAAACTTTTTAACGAAGATGATATTCCTGGAAAAGATGATGTTGATCATGAAGGTCAGGAAGTTGGCCTTTTTCATGTTGCACAAAGTCCACATGACACTACTGTACCGAACTATACTGCATTTGAGACTCCTTCGATAACATTTACTCAATTCAATTAGGAAACTGCTGATGTATCGATGTACTATTCTCTTCAAAAATCATCTTTCATCTGGAAAAGTGGTCAAGAGTTACACAAAGGACTTCATTTTGTATATAAGGTTGAATTACAAAGTATTGTAAAGCAATATTTAATTGATAGATATTATAATTCAAGGTTGTCAAGTCAAATCCAAATCTATGATCCGTGAAATGCAAGAATAAAGAATCAAAATGTCAATGAAAGTTCAGAGCAATTAAACAAAATGATTACTTCGAGATATCAGGATATTGTGGTTCCCATACATGTATATCTGTAGTGATATCTCAGGATCATTATAGTTTTGACTTTACTTTAATTGTCAATGAAATACGTGATCTGGTAAAAGAAGTACCTACAATTTCTATTGCAGAACTTAGTGTGGTCATAAAGAATAAATTCAATTACATTGCCACTTATAGAAAGTTATGAAAAGCAAAGTAAAAAGCAATAGCCATAATGTTTGGTGATTGGAACAAATCATATGAATTACTATCTAAGTGGTTGCATGCATTAAAGAAATTTAATCCCGATTCTTGGATAAAATTCATTAGTACTCCAACTGGTCATCTAGCATGTACTTAATTTGATCGGGTCTTCTAGGCTTTTGTACCATCAATTGAAGGATTTAAGTATTGTTGACTGGTAATCGATATTGATGCGATATTTTTGTATGAAAAATATAGACATAAATTATTGATTGCAACTGCTGTTGATGAAAATAATTAATTTTTTTCATTAGCTTCTGCTATTATTAATGAAGAGTTAACCGATACATGGGGTTGGTTTATTACTTGTCTGCAAATTTTTGTTATCCTGTGATAGTAAATTTGCATAATTTCTGATCGACATCCCGGCATATTGGTCGCAGTACAAAATGAGCACCTAGGTTGGCGGCAATCGAATGCATATCATATATACTACTTATATCATGTGACAAGCAACCTCTATACCACATTTAGGGATTCCAAATTAAGGGATATGGTAAAAAAGGCTGAAATGCAAACATTGATTAGAAAATTTGAAAGATATGAAAAAAATCAAGAAATTGAAATCAGAAGTTATTTAATGGTTGAGCGATATTCTATTAGATAAATAGATATGTGCATATAATGGTGGCGGAAGGTATGGAATAATGACAACCAATTTTTGGAGTATTTTAATGGAGTGGTTAAAAATGCTCGATTCTTGCTTGTAACTGTATTGGCATAGTTGACATTCTTCCGACTTGTATTATACTTTGATAGTCAACATGCCCAAGCAGTTGATGCACTTGATATGAACAAAAAATTTACTCCATTCATTACGAGTCATGTAATCGCCAAACAAGCTAAAGCTATATCCCACACAATTACAAGATTTAATAGAGCTAGTGGTATTTTCAAATCCAAACTACGATACACGATCTGTATATGAACAAAGGCAATAATACTTAGGTACAGCTTTAAAGTTAATAAATTTATTACATCTTTGTATCATCTACTTTCTAATATACTAATTATTAAATTTTATAATGTAGATTGTTTATTGTCAGATGTACATGTATATGTCAAAAATGACAGTGCTACCATTTACCTTATTCATATGTCATGGCTGCTTGTGCACGTGTTTCAATTGATTTTTATAAATATGTTGATCGATGCTATAGTTTAAATGATTATCATTAATCTTATGCACCTTAATTTTAACCCATTCCTCACCAAGCATATTGGTCACAACTTGGTTAAGATATTACTGTTATACCAGATAAAATATGTTTATGACAAAAAGATAGGCCATGCTCTACCAGAATTAGAAATGATATGGGTTCGAGGGAAAGCGGTAACCAACAGATGTGCATGATCTATCGAGAAAAAGGGCATGATGGAAGGTCATGTCAAATAACTAGAAATACATATTAGTGCTATCATCGAAAGGTAATTACATAGTTCATCCAAATCCATTTTTACACAACAAATTTATTATATATGATATGTGTAAAATTTTTATGTTATGTTTTTAACATTGAACATCGTTTGGTCTGCCAGGATTGGATTTTGTTCATGGATAATAGACTTCAGATTCCATTGCTACATGTTACTGGAATTATATTAATTTTGTATGAGGGACATCATACTTCATTGATCGTGATGGTTTCCTGACGAATTCAGGATATATTTATTTTTTATATATTTACCTGTATTGTTGGTTGTTGTACTTGGATTATTGTTGTTATCCAGGTTTTGTATTTTAGTAGTTGAATACATGATAATATAATGCAATCTAGTTCTGTATTCATGTATGTGTTTATTATATGTTTGTGTTATGCATTTTATTTTAAATAAGGTGTTGATGATTGTGAAATATATTTTTTTAATTACAGTTAAATTAAACTTTTGTAAATATGTGCATATTTTTATAGATATAGATCTAGGGCCAGTAGACCATTCTATGTTGTATGATCAGGACAGTCATCATTTTGGATTAATATAGAATGGTTAGGAGGCATATTTCTTTCAGTATCGACGTAGAGAGCTTATTACATGTAGGTCGACACCACTAGATAAATGTATAGTACCTTACTTGCAGCATACAAGATTTTATAGACTGGCACATATAGGCTATATATAATTGGATTGGCATTTGATTATGGCACTCATAAAGTGGTGGCATCTAGAGATTCATACATTCCATCTACTATATGGAGAGTGCACCATCACACTATAGAACATTGCCATCCAGTTAGATTTACCTGTTGATGGATTACCGGTCACATGTAGTATATAGATCGATTGACATCAGCTTTGTCACCAGTTATTAGGAGTCATTGCATCGCAGGGTCGACTTCAAGGATCATGGTTGAGTATAGTATGGCTAGCGAAGCAGTTTCACGAGTTATCTCATGATGCTGATGAGAGAGCGATACAGCGACATGCTAGAGCTTATATACTACAGTTTATAGGTAGATGTTTATTTATGGATACGTCAATGAAGGGGATACATCTCATGTTTTTACCTCTATTACATGATTTTGAGATGACTGGACATTATAGTTAGGATGGTGCAGGCTTAGCATGGTTGTATATATATATATGCAGGTCTAGCAGGAGAGATGACCATGATATTGCTGGACCATTGATATTGCTACAGCTCTGGACATGGGATAGATTTTCAGAATGGCACCACGTAGATTATTCTGGCCGATTGCAGATCCTATGATTGATTTAGATGATGGTGAAACTAGATTACCACAAGGTCCCTTAGGGATAAGGTAAGCATCAACATTTATTATTATTTTCTTATTAAAATTTATTTGTTATGTTAACCATCTAATCATTATTATCTACAAATGGAGAGATCAATTTTTGATTAAAGAGGTGCCAACACATGTTATCTCTTCATACAGACTATATCTTGATCACTTAAGATCGGAGCAGGTAATAAGTAAAATTAAATATTTTTATTATTATTATCTTTAATATTTTATTATTTAAAATTATGATGTACATGTGATATGGCAATCATATACTCCTGATATTCTTGTCCATCTATCTGATTATTGTCTAGACGATCAATATATATGGTGTACCCGGGTACTGTTTATTTATTTTCATATCATAGAGTGGTACTTCGCTGATAGAGTGTTACGACAATTTGAGATCTGCCAGTCCATACCAGATCGGTATGATATAGATGCTGCACAATACCTATCAATCTTAGAGGATGAGCCGATCGGGATTGGTCCTTCACTCATCAGTATTTTATACAGCTATGGAAGAGCCATCGAAATCATATTTTCGATGGACCTCCTATTGATAGTATCATAGATTATCATGATCCATACATATAGTGGTACCGTCATATCACTCGACAATTCATCAGTCATACTAGTACGATGCATGATTACCTGGTAAGCATTTAAATTATTTTATTAAACATTCTTCACAGTTGAATATTATGTTTTATATACATAATTACATGTATATTTCATAGCGATGGGATGATCATAATTCGATAGCTTGCTCAACCAGATTCTAAATCCACATTATCCTAGTCTATCATGGATATATGTGATACTGTCCTTCATACCGTCCATGAGCAGGCTCATATCCAGTTACGAGGATTTGCTCATGATGATGATATAGAGGACGAGACTCCTACTATTTCTCTTATGCATCATCATCACGAGCAGCTCTTGTACCTCAGCATTCATGACGTACTCATCGATGCAGTACCTTTCCATATTCGATGCCTAGGTTTACTCCCTACTTATCTGAGAGCAGTTATCTATACAAGGATGTCAGATAGTTCACATCTGTGAAGGATGTTGCAGTGCATTTCGATTATACTATCGCACCGGAATACACGATATATCAAGGATACTCCATCCATGAAAAAGAATTTATCGGTGAGGGATCGATACATGAGGGTGTTATACAAGAGCCAGTTCATACTGAGGTAGAGCTTTCAATGGGATATCATGGATCGAGTAAACCAGAATCTTCAAATCGTCGGAAGCAACCTCCGTGTAGAAGGAGACGGCCGCCTTGTGGGACTTAGAATATATCTTTTACTTTCATTTATGTATTACATTGATGTGTAGACCATATTATTTTAGGGTTCTAGCATTACAATGAGTTTTATATTTATGTATTATATTTATCAATGAATATTAAATCTAAGTTCATATATTATCACAAATTTAATTATTAGATTTTTATTTAAATATTGGGCATACACTTAGGTACATGCAACTAAGTATTCATAAACTACATTAAATTAATATTTAATTATAAATATTATAAAATATTTTTTATAATTTTATATATTATTATATTTTTTTTATAATATTATAATTTTAAATTTTTAAATGTTGTATTTATTTAAATTATTTTTTATGGTAAACATAACTAAGTAATTTTATATTATACTATTACTTAATCATGCACATCTTAAAATTTATAGATTTTATTGATATTTTCATCATTTTTTTAAAAAAATGATATATTATATTTAAAAAGTTCATATGACTACTGTTGCTGCCTAGATCACCGTGGCCTGTAGCTTTGATGGGGTCTGATTAGAACTGTCCTCTTCCAAGGATGTCAGGCTCTTCATCCTCGCACCCTCGCAGTCGGTCAGTCCTGCAAAAAAAAGAACCCCGGTCGGGAATTCTGGTGGGGATACTTCGACGGTCAAGTCAGTAAGGTGACCAAGGAGAACAAACCATCTATTACGGAGGCGAGTGGTACCCCCGAGTAGAGGGAGATAGAAAAGAAGGGAACATAAAGGAAAATTAGGGTTTCTTAGATGCTGGGGGATCGTTCACCGCTCTTGCCCTTTGCCTTTACTTACTTATTCTTTTTCTCTCTCTTGGTTCGCTCCCTCGTCATGGAGGTCTCTCTTACCATTATATAGAAACTGATCCTGCCAGATCGAGCCTGGAGCCTTGGTTGGGTGTTTCTCCCCGGGCATCCCCTATGGAAGGGGCACAAACTCGTCAGAGCCTTCGTCAAACAAAGTTCGAGGTTCCCGAGAGAAGGTCTTCACGTAGTGGGTGTAGCTGACATGCCGGAGAGCCTACCCCTTGATGGAGCAATCCTTTGTGGAAGGTGCAGATGGCATGGTATAGGGTCTGGAGTCACAGTGAAGCACTCTTCTTGCAGAAAATGCAAATAGTGTACTACAGGGCCTAAAGTCCCGGTGGAGCACTCTTCTTGCAGGAGATGCAAGTGGTGTGCTAAGGGCCCGGAGCCCTGCTGGAGCACGTGCATTGCAAAAGGTGCGGGTGGCTTGCTGCAGGGCCTAGAGCCCCGGTGGAGTATGCATTCCTACGAGAGTTGCAGCCAATCCAATGGAGATGGTGACGTTGCACCTTGGTGTTACCATCCGGGCCTCCCTCGTGTCTACCCTTCGAGAGTTATGTTTCACCTTCTAATGTTCCTACCGCCATGGTCGAGGGAATATCTTCTTGCCTTCAGGGACTTGGTCTAGTCGGGAGCTAAACTAGTCTGAAGCTCTCTTCGACCAGGAGCTCGACCTTGACTGGGAGCTCAACCTCGGCTAGGAGCTTGATCTCGGCTGGGAGCTCACCTCGGATGAGAGCTTGACTTTGGCGAGGAGCTCAACCTCACTTGGAAGCTCACCTCGGGCAGGACAATTTTTACAATATTTTTTTAATTTTTCTTTATTTTAATTATTTTTTTAATTTTTTGATCTTCATATTTTATTATTTTTTTTAATTTTTGGTTGATCAACCTGTGTTTTTCAAGCCATATTTTGTTTTTTTTGGGTTGGTTGAGAAGACGCAAGTTCTACCTGCATCTTCAAACCTATTTTTTTTTGGTTGGTTGCACTAAAGATGCAGGTTAAATCTGCATCTTTAGTCAGAAGACGCAGGTAAAACCAGCATCTTCAGGCCTCTTTTTTTGGTTGGTTGCACTAAAGATGCAGATAAAACCTGCATCTTCAAGTTATTTTTTTGGTTGGTTGCATTAAAGATGCAGGTAAAACCTTTGTCTTCTCCACGTCCCCATTCACCCCCTGCGTGGCAACAAAAATTTTAAAAAAGTTAACACGTGGCCAAAATCACATTAGTTTGATAAAATTATTTAAAAGGATCCTATTTTAATAATTTTATTTTTTTAAAAATATTATTTTAAAAAAATATGGCAAGGATGTCATTGTTGATATTTTTAACATTCATACCTATTGCCGCTCCTGTCGTCGCGCCCGTGCCACGGATCCGCCGATCCCTCCTGACCGCCCGGCGAAGGAGCCTCCCTGGCTGCGGCTAACCTGCAAGAAAGGGGTTAGAAGACCCTGGCCGGGGATCCCGGCGAGGAAACTCCGACGGTCAAGTTAGTAGACGACGAGAGGGAACAGACTCTCCAGACGGACCCTCGAAAGGGTTCCAGACTTAGAGAGTTCACTAGTGAGAGAGACGCTCTGGGGACCAGAATCTCGGCTGGGCCTCCTTGCCGAGCTCACGCCCAGTCATTCCCTCTCGGGATCTCTGGTTTTTACTCTCCGGAGCGAGGCCTTTTGCCGTTACTTCTCCTTTGTCCCCAGGCTTGTTCGCTTACCTCCGTTGTCCCCAGATTCCTCCCTCTTTATCTCCTTTCGTCGTGCGCTTGTCTTTTCCTCCTGGGAGACTCCCCTCCCTTGTCTTCTTCTCTTTTCCCTTTTCGGTGAAGGGGGGCCAGGCGGCTTTCCGACCTCGTCCGCCGAGCCCAGCAGGGAAAAGGCAAAGACAGAAGAGAAAAAAGGGAGGGCGGCGCTGACAAGGCGGCCGGTCAGGCCTCGGGCCCAGCGAGAGCGCTCTCTCTCCCAAGCGTGGGCGCCATCCATCTATAGGGCCTATTCTGTCAGAACCGTGCCCCTCGGCTGCGGAGCTTGTCGGGCCGATGCAAGTGATGTTCCGCGTGCCGCCGCCCTCCGTACGGGGCACCGTCTGGGATTCGTACGGCCCGAGGGATGACCTCGGGGGCCGCGCCTCTTCCCTGAGACCTTCTCCGTACGGGCGGCCTGACCTCGACCGAGGTGGACCCGTCTCCGGGGGCCACCTGGCGAAGAGCGAAGGACCAGCCGACCTCGGCCTAGGTGGACCCCTCCTGGGTGGACACCTGGCGAGGTGGCAGGAGGTCGCCTGGCCTCAGCCGAGGTGGACCCGTCTCCGGGAGGCCACCTGGCAAAGGGGCGAAGGAATAGCCGACCTCGGCCTAGGTGGGCCCCTCCTGGGTGGACACCTGGCGAGGTGGCAGGAGGTCGCCTGGCCTCGGCCGAGGTGGACCCGTCTCGGGGGCCACCTGGCAAAGGGGCGAAGGACCAGCCGACCTCGGCCTAGGTGGGCCCTCCTGGGCGGACACCTGGCGAGGTGGGGAGGTCGCCTGGCCGGAGGTAGGTGGGAGGCCACCTGGCAAAGGGGCGAAGGAATAGCCGACCTCGGCCTAGGTGGGCCCCTCCTGGGTGGACACCTGGCGAGGTGGCAGGAGGTCGCCTGGCCTTGGCCGACCTCACTCGGGCGGATCTCTCCGGGCTTGGGCGCCATCGAGTTGGTAGAGGAGCTCCGATCCGAGCTCGACCTCGACGGGGGGAGTTTGCCTTAGAAAATTGCCGGGCGCTGTAGTCTTGTCGAACCTGGTCTTGAAGACGTGGTGCTGACTCGGCCGAAGAAGCCTCCACGTGGCTCGATCGCATTTGGCGGTACCTGAGCCTGGCCACGTCACTGTCACGGCTGTAACAGTTGCCCCCCAGCCCGCCGTTCCGTCGGGGCGTCGTAGAACGGAACGTCGGGATTAATTACGGACATGACGTGGGGAGGCGAAGATCTTGCATCATAATTGCCACGATCGTCATCGCCGTGGCTCGATGCGACTAAAAACCTATGGGGAGCCGCCACGCGTCGCCCACTTGCCCGCAATTAATGCGTCGCTTCGAGGCAGAGGCCGTTACTCTGCTAACGAGGCATCGGTGTCGGGCGTGCGCCCACGTGGCGATCATCCAATGGCCTGAGGCGGAATGACGGGTACGGCCGCTGTCGGCTGAGTTTGAAAGGGAGGGGACTTTCCAGAACGAGGCCTTTTCCCTTGCTTCGTAGGCGGTTTGCTACAGACTAACTCCTGTTGCCTTGCACTCGTCTGGCGTATTTTCGGTGAGTGCCCTCGTCTTCTCTGGCTCCCCTCCTTCCCTTTCTTTTTCTTTTCTCTTTGATCCTCTGCTCCTCCCTTTTCCATGGCGCGCCGTCGCCATGTCTCTTCCAATCCGGACGAGGCCGGTCCATCCCGGCCGAGAACTCCATCTTCTTCCTCCTCAGATGAGGAGACGATCCCGGAGGAGATCCGCCGGTGTCTGCAACCCGGGGGTGTCACCATTGGCATCCCTAGGGGGACCCGGCCTCCTCCGGTTGCTCCTGTCGTGCCCCTCCGCTCTCTTCCTGCTCTTCATTCTCTCCCTGCTCCTCCTTCTCTTCCTGCTCTTCCTTCTCTCCCTGCTCCTCCTTCTCTTCCTGCTGGTCCCTCCGGTCATGCCTCTACCATGACCGAAGGTGATCTTTCTCTGCTTCGGGATGCTTACGGCATCCCGGGGTCCATTCGTCTGTTTGTTCCGCGGTCCGGGGAGCGCATCACCATGAGTGGCCCCGGCCGCATAGCCTTCTACGAAGACTTCCTCTTTGGGGGTCTTCGGTTTCCTCTGCACCCCTTCTTTCTTTCTTTCCTCGGCCATTTCCGGCTTGTCCAGGCCCAGTTGGCTCCCAACGCCATCCGGGTCATCTTCTCTTTCATTGTCTTCTGTCACTTCCACGGGTTCGTTGCCCATTTCTCCCTCTTCAGGGCCTTGTTCACCCTGAAGAAGTGCTCCACCGATGACGGCTGGTGGTATATTTCGCCCCGGCCCAGGTGTCTCCGGTTCGACATCCCTTCCTCGGTGAAGGGCTGGAAGAGCCGGTTTTTCTTCGCCTCAGTCGAAGATGTCGATTGGGCCTGGAGTGAACCGGACCGGACTCCGAATCGAAATTCTCGGGTCGAGTCGGCAGACCAGGAGTCCTACTCCCAGCTCCTGAGCGACGTGGTCCCGGCACTCGACGTTCTGCTTTCGGAGCAGAATCTTTTTGAGGCCGGGATCAGTCCCATCCGCGAGACTGGTGAGATTCGGCCCCACCTTGACTCCTGCCGCCTTTTTCTTCATGACCGAGCCGGCTGACTTTCTGTTCCTTTGTGTTGCAGGGATGAAATTTTCGCTGGAGAACCTCCTGGAGGGCGCAGCCCAGCGAGATGTCGTCGAGGTGGACGAGCCCGCGGCGAAGAGGGCTCATACTGAGGCGAGCCGGGAGGTCGTGGCGGCGACCGTACCCAGCCCGATTACCGTCGCTCCCCCGCCCAGGCTGCCCCGGGGCGGGGCCACTGATGTCTCGGTCGTGCGACCTGGTGGCGCCGCTGCTGAGGGGGCTCCACCGCCTGCAGCTCCGTCCGGCGCCGGTCCCGTCGTCGTCGCCGTCTCTACAGTGCAGCCGGTGGCCACCGCCGGCCCGTCGACCACGGAATCAGCTGAGGGGGCGGCCAGCGCAGGAGCCGGCCTGACACCCCCGGCACCGGTGATCACCTACCGGGACTCGGTCATCCGCGACAAAGGGCTCACGGAGAAGATCATGGAGTATGCCTCCACCGCCCGGGACCGCCGAGCTCGGGGCGGCCGGGACTATGCAGATGCCCTGCTCGGGATCCTCCCGCAGCTTTTCACGGTAAGCTCGAGCTCCTTCCTTCCTTTTCTTTCAAGTCCCAACTCCTTTTATCCTGACTTGGTTTGCTCTTGCTGGCGCAGATCGGGAACGACGTTCTCCTACCGAGGAACTTCCTCGTAGGGAACGCACAGAGGGACGCCGAGAAGGAGAAGAAGCTCGGCAAGCTCGCGGCCGACATCAAAGACCTCATGGAAAAGGGGGTCGAGCTGCGAGCCGACAAACAGGCCCTCCAGTCCGACTTGGAGCGTTCTGAAGGGCGGAACAAGGAGCTGGAGGCTTCCTTGTCGGAGGAGCGGGCCTCCCACCAACGCCGCACGGAGGAGGACGCGGCGGAGAAGGCTCGCCTACAGGCCCACTCCCAGTGGCTGGAGCGCCAGTTGGAGGAGGCCTGGCGAGACGCGAGAGTGGCGAGGGACCAGAGTGCGTACGTCAACGGACTCCTGGAGGCCGCAAAGCGGGAGGCGCAGGAGGCCGTCCCGAAATTCCGGGCTTCCGATGAGTACACGTCGGAGGTCCGGGAGGCCGCCGTGGACTCCTTCCTGAAGGGGTTCCGGATGTGCCGGGAGAAGGTGGGGGCCCTCTTCCTCGAGCTCGACCTCGGCGAGGTGGTGATCGGAGGCAGAAGGCAGGGAGTCGAGAGCAGGGCTCCTGGAGCGGCCGACGCAACTCCTGTGGCACCGTCGACTGGCGAAGCTGCGGCTTCAGAGCAGCCTCAAGAGCCGGCCACCGTAGAAGTCGAGGATGCAACGCCTGCACCCCCGGCAGAGGGCTCCGACCCTGCACCCCACTGAGCCCGGCGCCTTCTCCCCGCTTTACTTTGTTGTTGTAGTGTCTTTTCTTTTCTGCATTTTCTTCTTTTTGGGGACTCCCGGCCTGTCGGGACTCCCCGCTTGTACTGATCCCTTTTCGTATCAATGAAAGTTTCAGTTTGATAAAATTCCGAGTTCGTCTTACCTCACTTTTCTTTTTTCTTCTTTCTGAGATGTTGTCATGTAATGTTTGAAACAATTGCAGGCCTGGTCCTTCCATTGCTCAAATCGAAGATTGGGGCCTCCCGGATCGCATAGCGGCAGAGTAGGCCTAAAGCGGGCCCGTCTTTGGGACCGCCTTCATACTTGCGCAGGCGACACGGTTTCTGCACTGTCTTCCAGGCCGAAGCCCAGGATCTCCGGACAGAGTTCGATGCCACAGGCTTTCTCAAGCCTTGCGCGGCTTGCTGAGCTGTTCTCCGGACTTGTGTGGGCGAACTGGGTTCTGCACCACCTTCCAGGTCGAAGCCCAGGATCTCTGGACTGAGCTCGATGCCGCAGGCTTTCTCAAGCCCTGCATGGCTTGCCGAGCTGTTCTCCGGGCTTGTGTGGGCGAACTGGGTTCTGCGCCACCTTCCAGGCCGAAGCCCAGGATCTCCGGACTGAGCTCGATGCCGCAGGCTTTCTCAAGCCTTGCGCGGCTTGCCGAGCTGTTCTCCGGGCTTGTGTGGGTGAATTGGGTTCTGCGCCACCTTCCAGGCCGAAGCCCAGGATCTCCGGACTGAGCTCGATGCCGCAGGCTTTCTCAAGCCTTGCGCGGCTTGCTGAGCTGTTCTCCGGGCTTGTGTGGACGAACTGGGTTCTGCGCCACCTTCCAGGCCGAAGCCCAGGATCTCCGGACTGAGCTCGATGCCGCAGGCTTTCTCAAGCCTTGCGCGGCTTGCTGAGCTGTTCTCCGGGCTTGTGTGGGCGAACTGGGTTCTGCGCCACCTTCCAGGCCGAAGCCCAGGATCTCCGGACTGAGCTCGATGCCGCAGGCTTTCTCAAGCCTTGCGCGGCTTGCTGAGCTGTTCTCTGGGCTTGCGTGGGCAAACTGGGTTCTACGCCACCTTCCGGGCCGAAGCCCAGGATCTGCGGACTGAACCCGATGCCGTAGGCTTTCTTGTGAAGTGAGAAGGGAGTGTTTGAAGTGGGGGAGATTTATTACAGAAGCAGGGAACCTTACATTACTGATAGTACATCCTCAGGTTCGAGGCGTTCCATGTCCGGGGGAACCTGGCACCTCCCAACTCCTCCAAGTAGTATGCGTCATGAGGGAGGGCTTCTGCCACCCGATATGGGCCTTCCCAATTGGGTGATAGCTTGCTGCATTTCCGTGGCTGGGAAGCTTCAGCGCGCCGGAGGACCAAGTCTCCGGGACGGAAAACCTTCGGCCGCACTCGGGAGTTGTAATACTTGGCCACGCGTTGCCTATACGCCGCCATTCGAATTCGGGCTTTGTCCCTTGTTTCCTCGAGAAGGTCAAGGTTGAGCATCATCCTGGCTGGGTTTTCTGTCTCGTCATATTGCTCCACACGCAGTGTAGGTAGGTTGAGCTCGATCGGGATGACTGCCTCGGCTCCGAAGACGAGGTTGAACGGGGTTTCGTCGGTAGCCGTCCTCGGGGTGGTGTGGTATGCCCAGAGGACGCTGGGGAGCTCATCGGCCCACCTGCCCTTGGCCTGGTCCAGCCGCGTGCGGAGGCCCTGAAGAATGGTCCTGTTCGTGACTTCGGCCTCCCCATTGGTCGGGGGTGCGCCACCGAGGTAAAGCGATGCTTGACGCCGAGGTCGCTGCAGAATTCTTCGAACTCCCGGCAGTCGAACTGGCGTCCGTTGTCGGTGACCACGGTGTGGGGGAGGCCGAAGCGGCAGACGATGGACTTCCAAAAGAACTTGGCGACGTTTGCTTCGGTGATCCTTGCCAAGGATTCGGCCTCGACCCACTTCGTGAAGTAGTCGATGGCCACTATCAAGAACTTCCGCTGGCCAGACGCCGGCGGGAATGGGCCCAGGAGGTCCATCCCCCACTGGGCAAACGACCAGGGGGCTGAGAGCTGGGAGATTGGGTTGGAGGGCTGTCGCTGCACCGTGGCGTGACGCTGGCACCGGTCGCACCTCTTCACGAAGTCGGCGGCGTCTTCCTTCATTGTCTCCCAGAAGTAGCCCTGACGGAGGGCCTTGTACGCCAATGCCCTGCCCCCCACGTGGTTCCCGCAGACGCCTTCGTGAATCTCCTGGAGCACAAGCTTGGCTTCCGTGGGTCCTACGCACTTGAGGAGGGGATAGGAGTAGGATCTTCGATACAACTGCCCGTCCATCAGGACGAACTGCACGGCCTTCTTCCTGATGAGGCGAGCCGCCTCGCGGTCCTCCGGTAGGGTGCCATTGGTGATGTATGCGGCGTACTTGTCTATCCAACTGGGTTCATGGCCGACCTGGTGGACCTTCACCGGTGTCTCGAGGCTTGGGACCTCAAGGCGCTCCACATAGGCGCGTCCCAGCATCGTGTCCGGCAGGGTCGCCAGTCGGGAGAGAGCATCCGCGCGGGCGTTTTCCCCGCGGGGAATATGGAAGATGTTGAAGCGTCGGAATCTGGACGCGCCCTCCTTGACGAGCTCCAAGTATCTCGCCATTTGGGGGTCGTGTGCGACGTACTCCCCGGACACCTGCCCCGCCACGAGTTGGGAATCAGTGAAAGCCTTGAGGTTGGTTACGCCCAGCTCGCGGGAGACTCTCAGTCCGGCAAGAAGTGCTTCGTACTCCGCCTGGTTATTTGTCGCGGGGAATCGGAAATGGAGTGTGCATTCGGCGACGACCCCGTTGCTGTTGGCAAGGATGAGCCCAGCCCCGCTCCCGCCGGAGTTTGAGGCTCCGTCTACATGGAGGATCCAGGCGTCCTCTCCGGGCTCGTCGGTGCCTATCTCCATCGACCGGCCAGAGGGGCCTTCCTCGGGCTCCTTGCCCAAGCCTGCACACTCGACCAAGAAGTCGGCCAGCACCTGTGCCTTCATGGCCGGCCTCGGCCTGTACGCAATGTCGAACTCGCTGAGTTTCAGTGCCCACTTGGCCAATCATCCCGAGATATCGGGTCGACTGAGCACTGCTTTCAGCGGTTGATCCGTCAGGATGGCGATGGGGTGCGCTTGAAAATAAGGCCTGAGATGCTGGGCAGACACTATTAGCGCAAAAACGAGTTTCTCGGGCCGAGAATACCTGAGCTCCGCGTCACGGAGAAGTTTGCTGGTATAGTACACCGACCGCTGGGCCCCCTGGCCGTCGGTTCGAACCAAGACTGAGCTGACGGCCTCCGGGGTAACCGCTAGATAGAGGATAAGCTCCTCTCCCTCCTCGGGCCTGGACAGCAATGGTGGCGATGCGAGGGTCTTCTTCAGCTCCTCGAAGGCCTGGAGATAAAACGGCTGAGGGCCGCAACTCGGCCGGTTAGTTGCTGCATTTGCTTCTTGGAGGCGGGCTGCTCCATGTCCAGGATGGCCTGGACCTTCTCCGGGTTGGCCTCGATTCCTCTTTGGGTCACCATAAATCCAAGGAATCTCCCGGCGGAGACGCCAAAGGCGCACTTCGCCGGGTTCAGCTTCATCTGATGGCGTCGGAGGTTGCCGAAGGTCTCCGCCAAGTCAGCCACGTGATCCGACCCGGGTTTGCTCATTACCAGCATGTCATCCACGTACACCTGCATGTTGCGGTCGATCTGGTCTTTGAAGATTCTATTGACCAGGCGCTGGTACGTTGCTCCCGCGTTCTTGAGGCCAAATGGCATCATCCTGTAGCAAAAAGTTCCACGGTCAGTTATGAAGGCGGTGTGCTCTTCGTCCTCCGGGCTCATTCGGATCTGGTTGTATCCGGAGAAGGCGTCCATGAACGACAGGAGGCGATGCCCTGAGGTGGTGTCGACCAGCTGGTCGATCTTTGGGAGAGGGAAGCTGTCCTTTGGGCAAGCTCGGTTGAGGTCGGTGTAATCCACACAGATCCTCCACTTACCACTACTCTTTCTTACCATGACCACGTTTGCCAGCCAGCTGGGGTACTGGACCTCCCGCACAAAACCGGCGGCGAGGAGCTTCTCCACTTTCTCGTTGATCGCCTTCTGTCTCTCCATAGCGAAGCTTCTCTTCTTCTGGCGGACCGGGCGGCAATTTGGGTCTACGTTCAGCTTGTGCATGATGACCTCGGGCGGGATGCCCGGCATGTCGGCTGCTGACCAGGCGAACACGTCAGCGTTGGTGCGGAGGAACTCCAGCAGGCGGGTTCATTCTTCCTCAGGGATCTGGGCCCCGACTTGCACCGTCTTCAGGGGATCCGAACCGAGGGGAAAAGTCAGCAGGCGCTCTACGGGCCCTCCCCTGGGTTCCTTCTCTCTCAGATCGAGGTCGTCGATATCCTGGGCGAGCTCCGCGCCCCTGGCACCCGGGACCGTCTGAAGGCAGAGCGGGACTGGCTGGGTCGTCCCCTTCATCTCCCCGAGCCCGGAAGGCGTGGGGAACCGTACCAACAGCCTTCTCGTGGAGATGGTGGCGTCCAGTTGGTTGAGCCCGGGACGCCCGAGGATGGCGTTGTAAGGCGAGGGGAGCCTGACGACGGTAAATGTTACTAGGACGATCGCCTGCCGGGGTGGGGATCCGGCGGTGACCGGGAGAGTGATCTCCCCCTCGACCCCCACGGAGTCCCCTATGAAACCTACTAGGGGGGTGTGCACCGGTTTCAGCTGATCGTGGGACAAGTTCATGCGGGAGAAAGCATCGTAAAAAAGTACGTCAGCCGAGCTTCCACTATCAACCATGATTCGATGTACAGGATGCTTCACGATGGTCATCTCGACCACCACGGCATCGTTGTTTACATTGTCATTTCCCTCCCCCCCCGGGGAGGGATTACATCCTCTGGGTTCCTGACTTCCCGGGTTCTCTTCGTCGCTCGACCGGACCCGCGTGAGATCATGCCCACGGGCTTCTCCGTTGGGCGGTTGTCGATCGTAGGGACGGGCGGTAAGGCCGCGAGCGGCTGCCCTTCGGAGGGGGCCTCGTTCTTGACGAACTTCCTGAGGTAACCCCTCCTAATCAGCTCCTCGATCTCCCGCTTCAGGTGGCGACACTCCTCTGTGTCGTGCCCGTGCTCGCGGTGGAACTGGCAGTACTTCGATTTGTCTCGGACGGCTCTCGGGTTCTGAGGAGGAGGTCGGCGGAGGTATCGCTCGCCCTCGATTTTCATGAGGATCTTCGTCCGAGGTGCGAGGAGAGGGGTGTACCTCCGCTCGGGAGTGGCTTCGCCCCTCGGCCTTGGGTTCGGGCGAGGGTCGGCAGACGGCCCGGGCCTCCGAGCTCCCGGGGCGTCCCTTGGGAGCGGCTTCTTCGGAGTCTTCCCGTCTAACTCTCGACGAGTACGGTCAGCCTCCTCCGCTCGGATGTACTTGTGGGTGCGGAGGAGGAGCTCGGAGTACGTCCTGGGCGGCTTCTTGTCCAGGGAGTAGGTTAGGCGGGACGTCTTGAGCCCGCGCTTCAAAGCCAGCATGGCGACGGGCTCGTCCAAGCTGTAGATCTCCAGAGCTGCAGTTTTGAACCGGGTGATGTAGTCCCGGAGCAGCTCCTGGTCCTGCTGGCGGATAGAAAAGAGGCTGTCCACCTCACTTGGCACCTTTCGACAGGCGTCGAAGTGCGCCACAAACTTTCCTTCCAACTGGCGGAAGGAGCAAATGGATCCAGGCTCGAGGCGGGTGAACCAGACTCGAGCGGCCTTCCGGAGGGTTGTCGGGAAAGCAATGCACAGAAGAGCGTCGGTGGCACCCTGGACCCTCATGAGAGCTTTGTAGCTCTCCAGATGGTCCAGAGGGTCGGTGGTCCCGTCGTAGGGATCCACCTGCGGCATGCGGAACCGTTCCAGGATCGGTTCCGCCTGGATTTCTTCAGAGAAAGGGGGGCGAGAGTCGTAGCTCGCCGGGTCTGCCGACGAGTTCTGCAGGTCGGCGAATCGGCGGGCGAACTCCGCCAGCTTGCGCTCATGCTCCTCCAGGCGCCTCTCGGCCTGGCGCCTGATGGCTTCGTCGATGGAGTCTTCCACCGAGACTGCGGGTGAAGGGGGCGCCGATCGGTCTCGGCGCGAGGTCTGGCCTCGGCGTTGCTTGCTGCGATGCACCGTTTCGGCCCCATCGGCTGGGGATCGGCTCTCGTGATCCTCCGAACCGGAGTAGTTTCTCTTTGCGGGAGCTTGGCGGCTCCCCCGGGGGTTGGAGGCAGCTCTCGGATGGGACGGCCTGCCCTGGATGGAGCGCAGGCTCCCACGTTGCCCCGCGGCTCGGGCCGCGGGGGTCCCTGGCTGCGGCTGGGTGGCCAGGGAGCATTGCTGATGCTGAAGCTGCCGGACCGCTGAGGTTAAGGTCTGCAGCTGCTGGATGACGGCCGCAAGAGTTCCGTCCATTGAGGTAGGTTGCTGTGCAAGAGGAGGGGGAGCCGGAAGCTCCCTCTCCGGGCTGAGGGCCCCTGGAGGGGACTGAACCTCCCCCACGCGGCTGGTGGATGCCTCGCGGCCATGAGTGACCACCATCGTCAGAGAGCGCGACACCTGCAGAAAACTAGCCTCCGCTCGGGTTTGGTGTCCTGCTCCCCTACCTGGCATGCCAATCTGTTGCCGCTCCCGTCGTCGCGCCCGTGCCACGGATCCGCCGATCCCTCCTGATCGCCTGGCGAAGGAGCCTCCCTGGCTGCGGCTAACCTGCAAGAAAGGGGTTAGAAGACCCTGGCCGGGGATCCCGGCGAGGGAACTCCGACGGTCAAGTTAGTAGACGACGAGAGAGAACAGACTCTCCAGACGGACCCCTGAAAGGATTTCAGACTTAGAGAGTTTACTAGTGAGAGAGACGCTCTGGGGACCAGAATCTCGGCTGGGCCTCCTTGCCGAGCTCACGCCCAGTCATTCCCTCTCGGGATCTCTGGTTTTTACTCTCCGGAGCGAGGCCTTTTGCCGTTACTTCTCCTTTGTCCCCAGGCTTGTTCGCTTACCTCCGTTGTCCCCAGATTCCTCCCTCTTTATCTCCTTTCGTCGTGCGCTTGTCTTTTCCTCCTGGGAGACTCCCCTCCCTTGTCTTCTTCTCTTTTTCCTTTTCGGTGAAGGGGGGCCAGGCGGCTTTCCGACCTCGTCCGCCGAGCCCAGCAGGGAAAAGGCAAAGACAGAAGAGAAAAAAGGGAGGGCGGCGCTGACAAGGCAGCCGGTCAGGCCTCGGGCCCAGCGAGAGCGCTCTCTCTCCCAAGCGTGGGCGCCATCCATCTATAGGGCCTGTTCTGTCAGAACCGTGCCCCTCGGCTGCGGAGCTTGTCGGGCCGATGCAAGTGATGTTCCGCGTGCCGCCGCCCTCCGTACGGAGCACCGTCTGGGATTCGTACGGCCCGAGGGATGACCTCGGGAGCCGCGCCTCTTCCCTGAGACCTTCTCCGTACGGGCGGCCTGACCTCGGCCGAGGTGGACCTGTCTCCGGGGGCCACCTGGCGAAGAGCGAAGGACCAGCCGACCTCGGCCTAGGTGGACCCCTCCTGGGTGGACATCTGGCGAGGTGGCAGGAGGTCGCCTGGCCTCAACCGAGGTGGACCCGTCTCCGGGAGGCCACCTGGCAAAGGGGCGAAGGAATAGCCGACCTCGGCCTAGGTGGGCCCCTCCTGGGCGGACACCTGGCGAGGTGGCAGGAGGTCGCCTGGCCTCGACCGAGGTGGACCCGTCTCCGGGGGCCACTTGGCAAAGGGGCGAAGGACCAGCCGACCTCGGCCTAGGTGGGCCCCTCCTGGGCGGACACCTGGTGAGGTGGCAGGAGGTCACCTGGCCTCAGCCGAGGTGGACCCGTCTCCGGGAGGCCACCTGGCAAAGGGGCGAAGGAATAGCCGACCTCGGCCTAGGTGGGCCCCTCCTGGGTGGACACCTGGCGAGGTGGCAGGAGGTCGCCTGGCCTTGGCCGACCTCACTCGGGCGGATCTCTCCGGGCTTGGGCGCCATCGAGTTGGTAGAGGAGCTCCGATCCGAGCTCGACCTCGGTGGGGGGAGTTTGCCTTAGAAAATTGCCGGGCGCTGTAGTCTTGTCGAACCTGGTCTTGAAGACGTGGTGCTGACTCGGCCGAAGAAGCCTCCACGTGGCTCGATCGCATTTGGCGGTACCTGAGCCTGGCCACGTCACTGTCATGGCTGTAACAATGCCCATCTTATTAGGCTTAATCAAGATGATGCTTCCCTTAAAGAAGTAGTCATCCCTAATCTTGACCTAAAATGTGATCTTGTCCTTCATCATGGTGGAGTTTAGCCATGTATCATCATTAGAGAATGTTATCAAATGAGGGTTACATGATAGTTTAATATTTATAAAATTTCATAATTCTCCTTACCCTTAACTTAGCAAGAAGCTCTTATATTGGTAAGGATTGAAAGAAGAAAAAGAAAAGTAGCACTTTGAGATCTGTATAGGCTGATAAATAATAAAAATAGAGTACTTTAAGAACTATACAAGTATATGAATGATCATAGATAAAGCACATTGAGATTTATGCAGGTAGGTAAATGGAAAATGATAGAGTGCTTTAAGATTTATATAGGTGGATATGGTAAAGGATATAGTGTTTTAATATTTATGCAAATGATGGAGGATGGAAGATGTGTTTGAAATTTGTGCAAGTCAATAGATGATAAAGGATGGAGTACTTCAAAATCTCTATAAGCAAATGAATGGAGGATGGAGTATTTTGATATTTGTGCAAGTGGATATATGATAAAAAATGAAATGCTTCGAGATCTATACAAGTAGATGATGATAAAGAATGGAGTACTTCGAGATTTGTGCAAATTAATAGTTGATAGAGAATAAAGTGCTTTAAGATTGGTGCAAGCTGATGAATAATACAAAATAGAGTGCTTTAAGATATGTGTAAGTGGATGGATGATAGAGTATAGAGTGTTTTAAGATTTGCATGGACAAATGGATGATAAAGGATAGATGATATAGGACAAAATGTTTTGAGATCTATGTAGATGGATGGATGATAGAAAATTGATACTTTGATATTTGTGCAAATGCATAGATGATAGAGGATAGAATGCCTTAATATTTATGTAGACTGATAAATGACTGAGGATGGAATGCTTTAAGATTCATGCCAAATGGATTGATGATAAAGGATAGAGAGTTTTAAGATTTGTATGGATGAATGGATGATAGATGATTGAGTGCCTTGAGATTTGTGCAAATGAATGATCATAGATGAAGGGCTCCTTCACTTTCCTACTAATTAACGAGAACATACATGTCGTCTAAAAAAGCTTTTTATTGAGAAGTAGGGAAGGTTACATTATTGTTAGATTAGCTGAACTCCATGGTTGAGGTGGCAAAGTCCCATCAAGCTTCTGGATTTATGGTCGAATTGCCTCCTAGTAATAACTTTTATCATCTTAGCTATAGATCGGTTTTCTGTAGCTTTTTGTAGGCTTATGGATCTACAAGAAAAATAAAGTGATAGATGAGGGCTTTAATGCCTCATATCATAGATCCTTCAGGATCTTGGCTTCTTTGGAGCTTGGACTTCTTTGGAGCTCGACTTTTAGGAGGTCAACTTTGGGAGATCAATCTCCACCTTATCTTTAGCCTTGGCCTCCGACTTGGATTTCACCTCAACTTTGTTCTTTGTCATGATCGGGATTACTTGTACGCAGTTACATGTGTCACAAGAAAGAATGGAGGGGGCTATCCAACATACGCCTCCTCTTGAAAGACATACACTATACAATACTATCCTTTGATTAAAAGAGAGCTTATTGCTCATTGTCTTTGTTGCCTTGGGACACTCCCTCAGGAAAAAATCTAGTCAACTGCTGCACGTGAATGCCTCCATGGCCCCTATGAGGGAGAACCACAGCACCAGCCAAAACATGCTTAGCAAAATCATCGGCCCTAGGTTGACGGAGGATGAGTTCCCTACACACACTGCATGGAGGCGCTTGTGCACAGTGAGCACCGTGGTGACCATGGTGAAGATGGGTAGGATAAGGCCAACAGTGATGCATTGGAATGGGGTGAGGCCCTGTGGATTGTCGATGAGACAATGGGGATGATGAGGCAATTGCAGATGGGGACGGTGAGAAGGATAGAATCCGATAAAGAAGACGGTGAGCAAGCCGGTGGCAATCTAGAAAGGGTTGCCAACCAACTTCTTGAACCAGCACTTGGTGGTACTAGAGAGGAACACCATCATCCCCATCATGATGGCAGCGGTGCAGATGCTATGGCCCCATGGGCCACCAAGGTTGTCTTGGATGTATTATAGGGTCGTCACAACCAGAAGTGAGCCAAGGCTGAAAAAAAAAAAAAAACTGATATGCCGCTTCTCTCTTTGGTCCAACCTAGATAAGCTCAACTTGAACCCTCCCGTCCCCAATGCCACCTGGTATAATTCCAAGTAAAGCACCCCAAGCTGGGCTCTGGTTGACCGCAAGCACTTGCTAGCCAACAGGTCTATGTAGGTAGATGACCTTAGCCCCGGTGCTGTCATCGATATGCTTAGGATGATTGTCCCTGAGGCTTGTGATAAGCCTATTAAATATTTTAACTTGAGCATTAAAATAAATATTAATTAATCTATATTTATTAAAAATTAAAATTTTTTATTATTATTTTGTACAATATATGATCGATTTTGATTCAGATTGACTTCAAATTTGAAAAGGAGAAAGCTCTTGACGAGCTCTATAAAAGGAGAATTCTGGATAATAGTCCAGCATCAATGGCAGCAATAAAATTTTATTTTATTTTTCTTATAATTAGTTTAGACTTTGAGAGAGAGGAGAGGAATAAAGAAAAAGAGTTTTTCAGGAGAGGATGTACAGTGACAGAGCCCAAATCTCCAAGAAGATATATCCAGGAGTCATGTATGATCGAGGTACAGTTTGTAGGGAAGTACATGTGTCCTTTCATTAATTTTTGTAATTATTTTCTCTTCTATACAATTGAATAAATACTTTCAATTTCTTTATAATTTTTTCTATTCATTTCTTAAATTAATTACCTATAGATGGGATGGATCATTATCCTAGTATGATATAATTCATGCTCAATATAAAAAATTAATTCTAAAATTTCTATTTATATATCTTATTAGGATTTTTTTGACTTAATCATTGGATAGCTTATACTTATGGGATGGGCCATGATCTTAACAAGATATGGTTCGTACTTGACAAGATAATTTATGCTAGAAATTAGTTTGAAAGATTCCAAAACATATATAGATTTCAATTATTTAGAGTAGAATAAATACATAATTTATATTGGTGATTACTTGAAAATCCGAAGACATCTTTTTATCATATAAATCTCTCAATTTCATGTTTAATTTAAATTGATTAATTTTAATTAAACCATTATCTATCTTTCATAAATTTAAATAGTTATTTCTTTCTTTACTTTTTTTATAAAATAATTATCCTTGATCTCCAAGGATATGATCCCTACTCATCCTAGCTATAGTAGTAAGTTAGGTTTTTATTTTTGACAGTCTATGATAGCTATCAGCTTGCACAGTGGTGAAAATGATAATATGAGATACCGACTGAGGAAGGAATTGGTGAGGAAGCTGCCGAGGAGGTGGAGCACAAAAGAACTGTCGAGGACTCCAACCATAGTGACTTTGTGGCCGAGGTGGTTGCTGAGCAGGATGAAACTGAGCTCCGATCATGGTGACTTTAAGGGTGAGGCGGTTGCTAAACTAGATAAAACTGAGTTCTAACCATGAGGACTTTGCAATCGAGGAGATTGCTGAGCCATATAAAATTAAGCTAAAAGAGAAGTTGGCTTGCCGAGGATCCACTAGATGGTGTTGCTTTGCAGCCGTGGTGATTATCGAGCTAGCCAAAAAGGAGCTACCCTATCGATGATATCATCGAGGTTGAGGATGGTCCTCGCTGGGCTTCCATTGGATGGGGATGAGATGGAAGTGGAGGACCTCTGGCAACCTAGAGGAGGCTGGCACTGATGCTGAGGAGAGCACCATCAAAGATGATGAAGGGTCGGTGGTTGGAATAGTTGGAGGAGAGGAAGGAGGGTGTGTGGGAGTCATTAAGGAGGCAGAGTAATAATGGATGACAGCAATAATGGACAGTAGCGATCGTGGTGATGTCTTCCCTGAGTAGAACGGTGGTGGCCTCGAGGGCTGAGGTGGAGAAGAAGGTTGGAGAGGCAGGTCTAGCAAGGGAGATGCTGGAGGAGGGTCTTCACATTCAATGTACTGATATATCATTAAAGGATTTTTTTAATTGCATCATTGCACAACCCTGGTGATGACCACTCAGTAGCCTTTGGGTACTTCTAACAACAATAATAATAAAAATTTCACTTATATCCTTTTTATTCGTTTGGTAATGCAAAAATATTAATGTTGACATGGTTTCAATCCAAGGAACCAAACGATCATTTGTCGATTGTTGTAGCTTGCAAAAACTGTATTAGGTGGGTCAATCAAAGGCTCTTTCGATGGGCCGATCAAAGATCATTAAGGCTTTGGCCGATAGAAAGCTGCTTTGAGCCGGGGTCTGGAGGCTTCTTCAACTTCTAATAATATATTCGAAGATTTGCTAAATTCTATGGTTGGACCAGGGGGTTTCATTCAATTGCTTTAATAGGCTCTCAGTTTGATAATTTCTTCTACTTGATATGGAATTTCCTAATCGAGAGATAGTTTGCCATGTTTGCCGTTCTTTATTCACCATCGAGTTATCCACTATGGCACCCCCCAGTGATGGTATTTATTGTCTTGATTGGAGATTGGTTGTCCTAGGATTTGGCATGCTATAGTTGTTTAGCTGATCATTGAAGCGACTTCTGCTGAGTTTCTTGCTCTCTCCTGCATCGGATAAATCAGTCAAGGTAGCTACATTTGACTTCTAGGATGACTATAGCGTGCAAGCCTCCTTTCCAGAATTTTGGGGAGGAGCCTGCGATTGTTTTAGTGGTGGTGGTGCTGCTTGTGGTGCTGGGTCAGGCGACGGTGCTTCAAGAGGAGTTGCACCCCAGGAAGTGATGTGTAAGTAGCCTGAATAGTTTGAACGACCACTATCAAGTTCAAAGCCTATTGGAAAAGTAGGTTAAACTACTCTGTACTAACTCTCACCAGCTACAAAGGTAGGGAGGCTCTTGTTAGTAGTGACGAGACCAGATTATTAGCTTGACTCTCTGCCGATCGAGAGGTGACATATTAGTACAACGGGATGAAACCTTTTTAGATGGCGTTGTTAATCTGTCCTTGGTTTGCACTCAATTTTTTTTCAAGCCCCTCCTCTATTCTATTGGTGCTAAATTGATCAAGCACCGGAGATGCTGGAGTTGGTGGCATAAAGAACCTTCAAAGGTGGAACCTACAAAAAAAAGCCTTGGCCAAAAGTTATTTTGACATGGACCCTCCGATGCTTAAGTTAGTTTTCCAGTATAATAATAGTGTGAGAAGTGCAGGGTAGAGTTTTTTGTATTGTAGGCTCAAGTAAGCAACGCAAGAGGGGGGGTGAATTGGGTTTTATAAAACTTTTGTACTATTTAAAATATGAACTAAAACAAGTATGTGCTAATGCAATTCAAGTGCTTATGTATTTCAAATAAATGCAGCGAAAATAAAGAAATAAAAGCACAAGGAGAACAATCACACAAATACAAAGATTTATAGTAGTTCGATGCCAACCAAGCACATACATCCATTCTCCAAGAATCCCTTGGAAATTTCACTAAGTTTAGTTTTATAACTTAGGCTCACCAACAACTTTTACAACTTGTTTTGTCTTCGGGCTCACAAGTCAAACTCTAGTTGGTTTTAAGGCTCACCAACAATCACCCTTGGTTTTACGGGATAACCAAAAATCTAAACAACTTATTTTATCTTCGGGCTCACAAGTAAAATCTTAGTTGATTTCAAGGCTCACCAACAACCACTTTGATTTTCAAAGGCTTACCAAAAATCTCATTGATTTTCCAAGGCTCACCAAAAATCTCAAGTCAAATAATGTAAAAGCAAGTATAAATGAATACAATAAAAGCTTTCTAAAATGAAGCAAATATCTCTTTGAAGCCCTTGATTGTTGATGAAGATCTTGTCTTCAAGTTGATGAAGCCTTTGATTGATACTTGTAGATATAGATTTTGAATACTCTCTTTGAAACTTGGAATCTTAAAGGCTTTGAATCACTCAACTCTTGAATCCTTTAAGAATATTCAAGAAACTCACCAAATGATTGCTTTCCCATTTGATTTTTGATGTTTATATAGCTCTCCAAACCATAGATGACCGTTTATGACTGTTGGGGATGAAAAACTAGCCGTTTGAAGCAAGTTGGAATCAATTCTGCACTTCAAAAAAATTAGCCGTTACAGCAAGTGTCGACACTTGACCTCCAGGTGTCGACACTTGGGTCGACACTTGGTTCCCAGGTGTCGACACTTGGGTCGACACTTGGTTTCCAAGTGTCAGCACTTGAATTTCAGGTGTCAGCACTTGGATTTTCAGGTGTCAGCACTTGGATTTTCAGGTGTCAGTACTTGGATTTTCAGGTGTCAGCACTTGGATTTTCAGGTGTCAACACTTAGCATGCCAGTACTGAAACTTGCTGAAACTTGACAAAAATCAAACTTTGAGCACTTCAAGTTCTTCCATATTAATTTCAAAGTCCATGTACTTGATTTTCTATTAATTTAAGAACTTTTTCAACTAAAATACAAGCTTTTCTTCATTGAACATATATAAGTACTAAGATCTGAATAATACACTTAAAATATAATTAGTACTTATATATACTTAAACATTTTGTCAATCATCAAAACCAAGACCAGAGTTAACATGTATACCTTGTGAGCTCCCAGGAAGTCCCTTTTTATAGTTCGAAGACAAGGGCATTTTTGGAATGGTGAAAGATCCCAGTGGTTTTGATGAGAAGTGATAGGGCTTATCACGTGGCTTGTCAGGAAATTTTCATTTGCAAGAAATGTTTATTCTATTTTTAAGTAGGACCTTATTTTTTGTATAGATTCAGCCATGTTTTTTAATGGTGATATTGACCACTGCGTGGATCTAGTCATGCTTTTCTTAATGGCGAAGATTGAAGGTTGTTGGTGATCATGGTGCGTGATGTGACTTGCCATGCAGTTTGGATGTAGAGACTAGCATCAGTTGAATCAACCCTTAGATGATTAAGGGAGTATTGCCTGAAAATTAGTTTGCCATTGGATATAAGGATCTGGGTTAGTCCATGCACCTTTATCGCAAGGCATGATTCGATTTTGGTCAAAGAATAGTGGGTCCTGGTTACTGGAGGTGAGATCTTGTTGATGTTGAGATTTTAAATAATTACCAATTATTAAGTCGATGTTAAGAGGCTTGATCGGCTTGAAGAGACTTGGTTGACATGAAGATGCTTTATCGGTCTGAAGAGTCTTGATCAGCCCAGAGAGGCTTGGTTGGCCTGAAAGTGCTTGGTGACCTGAAGAGGCTCGGTCTTCATGTCCTTAATCCAAGCAAGATCTCTAGGGATGGCAACGGGTCAGGTTTGGGTTGAGTCATCCAAAACTCAATACCCACCTTGCCAAAAAATTCCTCGTCCCATCCTGTCCTGTACCCATCTCGGGTCAGGTCGGGTCAAGTATAAAAAGGGCATGCCTGGGTCAGATCAGACTGGGTACACCCAATCAGGATCAGAGGTATCAAAATAATCATGAACCCTAACCTTAACCTAAAATTGAGGAAGGAAAATGATAGATGAAAATATAAACCCTAGCCCTAAACCGAGGAAGGAAAAATCTCATGGTGGATAAGATAGGAGGAGCAAAAGCTTGCACAAGGAGGGATGGTCGAGTGCGGCAACCAACGGAAGGATGATAAGGCAAATTCCTGGAGCTAGGCCTTCTAGTCGTCGCCGTAGAGCTTGTGGAGGATGCAATTGAAGGGGCCCTGGTTTGCGAGGGAGCGGGCGAGGTTGATAGGGATGAGATTGATGCCCCTATTGATGGCAAGGACCACGAGCGAGGGATGGATGAAGCTCTGCTACTTCTTGGGGGCCAGGGCATACCCTATCAAGAACCTTCACCAAGGGGGATCCCTCATGGCAAGTAGCTCATGATCAATCGGAGCCGTGCAAATTTTTCCTTGGTCTCTGATAGCCTGTAAGATAAGACGATATTTTTAAGGTAGGGATCGAGGGACAATAAGGATTATAAACATCGAAAGCTAGGGTTTACCAGGAAAATGGGGGAAATTAGGGTTTGATTTCTCTTTTCTTTTGCTCTCTCCCCCCTCTCTCTTTTTCTCTCGCTCCGAGGAGCAAATGAAAGATGAGCGAAAGGAGCCGTCGGTTTGGAGGAGGGTGCTATCAGGAAGAAATCGGTCAAAGGAGCACTGATGTTGGTGAGGATGGAGAGGGGATGGAGTTGACGAATGGCGGGGTCGAAAAGGGCAAAGTAGGCGGTCAATCACCGTCGAGGAGGGCATGGTTGGTGGGGTCGAGGCAGCGGTAATTCTTGGAGGAAAAATTGCCTCGAAGAGATGAAGAGATATCTTTCTTGAAGTGAAAGGGTTCAAGAAAATAACGAATAGAAAGGAATTTGGAGAGTTATTTATATAATCGGATTGGATTTGAAATGGGACATATCATTACCTACTATTGATTCGATTCTAATTCAAGTTTTATAAATTAAATCTTTATCCATTCATCAATTAAATAGAACAGATAATATTAGTTCCATTTAAATATGATGGATATTTTTCCAATCAGCAAAAGTCACCATCTCTATATCTTTTCTAATAGTTTATTAATAAACCAGGCCTAAAATTAGATCTGACCTTCCACGTGTCCGCTAAACAAAATCGGTCATCGACAGCTGTATCATCAAACGAAGATCGATTCACTTGCTAACCTGTCCAACCCCCACCGAAAGATAGCTCCAGATGCGCGACTCCATCAAGGGAATTTCTTGGACTCCAACCAGGATTGAAGCACGTGTTCCTTCACGTCGGCGGAAGAGCCGTAAGGGGGCGGCGAACCTCTTCCATAAATACCCCACCCCTCGGCCTCTTCACCTTCGCGGCAAACCCCAGCTCTTTTTATTTCACCTCCTGGTTTTCCAAATTCTTCTCGTTCGCTCGTCACTCTTCCGTCACGGTACGTTCTATATTTTTCTACCTATCATTCCCCTTTGCTATTAGGGTTTATAATCTTCGTTTATTTGGTAGAATCTTAGATATCTGTAGATGGAAGGTACATTATTTGTTGACTTCTACCCTGGATCTGTATGAATTGTCTATTTCTACGCTAGTTTTGTGTTTTATTATTTGATTTCTACCCAAGGTTTTCAAGAAATCGCACGATCCGTGGTTTCTTCTTCTCGATGGCTTTGCTAGTCCGTGCTAGGGTTTTGTGTCGTCCTTTCTTGAATCGTGACATTAATTTCTGGTTTTCCTTGATTTGATGAGTTTATTATCGATTCCTTGTAAGGAATTTATTGGTTTTTTTTTTTTTCCAGAAAGAGTTTTTTTTTTTTTTTTATACTTTTTGCTTCAGGTCGGGTCGTGTTTGAGAAAGCTCTCTTTGGGTTCTATTTGCTTTTAATGGAAGAATCTACTTCTTTTTATGTAACTTGGTTTGGTTCTGGAAATAAGTACTGGATGCTATTGTTTGATCTGAAGCTCGTTCTGGATTTCGTATAATCTATGGATCCTGAAGTATTTCTTATTTATTTTATTTTAATTTTTCCAGATGATTATTTTGATTGTTTGTCATTTGTTCAAGGAACATATGTAATTGTGTTTCATGTGTTTGTTCGGATGTAAATTTTGGATCATCTTCATTGGTGATCTCTTGCTGTCTACGGTAGCTGGCTGAGATGTACTTTTTGATCATTTGACTATTTTTATTAAGATGTGTGTAACTGAAGCTATTGAAAAGTATCTAAATATTTATCTAATTCTTTTCTTGTTCCGAACGCCTCTCTCTTGTTAATTTTTTTTAATCTTAAGATTGCAAGCAAAATCAGAGAATGTGGAAGTAAAATTTTTGTATTTGATTGTGTAGATATTTTTGACATTATACTGTGAGATTTATGCGCTGAACTTTGATATTTGAAGAGGGGATATTTCTGGAGCATAATTTTACTCTAGGTCACAAAATGATTTCCTAGTAACGTTTTGGTAAGCATGCTATAATATCAATCAAAGATCTGATAGCAACCTGCATCTTTGGAGTACAACATGACCCCATAAATGTTTCCTCAGATCGAAAGTTATCTCCTTTTGTTGTACAAAAAAATTTTTTTTGGACCCCGTATGGTTGTAGAGAACCCAACTGGTGTGTATCGTACGCCCAGGGGCAGTCATGAGTTTTGTGCTTGTTGGCCTCTATTGCATGTCATGTTTTTTTGTTGCTTTTTGACATCCCATTTTATATAGTCTTGTGCTGGTGTATGTGTGCTCTATGCATGCATGTCCATGCACATATGTGCATGTGATTTTGTGACCTCGCATGGACGTATGGTTCTCCTCTAACGTCTCTTTCTCCTTTGCTAGTTTTGCTAGTCACTGATTGCTATTACCTGTTTCTATTGTTAAAATTCGTCTGGGTTCAAATTGCAGCCCTTCATTATTATCGTCTTTATGGTAATTTGTACTAAACTAGTGGCCTTTGTTTTTACAGATGCAAATCTTTGTAAAGACCCTTACAGGCAAGACAATCACCCTTGAGGTTGAAAGCTCCGATACTATTGACAATGTAAAGGCCAAGATTCAGGACAAGGAAGGCATCCCACCAGACCAGCAGAGGCTTATTTTTGCTGGTAAGCAGCTTGAGGATGGCCGTACCCTGGCTGATTATAATATTCAGAAGGAGTCCACCCTCCACTTGGTCCTCAGGCTTCGTGGTGGAATGCAGATCTTTGTGAAGACTCTCACCGGCAAGACCATCACCCTCGAGGTTGAGAGTTCGGACACTATTGACAATGTCAAAGCTAAGATTCAAGACAAGGAAGGCATTCCTCCAGATCAGCAGAGGCTTATCTTTGCTGGGAAACAGCTAGAGGATGGCCGCACTCTTGCTGATTACAATATCCAGAAAGAGTCTACTCTTCACCTGGTCCTCCGCCTGAGAGGTGGAATGCAAATATTTGTAAAGACTTTGACAGGGAAGACGATTACTCTTGAAGTTGAGAGCTCGGACACAATTGATAATGTAAAAGCCAAGATCCAGGATAAGGAGGGGATCCCACCAGACCAGCAAAGGCTCATCTTTGCTGGAAAGCAGCTCGAGGATGGCCGTACTCTTGCTGACTATAACATTCAGAAAGAGTCCACTCTCCACTTGGTCCTTCGGCTGCGTGGTGGAATGCAAATCTTTGTGAAAACGCTCACTGGCAAGACCATCACTCTCGAGGTGGAAAGCAGTGACACCATTGACAACGTGAAGGCTAAGATCCAGGACAAGGAGGGTATCCCACCAGATCAGCAGCGGCTCATTTTTGCTGGGAAGCAGTTGGAAGATGGAAGAACTTTGGCAGACTACAACATTCAGAAGGAATCTACCCTTCACTTGGTCCTTCGCCTTCGTGGTGGGATGCAGATTTTTGTGAAGACTCTTACTGGGAAAACCATCACTCTGGAGGTGGAGAGCTCGGATACCATTGACAACGTTAAGTCCAAAATACAGGACAAGGAGGGTATCCCTCCAGATCAGCAAAGGCTCATCTTTGCAGGAAAGCAGCTTGAGGATGGTCGTACTCTTGCTGACTACAACATACAGAAAGAGTCCACCCTTCATCTTGTCCTCCGCCTTCGTGGTGGTGCCCTTGATGATTAAACCGTCTATTTCATGTTTCTTTTCAGTTTGTCTGAGTCTGAATGTTTGATTGGACTATAAGCTTCATGTTAGTTTCTTCGAGTCTTTCATCTTTTCCTTAGCTTCAACCCGAGTCTATCAGTTTAAGACTACTGTTGTGGGTGTTTCTAAAAACTCTTTTACAAGGATTTTGGGATGTCGATCCTGTGTAATGTCGTGTTTCAAGTATCTAATTAGTATAATGGTTCTAATATTTTGAGTTTGTTGTATTTGTTTTCAGATTATCTACTGCTATTGTGAAAATACTTAGAAGGGTACTTGAAGGGTTTGTCAAATCTGTTAAGTTCTTGTGCACTGGAGTCCGTTTTAGGCTTACAATCCGCTGCTTTACAGATAGAGTATAAGGAGCAACGATTTCTGGGAGTTTAGGGAGTCTCCTAGAAAGTCAATTTCTCTCATTAACAAATGAGATCTATAATTTTAGTTTAGAAGATTGATCTTTTTGTGATTGTTTTGGAATCTAGAATTTTTGAAGTTGAAGTATGAATGTCATTAACAAATGAGATCTATAATTTTAGTTTAGAAGATTGATCTTTTTGTGATTGTTTTGGAATCTAGAATTTTTGAAGTTGAAGTATGAATGTCACTTGCAATAAAAAAAAATCTTATGGAAGAATTACTTGCTATGTAAACGTTCCGCTCTCTGATGTATTCATAAATTTCTGATGTATACATAAATAAATTTCACCAGGTACTATATTGCCCTTTTCTTTGTTTTATTAAAAAAAAAAAGAAAAAAAAAGAAAAGAAAAAGGAGAGGCGGATAAATTCTGGCATAGCTATTTCTTCGGGCCCAGCCATGTCAGGCTATTGTCCTTTCCATTTTTAGTCATTGTAAAAATTATCAGCTTGATGAGCAATCAAAAAGCTTTCCATTTTTAGTCATTGTAAAAATTATCAGCTTGATGAGCAATCAAAAAGTCAGGTATGCAATTTTATTGTACAATATTTTGGTGTTAGAAAAGCACTTGTCATTACATTCAAATTTTTTTATAACTTCATCCGAATGTCATTTGTAACATAACAATGCACTCACCTGCTCAAATTGAACATTTACAAGGTTGCCTAAGCCTATACAAGCCCAACAAGCAGCATGAACCACCTTTCCTTAACATGCAAGTGCTGTAAGAATTGGATTTGAAGCTTTCGCTATTATAAGTGGTCATGTGCTAATGCGACAATTATAATAGGCCTTAAATCGATTTCTCAAGAATTTAACTTCATAATCACTCTTGAGATTGCTTTAAAGGTGCAGAACTTTCAAGCAGCAGTCATTATTTGCGATTAACACATAAGAAGTTTACTCACAAGGATATGAACTTGTTCTCTTGGATCTTGATTAAATCGTTGAGGTCGACTGGACCATGGGGTAGTAGATTTTCAAACATTAATAATATGCTAATGCTTGCATGCAATTAGATATTCTTAAATAAATTCTGATCACTTAGGATGAAGGTCCAGGGAGATAAAAGTTCTCCACAACAGATTCTTTTTTTCCTTTTCTTCCCCATGCAGAAGCAAGCATACGTGCAGTGACAGAAAATATAGGAAGATTTACAAAGGCAGCATTTATTAAAAATAATGAAAAAAAAATCAGCAATCATTGGGTTGAACAACTCATTTGCCTTTCTACGACTAAACAAGGGAAATGAGCTCTTAAATTTCTGGAAAGGAGCTGGAAATTTATCTCATGCGGCAGCACCCGTAACCATAGTCCCCTTCCCTGTTCACATTGTTTAAATTTGAACACAATCAGTGGTAATCTAGCAAAAAGGAAAATGTACTGGAAAAAATTTGTGCTTCTCTTGTAGCCAAAAATGAATACATGTTTGCCATCCTTGGAAAATTTTGTTCTCCTAAGTGATTCGATGGACATGGCCTAAAATATGAACATTTACAGAGCAATTTTTGAGGAACAACGGAACAGTTTAGATGACAGAAAAAACAACAGTGGCTGACATTACACAAATTACTCCAGTAAAAAGATGTTCATATTCTTTTTACTAATCTAAAGCAATGCGGCGAATCTTGCACGCGAGATGGACAGTTGGGAGGTCAAGCTGGTTTCCTCCATATGATTTGAGGAGATCAGGAATCTGGTCTCTAGGGGTTGAAAGGCAGGTGTGGAATGTTGTCAAGAATGGAGGGATGGGCATTGAGAGTGCTGAAAGAACATTGTTAAAATATTCTATATCAGCTGAGAGCTGTTGTGAACCTTGGTCGGTAATATACCGAATTCCCCATAGCTGCTCCATGAAAAGAACAGTGGCACCTTCAGCTACCTACATATCACAGAAAGGAGAAAAATGAAAATGATAATTGCACAACAAACAACAGCAACAGGAACAATAAAATAATGTTTTAGTGATTTGGGTAATATAGCTGCTTCCACAAATAATAGAGCCAAACATTACGTATCGCATCTGATTTTACCAACCTATGCAAAGTCATATTGTAGACTATAGAGCCTGATCAAAGAAAAAGCAATAGAAACAATAAATCAGTATACCTAAAGCATCCATTTCTACCAACGGCAACATATATTTCAAACTCCAAAACCAAGTTCATTGAAAAGAACATTATGAAGAGAAATTATAGGTGAAACTTTTTTATTACCTTAAACATCCAATCGGTGGTAAAAAACAGGGCCTCTTCAGTGCCGGCCTGGCAGCTAGAAATGCCCTCAGCCAGTGGTTCCAGCTGTTGGGGTAAAGTAAGAAGATATTCCCCTACACTGGTCACATAAGCTTGTGGGTAGGCACTAAAACTCGGGAGGGGAAGAGAACTTGGTTCCTCCATGGAAGACCAAATTGGCATCCGAGATATGTCATTTAAATGCTGTCGTACTTTTGATATAAGAACATCATAAACAAGCTCATTTACTGTCTCTGAAAATGCTGCCACCCTTTGTGATGTGAGAGGAAGGGCATGGAATCGTGGATCTTTTGACTGCAAAATGGTAAACAAGGAATATTGCCCAGTTGAAGAGTAGCCAAAAATTGTTGATATTGCAATTTTATAGAAGTAACTGAGGAACCAAAATGTCAGCTCAAAAAACTGAGGCAGTGATATATATGTAGATATGGGCCTGTCTTTCACTAGCACATAGCAACAGAATTATAAGAAAGAAAACACGCCAAGTGATTGATGCAAGTGACAAGAGTAAACATAACATGCAAAGACTCAGTTTTCCAAGTTGCAAGCTGAAGAATTTGTTGAAGAAAAGTGTGTTCGCTGCATACATCTTCTGTATGATGTGATAGCAGATAAGAAAGTCATCTGATACACCAAATCCAGCCTTTGATTGTTTACTTCCTTTAGGTGATACATCAAACGCCTTAAACATGTTTTATAAACATGATATTATCAGGTAGCTCTCCCAGAATTGTGCACATCAGGAGTCAATAGATTTACATGCTTAGAAAGAGATGCCTCCTTCTTTACAGTTGTTAATATGAAAGAATAATGCCCATTCAACAGAATAAGTTTTCTGTTGATAAATCATCTCAAGAAACATGGTCAGGCTTTAGAATGTGCTATGTGATGTGAATTAGTGGACTGAAATCTGTTTCAGATGCTAGCCTTCCTCGTGTGATCAGTAGCAAGTACTATACAGAATTTGTAGCAATACTTGAGTTACTCCAAAAATTCTGCACAAAAATATATTCGATAAAGTGATATCATGTCTAGGCAATCAAATTGATCTGTAAGGGATGTAACGGTACCTGCTTAGCTATACCAAGATAGCATACCAAGGGAATAGCTCTCTAACAATCAGCAAGCTGCATTCCACATCACTAGAGTGATGGGATGGGCAACACAAAAAGGACATATAGAAATGGAGATTCCATTATCCCTAAAGAAACCAGACACACAACCACATTCTAAATTAACCACTGTATCCCATATATGGAAATTGGAGGATTACATTTCTTGGGAAAAAAAATGAGAAGGATGACAATGCAAAATTTTGAGGAGGCTTGCTACACCCCATCACCCAATGATACCACCATTTTCTGTCCTATTTGATAGCCAAAATGTTACACATGTCTAGCATAATGGAGCTCCCACATACCAGTAAGTGCCTAAACATTTTCAACAAGGACTTGTGTGTCACTGGCACATGGCATGCTGGCCAGTGGCTGGCACACCGTGGAAGTCCCATGTGATGAGGGAGCAACAAAAAGAAAAAGAGAACACAGAAAGAAAATAAATTCTGAGAGCCCTTCTTTATTTTTTTAGAAAAATAACTTGAACAGATGATGTGGCAGGTGATGGATGCTGAGACTGGCTTGACATGATATGTGCTAAGCCAGGATGGACCAGCATGGGCCAATAATTGAAAACCATAACAGGTGGCAACATATGCAATTGTTTTCCAGATGTTTCTTTCACTAAAATTGGCATTGAATTGTGAGAGAAAAATAGATAAAAGCTTCCACTGATGGTGAAAACCCAGAACGCTAACAGCAACGTATCTTGAAAGAATAGTCTTATACCTGTTTTAGGAGATTAAAAAGCTTCCCAGCTTTCTCAGGAGCATCAGTAAGATGCAAAGCTGCCACATCCAGTGCTTCCCTTCCTGTAAGAGAGGCTTCCCCACTCTCATCATCAGTGGCTGCACGAGATTGGTCCAAACTTGAACCAAACACAGAAGGAGATAAGCTCATTCCAATTCCAGCCAGAGTAGCTCTTAAAGAAGCTTCAAAAACTGATGCTCTGCTGGCTAGGCAATCTGCAACAATAAGAATTTGCAAAGCACCTTGGACAATAGACCACTCTTCCTCTTCAGAAACCATATCCACTATGCATGCTCCTACCCTTTTGTCCAATCCTGCATCCTTCTTTGGACCATCACCTTGTATGGTATTATCCACTCCACATATAGATCTCATTGACTGCAGGATATCTTGCAGATTTGAAATATATTGTAGCATGATCTCATCAAGGACCACTATAAGTTCATCGGCTTCAGAACCACCCGTAAATCTAATGCATCTTTCCACAGCTGCATCAAGGAACACTATGACTTGGGGAATGGATTCCTCCACTCTCCGAACTGTTTCACTGAGTTCTATACCCTGTGCACCCACAGCACAGGCAACAACTCCATGGATATCTACCCCTGCGATCTCAGAAGAAAGAATAGCATGCTCCATCTGACCATATCTAGACAGCCACCAAGTTTGTACTGATAAGTTATTATCCAGTAGTTATTGATTGATTACTGACAACTTACAAAGCTTTATACCAACAAATCAATGTACCACAGTAACTCTTTCAAAGCTTGAAGTACGCACCTTGACTTAAATGTTTCATAAGGAGAATAAACAGCCTTCAGTGTAGTCGATAGAACTTGAGTATCAGAATCTGAAAATAAGTGTTGAATATTCCTTGAAAATGATCCAGTCATGTTATGCAGTTCAATTAGTGCCTCAAGATGCTTGTTCTGTATCTTGGTACCTTTTGGCATATCTCCAGACAAGACATCCATTATACCTGAATTTGCAGATAAAATTACAAGTCGACGACGTAAACAAAAATAAGAAAAAAAATGTTGATATACTAAGAGTCAATGTCAGTAATGTAGATTGACAAGGGGTTAAATTGCAAAGGCATTCCATGCTATATGGACTCCAGAGATGGCATTTGGGCACAGAAGAATTATGCACTGGGTAAACCTCCGCTAGCCAACACATTGAAGCAGCATTACACATCATCGAATTGCATAGGCTGAACCTCCTAGTAGCATCATGGTCATCCCTTCTTTTTTCACTCTCAATAAATAAATTAAAAAAAACAAAAGACAAGGCAGCATTAGATCAACTCAGTCCATTAAAAAAGTATACCAATGTTTTATAAATAACCTTTTCTGAAAAAAATATAATATGGGATGAGAATCTTGGTAGAACAGAGAAAAAAATAAAGGATAAAAAATAAATAACACCTTGCATTTTATCTCAATTTGCAAATATCCCAAATCTTTAATTGCTGCAATGTCAGCCCTGTATTTTTCAATTTGTAGCAATGTCTCCCACCGATCTCTCAATTTGAGGTAAATCTCGTTGACGATGCTTACGTGGCAAGTTTTTTTTGAGTTAGATGGCCGATGTGAATTTGTTGGGTTATTTTAAAATAGGATTGAATCTGATGTGGGCTCAAAAAATTCCAATGACCAAAATACCCAAACTCTAACCTTAATCCCATCCTCCCTCCCGACCACTGCCGTCCCTGTCCTCTCCTCCTCTCTCTTCATCTTCTTTTCCCTCCCCCTCTTTTTCCTCTTCTGTCTCTGAAGCTTGTGAAGATTCATCCAAAAAGCTAAGCAATCCTATGCAACTCTATTGACTCAGCTCCCAAAATCTCAACTTTTTCACTCCTATTCATGCTTTTTTGATGTTTTCTTTCAATATATGTTTCCCATTCAATCTCATTAGAACTACCTATCTCCTCGCTCATTTCTTCAGCCACTAAGTCAACACCATTTAATGTTCCATCCATAACCAATGCACCGGTATCTCTTTCAGTTACTAATTAAGTTCCATCAAAAGATTTATTTTCTTATGAGCTTTCCCTTTTAACATTGTCGATTGCACATGCTAATTCTCTTTGACGTAGATCTATGTACTCGTTCGACGGTCCAATTAAAGTCCCTAAGAAATTTTCAAAAAGTTGGTTAGATCACAAGCTTATTGGTCAAGCCCTCCATCTCAAAGGATGTGATAATCTTTCTTCAATACCCCCATATTCTTGTAAAGGAACATGAGCATAATTCATACAAGATACATAAAAGAAATAGGGTAGCAAAACCCCAAGTAGAAGAAATAACTTCAAAGCAATTATCGAATACCACGGCCTCACTTCCATCTCCTTCTCTTCTATATCATTATCATTGGCATCATCAATACTTTCCTTTCTTTTTTGAACATTGTTATTGTTGAGAAGTGTAGAAAAATCAATAAGCCCCCACACAGACTACCTTATTTATATTAATTAGGAGAAAAACAATTTACACAAATATCCATATTAGGCACTCCATCTAAATATAATAAGTAAGAGCAAAAAAGTTAACCGTATACTAACTAATAACTTCTAATACTTCCCTTCAAGCTAAAGCATATACGTCAAACATGTCCAGCTTGTTATATGATGGCTTAAACACACCCACAGACATAACTTTGGTAAAAATATCAGTGCGCTGCTTGGCAGACGTAAGTGAAGTACAGATAATGCCTTTCATCATAGCATCTCTCACAACATGACAATCCACCTCGACATGTTTGGTCCTTTCATGAAATACTGGATTACAAACTATGTAAATAGTTGCTTGATTATCACAATACATGGGCATAGGACCTATCATAGAAATCCCAATTTTAGCCATTAAGGACTTTAACTATATCAATTCACATGCAGTGTGAGCCATAGCCCTATACTCTACTTCAGCACTTGACCTAGATATAACATTCTATTTCTTGCTTCGCCAAGTCACCAAGTTTCCTCCAACATAAGTAGGGTAACCAGAAGTAGACTTCCAATCACTTCTATCTCCAGCATATCCTGAGTCTGAATAAACCTCAATACGTAAGTGACTATAACTTTTATAAAACAATCTCTTGCCTGGTGCTCCCTTCACATAAGCGAGTATCCTCAATGTAGCCTTCCAATATGCTTGTCTAGGTTTTTGTATAATTTAACTAATGAGATCAATTGCAAATGTAATATCAGGCCTCATAACTATAAGATAAATTAGTTTTCTAATAAGTCTCTTATATCCACTAACATCAAGAAAATCCTCTGACTCCTTGTGCCATAAATTCAGATTCTGCTCCATAGATGTATTTTCAAGTTTACATCCAAGAAGTCCAGTTTCTTCTAGAAGATCAAGTGCATACTTTCTTTGAGATAAAACAATACTCTGTTTTTCATGGGCTAACTCAATTCCTAGAAAATACCTAGGTATCCCCATATCTTTTGTAATAAAATACTATTTAAGAAAGGCCTTAGTTTCTTCTACTCCTGCTTTGTCACTATCTGTTAATAAAATATCATTGACATATATTGCCAGAATAACTATCCTAGTAACCCTGTTACGAATAAAAATAGAATAATCATAATTATACCTGGTAAAACCTACAAAAAACATCACCTTTCTTAGCTTGTCAGATCATGCATGCAGGCTCTACTTCAGACCATAGATCGTCTTTTCTAGTTTGCACACCATCTCTTCCTGAGCAACATATATAGGTGGTTGCTCCATATATCCTCTTCATCAAGATCACTTTACAAAAAGACATTCACATCCATTTGACATATAGACCGATAGGATGACCCAGATGGAATTCAGGTATGCGACTGGAGAGAATGTTTCAAAATAATTAACACCATAGGTCTGGATATACCTTTTTGCCACCAGGCGGGCTTTGTAGCAGTCAACAGAACTATCCATGTTATATTTAACAGTATATACCCACAGGCAATCAATAATATCAACAGATATGGAGGGAGTTACCAAATTTCAAGTATGGTGGGACAAGAGAGCCATCATCTCCTCATTCATGGCAGCCTTCTAGTGTGGCGAATTAAGTGCTTTGCGATAGTCCTAGAAAATAGAAACATAAGCCAAGGAGAGAGCAAATCGGCGAAACAAGGGATGAAGATGATCGTAAGATACAAAATTAGCAATAGGATGACAATCATCTTTGGAAAGGGTCAGCGGAGATGGATCCAAACGTGTTGGCAAAGGTGTTCGTGGAGCACTACTATCGAACATTCGACATGAACTGTGAGGGACTGGGGAACCTTTAGCAGGAGGGCTCGATGTTGACCTTTAAGGGAGATCAAAGGACGTTAGGATTAGGGTTTCCCCTTTCCTTTCAAGAGAAATCTTGCACTCATAGAAAAAGGAGAGAAGGGAACAATAGAAGTTGGTTTCGTTCACTCAGACGATGAAGGGGCAAGATAGGCTTTTTTCGGCAAGGTTAGGGACAAGGAGAGGCAGCAAGCGGGAGAGAGAGAGAAGTCTAGGATAGCTCTGATACCATATTGAGAAGTGTGAAAAAATCAATAAGCCTCTACATGGACTATTTTATTTATATTAATTAGGAGAAAATAATTTACACAAATGTCCCTATTAGGCATTCCATCTAAATACAATAAGTAGGGGCAAAATAGTTAACTGCACACTAACTAATAATTTATAATAGTTATCCTTGAATGAAGTCTACAAAGGCGAAGATTCCTCTATGTTGATCTTTTTGGAATCAGATGAAGAGCTCGAGTTAGCCCCTAACCTCTCTTCTTCATTCTTCATCTCTCCCTTTATGCACTAAAGAATTCCTTTATGCTTATTTAGGAAAGAGAGGGTGAGGGAAAAGAAGATGAAAAGAGAGGAGGAGAGGAGAATGGGGGCAGCGGCGACAAGGGGATCGTAGTAGTGGCAGTGGTGGCCATGGGCTCACTGATGGGGAACCGACCATCTTAGTGAGGAGGGTTGGGGAAGCAGTTGAGTTTAAGGTTAGGGTTTGGATGTTTTGGTCATTAGATTTTTTTGAGTCAACATCAGATTCATTTCTATTTTAAAATAATTCAATAAATCCACATCAACCATCTAATGCCAAAAAACTTGCCACGTAAGCACTGGCACTGCCAGTGAGCTTTGCCTTAAATTGGGAGGTAGGTGTGGGTCATTGCAATAAATTGAAAAATGCAAGTTTGACATTGTAGCAATTGGAGATGTAGGGGGATATTTGTAAATTAAGATAAAATGTAAGGTATTATTTACTTTTTACCTAATAATAAAATTGGTTAGATTGATCTATATACGAATCACGAACAATCGCATGAATTAGCAACATTTGGAATAAGAAAAGCATTGCTTGAAACTAAACAAAGAACACAGCCTGAGGTGGTGTAAGACTACCATCATTCACATATATGATTTTTAATAATGTTAACCTTTTGTCAATGTTTTTGTTTCAGGAACAACATCTCCAGTTGCAAGATTGATGCGGGAAACAAAACTGGCACCCAATTCAGACATGGTGTCAACCAGCAGTTTTGGAACCAGAGACTTGTAATCATCAGGTAAAGCATTCATGCACCTGCAAGTATAATCGCAGTTAGAGCATAGCATTAACAACATTGGGTGATGATTATTTAGTGTTTAAGCTTGATTTGACATAGGAGGTAGAAAAAAACTACAAATGAGTTCCATGTTCAAAAATGTGTATGTTCATGATGCCAGAAATTGAGTAAAGTTTTTTCTTGGGAGTGCAAGGCAATAACAGCAGAAACACTTATCCAAATGTCCAACATAGAATGTCAACCTCTACAAGGATACACCTTGAATTTATCATGTAGAAGAGAAATGTTTGCAAAGAATAACTATTAAAGGATAAAATCTTCCGCAGCACAACAAGATAATGAACTGCAGCAGCCAATTACTGCCAAATAAAAAAGAATTACATGCCACTTTAGAACTTAGGAGGAAGAAACTTCTGTTTATTGTGTCATATCCACTTTAGTCTCAGGAAACTCACTCTGTCATTTACTCCCTAACTGCTTCTTTTTTTGAACTTTTTTTTTTTTGGAGAGATCCCCTTCCCCACTCCCATACCTGCTCCTGCTATAGGTAACTAAGATTTAGAACGCATGCAACATGAAGTGCATCCGTATTGATGTCAAGAAAAAGAAAAAATATAGGTCATGTTAGCAAGTATCATGGATGATTCTTACATTGGTTAGATCTTGACATGAAATAGGGTATGCTTACTACTATGCCAAGCCATGCCAATTACCAACCAAGCATTAAAGTGCCAATGTAGCTGGCTGGCATGGACTGAAATGCATTCTGCCAATGCCTTACAGGCAGTGTTTTTTTTTCCAAGTGCATGCATGCCACGTTTGCCAAGACCTGACACAGCAAGGCATGGCTCCTGTGCCAATTCCAAGTCAGCATGATGCAGGCAGATGGCACTAGGGATCTTAGTACCAACACTATGCACGATTTGGCATGAATGGATATGCAATCATGCTATCTATACTCTTTTATACTAAAGGAATTTATATGTTAGAGTGGCAATGCTACTACTTTGGTTCCTTCAACTTAATATTACAGCATTTGAAAAGGCACCAAATTTGGCATCGATGGTAGCTTAACCTTGTACAAACTTTATCCATGCAAACATCTCCAAGAAGTTTATCATCTATTGACTTTCTTAAGGAAGAGTTCTTTCTTTACATCATTAATGCTGCTAAAAGAAATCTTTTGTGATAGGAAAACCAAGCAGTAAGAAGATAATGCCACCGATGCATCATCAAGCGAACATACAAGATACAAACTAGGATGCTTCTTAATCTTCAATCAAACTCTTCCACAAGATCTTGGTGTCATGCTCTTGCTAGTATTGCCATCAAATATAAGCTTGCATGCTCATTCATTTTTTTTAAAATAGAAAATGAAAAAAGCTGTGCTTGAAATATAATGAGCATTTATTCCCATGCTTCTTCATGCATGTTAATTTTTTGTCTATTTAGGTGTACCTTTTCTCCATGGGTCCAATCATATCACCGCTCTCCTTTGATAATCTATGAAACTCATGAGATCAGCCTCCATTGATTGAAATTAGGCAAAATGGAAACTATAATACCAAATTGATGCAGGACATTGAAAAGAACTCTGTAGTGATTTTTGATTCAGTAAACAAACTTGTTCAGTAAATATTCTCAGGTAGGCATTTGAAAATCAACTGAATCTTGAGCGAGCAATCCCTGTTTTTTATCCATTTTAGTCTAGATATCAGAAGTCACCCATGTTGAACAATGAAAAGAATAGAAGAGATGTTAACTGTTGTTCCTTAAATTTAAAACTTGAAGGCAATAGTTTCAAAAAATTTTAGCTAAAAATCACCCAGATTACCACCTAGAATTGGGTTTGCTGTGCATAGTGAAATAACATGCATATCATTTGAAATTGTTGGCATACAACATTCTTAAGACATAGTTATTATCATTTTAATTGACAAATAATAAATTCCAGTAGCAATTATTGCAAAAAGTAAATGAGTGAACGAGAATAACCAGCATACCACTTCCATTCTTGTTCAAGGTAAAGCAGAACTTCATCATAGAAACTCGGTAACCAACTAGAAAATGAAACAGAGGCTGCAACATCACCATGTTTTTCCATCTCAAGCTTGTTAGTTCGCTGTTTAGAGTCAAAGTCTTCCCAAAGTTTCTTTAAAGGCTTGATGTGCATTTTGCTATACTGCAGCTCTAATGACCTGAACCTCCTGATATGAATAAGTATTTGCCGTAAATCTTGAACAGCATCAACCTTGAGGCCACAGTGCAAAGAGTAGCTAAATGTGAGCCATAATGCTATGTAAGCAAGAATAAATAAATAACCTAGAGCAATCAAGCAGTTCAAATATATGCACGTAAACTGATTTGAGAAAGGGAAGAAAAACCTGGCGATTTGAAAGAGCATCTGATAGACAAGGTTGGACCATTTCTTCAAGCCTGTCTTCTAAGACTTCAAGCTGCTTTCTCACATTGGCAAATTCTGCAACCTGAAAGCACAGATTTTTTTTCAACAAACATGCTCTAAAAAGGAAATATCTTCAGTTTGACAGTAATGCAGGAATATCTATAAGGGAAAAAGGACAGTTACCTCCCCAACAGCTGATAAGCAGTGCCTCATGTTGGCCAAGGTTTTTGCAATCTGTGGAAGATTTCCGCTTGCAAAAACATCCTCAACACTCGCACTCAGCTGAGTCAAGCCTGCGGCATCCTGTGCTTCCACAAGGAAATTACAAAAATGGTGCTAATTCACAACTCCATACTACCAGGAGATAAATAAAAAAATTATTTATCTGCTTGTATAGCAAGATAAATCAAGTAACAATCCTAGTTCATACCTGCAATGTCTCATATGCTTCTTCCATTCGCTGTTTGACAGTATCAATTTTAGCAAAAGCAGCTATAGATTCAGCAGATGTGCCCCCATCCTGCCATCAAAAACCATCAAGCTACAATCAAACTTTGTAAAGCTAATCCTTCAGTGATCAAAACCCCTGCTCCACACTAAAGGGATGGAAACCCTCAATTTACAAAATAACAACCACCACCACCTGCCCCCATCCCTCCCCCTCCCCTCTTCCTCCCTAGCATGCCTGAGTTATATGTGTGCCTCCCACCAACGCTGAAAATTACATTAACTACTTGATAGTATCAGTTCTATTGAGAGCAAATAGAGATTCAGCAAATTTACCCTTGCCGGTAAGTCCTCTTTAAAGTATAAATGGACTCTGACCATGAAAATGTAATATATTGGCATATGTAAAATTTAAATTTTACAGGCAAAATCGGACAAACAATTGGAATCCTGGATGTTAACGACCTAAACTTCTTACCCCAAAAAATATGCACTCTCTGCTTCGTAGTTTCAGTTCTACGAAGATCACCAATAGATCCAGCCAATGAGCCCTTTATCTACCGTTACCTCTCCCTTACACCACCATCACCGTTTCCCATCTAAATATTGTCTAAAATATAAGCATGCAGTACGATAGAAATAGTTGGAGTCAGATAGGAATATTTGAAAAACAACCCAAATAAGACTAATTTAATCCTGATTATTAAAAAAAAAAAAATCAAATTTTGAATTGAACCACGCAAATAAATGAAATCCATTCAAAATAGAAAATCCCCACTTTAGCTACCAATATAAGCTTTTGATCAAAGAATTGCATTCTTCACTTCACGGCAACAATTTTGTCAAGGCAACTGCTGTAGATCAATTCAGATTTATGCTAAAATTTGAAGTTCCCCCGCCAAAGTACTTGCACACACACATTGGCACTTCGAAATTTACAGATAAATCGAACCAAATAAGAAAAAAAAAAAAAAAAATCGTAGCCGAACTCAACAAAAAGTCAAATTCCAAACCAACCACCAAAATTAACAGAATTTCTTCGGATTTGAGAAACTTAATTGAAATTTCAAATTCAGCTACCAATCTTCAAGATTCTAAGATACTGGAGAATGGATTACATTCGGTTAGAACAACAAGAATGGAAGACGGACCTTCTTAAGTTTGAGGAGGATAGAGGAGATGATGGAGCGGAGCGCGAGGGCGTCATCCCGGAGGCGGGCAACTTTGCGGCAGGCGAGGGGGACGCGGTGGAGAGCATCGGCACTCTCGCGCTCGAGGGCGCCGGCGATCTTCTCGGACGCGGCGCGGAGGTTCTCCTCGAGATCGAAGAGGAAGCGGTCGAGCGGTTCCTGGGGGTGCCGCGACTCCAGCGCCGCGTTGATCCATCTCTTGGGATCGAACCCCCCCTCCGAGAATGCCCCCAGATCCACCACCACCATTGCTCCTCTCCTTCTCTCGTCTTCTTTATTAAGTCGAAGAAAGCTACCTTCCTCACCTCGAACTCTCGTAAAAGCCCGAGGTGATCGGGCGCCGCCCACCGCTTACCGTCCGGTGCTTACCGTCTTCATCTAAAGACGGCAAACAATTTGCCGTATTAAATCGGAAATTATCCACACAGCTTGCGAACAACGTGCATTGCATGTTAGAGAGACCATGACGAAGCATGTCCATAATAACGACAGACATCATCATCATGGGGATTCTCTACGGAATATATTTTATACTGCATATAGCTATGTAGTATCATATCATCCATCCTAGAGATAGGCAGCTTCTCTACTACATATAGGCATAAGTATCATGTCATCCGGATAGAATAGATACCTTTCCTTATCTTGCTTGTATTATATTTGGTATATCAAGTGCAACTGTTCAATATTATATAGTTTCAAAAATAATAGTACCATAAAAGATCCAAATTAATATTATTCTATTCAACTTCAAAAAAAAAAAAAAAATAAAAAGCCATTAATTTTATAAGTACAAATTGATGATATAGGTAATATGGCTACCTTGACTTTTTTTTTTTTTTCAATCGGTAATTTCAAATCAACTTAATCGTCCTCTCAAAGAATGCACAACACCAGTGATGTAGGAGTTGTGACATGACTATGTTGCTTGTTTAAACCAATTATTGATGCAAACCATCATCAAAGCCTCGTTGTTTTCCCACGGTCAATAAAATCTTGAGAGAAATGTACCTGCTAAATATGTGCAAATTTGCAAAGATTCAAATATCATAAATTAGAATTTATCATTCGAGGCAGGATCTTAGGTTGACTCCATTTCATGGGATACTAACCGAGAATGTTTAAGAACTATCCATCCATCCATCCATCCATCCATCCTATCATGAATTGTGACTTTCCAAAATTTCTCCACTGTAATACTCGTGCGTGTGATGCGTCAACCTTGCCATTTGGGACCCCGATCAAAAGTATGGCAAACGAAAAGGGAAAACAAAATAAAAAAAAAAGGGGGAAAACTCTTGGTGGCGTCTTCCACATTTCAACCCCACCATCCTCCGTGTGGCGGTTTCGTTCACCCGGCTCTGCGCCTCTACCACCGTCCGTGTGACGCTGAGAATCCTCTCTTCTGCTATAAACGCGGATTCCCACCTCTCTCCGCTCCTTCTCTCTTTCTCTTTTCCCTACTGATTCGTTCGCGTTCCTCTCCCTCCCTCCCTCCCTCTCTCTCTCTCTCACACACTCTTTGCCTCCACGGCGCCGAAAATCCAGAGCCAGCGATCGATCTCGAGATCATGAGCGCGGGCGAGCTGCTCGGTATCGAGCCCCTCGAGCTTAAATTCCCCTGTAATATCTCTTCCCCTCTTCCCTTCTTCTCGATTCGTTCTCCAGAATTCTATTCGATCCAGATCTTTTCTAGGGTTTCGGTTGTTTCTATGCTTTTTCTTGATTCTTTCGTGTGGTTGGTTTGGTTTTGTTTTGTTTGAACAGTCGAATTAAAGAAGCAGATCTCGTGCTCTCTTCAGCTATCCAACAAGACCGATGATTACGTTGCCTTCAAAGTATTAATCTCCAATCTTTGTCCTTGTAATCTATGAGAATTTTTGTAATCTTGAAGCCCTAGAAAAAGGAAAAATGTTTCTTTTTTCTTTTTCTTCTTGTTTTTGTAATTTTTGGGAATGATGTTCTTGTTTTAGGTCAAGACTACGAGCCCGAAGAAGTATTGTGTGCGGCCAAACACTGGAATAGTCTTGCCCCGACAAACATGCGATGTCATCGGTGCGGATTTCATCTCAAAATTAGCTAAATTATTATTTTTTTTCTTGGAAAATTTTCAGGTTTTATGTATTTAATCGATCTTTGTCATCGTCATCGATGGCATCATCATCATCATTTTTTTTTTTTGCTTCAGTTACTATGCAAGCACAGCGGGAGGCTCCTCCCGACATGCAATGCAAGGACAAGTTTCTTGTCCAGAGCGTTGTTGCAAGCCCTGGTGCTACTGTGAAGGACATTACAACAGAAATGGTGCCCCCTCTCTCCTTGTCGTGCACTCTCTGAGACTAATTAGTTAGAGACTAGGAATTGTGTGGTTTTTCTGGAATCCAATCTTGATGTTGATGCATGGACTTGGGTGTTGTTTAGTTCTCTAAAGAATCTGGTAATATGATGGACGAGGTCAAATTGCGGGTTTTATACGTGTCACCACCTCAGCCACCTTCACCAGTTCCTGAGGAATCTGAGGAGGGTTCATCACCTAGGCCTTCCATATCAGACAATGCTAATATGACAACCAGAGAATATGTTTCTGCTGTGAGTTTTTGGAATCTTTGAGTTATAATTACGTTTTTTTTTTTTTTTTGTTAAAAACTTTGTTCTTGCCTTCATAAATAAGGGGGGTAATTTACTTGATTGTGTAATGGTTACAGGGATCAAGGGAGCAAATTGAGCCTCGAGAAAAATCTTCAGAGGTGAGATTTTGTAGAGCGTATTCTTAAAATAATATCAATCCAAGGATTTGTTTTGTTGGATTTTGAATCCTATAAGCCTGTTGGAACTTAGAAACTTCTACAAGTATTGGAACTTTGGATACAAAGCAAGGATAGTTTTGCTCTTATTTTGTTGTATTCCATCTGTTAATGTCTGTTCTTTTTGATCCTACTTGCATCCAGTTGAATCTGCTTCTTCTTATTTCAACATACAGCTGCAAGGTTTAGAGCTTACAGTTTATCTCACAAACTATTATATAACTATATGATAGTCAAGATACAGTATTTAAAGTTATCCATTGTCATACGTGCATATTACATGCACCAAGAATAATTTGGAATAGTGTACTGTTGGTGAGTCGTGTTGCGCACTGCGAAGATATGGATGGGTAGTGTCTTTCAAATGCAAGCCTTTTAGTTTTTTACTTTTTATGCAGGTTTCCATTTGTTTTGTTATAGTATAATCTTTCTAATCAGAATTTGAAATCACTGCCCAAGGCAGCAAATGCAGTTTATATTTCAATTTATTGCTTAGAGTAGGTTATTAAATTCAAAAGTGAATCTGTTACTGAGTGAGGAATTTAACAGATTAATTAAACTTTCCATTAATTTTAAGATTATAAGCTAACAAGTATTGTCAACTAGATATTTGATGTTGTTTTATCTTGAATGTACAGCTTTAAGTCAACAACTTTTCACAAATAGTTTCATGACTACTGAAACAAGGAGAAAACATAGCTATATGTCGTTACATTCTTGTGCTAGCATGTAGTTATGTTATGTGAAGTGCTGTGTATCCGTTTTTCTGAAGTTGGAAAGTTGGTCTTTCAGTATTTTCACTGTTTGGTTCTAAGAAAATGGTTGATGAGGATGGAACCAAGATCAAGTTCAATCACTGCATGGATTGAGTTTGATGTTCTCAAGGCCTATGAAGTTGAAAAGTCTTCTAGTTGTTTGGAGATCCATTGTGTAGGGTGCTGATCAATTATGTCTGAGACTATTATTCATTGACAAAAATTGATGAGAATAATCACATATGAGGTATTGAACTTTGAACTAGTGTCAGTGTCTGGAAAAAAGACACATCATATAGGCTAGTAAGGCTATAAGCTGTATGATAAAAGATCAGAAACAGTGATTATAATAACTCAAGCAGTGTCCTTCATGAAGTGGACCAACATGATAAGATTTTTAGAAGGAAATAAGGAACCAGTTTCATGAAGCAGATTGGGAAATAAATGATTTTTTGGTTACCTGACTTTCTTTTGGAGGATAGTTGATTGATTGGAAATATGAATGATCATCATGAGGATGTTTTGAAGAAATTACATTACTAAATGTGAGAAAGCATGTTATAATAGTGGTTTCAATTGGAAAAAATGAGTAGAAATTAAAACAATTTCTTCCTTTATAAAGGGTGACAATGGGGGCAAAGGAAAAAAAAGACAAACCAAAGCTTAAAGGTCCCGTGTGGTATTGTTAGTACAAATGCAGAAAGGGGAAAGGACTTTATCTCTAATGCCATTTTGTGAAGGTAATAGTTTGAAATATTTGGAGGAAAGGCTACATTATTTATTTATATCCTTATGATGTGAAGGACATCAGGCTGTATCATCGTATGTCAATGCAATATGCTCTGAAGTAGTGTAGGTACATGATGACATGCGTTCATTTTGTTCTTAACTTGCTTTTCATTGCTTGTTTATCGATTTTACAATTTGATTTTGCAGGTTGTTTATATTATATCTTAGTGTCTTTTGTGATTATGTGGGTTTTTTTTTTTTTCTAAAAAAATAATTAAGCTCTATTGTTTGTTTTATCTACTATTTTAATGACAGAAGGATTGTGTGGGCAGAATACCAAGTTTATCACCAGGTTTTTTGTAGCAGACTTCAAAAGATATATAAAAAGGTAGTTCATAATTGACACACCTTGGGTCACCTATTCTGTGTTTCCACCCCTCTAATCTTTATCTCTTAGAGGAAGCATGTTTCAATAAAAAAAGATTAAAGAAAAGGAAACCACTAAAGAATGAAAAAACTGAATTTGTAAATTAAATCATAGCCATACATCTATAATAGATTGAGATCAAATTATTCTATTTAGAGTGTCCAGCAATGTGCTGGAGGGGTTTTGTGCTTTGAAGGAGTCCAAAGCTGAGACAATGTACTCCTTAAATGTAAAAAAGGTGCACAGCCTCCCACAAACTATGGTTTCTCCTGTCCATTTTTTCCCCTCATGTGCAGAGCATATACTCCCATCTTGTTGAAGACAATGCTACTTCGCTAGTAAAAGCAGCATGGATGCAAATAGTAAAAGGAGTATTCTGTGCTGTTATTTTATTGTGCTAGTATGTAGCTGGTGTTCTACACAATATTATATGCCTTCTTTGTGTAAGTATGATAAATAATACTAAGATTCTTGACCAAATGCATGAACATTAAACATGGTTATAGAGAGTGAATTCTCACTCTCTCAGTAAATACTCTAGGAATCTTGTACTTTAAGATGTTGAAAAGGAAGTTAGGCAATTTAAGCCTGTTTGAATTATGTACGCAAATTTGAGTGATTAACGACTATGAGATTAACACGATATCATGAAGCAAGGGATAATCCTTGTTGTTATAATTATGTAAACTTTGAATATCTACTGTTACTTGATGTTTCACATTTAGATTGTTCAGGTTGATATATTGGTGATGCTTAAGTCACAACATGCAATATTAGGCTATTAATCATTATTTAGGTTTTAAAAAATAGAATCAAGGACTCCTATTATCTTTTCTTTCTTTAGCCTGCCTTGCCAATTTGATTACCGGAAATCTTACATAAGTTTTATGTATACAGTTCTGCACCACATGCATGCAAATATTTCTTATCAGAGGATACTTGCACCGATTTTTGTGCCTGATGATTTGGTTTGACTGGGTCATGATTCTGAGTCTCGTAACACTGGTATCTATGATGATACCTACGTGCCATTTAGAGGTATCAATTGCATGACAGTTAAAAAAATTATAGAATAGATTGACCATATGGTGAATACCTTGCTGCTATTAAAGGAAATTGATAAGAGCTATATTCTCATAATATCTATGCATACCTTTCACAAATATAAAGGAAATTGAATACCTTGTCACTGGTTCTCTACTGGTCAATGAATGCTGTTGCCTTTCATGTATATGGGACTACAAAAAGCAATGGCAAGGACCTGTTGATCCAAATGTGATGGTAGTGCTAATGCGATGTGTTGAAGATGAGGGCTATGTGATGGATGTATTGAACTAGTCTTTTGAGAATATATTTCATTAGGATCGAATATTTCATAATATAGAAATATAGTGGGTTTCTTACACTCGCATTGAGGTTGTGAGGTTTCAAATTTATCTCATAGATTATGTATATTGTATATGTTATAGATTAGTTCTTGATCCCAATTGATATTGTAGCTCTCTTTTGTAAGATATATCTTGCCTATGGTCTTGCTTCAACTTCTACTTTCACATTTGAGAGATTTGGTATTTGAAGTCTTTAAGACGCATGTTGATGAATAGTTAATGCATTACATACTATATGAAACTATAGTCTGTATCTACAATTCAATATGCTAGGGCTAAATGTCAGTAGAGAATTGCATCATATAGGTCATCCAAAGCCATGGTTTGTCCATTTGATCGAGGAGTTAGAGCTTTGGCGGGACATTTTGTGGGACATCGGGATGGGGTATCATCCCTAGTGTTTTGAGCAAGGATTTAATACCGGCAGGACAGGGCCGTCCCAGTTGTCCCGTCCTGTCCTTTTGAGAATCCAACACATGGGATGGGTGCAGGATTCTGAAACCCACCTCCGGCCTCCATCCCATCTGTCCTGTGCTCTTCCCAATTGGATCAGGCATCGGTACGGCCATCCCGATTAGGACGGGCTCTTTTTTTCCCTAATGTTTGATGCTTTGATTCTTTTCTTTAAATGGCAAATTAGATGCCGGGAGGAAGATGGTGTGGATACTAACCGGAGGAGCACTCGATGTCGGCATCGGTATCCTCCCTGAGAGGGAGGAGCATAACGTCGCCTTCGATTCCACGATCGAAGGAGCACTTAGGAAGGAGGGATCGAGAGAGGAGCTCTTGGGAAGGAAAAGGGAGGAGCACTCAGCGTCGGGATCATCACCAAGAGGGAGGAGCATCGTGCCTTCGATTCCGTGATCGGACTCATCTTCGATTCCTGATCGTCGACTGGATTAATCTTCGATTTCACAACCAGACTCACCTTCGATCTGCTCTGAGCACAGATCGAGGGAGGACCTCTCGGGAGGGAAGGAGAAGGGAGAAGGGAGAAGGGAGGAGGGAGGGGGGAAGAAGGGAGGAGGGAGGGAGGAAGGAGAAAGGAAGACGAAATGGGTCGCTCTTGCCTTAATTTCATTTAAAACCATTTTCATTGAAAGCTGAACAATTTTTAAAGCATATTAAGGTTGAACGTATGCTTTCACATGAGAGATTTTTGGGCGAGCAATTTTGTGGGCTTTTTTGTCCATTTTTCGTAGGACAGAGTATTTACTTGTTAGACCATTTTTTTGCCTGTTTTTCACATGATTATAGGCTTCTTCACCCAGCTTTTTTATCCATTTTTTGCAGGACCGTAGGCTTTTTTGCTCGTTGTCTTATAGGCCAAATGAGTTATGGCCTTTTTCAATGGACGAATCTAACATTGATCAATGGGAGAGCCGGTTTGAGAGCCATTTTCTAATGTTCACATGACCGACTATGCTATAAATAGGAGTAAAGAAGTTTTATTTCATAGGAGGCAGAAGGGAAAAAGGCCTTCTATTTCACATAAGGTAGTTGGGAAAAAACTCATTGCAGGCATTTATAGAAGGGAGAAGAGGATAGACGAATGAAGAAGCAGGAAGCGGTACTTCTTTACCTCTCGATATAAGCAATACCTGTCCATGCCGCATACATTTCCGCCATCGGCACCGACGGGTCATGGAGATGGATGCTTCCAGCAATCAAAAATCCCAGGCAGGGACCGCAGACGACGAATGCCGATCCTCCTTGACCTCGCCGAAGACTCCCGTCGAAGCTGACTATGAAATGACTCGGAGGAGGGGGTTTCCAAGAGATAAAAACCCGATGGGGCACTCGATGAGCAAGAAGAGAACCCCAGGTTTCCGGAGACATTGCAGCATAAAGGTACTCATAGGTATGAATCCTGGCTCGCTCAATAATCAATCTGGCAGAGACAGTGATAGAGCAGAATTTCATTTGGTTCCTTGAAAGCCAGATGTGGTATGCAATGTAGGCGAGAAGGGTGGCAACAGGGTGGCCGGTGGCAGGAGTCAGTAACCCGAGAAAGATATCCTCAATATGAGACATAAGCTCCTGAAGACCCGCCAGCCTCCAAACCTGGGCAGCCCGTGGACAGAGGAATAAGACATGGGCCTGAATCTCTCTATTTGCCCCACAAGCCGGACAATCAGAGGGGAGATGGAGACCTCTGGCCGTCAACAAATCCCGTGTGGGAAGACGGCGCTAGATCAGCTTCCATAAGAAAAGGGAGACTCTTGGGTGTACAGGGAGCTTCCAAACCCATCCAATGTGTCTGGGGCGGTAACTGCTCAGGGACATAGATGGTCATCAAGTCTGATAACCGGGCATGAGGAGTAGTGGATCTTCTCCAGACCCTAGTATCCGGGCAAGGATGGACCGACAAGATGATAGATACTACCCTTCTGCCTAGCGTCTCTCCAAAGATCGTGAAGACGATGGTAGTGTCCCATCGAGAATAGCCAGGCACCATGAGATTAGCAATGGATATAGTGTCCGGGATGGTCGTAGAGATAAAAGTGGGTCATCTACCCAGAGTGATATCAGAAATCCACGGATCCAACATAAAGATGGTAGTCCTTCCATCTTCGATGACGAAGGAGATATGGGGAATAATACTATCCGCTTTAGCCATCATTTCCTTCCAAAAGACAGAACAGTGCCTCGGAGGGATATGAGCAGAGTGGGGCGGGACTTGATGATTGCCGTATCTAGCTCTCATCATAGAAGACCACATAGTATCAGGAGTCAGGTAGAATCTGGCCATATGCCTACCGAGGAGGGCCTTCCTCCTTGCTATAAGAGAGTGAATACCAAGGCCACCATTCTGGATAGGCTGGCACACTGTCTGCCAGTTGATCAGATGAATCCGTCGACGCTCTGATGAAGAGCCCCAGAGAAAAGCATGAATCATTTGTTCCAGTTTAAGGATGGCTGCCTTAGGGATCACTGCATTAGATAGGAGATAAATAGGGAGCAAAACAAGGACTGAGCGGATAAGGGTAATCCTCCCCATCATAGACAATAGCCTAGCTTGCCAGCCCTTAATCCTTTCTCGTACAGCCTGGATCATTGGAGCAGATTCATGCAATGTCAATCTAGATCCAGTAATAGTGACTCCAAGGTATCGGAGAGGATCCTGCTGGTGGGTAATCCTAAGAATATCTAGAATAGTATTCCATATGGAATCAGGCGTCTTGGGGATGAAATAGATTCTTGATTTTTGCATGTTTACTCTCTGCCCCGATATCATACGGTAGTCCTGGACCACTCGTCGAAAGTTCCGTGCAGTGGCTATCGAGGCCCGTCCAAGGAGCAAACAATCATCAGCAAACAGAAGATGCGAGATTGGTGAAGCTCCAGGAGCGGGGATATAAGGCTGAATGACTGAGTCCTGCACCGCTACTCTCAACGTTCTAGACAGGTGGTCAGAACAAATAATGAAAAGAAAGGAAGAGAGTGGACAACTTTGTTGAAGACCGACTGTTGAGTGAAAAAATTCTGTGGGAGAACCATGCACCAGGAGGGAAAATGAAGGTCTGTGAATACAGGCCAGAATTCTGGATATCCATAGAGGATGAAAGCTAAAGTCCCGAAGGGCTATCCGTAGGAAGTCCCAGTCAACACAGTCATAAGCCTTTTCCATGTCAAGCTGCCATCATGCTACGACGGATAGGAGCTTGTCGAAGATCAGACATAAATTCCTGAGCTATAAGAACATTGTCCGAAATACTCCGACCTGCAATAAATGCTCCCTGCTCAGGGCTGATCAGTTGCGGTAGAAGGGGTGCCATTCTGCTGACCATAACTTTAGCGCACAATTTGTATAGAGTATTGCACAGACTGATTGGTCGGAAGTGACTGGGATCATAGGCATCGAGTCGTTTAGGAATAAGAGCAATATAGGTTTGCTTCCAGGTATCCGGCATTCGTCCTGAAATAAAAAATAATTGAATAGCAGCAACAAGCTTAGGCCGAATGATATCCCAGAATCTCCTGAAGAAGAAAGAAGGAAAGCCATCTGGACCAGGCGCTTTATCCTCCCCAATCGACTATAGGACAGAGCGCACCTCATCCTCAGAAATCGGAAAAATGAGCACAGAGTTCTGGATAGAGGAGACAGCAACCATAGGTGGGGTAGATGGAATAAGAAGATGGGATCTAGAAGAGACCAACCATCTGGAGGAGAAAAATTCGAACATCTCTCTTCGAATAGCTTCATCATCCTCCAGGCACCGTTCGTCATTGGATCGTAAGGCTCCTATTCTATTCCGGTGTCTGCGAATGATGGTGGCTTAGTGAAAGAAGCTTGTATTTCTGTCCCCCTCCTGAAGCCACTGAATTCGCGATTTCTGTCTCCAAAGAACTTCCTGATTGTGCAACAGGGAGTGATGCAATGACAGCTGAGAGTGGAGTGCAGATATGTCCTCAGTTAAGGCCCCTTCCCTGTCTTCCTTATCTTGGAGGACCGTTATCGAGTTATCCGCTTCTTCCAATTTCCGGAAAATGTTCCCCACCTCAACCCTATTCCATCTGAGTAGCCGCCGCCTGAGGAGTACCAATCTCCTGGAGATACGGTAAGCAGCGTCTCCCCTGATAGGCATCCTTCAGACTTCCTTGACAATGTTCTTGGCTTTGTGATATGATAGCCATAATTTCTCAAATCTGAAGGGGGTGCGATGCCTCTGCACCGTGTCAGTGGATAGCAGAAGTGGGCAGTGGTCAGAAGAAATGCGACTGAGGTGTCAAACAGAGAACTCCGGGAAAACCCTGAGCAAGGAAGGGGTGGCAAAGAATCTGTCGATTTTTTCCCAAACCCTGGCATTGCCAAATCGGTTGTTACACCAAGTAAAGCGGGGGCCTAGGAATCCTGTATCCACCAGACCATTGTTTTGGATAAAACTGGAAAATTTCTTAGAAGCCACATCATCCACAAAGGGGCGACCACCTCTTTTCTCTTCTGCCCGATCAATACAATTGAAGTCACCTGCAATAACAGTGGGAAGACCTAGGTCAGTTAGGGCCGAAGCCTCCCAAACCACTCGATGCTCTCTATAAGAGGTGCTGGCATAGATTCCACATAGAAGCCAAGTTGGCCTGTTGGGTTCAGAAACCACTATCGCCACCAACTGGGATGAACGATGGAGCACATCAATTCTAGCCGCCTTCTTTTTCCAGGTGACGATAATACCTCCAGACCTTCCTTGTGACTGAATTGAATAAAAGCCCCAGTCCCGAGAAAAACGGTGCCGGATGCGGTCAAGACCTAGACCAGACAAACGAGTTTCCAAGAGAACAACAATAGCATGATTATGTAAATGCAGAAAGCAAAAGTAAGTTGATAAAAAGGAGGGCTTTCCTGCCCCCTTAACATTCCAAACCATGGTCTTCATAAAACTAGATTAGGATAAAGCAGGACTCTGTCCCTCTCCCTCTGTTTCTTCAACCGCCATTGAGGCAGAATCATTCTGACCCATAACAAGCAAAGCCTGTTGGATTTTCTTTACTGCTTCCTCATGACCCGTGTTCTCTGGAGGAGTCCCCTTGGGTAAGGCAGCCGTAGTAGGAGCCCCCTTGGGTAAGACAGAAGCATCCATATGAGCCTCCAAACACCCAGCAGCACTCCTAGACCCCTCATCCCCCCCCAAGGCAGCTTGAATAACCTCCGCCATCCAGGGGAGTAGGTCCTCCTTTTGACCTTGAAGAGCTCCTCACACCCAAGCCTGCCACTGAGCGGCCCAGACTTCTGCATTCCCCACCCTTCCTCTGTTTACCCTGAGGCCCCCTTGACTCCTTTTGACAATCCTCACCCCGCACATCCCCTGTCGGAACAAGCAAGCCCCCAATCCTAACACTCTCCCCACTTCCATCCTCTAGGGTCCACTGACTCACCAGCAGAGACGAAGACAAGGGACTAACTAAGAGCACAGGCATCCCATCCTGGGAGGTTTTAATGTCTCCCTTAGCATTTACTACAGGAGGAACAAGGGAACTCACTTGTTTGGAGGGTGCCGGGACCAATTTAGGGGCAGCAGTACATTTGGTAGACTGGGAAGACGAGCTGGGAGGGCTTCTGCTCCGCTTCAGTGAGACCGCACCATAATCAAGCATCTGGCAGTCCCTTAGTCCAGCTTCTTCCGGCAACACCACATCCATACAAGACGCCAAAGGTCCAAAACGCCAAAGGTCCAAAGGCTCCTTCAGTGGCCACAATGTCAGAGGTGGCTTGAAGCAAGGTTTTGGACGTCTCCAGGGATTGACGTCGAGCCACCTTGGCAGGTTTTTGCTAAGCCTTAGGGCGCGGAGGGGAGCTGGGGGAAGAGGAAGGTGGCGTAGGCGATGATCGGGGGGGGGGGGGGGGAAGAGGATGGATGGTCTAAAGAAGAGGGTGGTACCTTCTCCTTTCCCAGGTCAATGCGGGTTCTCCCAGTAGCAGCATCCGGTCGAGGCTGCTGGACCCGAGATGTCACCATCCACGGCCCGAAGATCAGGCAGTCATCAGCCAGTTTATTATTCCCTTGCAGCCCCTCAGGAGCATTTTCCCCTGTCTGGCCTTCGATCACCATATTGTCTGGTTGAAGTGGAACCCCCTTTGAACAACCTCCGGCCAACCCTTCCGAAGCCCCACAACCCTCTGTCGTGTGTCCTATTCGACCGCATTTGAAGCACACGGTTGGGATATTCTCATAGAGAAACTGTTGCCAAAAAACTTTCTTCTCCCTAATCATGACACTGGGCGTGAGAGGCTGCGAGGCATCAAGTTCAACTTGTACCCTTGCATGCCCTGTCTTTCTCAGGAGATCCGTGAAGTTGTCGCTGGAGAGAGGGTTCCCGGCTTAGGCTGCCATTGCCATGATTGTCGAGGGGGTCCAATATTCAAGAGGTAGCTCCGGTAGCCTCATCCAGATGACAGTCCGGTGGATCGGCTTGCGACCTAGTTGGAAATCCGGCTCCCACCTCTCCATGGCCATCAGCTGGCCAGTTACAAACCAGGGCCCGCTCGCCAGCACCCTCCCACAGTCCCCTTCACTATTGAGCCGGAGGATCGGTGATCGCCGGCCACCGGGAAGACTTCCAGGTCAGAGGGTAAGCTGAGCCAAAGTCGAACCTCCTTGATCAGTTCTGCTGCTGCAACACGGCGGCCCAAACTCCGGAAGACCACTGTCTTCCCCTCCCACTGTCTCCGAGAGTCTTCAATCACTGGTTCCGGCAACTGTAGAACCTTGGAGAAGACGGCTTGGAGCCGTTCGATCTCCACTTCCGATATATCATGATGCATCCACAACGGAGCTCGAAGGGGACCCTGCAGCACATGAGCCCACGACCGCTCCCTGTTGACGTCGTTGTCCGTTTCTGAGCTTTTTTTGCCACTAGTAGCGCCCTTATCACCCATGCTGGGGCTTCCGTACGACGAAACCCACGAAGAACATAGAAAACTCAGTGGAAAAAAAAAATGAAGAGAGGTGCGAGTCCCAAGTCACTGGTGACCGCACTCAGCGAACATTTTTTATTGGAAGATCCCATGGAAGGGGGAAGGGAGAAGGGGGATGGTTCAAAATTTTAATAAATTTTAAATTATTATTAATATGAATTAATAAAAAATTATTAAAAAATTTAATATATTTAAAAAAGTATGGATGTAGTATAGGCACCTTAAATCTAATTTCGAGGTATTCATAATTATTAATTTCAAAATTTATTTTAAATTAGATGGAGCCCGATAGCAAACAACAGAAGGATCTGGATATCATATGGCATTTTGAAAAAATGGGAAAGGACTGGCATCAATGGAAATGTAATTTTTGTGGACTTGAAAATAGAGGAGGTGGAGTCATTCGATTGAAATAATATTTGGTGGATGGTTTTAGTGATGTTAAAAAGTATCCAAAGGTATCCACAGAGGTTAGAGTGATGATGAGGGGGCATATGCATAAAGGAAAGGAGGCGAAAATAGCATTTAGAGCTTGAAGAGCGCTTGATCATCTCACATCTCAGTTATTGTTCAATTAGACTTGGATGATGATGATGATTATATTGATCCAGATGATTTAGAGGCAGCTCATCTACAAGAGGCTATCAGGCCTTTTAACAGGACCGGTGATAACAAGAGGAGGTTTTGAGACAGCACAATTTGGATGCTCTCAATTTTAAAAGGGTGGTGGCTTTGGTGCAGCGGTAAGGCCATGTTCACATTTACAATCTGATGGGTTAGAGAGGAGTCAATCCATGAGCATGGAATCATCTTCAATTAAATCTTTGTTCGGTGCATTTAGAAAAAATCAAAAAAAGCTCAAAAAGTTCCACCATCCATGATCTAGATCTTATAGCATATCCAGATCTATAATCAAAGCAACCAAGAATTCATGATTACATAAATAAGGACCAGAAAAAATAAATAGGAAGGACAATTGTCAACTGGTTTTATTTTAGCCATATTTCAATATTGACAGCAATTAATAAATACTTTCGATTGATGATTAGTATAGTTTAAAGAGTCGGTCCAGGCATTGATCCTTCTACATCCTATTAGATATATGGATCATATTTGTAATATGTCACATATATCAAAGCCTGGATTGAGAGTTATAGAAGGAAGTGGAACACTTATGGGGTGACATTGATGTGCGATGGTTGGTCTGGCCCTATTAAGAGCATTATTAATTTTCTAGTATATTGTAATAAGTTTACCATCTTTCATACTTCAATTGATGCTTTAGATAAAATATTACTCTAATTATATTTTGGGCTTGATGAGAGATGTAGTTGATGGAATTGGTGAAAAGTATATCATCCAAGTGGTTATAAACAATGGAGCAAACTGTATAAAAGCAGGAAAGGATCTGAATTTGATGTTAGAAAAACATCTATATTGGACACCTTGCACAATACATTATATAGACCTGATGATGAAGAATATTGGATAACTACCGATAAAATCTGTAGTAGCAAGCGAGCAAAAACAATATCCAAATACATCCACAATCATATCTGTGTACTTGTTTTTGTGGAAAAACATGTACAAGGAGAGCTACTTAGATCAGGGTTGACAAGATTTGTGACTAATTATATAGTATTGAAAAGTTTTCTTGATAATAAGCCTGGTTTGAGGGCTATGATGACTTTTGATGAATGGAGGGCTTCTAAATATGCAAGGACCAATGATGGATGATATGTTGATAGCATTATATCGAGTAATAATTTTTGGAATAAATGTTATGAGGTGGTTAAGATTATAGAGCCCTTGTATGTAGTGCTATGGATGGTAGATACTGAGAAATTTTCTCAGTTGGGCTATATATATCCCAAAATGTCTGCTTGCAAAGAAGAGATCATACAAGCAGTAGGATAGAAGAAATCATCACCATATTTATGTATTATTGAGGATAGATGGGATATTCAAATGGGGAAGGACTTGTACTTGGCAAGTAAACTTGTCTGAAGCTCAACTATCATGTATTTTTTATTGAATAAGTTGCGAATATCTTTGCTTTTCATTATATTATTCTTATTTTTTATGTAGCCTACTATTTAAATCCCAAATATTAATATGATCATAACATTATTCTGGATGAAGAGCTTATAATGGTTCTGAAGAATGTCGTGTACAGGCTAGAAAGTGATTTGAACTTGGCTGTAGAAGTTATAAGTGAGGTAATAAAAGAGTAAATATCTATCATAGTAGAAAAGCTAATATATTTTTAAAGTATATTAAGTTATTAAATTTAGATGATCTTTAACTAAAAGTCTATATTGATTGGGTAGGAAAAAACTTTTGAGATGGGAAGAAAGCTTTGGAGAACAAAGAGCATACAGATCCTATCTAAAATATCACCAGGTATAAATGTAAAATTATTTTTTATTATCTGTACATCTATGTATGGTTGAAGAGTTAAGCTTAATAATATATATTATTTTATTTAAATACATGAGAATGGTGGGCTAGTGGAATACATCCGTGCCAAATCTAAGAAAGATTGCCATTCGTATCTTATCATGGACCGTCTCATCAAGTGGATGCGAGCATAATTGGAGTACATTTGTCCTAATTCACATGAAAATCAGAAATCGTCTAATCTCACAAAGATTGAGAGATCTAATCTTTGTATACTATAATATGAGGTTGAAGCTCAGGTATGTCAATAAGGGAAAAGAGTCTAGACAAGATGATCCATTCGAGGACTTTGTCCATGATGAGGAGCATTTATGTTGAGCTGAATTACAGATCAAGAAATACGGGATCATCGATATTGGATGAGCCAAGAGATTCTCCCCGACCATGCAAAATAATAGCACATGAGGCAGGAGTACAGGATGTAGATCTATAGGCAACCTCTCATTTATCTCCCATTCAGAGTGGAATGTAAGATACTACTGGAGATGATGGTGGATCAGGTAGTAGATGATTTGAAGATTTTGATCAATGATTTGATCATGAAATATTTAAATCTAGCTACCAAACAAGGGTCTTCACAGATAGCCAAGGCATTGGACCAATAGTATAGATAGGCAAATCAATTGTGAGAAAGCCAAAAAGCTGTAGTTGAAGACAGATATGTAAAGTTCAAATCGAAGATAAAGGTGACAATTGATCCAATAGCGGCAATTGATGATGTGCCAGTTCGAAATGATGATAGTGAGACACCTGAGTCCTCGGATCCTGGATTGCCTAGATCATCTCGTGATAATAGTGATGATGGTAATGATAACAAGAGTGATGATGGATTAGATGATTATGATGGGGATGGTGAAGTATGTGGGATTAGTCCTTTTATCGAAGAAGCATATTTCAGCCTGCTATGCAGGACCAGGATCATAGAGCCAGACGTAGTTCTAAATATCAGATTGAGGAGTTGCTGTTTATAGGAGGGAAAACAATTATTGCAGGACGTGGCACATAGGCTAAAAATATTTTGGATCGTTTTCATGAGGAATTGAAAATAACTAAGAAACGTCGATGTCAGGCATACGTGAAGTTTAATGACATGGATGGAGCAAGATGCGAGACGCATGTTCGAGTTCGAGCAAGTTAGGTCATCATCATCATCATCATTAACTAGAACAGAATATGTTGGAGCAAATGGTTTATATGCATACTCTTAACAGTCATATCCCAAAGAGTATTCTCATCCATTTTATGGATACATTTCCGGATCACAGTATGGTATTGCTTATTATTTTCATCAAGGATGGCCCGCCCATTATCCAATATATTATCAAGAGAGTTATCTGGATAATATCAAATATAAGATGAACAAAAAGGATTTGCCCAGCATCAAAATTGGCAATATATTCAACGTCTCGACTATGAGCATGACTCTAATGTTTATGAGAGTCATAGGCATTCTACTTGGAATTAGTAATGATTTTGATATGTTTTATGTTAAGTTGAATTTATTTTCTGTAATATTAAAAATGATTTATTACATAATATTAGCATCATCATATTTTTTTTATAGAAGTGATTAAGTTCAAGTAGTATATATTGAAGTTTTTTCATCTAACTTCAATATTTTTGCTTTATCAAGTATTTGTACAGCATTATTTATAAGAGATTGTTGCTTGGTAATCAAGAACGGATCTTTAACAACCTGAAAAATTATAATGCATTATAATATTAATTTTAAATAGAACAAGGTTATCATAAATATATTATTTTGGAAGTTCAAAAACAATATATAAAACAATATTTTCTCAAAATAAATTCAATATATATATATATCTATATATAAAGGGATCACAAGTACGTACTGGGATATCGGATCGGGACACTGGGCATCTCGGCTCGTTTCGGGCAAAAATTGGGATGTCCCATTTCATGGAATTTAAAACCTTGATTATGAGAGGACTGTCCTGCTATTATCCCAGCATCCTGATCAGCATGTCTCGAGACATCTCCTATTTCAAATGTCGGGACGGGGTGGGACATCCACGTCCAATTTTATGGGGAAACTAGGATATCCCCGTTCCATGGTAACCTTGCATTAGATTATTAGGTTTGTTTAATTTATATTGCTTATCAGGTACTTAAGACTGTCCATGGAGGGCTTAAAATCTCACAATTAAACCTCATGTTTGGAAATAATTAGATTTAGATATCTTGGCCTCCCCCCTCTGGTTTTTTATTAAAATAAAGGTTATTTGCTAAGACATTTGTTTTATATGGGCATACCATCTATCAGGTTTATTTTATATACAATCTGTTGCTTATAAATCAAAAACATCAAAATTTAAGGTCATCAAAGCTCCATGCTGTTGAATGTTGTAGCTTCTAAAAATCAGAAGAAAAAACAAAATTTATTATAAATGTGAGCCTTCTATTTATAAATCTAAATCTTGTAGTCTCTGTTCATATGACGTTTATATTAAGGAAATGCTCAAAAAAATATTATAAATAAATTTCAAAGAAAATACAAAAGGACTTAGCTGAGATCTTCTTGAAACCAAATCAAGAATTTGTTCTTAGATCTTAATGTAACCTGTCAAGCAAACAAGGACCAAAGTCAACCCAGTTGGCTTGTCAAGTTGGGTTTGGATGACATATGATCCCTCCTCAATATGACCCATTTGCAGGGCTTATCCTATGTATATCAGTTATTAATATTTTCTATATAATCATTTTTCCACTGATATTTTCAAAAACTGAGTTACATGTATAATGCAAATATTTTGTGCCTATTGGTGTAAAATATGTGGAAAAATGAAGAGTGAAATATATGCAAAGGATTCAGGTCCCATTGGGACATTCTGTGGGACACTGGGATGGGATACCATTCCATGTATCAGGATAAGACATCCTCCCAATGTCCCAATCGGGACACCTTGGGAAATCTCCTATCCCGACACACTCGAGATGGGATGGGATGTCAGTGCATCCCGTTCCATGAAAAAACTGGGACAGTCATGTTCCACAGGATTTAAAATCTTGCACATATAAACTATTTTCTACATGTCGGTATAAGCTGAATGTCTTAGACAAGCAACATGTAAAGTGGCTTTGCCTTTAAGATAAGATGTTGGATATATGTGTTCAAAAAGACTTGATCTGGTTCTATATAACCTCTAATTGCAGCATTTCTACTCTTACCTATTCATTTGTAACTCTATAGTATTTTAGAGGTGCATATATGGAGGTTTCAAGATATCTATGCTTTGGCAAACAAATGCAATACCAATTTGCGAGTAGAATGGGGTAATAACAAGTAAATGTTCAAATCAGGAAGGGAGAGAGAATTAAACATATGGGACATTGAAGACTGGAAGAAAACCTTAAGGAAATTAGTGCTGATGTTTCTCTTTTATGCGGGCATGTTCTTCAGTGTTTTTGTAAGTAATTTCTTGGTACTGGTGATTTGCTGATGTTTTTCTTTTATCTAAGCATGTTCTTCAGTATTTTTGTAATTTCTTGGTATTCGGTCCATGTTATTTTAGCATGTGCCTCCATCTAGATTGGACAAAACCAGATATTTCCTATAAGGAGTTGTAGGGAATAACTGAAGGTGAGCCCTGATGCACTGGTAAGGTTTGAAACCGTCTTTTCACATGTGTGCATGCGGGATGGGGGGTGGTAAGGCAGTGTACATCTGAGACCCTCCCCAGACTGCAGTGGTGGGAACCTCGTGCAGTAGGTTGCCCTTTTTTTAGTTGCAGGGGAATTCTTTGTTGCACAATCTGTGAACAAAAACATCTTTGAGGGCGAAACTTTTTAAAAAGAGATATGTTGTATATTTTTTTTAATTTATGTGACTCATCAAAATATAGGGAAAGAAAAATGACAATAAAATCAAAGAGGTGGCAAACCATAGCCTTAATTAATATGTGTCTTCTGTTAGGAAACATGTGCTGAAGAATAATTGCAAAGGAGACATTAGGGAGATAGACCACCTCAAAATTACTTATTCATATTAAAACACTTTTTTGGCAACGGAACAACTTAGTTTATGTATGTCTTGTAAAGCCATCTAATGGAATGAGTTGCATATTTGCTTGTTGTCTCTTCATTTATTTTTTGCTTTTAGTATCTTTACCCTGTGATGTCCTGCTAGAACACATTCTCCCAATCTATTACGATTTGTGTTCATGCAGTATATGCACAAGACTCATGATATAATAGCATTCTAGCTACTATCTAGTTTAGAGCATGCTCAGTCTTCTGCGCTGTTGTATAACATTATAAAATCTTTTTAATTTTATTGCACTTTATTTTCAGGCAACGCCTTTGATCTCAAGGTTGACTGAGGAGAAGAATGCTGCTGTTCAACAGAACAATAAACTTCGACAGGAGTTGGTAAGGGGCTATGTTATGAATTATACTATGGAAAACTGTTATTGTTGTGTTTGATGACTGGATCGTTTTCTGCCATATTTGGGTGAGGCATGCTGATGAACTGAACTCATGTCGCATAAAATTGAAATCAATTTGATATGCTTATATATATATGACAAAATAAAATTTATGTAATTTTTCCTTTGATATTTTAGACAATATGTTTTATTTTGCTGAATATTTATACTGATGCTTCTATTCTGGTGGTGGTCTCAAGTTTTTTATGCTTCTTTCTTATTTGAGTTCAATAATAGCATCAGACATTATTTTATATTTTACATGATCATTGTCTACTTTAGTCACCTTCAGCTTTTTAAATCTTGCATCAAGTTAAAATCCATGCCACTAGGTCAGCAAGTTCCTTGGGAGAAACAGCGCAAATGTCAGCATGACAATCTGCTTAAGAGCTTATAAGTATCAAATTTAATAGGTAATTTTTGAAGTTTAAAATTATATAAGGATTAAGGAATAATCATTGAATAATTACTCTTGTGTAATTCAATTAGCTATTTGTATAAATCTGACTGAGAATAATGTTTTACTTATCAGAGATTGCGAGGTCAATTTTCAATAATGATGCTACTTGAATTCTATTAGGGTAATAGTGTTTTGAACAATTCTAACAAGGTCTGTCTGATGGATTTCTTTGGTCAAATACCTACATGCTTTGGTAAGAGAGGATACTTAGCTCTTGACTACTGGGCAGTGCAGACATAACATGCTGAACAAAATGTAATGGTGATTTGGCTGCTTGTTGCAGCTTTGATGGGCAAAACGCTAAACCACACTGTGTTGAGGGAAAACAAGTGGATTTCTAAAAAACCAGAGACATTTTAGCTGTTTGATGGCAACTATTTTCCTAAGTGGAACTACGAGTTTATTATTATCCTTAAGCATAAGACTTTGTGCAACAACAAGCTCTTATAAATTTTGGAGTTTGCGGTCACTCCTTGTCTTGAACTATTATTACTCGTGAACTAATGAATTTACTAATAGTTTTGAGGTATAATTTCTTCAAGAATGAAGTTACACTGATTTTGACAACTAAATGACTTTAAGAGGTGAAGTTGGGTGGAAAATTAGTTAGACGTATGATTTTTTTTTAGAGCCTAGAACAATAATAAAGGCTATTACATGGGATGTGCATGAATCAATCCTAGTTTGTGGAATCATTTTCTTAAGGTATTCCAATATAGCATAACTAGTTTATAAAACCTTTTTTCATAACTTTGCCATTTTCAAATTGGGAGACATGCTCTCTAAACAGCCTAAGGGGGTTCTGTGGAGTTTTTGCATAAGTAAATAAAGGGTGATGCAGAAATGTTCTTTGGGATATTTTACTTCAATAATTCTATACTAGTTTTGTTCTTGAGTTTTGTCTTTATTTTATTTTAGGGTTATTTAAGGAAGTGTTTTTTCAAATTTAAAAAAGGATATTGACTATTAGGCACGGTTGATCCTTCAGTACTGTGAACAGTGATCCTTTGCATGAAATCTTCCTCTTTTGTTTCTTTTTAGTAGTCCAAGTTGGGTTAGTTAATGGCATAGGATGTTTAGATTCTAAATTCTGGGATCTTGAGTGGAATTGAATAAGTGGGTAAGTTTCTGTTTTCTCTAGGAGATTTACTCTCCAATTTGAAGAGTCCTAATTTATTCAGAGAAGTCACAAAGGGTAAAAGGGCCTACTGGTATTGCATAAAATAAATGTATGCCGTTTATTTCACGGAATAAGAAGTTTAGGTCTCTTGGTGTACCTCTCTTCCTATCTAATTATGTCTTTTCTGCATTATCCGTAATTTACTTAATTTATGATCTGTCTATTTCTGCTGTAATGCATTTATATATTTCTCTGCAGAATTTATTGCTGTGCTTATCTTACTTGCATGTTAATCTTAAAGTTCATCTTTTTTGATCTTTTTGATAATGCTCACAAAATTACTTCAATTTAGATGTATGATGTTTGCATTCTTTTTCCTCATTTTATCTTGGATCTTAGGGTAACTCATCTTATTCAGAAATCTGCATACAATGTGACTTATTTTGATTTGGGATTGATATTGAACTGATCTGCTGACTGCTAAAACCCGAAAAAATCTTTTCTAGTCGTTCCTCCTTATATGAATATGAGTGCAAGTTTGTCTGAATTCTTATTTGATTTTAACAATCAAAGTTTTCCCCTTGTGCCCTTCTGTGAAAACTGGATGGTGAGCTAGATTTTTGTTTGTAGGACTTTCTATGCATGTATTGGTCACAAGGTTGGCACTACTGATGCTAGGACCCATGCTGACAAGGTGTCAGGACCCATTCCGACCAGTTGCCAGGTCAGCATGGTACTATCCCATGTCGACACATAATATGCTGGACTGTGCTGGTCAGCTACTGGTAATTGTAGTGCTGGTCAGGTACTGCTAACAGGGGGAGGGAGGGAGGGAGGGAGAGAGAGAGTTCCCACATGGTGGTGGTGTTGGTGGAGATTGATGGCATTGATACCTCCATTCGCAACCATGAGGGTGGTGAAATGGTGGAAGTAAACAGTGAAAGTAAAGGGGGCTTGGTGGGGTTGGCATTGAGGTCAAAGAGGTTGAGGGGGATCAATGGGGGCAGCATTGAGATCGGATAGAGACAGGTGAGGAGAGAAAAGGAGGGATTGGGGGATCAGGATCTAGGGCCGGGATGGGGGATGGGGGATGGGATTGAGGGTTTTATAAGGTTGTGATCTGTTTGGCGAGGCAAATCAGCATGTGCCAAGTTAGTACTGCTCATGCATCAATAATGCTCTAGTTGGTCAAGTCAGGTTGGATCTTTGATTGCTTTGGGGCCCGGTCAGGCCCAAACCCACTATTTGAATCTAATCTTTTGTTGGGTCGAATTGGGGCTATTTGCGTTAAAGCAGGTCAAGTCTATTTCTGGTAGATCCATGCTAATTCAATACGACTTCAAGTCTTTAGTTGGAATTTGGCATATGGGTTTGAAATATGTGTATGGGTTGGGTTGAGATTGGGCCAAGTTTGGGTCTACCTGATCCACTTGCACCCTCTTCCCTTGGAGATGATATTAATGAGATTGTCAATGTTTTGCATATAAAGTTGCTTTTTGCCTCTGTTGATCAATGTAGTTGCTTTTTTTGGAGAACCAATTTTGCATTTAGAGACGAGGCTTTGAAGCTGGACAATGCCCATTATTATTTAAAGCTGATTTTTTGTGAATTTTTTTTTTTTTCCCCAATCAGTCTCAATGTTTCAATAATCAAATCAACTAGTATGGCAACTTAATAGGAAATAGAAGGCCATCCCATCCATTTTGGGAGGTGTTATAAGGTTCTAAAGGGAATGTCTATACATTTTATATTAGCCATTGCATGATGGAGCCTTTTTTGAGGCTCTGGTCTGATGCTCTTTGCCTCATGATTTGCTTAAAGAAGTCCATCTAGAGGAGGGAAACATTCAAATAACATATTTGCTGTAGTTTATATAGTGGTGAGATAGCTGGTGCATCTACTAGCTTTGATCAGCATGTAGCATGGCAGTAGCTCGACGCCGGACTGCTGATTTCCTTATATCACACTCTTCCGTGTAAAAACAAATGAGATGGCAAACAAAATGGCCATAGAGTAAATCATTGTAAATGTATGCCAGAATATTACACTTGATCTGCCCACTCCAAACCCCAGAAGAGTGCCAGACATGCTTTGCAAGTAGTGAAGGACATGCTTTGCTGGACTGGAATTGGTAGGTCTGATGTGCTCCCAAATGTCAATTCTTGGATGTCATATTTGAAATCACAGATTGAATAACTTTTTTTCCCCTTCTTTGGAATATAACCTCCATGGCTCTTACATATTTGTTATAAAAGATATATGGCTAAGTTAATGACAAAGAGAAGAAACAACATACACATTATATTTTGAATATAAATAAAATCTAAAGTGGAAGTTGTATTTGCAAAATAACTGCAGTTGCATACGTGCTCTACTTTGCATGCCCTTTTTTACTTTTAAATCTTTTTCTGCCCCAGCTTTTCCCGGTTGTTTTAAAGGTGTTTTGTGGTGGTTTGTCCATAATGTGCAGGACCTTACGAGGCGCGAAGTCAGCAAACAGCATGGTGGTTTCTCCTTCATGTTCGTGGTGGTTGTTGCCGTGCTTGGAATCCTTCTTGGCTATCTCGTGAAGACATAATTTCTCTAGGGTTTTTGTCCTGTTGGCCATTCCTAACTGGAAAGGGGAAATGAAATGAGAAGATCTGATCGTGTGTTAGCTGTTTGTAGAATTTAGAACACACTGCTGAAAAGTTCATGGTTCAGCAATTCTCTGCTTGTAACTCGGTACACGTAATTTGTGATCTGCCAAGCCATTTTGAGTTGCAATCTTTTGTAAGTTATGCTCTCTTTGCCATCTTCATTGGAATGGTAACGAATTCAGTGCTTCAAATTTCCAGAACATTTATACATCATATGATATCTCTCTTCTTTGGCGAAGTCACAATTTCTTCTAGAATGGATGCTTACCATTAAAATCGGTCATGCACTCAAGCTGGAGATTCCTGTATTTTGGCCCGAGCAAATTACGAACCACAACTTGACGGTATTTTTATAATGAATAAATTTGATTAGACCTAGCAACATTCCAGATTTTATCAGAGAGAAATGCCATTATAAAGAACATCTTTCACCAAACAGCTTAAAGTTCTCCAGCTTAAAGGCATCTTTCACTAAATACCTCCGCTCGGAAGAGGTGTAACCGGGCATGTCGCTGTTTGACTTCAAGCATGATTGTTTAGGTTGTAACCGTGTGTCTTGAGGGAGCACCGCAGGGTATCTGTGCTCATCTTTGCGGCTATCAGCAATGTTCGAGTCAAATATGCCCTCAAAGACCAAGCGAACCGAGAGGAAGGGACAAAGTCTATCACTAAACTAAAGTGAGTGGGACACCAGAACAAGTGATTGATTCCTCTTCTTTTTATTCTGGAGATTTTGGATTTGAATCTTATCGAAGTGAATTATTGTAGGTGGTGTCTCTAAGAAATTTTTGGCTCAAGCCATGACAAGAAGATTTTTAGAGCTGACAATGGGTCCCTTGCACGGCTTCCTTTGTTGAAAAGTAGGTTTTTATGTCCAAAACCTGAGCTATTGGAACAAGTTTCAGTTCACGAGTCCACGAGCTTTTGAAAACTAGGCACCAGAACAAACTCTAAATTTTATGGCATTTATTGTTGTTTTTGCGCTTTTATTTCTCTTTAAATTAATGAAGGTTCAGAAGGTGTGAGCTTTTTAACTTTAGTATACTTAATGTTTGCCCACTCTCCAGGACATTCAGACCAATTCTTTTTAAAATTTTTATTTATTTATTTTGTGTACATGGAGAAGACAAAAACTTATAAAATTAACAAATTACCATCGGGAGTTTTGTGCCCATAGTAGCAGCAGTCCTAGTACTAAGAAAGCTTTTCTTCAAAACCATCAATAATCTTCTCCACAATGATACTCCTATACATATAATTAATGATCCAAGGAAATTGCTAAAACATTATCATACAGAAGAAAAAATTATTATTTCACATGTTCGACCTTTGCCTCAACTTAATTCTCTCCTTAACATATAAATTGAGAAAAATATCCAATGGAAGACACTTTTCTGGATGATTACAAGTGCAAATGAATTACGACAAAAATAATGCACAATTAGCTGTTGATTTACTTGAAAATCTCATAGAGCAGAGCACTCACACAGATCATATGATTTTTGTTTCAGTTGATCTCTCTTGGATCCTTTCCTCCACTCTCATGGTTTCAATCAGCTTCACTCTCTCCTTTTTTTTTTTTTCCTTGTAAACTCGCTCACGACCTTCGATTTCTTACATTCGATACATTAGATGAATGTTGGAGAGTTCTTCACCACCAACACACCTAACGTCAAATAGTTAAAAGTACCAGTAGTTATCGAAGGATCCATTATTTACAACGAAACGCGACAATGCCTTGTTCTTTGGCCATCCTGCTTGGAGATTCCAAAACACTCTTATCAGTTGAATTGCATTCATTTATTGTGCGATAAAAAGAATTGCATGAATTCCTCTATGCTATAATGTTCGACCAAATTCTCAACTTGCAAGGAACTCCAAAGAGACAACATAGAATACTTCCATGCCAATCCAAAGAAAGAACCATTAGATAAACTATTCCATAAGCTATTAATCCACCAACTCATCAAATACGTTCAGTGAAACATTAAGAAAAGAGCACACAAACCAATAGCTGGCATATCAGATTATAATCTACTTATTGAGACAAAGTTTAATAAAAAAACATCCAACAATGGATTGGTGTTTCCTATTTGGAGTCTTCTTCCTTCTTGCGGTATTGCTCTTCTTTCAGCTTGGCCATCACCATGGCCGTGTTGAAGAGGTTATTAAAGTTTGGGACGTTGTAGTTCTGGGCGACGTAGATGCCGAGTGTGGTTCCTAGAAGTAACGAGAAGCAGCTCCGGATCAAACAACCCATCTCTAACGCTGCCTGTTCGCATTCGCGTGTTTCCAGTACTGCGACGGGGGACTTATAGAATAGTAGTCTTCCTTGACCCCTCGTCCAAGAAACAAAAGCAGCTCGCCAACTTCTTCCCCACGGCACTCGATTTGACTCGAACTCCTCTGGGTTTGGTCCGGGAATAAGAAAAAGTGGAATAGGATAGGTAGTGTTGGAAATAAAATATATATATATATATATATTTAGAATAGGAATATCAATTTTCAGAAATAGTTATTTATTCTTATTATTCCATATTTTTTTCGATTAGAAATATGAAATAATAATTTTATTCCAGTATAATTATTGCAGTGGAGCCCATTAATAGAGACAATGATTTGGAATAAACTATTTCATGATCTATCATGGAATAACTATTCTAGAATACCAAAGTTTAACCGAAATAGTTTATTCCAGATGGCCTACCTTGATTTTTGTAGCTGTTTGGAAAAATAACCTGGAATAAAGATTTATTTTAGATAAAAATAGCCAACTCAAATACTACTGCAAGAAATTCTTATTCCATTCATGAATCATTCTAATTTCTATTTTATTACAGTTTCTAGAATATGTTTTGCTTGAAGGTGTACCTTTTTTTCAAAAAAATTAAGTCATGACCTTATACCATCAATAACTTATGATAATTTATTCCAACTTCGAGATTGATATGCACCCAAACCACCCTTAAATGCAGAGAATTCTGATCCAATTGATCATATAGGTGCTTATGCTCGATCCTTGCAACTTTAAAATTGCAAATCTTATTTGGAACTAGAAATGAGATAAATTGTTACTGAACCAGAAGCATTTGAATGATGTATGTGACTTCTTATAACTCGGAAGGAAACTATGGTGGATGGCAAAATCCCACTATTTATTGAAAATTTATTTAATTGCTTTACCATTTATTCTTCTTAATCGTTTAGTTTCCTGTCGTTCCCGAGGCTGATTGAAGATTGAGGCCAGGATAATTGCAGCCAGTCAAATTCTCAAAATTTTCTTTTCCGGTTGCTGAAATGAGGGATTAGCAGCTTGGGATAAGGATTTTTTAACATTCAGAGGTCTTGATGTTAACTGAATGCCTATCGCTTCATCAGTCTTAAGTTCTACTCTTTCCTTGGTAAAATAAATCAAGCAATGGTGATTCCAAATTCCCTACAAGTAGTCATCAAATGGAAAACTTCATTTGGAACAATCTCCTCCACCAACATAAACTGACTTCAGACCCCATTTGTTACAGACTCCACTGAGACCAACACAAAACTCTCACAACAAGAGAAGAGTTGCAATCACAAACAAGAAAGGTGTGTAGTTGTATACAATGCTTCTACTGTGCCGCATACTGTTCTTCTTTGGGACACTCAAAGTTCCGGGCGAGGAGAGCAGCACAAGCGGCTCCTGCCAGGAAGGAGAAGCAGTACTTCACAAAAGCCATCAGAGCTGCTGCCGTCTACTCCTCTCCTTTGCCTTCTTGTTCCTTTTCGTTGATATGGAATCAGAAGACCAAGAGGAGGTTTTTAAAGAGGATGCAGAAGAGCAGGGATCGAGTAGCCTTTCTCTTGACCCCTCCTCCAAGAAACTCAGAAGTCAAACAACTCTCTTCTCCAAGTCACCGAGCTGAAGGATTAGGAGGAGGACTAGTTTACATGCCATGACCTGTACCATGGTCCTTAGATCATGATATCAATCTAATTTGTTTATCAATTGTTTTGAATTTTAAATCATTTTCTATTAGTCAGTATTTAAATTGATAGTTTTAATATGAAAGATAATCTTATACCATCTATCATACTAATTTAGATATATGCCGATGTTTCGTCTCTTTCCGATCTTTTTCTTTTGAAAAAAATCTCACTTCATAGAAGATGTTAAGACTATTTATTTTTTAATAAGTTTTTAAAAATATCTCTGATAATGATAAATTGAACCTAAGGCCATCAAGATACTAGCTGTGATCTTTCAAAGGAAAGTATTATGGTGCTTCTTAAATATTCTTTTTATAGACATAGCATGAAAGATTCTAATGATCAATCAAATAGAGGTAATTAGGAAATTTTCATTTCACATGTCAACAAACTAGTTAATCTATAACATTTTTTTATTTTTGCTTGAAAGAGAATTGACACTCCTAAACCTGTATTCCCATCCATTGTACCGCCCTCCTTCCCTCGCCTGCCGTCTCTCGGTACTGGCCGCCTCCCTAATTCATTCATACACCCAACAAGACATCGGGCTTGCCTCCGTGCCATCCACCTCACAGCACTAGTGGCATCCTCGATCTGCTCGATTCCTTGTACCGAAGAAGGTCATCTATACTGAAGAAGATCACGTGAACCAAAAAAGATCACCTGCATTACTTGTCTCTTTATGTTACCTACCTCCCTGCATCACCCCCCTCCCCTCGCCAGTCACCTCCTCATGCCTCCCAATGCTGACACCTCCCCAATCTGCACATCTTCCTATATTGAAGAACATCCTGTTAGATATGTATACTGTTGCCGCTAAGATCGTCGTGGCCCGTAGCTGCTGTCAGCGCCGGAGTGCGCTCCCTTCGCCGTCTGGCCGTCCGGACCTGCAAAACAAGGGTTAGTGACCCGGGCCGGGATTTCCGGCGGGGGCACTCCGACGGTCAAGTCAGTGACGATCCAGGGAAATAGATCCTCCTGGTCAAGCCCCTCTTGATGGACTCCATGCTAGGAGGAGTAAGTAGTGTGAGAGTGGGATGCAAGTGTATCGGGGGAAGAGCGGCCCGGCTAGAGGGATTCTCTGTACGGCCTTTTTGCCCGCCCTTGCTTGAATTTGCTCGTGGTGCTATGCTCTCTGGTTGAGCTTGCACTTGTGTTTGGGTGGTATTGCTTGTGTTACCTCTTTTGTCTTGCTTCCATCGAGCTTTGTAGTCTAGGTTACCGTTGGACGTTCGTCTTGAGATCTTCGCCGGGCTGTCAGGCGCGTGCGGCGGTGTCTCGAGGTCCTTTCCCGATTCGTGATAGGGGAAGCTGTCATGTGTTCTGACATTCCCTCTGGTCGCCTCATTCTGGAAAACCTGGCAGTACCTCGATTGGTGGGCCGCCATCCTTGGGATTCGAATCTCCTGGTTGACTTCCTCTTCCAGGTGATTTAGGTGGTTGGTGAAGAGCGTGGCGCCTCGATCAGTGGGCCTTTCCCCTTTCTGGTGTAACCGGTGGCCGCAGGTGGTCACTGCGGTATGGCGGATGTCTCAGTGCAATCCTCGGGTGGCTCACCGGTGTCCTGGGGCGGCGGTGCTTACATCTGATCCAGGGGCTGAGCTGGGAAGGCAGGGCTAAACTCTAACCTAAGTACCCCGAACTCGCGGGATCGCCTCGGCGGAGGAGGGCAGAGAGCGGGCCCGGTCCAGAGGGCTCGACCTCGGAGAGGCTCCATGTGGTGGAGAAGGGTTGAGCTCGACTTCGACCACGGGGCTCGATCTCCGAGGGGGCTCGCTCAGGAGGGCAGAGAGGGGGCCCGGTCCAGAGGGCTCGACCTCGAAGAGGCTCCACGTGGTGGAGGAGGGCTGAGCTCGACTCCGACCATGGGGCTCGATCTCTGAGGGGGCTCGCTCAGGAGGGCAGAGTGCGGGCCCGGTCCAGAGGGCTCGACCTCGAAGAGGGGCTCGATTTGGAGGGTGGCGCTCGGCTCCGACCTAGGCATCCCGGGCTTGCAGGTCCGACCTGGCGGAGGACGGAGCTCAGCTTCGACAGGCGGTCCCGTTGTCCTGGGGGAGCTCAGCCTGGCGAAGGAGTCCGAGCAGGGGAACTGACGCGACGTCTAGCATGGCGGCTTTCCCTGACGTGGCGTCTGACAGGTATCGCATGTCAGCGGTCTTGCCATATCATTTGCCCCCCACTCCCGAGGCTCGTTAGTGCACGGCGCTCGGGCCGAAGGGAGTAATTGTGACGCTGACATGGAAAGGTGAAGATCTGGTGCAATGATGGCCATGATTGCTGGCGCTCCATGGAATGGTCCCTCAGGCCAATGCGGGGGTGCCACGTGGCCACGTCCGAGGAGCAGTTAATGTTGGTACAGAATTCAGAGTACCTGGGATGCCTTTTTTATCGATGGCCGGCACGTGCGTGAATCCGTTGGTGGAGAGGTCGTAACGGTATGGGTGCGCCGGGTCACTTCGAAATGAAAAGAGGTTCTTACCCAAAATATCTATTCTTTTGAATTCTCCGTGCCTGTTGCAAAATCCGAGCCTTCTCCTTCCTTTTGCCTCACATCTTCTAAGGAACCAGGTTAGTTCCCTCTTTCTTCCTCCTTTGTCAAAGTAAGGTCCTTCCTCCGAGTCTAGGGTTTTTCTCGGGTCGAGTCCGTCCCTTCATCCTCTTCTTCGAGTCCTTTGCTTCTCCTTTCTTCGGGGATGTCTTGCTTTGGCCCAAACTTTCGACCCTCCACCATCCAGGACGAGGCTGGTCCTTCTGAGTGGAGGCCAGCATCTCCTACTTCTTCCGGTGAGGAGGAGGATGCGACTCGTTTCGAGTTCAGCAGGAGGTGCCCTTCTGGTCCAGTACTCATCAAGGAACTAGGGTCCGGTCCTTCTCACCCTTCTCGTCCTCCTCCCTCTTCTGAACTTGCTCCTGAGTCCGTCCAGTCCACAGGTCCTGGTGGGATCGCCTCGATGATCACTGCCGATGAACTGGGGACCATTTGGGATGTCTATGGCATCCCGCACTTTGTTCGGCTTTTGATCCCTCGTCCGGGGGAACGGGTCACTTCCAGTGGCCCGGGCCGTATTGCTTTTTATGAGAAGACCTTTTCTGGGAGTCTCCGCTTTCCCTTCCATCTGAAGGATGATTTTTTTTTTTTTTGTGTCTACACTAAGCATAGAATAGGAACAGGTAGATATTTTAAAACAATTTTAATTAATTGCAGAAAAACCTATCCCAAAACCAGGATCAAAAAATATATTTGCATAGAGAACATTAAAATGCATGGCATATATTTTTTTCATAATTTTTAGACATGTATAAATGCATATAAAAATTAATAAAGAACTTATTCCAGGCTGGAATAAGAGAGGAATGGGGTGGAATAGCTATTCCTGCTATTCCACCCTTCTTCAACCTCGGTTCAGAAATTCCTTACCGTGGAGCAAGGTTCAGACGCCGACTGCAGAGCGCACAGGCCTCCAAACTCCGAGCTTCAAGGTCCGCTGGAATGTGCTCTTGACCGGCTATAAGGAATTGAAGACCAATCGCCAAAACTCCGGCATTTGCCACCTCAAATCAGGGCTCAAAAAGGCTTCACGGCCATGGTTGCAGCGAGGGAAAAAAAATCGGAGCACTGAGCGAGCTCTCAGGATCTCAAAATCAAAAACACACGAAAGAGAGCAAGAAGGGGTATAAAAAATTCCTCTGAATGCCAACCGTAGAGGAGAGCAAGGGTCTTGAGTTTTGTGCGAAGGGGTAGTGGGATTTAATTGAAATAAATCAAGGAAGGAGATGCCCTATTTCGGTTTCAAAAACTGAAACGTCTCAGGCGTAAGGATGAAGACGACGGTTCAATAGGTGAACCGGCAAATGACCAAAAAGCCCTTCGGTCCAAGGGCAAAGCAGGGTCAATTTGGTTCAGGCCAAAACCCAGTCAAACGAAGTCCAAATCGAACGAAACTGGACTCAAAACGAAGCTAAGAACGAACCCTATCTTTCTATAGTCCAACCTCACTGATTTGAGTTGAAATCGATTTGCAACCGACTAAAACAAAAATCAATTGGACTTAGAAACATTCATCAAACCATTTGATGAACATGGGTTCAATCCTAGTCAGCCAGGAACATATTCCTGGTCGATCCAGAGAAGACCTGATCAACCTAAGACCGGGTCAATCAGAAGAAAACTCAACCAAAAAATCGTGACAAAACACCGAAACGATTCCCAATCGAATCGGTTCCTGATCAGATAGAAATCCTCTGTGGCGTGTGACCTCATAGGTTCGAACCTAAACGGTAGTACTGGAACACTTCCAGTACCAGCACAAGATACCACCTAGCAATGGGTCTCGGCGTCCGGATAGGTCGAAGATGCGAGAGCAATCCATCGAACCTCTGGCATATGGTTAGCGCATAATTCATCCCTTTGACCTTCAATGCTCAGGATGACCTAGGGTTGAACTGCCAACCCCAGCTATGTCAATCCACTACGTGTCTCAATCTCGCAAGTCCAGTGACTCTTCACTGGGACCACCCCGGCCGAGGATTTGCTAAATTGAGACACTGCGAGACATTCAATCCAAACCATTTGGACAGGTCAATTCCATCTTGGTCCACTACTGCTCCACAAGTACTTGCCTGTACCCAGAAACCTTCCGTCACCGGATTAAAAATTCGGGTAGTCCGGCACCAAAGCACAGGGAGTTGCTTGCAAGCAACCATAGTAACCTCAGGTCAGAGGGACACTTATGCCCATATCCATTCGCGAGCGATCCTTAGGCAGATAAGGTGCTACGCGGAGTCACGTCTAATGAGATATCAAACATCCCACTTGCAGATCACATCAGTGTCACCACACTCCTTTGGTCAAGAGGACAACCAAACAATGCGAACCACAACAGCCTATGCTTGATATGTTGCTATCCAGGTACAACATATCATTTGGCTGAGAACCCTGTTTAAGGACCACTCGATATATCCTCTCTATATCGATGTAATAGTAGTCCTAAGGATATCATCACTAAAGAATTCATTATAGGAAGATGTAAAGTGATGAGAAGCCAGAATAACTTTTATTCATTATAAAAATTACATAACAATTAGCTCAACCATCTACAACCTAGATGATTGGCTTTGGGATACAATTCCCAACAAACTCCCACTTAGACTAAAGCCAATCAGAACAGTATCAATACCCATCTTCCATTTATAACTGTCGAATTCTTTAATTCCGATGGCTTTGGTAAAGGGGTCGGCCGGATTTTCCTTTCCATCGATCTTCTGAAGGTCGATGTCACCTCGTTCCACGATTTCTCGTACAAGGTGAAAGCGCCGCAGAATATGCTTGGTGCGCTGATGTGCCTTCGGTTCTTTGGCTTGAGCAATCGCCCCTGAGCTGTCACAATGCAGAGGAATAGAATGCTCCAGGGAAGGTGCCACTCCCAGCTCGCCTATGAACTTCCGCAACCAGACAGCCTCTTTTGCTGCATCAGATGCGGCAATATACTCTACTTCACAAACCGAGTCTGCAACATTATGCTGCTTGGAACTTTTCCAGCAGATAGCTCCACCATTTAGGATAAAAACAAATCCTGACACACTCTTGCTGTCATCATGATCTGACATAAAACTGGAGTCAGTATACCCCTCTAGTTTTAGGTCAGAATCTCCATAGAGTAGCCATTGATCTTTAGTATTTCGCAAATACTTAAGGATGGTCTTTACCACCTTCCAATGTGCTTCTCCTGGGTTAGATTGGTATCTACTCACTACCCCTAGTGAGTATGCCACATCAGGTCTAGTACACAACACAGCATACATAATAGAACCCACTGCCGAAGCATATGGTATTCTACTCATACGCTCTCTTTCCTCAGGGGTTGTCGCACAATCCTTTTTGGAAAGAGTAATTCCATGGCCTATCGGGAGATAGCCTTTCTTGGAATTTTCCATGCTAAACCTTTTTAACATGGTGTCAATGTATGTCGATTGGGACAATCCCAGAAGCCTCTTTGATCTATCTCTATAGATTTTCATACCTAATATGAATGAGGTTTCTCCCATATCTTTCATGGAGAATTGTGATGAAAGCCAAACTTTTATTCCCTGTAATGCAGGAACGTCATTCTCGATTAAGAGAATATCGTCCACATACAATACAAGAAATACAACTACAGAACCATTAGCCCATTTATATATGCAAGGTTCTTCTCCGTTCCTAACGAAGCCATACGATTTGATACACTTATCAAACCGCATGTTCCAACTCCGAGATGCTTGCTTTAGCCCATAGATAGACTTCTGAAGTCTACACACTTTTGACTCGTCTATGGAAGTGAACCCTTCAGGTTGTGTCATATACACTTCCTCCTCCAGCTCTCCATTTAGGAAGGCTGTTCGGACATCCATTTGCCAGATCTCATAGTCAAAATGTGCAGCTAAAGCTAGCATAATCCGAATGGATTTCAGCATTGCCACAGGAGAAAATGTCTCGTCATAGTCAATACCATAACGTTGACGATACCCCTTGGCAACCAGACGGGCTTTATAGGTCTCTACCTTCCCGTCTGCGCTTCTTTTCCTTTTGAAGATCCATTTGCACCCAATGGGTTTTATCCCTTCAGGTGCATCAACCAATGTCCATACATGGTTGATTTCCATGGACTCCATTTCGGATTTCATGGCTCCAAGCCATAACTCAGAATCAGACCTTTGCATTGCATCCATATAGGTGATCGGATCCTCGTTGTTCTCATCGAGTTCAACAGGATCGCCATCCTGGATTAGATATCCAAAATATCTATCCGGTGGATGCGATACTCTATCGGATCTCCTTAATGATTGCACAATAGGCTCAGGATTTGATCTTATCAAATCAGGTTCAATACCAGCCTGTGTGTGCCCAGGTTCTTCTACTTGTAGAACTTCATCAAGTTCTATCTTAGAAGCTACAGTTCCTTCAATAAGGAACTCCTTTTCTAAAAAGATAGCTCTAAGTCTGACGAACACCTTTTGTTCATCAGGCAAGTAAAAGTAGTATCCTTTGGATTCTTTTGGATAACCAACAAAAAAATATTTTTCAGACCTTGGCCCTAGTTTATCTGTTTCCAAATGCATGACATAAGCCGGACACCCCCAGACACGAAAATGTGAAAGGGTTGGCTTACGTCCTGTCCATATTTCATATGGAGTTTTGTCAACGGATTTACTAGGAACATTATTAAGAAGTTGACATGCAGTCTCCAATGCATATCCCCAGAAAAACATAGGCAAAGTAGCAAACCCCATCATAGATCGAACCATGTCCAACAAGGTCCGATTTCTCCTTTCAGACACTCCATTTAACTGAGGTGTCATAGGAGGAGTCCATTGAGAGAGAATCCCATTCTCCTCAAGATATGTCAAAAACCCACCTGAAAGGTATTCACCACCTCGATCTGATCGAAGTATTTTGATTTCCTTTCTGGTTTGTTTTTCAACTTCATTACGATATCGTTTGAACATTTCAAACGAATCAGACTTATGTCTCATAAGATAGACATAACCAAACCTCGAAAGGTCGTCTGTAAAAGTAATGAAATATCTAAAACCTCCTCTAGCACAGATAGACATAGGTCCACATACATCAGTATGTACAAGACCTAGGATATCCGAGGCTCGCTCACCTTTTCCTTTAAAAGGTGATTTGGTCATCTTTCCAATAAGACAAGATTCACAAGTTGGCAGTGATTCACAATCACTGACATCTAGGAGGCCATCTCCTATTAACTTGTTAATCCTATTTTTATTGATGTGACCTAGCCTACAGTGCCAAAGATAGGCTTCATTGACATCATCTATTCTAGGGCGTTTACTAGAACTTGTACTCATTACAATAACAGGCTGTGATAGTAAATATATGCCATTAACTAAGCTTCCATTCATGATAGTCTTACCATTCAAAATGATAGAACAAACGTTTTTCTTTATTGAAAATTCAAAATTTTCATTGGCCAGAAGGCCTACAGAAATAACATTAAGCATGAAAGAAGGACTATAATGACAGTCACTTAGAGTGACATTACAAGACTCATAAGACAACTCCAGAACACCCAACGCCAGAACTGGAACAGCATTTCCATTCCCTACGTTCAGGTACTTCTCGCCATCTTCGAATCTTCTACTAACTCGAAGTCCCTGTAAAGAATTACAGATATGAATAGGACTTCCGGTATCTAATACCCAGCTAGTAGTATCACAAATAGTAAAGTTAGGATATATCATATATATACCTGGTGCAGCAACAGCTTGCTGCTTCTTCTTCTTCGGCCTGTTCGGGTCAAGTGAAGCGATGTAAAGAGGACAATTCCTCTTCCAATGACCCTGCTTCTTGCAAAAGAAGCACTCTGCCTTGCTCTGGTCTAACTTCTTCTTGGTCTGACTTGGACCAGGAGCAGACGGTACCTTCTTGCACTTCTTCTTCTTCTTTTTCTTAAAGGGTCGAGGAGCACCTGCCGAGGAATCTCCTACATAATTCACCAGCCCTTTGTTGAGCTGGTGGTCCTTTTCATAGGCTTGCAGTAAACCTAACATCTCATGATAGTTTACTACCGGCCTATTCAATCTCCAATGATCGAGAAAGGACACGTAGGAGGGTGGCAGGGAGTTCAGGATCGCATCTTTTCCCAGCTGTTCGTGAAGGGGACAGCCGAGCTTGCCCAGGCGTTCGAACAACTCGATCATGTTCATAACATGATCAGTCACAGAAGCACCTTCACGCATACGCGTGTTATAGATGGCGCTGGAGATACGGTATCTCTCAGCGTCATCAGGAGTGACAAAAGACTCTTTCAACCTTTGAAGGATATCCTCAGGCTGGGCCTCCTCAAACCTGCGACTGAACTCATCGTTCATCGCAGCCAGCATAATACATCGGACAGTGGTCCGATCAGAGATCCACTTCTGGTAAGTGTCTCTAACCGGTCCCCGAGTGTTGGCAGCGGGAACTACAGGTGCCTGATCTATCAGAACGTACAAGATCCGTTCATGCTCAAGGACTATCCTCAATCTTCGATACCAGCTATCGAAGTTGGGTCCAATCAATTTTTCATTGTCCAACAATGGACGGAGCGACAGATTGGTGGACATCTGAAAGAAAAATATGACCAAAATTAGTTTATGTAATTTTCAAAACCCTAAGACTTGGACTTTAGTCAAAAAGGTTCTCCCACTAACTTTTCAGAATAGGAGCCTCTACCTCCAATTCCGTGAAGTCATAATTCAAAGTGGGTACTAGAATCCAATAGACCACGTACAAGCCCGTCTAGGGTACGGCTCACCCATACGTGTCTAAAGGTAGGTTCTTATAACCAATTGCTGCCCTTAGCAATTTTTAGTAATCTATTTTGCCCCAAGATGCACTGTAATCGACCTAGGGGCCTCCTATTACAGGCTCTCGGTTAGGTCCAACCATTAACATGCCGAATTCAGTGTTTCCAACCAACAAATGACCAAGCCCGTCTAGGATACGGCTCACCTGATCACTGTTGAGAAGGTCACACTGAACCTTCATATTAGGGAGAGTAATCCCAATAGCGTGATATGCACCCGTTCTATGGAACTGCCGATGCATACCCAACTAATGGACACATTACAAACCCACTTAATGGGAGGCAAAGACTTTGTTAACTCCTTAACTAGGTCTTTTTAAGGACCTAATAATTTAGAGGATTTTAAAATTTGTGACATATAAAAAAAAATATCATGAACCTTGATCCATAAACTCCCACTAAATCTTAGAAGGGTTTATGGTTAGGTTCATGGGCACCTAAATCAGTCAGACTGATAACCTTAAATGGCATGGGTTGATCTAACTCAATAATCTTTTCTAATGCAAATCAGGTTAGCCAATTTGGCCAGGTAAGTGCGGTCGAGGCATGAGTTACGGCATTAACCACTTTCCTTAGACACCAATTACAAGAACTGGCCAGGAAAGGGTACCCTCAAAGCCAAGGACCATAAGGCTGCTTACCTTAGACACCAAATTGGTTTACCGTCATCAATTAGATTAGAAAAATTGAGTTAGGTTAGCCACTGAGCCAGATTAGATCCATTTAGATGAATGGACACAAGCTTTTAACTAATTAGAAACTAGGACAAGATAATCCTTAATCAACTTTTGATTAAAATTATTTTTAGAGTTCATTCAACTAAACCTAGGTCTAACCCAATTAGGATCTAATCCTAGCCCAACCATTTAACCCAATTGGCTTATCAAATGACTTAAGGTTTTATAAACCCTAATTTGCATTTATCATTTAATTATTTCAAATAATTCATAATTATAAGAAATCAAGCCAATTATTTAATTAAAACAATTTTAATTAAATCTTGTAAAACTCCTTTTACAATTAATTCTTATTTACATTTAACATATCAAAAAATAAAAATAATACATGCCATCATTAATTCTTGATTAAAACAATTTTAATTAAAAATTAAATAATTCAACTAATTACCAAATTAGTTAATTAAATAATTTTAATTAACTAAAAACATGCAAATATAATTTTAAATTGAACCTGGCTCTGATACCATTTGAAGGATGATTTTTTTTTTTTTTGTCTACACTAAGCATAGAATAGGAACAGGTAGACATTTTAAAACAATTTTAATTAATTACAGAAAAACCTGTCCCAAAACAGGATCAAAAAATATATTTGCATAGAGAACATTAAAATGCATGCATATATTTTTTCATAATTTTTAGACATGTATAAATGCATATAAAAATTAATAAAGAACTTATTCCAGGCTGGAATAAGGAAGGAATGGGGTGGAATAGCTATTCCCGCTATTCCACCCTTCTTCAACCTCGGTTCAGAAATTCCTTACCGTGGAGCAAGGTTCAGACGCTGACTGCAGAGCGCACAGGCCTCCAAACTCTGAGCTTCAAGGTCCGCTGGAATGTGCTCTTGACCGGCTACAAGGAACTGAAGACCAATCGCCAAAACTCCGGCATTTGCCACCTCAAATCAGGGCTCAAAAAGGCTTCACGGCCACGGTTGCAGCAGGGAAAAAAAAGTTCAAACTTGGATTTCTCTGCACTGGAGCGAAGAACTGCTCCCAGGATCTCAGGCGAAATCCCTCTAGAGGGGATACACGCCGTGGGAACTTCTGATCGGAGCTCCGGTGTCGCTAGCCGCCGGATCCCAAGCTTTCACGATTTTTGGAAAAATGGAGGAAGCTCTCAAAAACACACCGAAAGAGAGCAAGAAGGGGGTATAAAAAATTTCTCTGGATGCCAACCGTAGAGGAGAGCAAGGGTCTTGAGTTTTGTGCGAAGGGGTAGTGGGATTTAATTGAAATAAATCAAGGAAGGAGACGCCCTGTTTCGGTTTCAAAAACTGAAACGTCTCAGGCGTAAGGATGAAGACGACGGTTCAATAGGTGAACCGGCAAATGACCAAAAAGCCCTTCGATCCAAGGGCAAAGCAAGGTCAATTTGGTTCAGGCCAAAACCCAGTCAAACGAAGTCCAAATCGAACGAAACTGGACTCAAAACGAAGCTAAGAACGAACCCTATCTTTCTATTGTCCAACCTCACTGATTTGAGTTGAAATCGATTTGCAACCGACTAAAACAAAAATCAATTGGACTTAGAAACATTCATCAAACCATTTGATGAACATGGGTTCAATCCTAGTCAGCCAGGAACATATTCCTGGTCGATCCAGAGAAGACCTGATCAACCCAAGACCGGGTCAATCAGAAGAAAACTCAACCAAAAACCGTGACAAAACACCGAAACGATTCCCAATCGAATCGGTTCCTGATCAGATAGAAATCCTCTGTGGCGTGTGACCTCATAGGTTCGAACCTAAACGGTAGTACTGGAACACTTCCAGTACCAGCACAAGATACCACCTAGCAATGGGTCTCGGCGTCCGGATAGGTCGAAGATGCGAGAGCAATCCATCGAACCTCTGGCATATGGTTAGCGCATAATTCATCCCTTTGACCTTCAATGCTCAGGATGACCTAGGGTTGAACTGCCAACCCCAGCTATGTCAATCCACTACGTGTCTCAATCTCGCAAGTCCAGTGACTCTTCACTGGGACCACCCCGGCCGAGGATTTGCTAAATTGAGACACTGCGAGACATTCAATCCAAACCATTTGGACAGGTCAATTCCATCTTGGTCCACTACTGCTCCACAAGTACTTGCCTGTATCCAGAAACCTTCCGTCACCGGATTAAAAATTCAGGTAGTCCGGCACCAAAGCACAGGGAGTTGCTTGCAAGCAACCATAGTGACCTCAAGTCAGAGGGACACTTATGCCCATATCCATTCGCGAGCGATCCTTAGGCAGATAAGGTGCTACGCGGAGTCACGTCTAATGAGATATCAAACATCCCACTTGCAGATCACATCAGTGTCACCACACTCCTTTGGTCAAGAGGACAACCAAACAATGCGAACCACAACAGCCTATGCTTGATATGTTGCTATCCAGGTACAACATATCATTTGGCTGAGAACCCTGTTTAAGGACCACTCGATATATCCTCTCTATATCGATGTAATAGTAGTCCTAAGGATATCATCACTAAAGAATTCATTATAGGAAGATGTAAAGTGATGAGAAGCCAGAATAACTTTTATTCATTATAAAAATTACATAACAATTAGCTCAACCATCTACAACCTAGATGATTGGCTTTGGGATACAATTCCCAACACCATCCATTCTTCATGTCAGTTCTGAATAATTACCATTTGGTCCCTGCTTAGTTAGTACCAAATGCCATTAGGATCATCTTTTCTTTTGTTGTGCTTTGTCACCTTCACGGGTTCGTTGCCCGGTTTTCTCTGTTCAGGGCTTTCTTTGCACTGAAGCGCCACCCGACTGAGGACGAGTGGTGGTCCTTGTCTTCCCACCTAAAGGATATTAGGTTTGAGCTCCCCTCTTCCGTCAAGGGATGGAAGAGTAAGTTCTTTTTTGCCACGGTTGAGGGGGTCGATTTGGTCTGGAGTGACCGGGACCAGTCCCCCAACCAAAACTCTATGGTCCATGCGGCTGATCAGGATGACTACGAGCAGCTCTGCACCGCCTAGGTCCCTCCTCTCGAGGTTCGGTTGTCAGAGCAGAACCTCTTCGAAACCGGGGTCGACCCAACGAATGGGTTGGGTGAGTTCGACCTGAACTTTTATTCTTTTTTTTTGTACTCCTTACATTGCTTTTTATGGGCTCTGACTGTTGTATGGCTTACATGCAGGCATGATTTTCATGGAAAGCGACCTGCTGGCGATCACCTGGAAGAGGCCACCAACCGGGCTGGTCGAGGAGCCTCCGTCGAGATGGGTCCAGGGCGAAGGCGCGTCTGCAGCCGCTCCCGCCGCGGTGGCCGACCCGAGTCTGCAGGAGACTGAAGCTGCTCCTGCACCAGTGGAGAGGGCAGCGTCTGCAGCACCGGGGCTAGTCCAGCAGGCCGTTCAAAAGATTCCAGAACGGCATGGCCAACACGGGATGACCCCTACCGCGGAGCCCGAGGTGGTCATCCGAGCAAGGGCTGCAGCTGCTGCCGTGGCATCCCCCAGTCCCCCGAGCCTAGCTGTGACCAGGATCGAGGATAGGGAGGTCCGGTCCGGGGCAAAGCTTGTGACCGAGGTGCCGCCTGCAAGGGTGACAGGTCCCCAGCCTGCCCCCGAGGGCCCTGCCACTGGTGGGGCAAGGGTACCTATCCCCGGAGAGAGCAGAAGGGAGGAGGTGCGACGTCGACTTCTGTTCAAGATGGGATCGGAGAGTTCTTTTCTCCGGAACCCCACACTGGCCGAGCGCATGATGGATTTTTCAATCCAGCTATGCGATCAGCAGGAGATGGCCGAGCTACGGCTGGAAGATATGCTTAGCACTATCTTCTCCCAGCTCTACTCGGTGAGTTGCTACACTTCTCTTTTTCTCCTCTTTCTTTGTTTTTTTTTGCTAACCTTCTATACGGTGCAGATCGGTGCTAAGGCCCTCTTCATCAGGGACTACTGTCGAAACTGGCAATGCCGTGAACATCAGTAAGAGGCTGAGATTGAATCGCTAAAGGTCGATCTGAAAGAGAGGGCCGGGGCGAACGGAGCGCTTGAGCAAAAGGTTAAGGACTTGGAGGAGCAGCTCACCGACACTGAGGGGCGAGCGAAGAAACTCCTGGAGTGGAGTCGCTCAAGGAAGAATGCTGACAAGCTCTCCCTTGTTGAGAAGAAGCTGAGGTGGTACAATGCCGAGGCCGATCGGTACAAGGAGACCACTCAGTCTGCTCAGGCCGAGCTGGCGACAGGAAAGGAGAGGTTGGCCGCGGCTGAGAGGGCGACAGAGGTGGCGGCCAAGTCAGCGGAGGTGGCCAGGGTGCAGGCCCCCGAGACAAGGAAGGATGCTGAAGGGCCCACCGCCAGGTACAAGGCCTCGGAGGAGTTCATCGCTGAAATCCATCAAATGGTGCCGGACTCCTACAAAGGCTTCATGTTCCTGCATGGTCGGATCGAGATGTTCGTTCCTAATGAGGGCAGTGATCGCCTCAGGTACCCTCTAGCCTCGGACATGGAGTCTGGCCAGGCGGCGGTCGTTGAAGAAGTTGTGGCCTCCAAGCCTTCCCCGTCGGTCGAGGCTGAGGCTGGGCCACTCAGGGCCGGAGCCGTTCAGCTGGAGGTTCTTGGGAACGGGACCTCACAACCTTAAGGTCCAGCCGAGGAGCTAGTCAGGGTGGAGTAGTTTTCTTTCTTGTTTTCATTTTTGTACTTGGTTGGGGTCACCTGGCATGTCGGGACCCAAAAATGTTTGTGGTTGACCTTTGTTAATAAAATGAGAAATTTCCTGCCACCTATTTCTGAGCATTGCCTAGCTTTTCCCTCTTACCCTCTTTCTTTCCTTCTCTCTTTCTTCTCCTTTTTTTTTTTTTTTTGAGATGAGTGGGGAGATCAGAGAGGAGGGTTCCACTTTGTCTGGGATTTGATTGCCAGACCTCAGTGTCGGCAAGCTGGGTACAAGATTTTGACATTTGAGAGCAGCTGGGCTCAAAGATTTCTTGGCCGGAGAGCTGGGCCCCGGTCCAAGGTGCCTTGGAGCTAGGCTCGAGGCTTTGGTGCTGGAGAGCTGTGCCCCAGTCTTAGGTGCCTGAGAGATGGGCTCAGGTCTTGGGTGCCTTGGAGCTAGGCTCGAGGCTTTGGCATCTTGGAGTTGGGCTCAAAAACGTCAATGAATTGAGAGTAGCTTGGCTCGAAGATCCCTTGGCCAGAGAGCTGGACCCCGGTCTTGGGTTGCCTGAGAGCTGGGGTCAGGTCTTGGCATCTTAGAGCTGGGCTCGAAGACGTTGGTGAATTGAGAGCAGCTTGGCTCGAAAATCCCTTGGCCAGAGAGCTGGGCCCTGGTCTTGGGTTGCCTGAGAGTTGGGCTCAGGTCTTGGCATCTCGGAGGTGGGCTTAAAGATGTTGGTGAATTGAGAGCAGCTTGGCTCGAAGATCTCTTAGCCAGAGAGCTGGGCCCCGATCTTGGGTTGCCCGAGAGCTGGGCTCAGGTCTTGGCATCTCGAAGCTAGGCTCGAAGACGTTGATGAATTGAGAGCAGCTTGGCTCGAAGATCCCTTGGCTGGAGGGCTGGGCCCCAGTCTTGGGTTGCCTGAGAGCTGGGCTCAGGTCTTGGCATCTCGGAGCTGGGCTCGAAGACGTTGGTGAATTGAGAGCAGCTTGGCTCGAAGATCCCTTAGCCGGAGAGCTGGGCCCCGATCTTGGATTGCCTGAGAGCTGGGCTTAGGTCTTGGTGTCTCGGAGCTAGGCTCGAAGATGTTGGTGAATTGAGAGCAGCTTGGCTCGAAGATCCCTTGGCCGGAGAGCTAGTCCCCGGTCTTGGGTTGCTTGAGAGCTGGGCTCAGGTCTTGGCATCTCGAAGCTGGGCTCGAAGACATCTTGGAGGTTTCCCTGCAAGGTAGATAGATACTCGTGCAAAAGAAAAACCATTATTATTATTATTGGGGGAAAGCCTTACATTATTGATGGTATCTTCACAGATTGCAGGCATTCCATGTTCAAGGGAACCTGACGCCATCGAGATCCTCGAGGTAATAGGCCCCCTGTGAGAGGGCCTCAGCCACCTTGTAAGGGCCTTCCCAGTTTAGTGAGAGCTTGCTGCACTCTCGAGGTTGAGATGCTTCTGCCCGGTGTAGTACCAAGTCTTCGGGTCTGAAGACTTTTGGCCTAACATGGGCGTTGTAGTACCGGGCTAATCGTTGACGGTATGCCTCCATTCGTATCCGGGCTTTATCCTTTGTTTCTTCGAGGAGATTCAGGTTGAGCAGGAGGTGTGCCGAGTTCCGCACCTCGTCATATTGCTGCACTCATAGCATGGGCATGTCGAGCTCAACCGGGATGACCGCCTCGGCACCGAAAACAAGGTTGAAGGGTGTCTCGTCGGTTGCCATTCTGGGCATTATGGGTAGGCCCACAGGATGCTTGGAAGCTCTTTCGCCCACCTGCCCTTGGCTTGGTCCAGCCTGGTTCTAAGCCCTTGAAGGATGGTCCGATTAGTCACCTCGGCTTCCCCATTTGTTTGAGGGTGAGCTACCGAGGTGAACCGGTGTTGGATGCCATGCTCGATGCAGAACCCTTCGAACTCCCGATTGTCGAATTATCGTCCGTTGTTAGTGATGAAGTAGTCGATCGCCACCAGCAGGAATCTTCGCTGCCCTGGTGCAGGGGGAAATGGCCCTAAGATGTCCATCCCCCACTGGGCAAAAGGCCAAGGGGCTGAGAGCTGGGAGATCGGCGCCGTCGACTGTCACTGTATGTGAGTATGTGAGCATGGCGCTGGCATTTGTTAAAGTCGACGGTGTCTTCCCTCATGGTCTCCCAGAAGTATCCCTGGCGAAGGGCTTTATAAGCCAGCGTTCTCCCTCCCACATGGTTCCCGCAGAGGCCTTCGTGGATCTCCTGGAGCATGAAGGTTGCCTCTGCGGGCCTGAGGTACTTCAGGAGCAGGTAGGAGTAAGATCGATGGTAGAGCTGGTCCTCCATCAGAACAAACCGGGAGGCCTTCTTTTTGATGAGGGCTACTTCTACGCGGTCCTCGGATAGGGAGCCGTCAGTGATGTACCTGACATACTTGTCCATCTAGCTCGGCTCCGGGGTGACTTGATGCACTTCCTCTAGGCCTTTGTAGCTTGGATTTTCGAGGTACTCAACATAGACGCGTCCCAGCGATGAGTCCGGCAGGGTCGTGAGCCTAGACAGTGCATCTGCGCGTGCATTCTCCCCATGGGGGATGTGGAAGATGCTGAAGCACCGGAAGCCTATCGTGCTCGAGCGGACCTACTCCAGGTACTTCATCATCTGGGGGTCCCTAGCTTCATATTCTTCGGAAACTTGTCCAACAACCAGTTGGGAGTCGGTGAAGACTTTCAGATTCTGTACACCTAGCTCGCAGGAGACTCTTAGACCCGTGAGGAGTGCCTCGTACTCCGCCTGGTTGTTTGTCACGACGAATTTGAAGCGGAGGGTGCATTCTGTCACAACCCCATCGCTGTTGATAAGGATGAGGCCTGCTCCGCTCCCGCCAGAATTGGATGCACCGTCCACGTGGAGGATCCAAGGCTTCTTCGCTGGTTCGGGCTCCGTTATTATATGTTCTAGCTCCTCGGCGAACCCGGTGCACTCGGTTATGAAGTCAGCTAGGACTTGGGTCTTCTGCGAGGATCTCGGCCGTTACACTACGTCGAACTCGCTGAGTAGCAAGGACCACTTGGCTAATCTTTCGGAAGTCTCGAGGCGGCTGAGTATGGTCCTTAGTGGCTGGTCCATCACGACCACTATCAGATGCGCTTGGAAGTAGGGCCTGAGGTTGCTTAGCAGACATTATTAGTGCAAAAATGAGTTTCTCGGAGTGAGTATATTTGATCTCCGCATCACGGAGGATTTTGCTGGTGTAGTATACCAGCTTTTGAGATTTGTCTTCGTCTGCGTGGACGAGAACCGAGCTGACGGCTCTGGATGTAACCGCCAAATAGAGCAGGAGCTCTTCCCCTTCTTCTGGCCTAAAGAGCAATGGAGGAGAGGCGAGAAATCTCTTCAGCTCCTCGAAGGTCGTCCTGCACTCCTCCGTCTAGGTGAAGTCGTGCATCTTGTACAGCGCCTTGAAGAATGGAAGGCAAAGGTCGACTGACCTCGAGATGAATCGGCTCAGGATGGCAATACGCCCTATTAGGCGCGACCTGCTTCTTGGAGGTCGGGTGCTCCATGTCGATGATTGCCTGGACCTTCTCCGAGTTTGCTTCGATGCCTCTCTGGGTGACCATGAAGTCGAGGAACTTCCCTGCCGCCACTCCGAAGGCGCACTTCGCTGGATTCAGCTTCATCTGATGCTACCGCAGATTATGGAAGGATTCGGTCAACGATATAGCTCGAGCTTGGCTTGCTCATGATGAGCATGTCATCCACATACACTTGTATATTCCGGCCAATTTGGTCCTTAAATACCTTATTGACCAAATGTTGGTATGTGGCTCCTGCATTCTTCAGACCGAAGGGCATCATCCTGTAGCAGTATGTCCCTTGATCGGTGATGAAGGCAGTGTGCTCCTCGTCCTCCAGGTGTATGTGGATCTGGTTGTAATCGAAGAATGCATCCATGAAGGAGAGCAGCCTGTGGCCAGATGTGGCATCCACCAGCTGGTCAATCTTTGGTAGAGGGAAGCTATCCTTCGGGCATGCTTTGTTGAGGTCGGTGTAGTCTGCACAGATTCTTCACTTGCCATTGTTCTTCCTTACCATCACCATGTTTGCTAGCTAGCTCGGATATTGGACCTCCCGGACGAACCCAGTGGCTAGGAGTTTGTCCACTTCCTCCTTGATGGCTGCCTGCCTCTCCGAGGTGAAGCTTCTCTTCTTCTGCCGAACTGGCCTATGCTTTGGGTCAACATTCAGTTTGTGAGTAATGTTGTCAGGAGGGATACCTAGCATGTCCACCGCTGTCCAGGCGAATACATCTGTGCTTGCCTGCAGGAACTCCAGTAGTTGAGCCCTCTCCTCCTTGGGTAGCTGGGCTCCAATCTGCATCATCTTCGTGGGGTCATCCCTGAGCGGATATGAGAGCAGGCACTCGACCGGACCTCCCCTGGGGTCTTGGGCCCTTTGGTCGAGATCATCTACCTTGGGATCATCCTTGGGGACCTTGGTCCCAGGAAGGGTTTGGAAGCAGTGTTGCACCGGCTGGGATGCTCCCCTCATTTTTCCGACACCGTAGGGAGTGGGGAACTATACAAGTAGCCTCTTGGTGGAGACAACGGCATCGAGCAGGTTGAGCCCGGGTCGGTCCAGGATCATGTTGTAGGTGGAAGGAAGCCTGATAACCGTGAAAGTTATCATAATGGTGTTCTGCCGAGACGGGGTCCTGGCGGTGACCGGGAGAGTGATCTCTCCCTCCACCTTTACAGAATCACCTATGAAACCAACAAGGAGAGTATGCACAGGTTTGAGTTGATTGGGAGAAAGGTTCATCCTGGGGAAGGCATCGTTAAAAAGCACATATGTGGAGCTTACACTATCAACCATGATGCGTTTTACAGGATGCTTCGCGATCATCATCTCGACGACCACGGCATCATTAGTTACATTTTTCTCCCCGTCTTCCCCTTCCCTCATAAAGGGGAGTACATTCTCAGGATCCCTTGCCCCCAGGCCTTCTTGGGCGCACGCGCAGCTCCCCAGGAGATCATGCCCACCGACTTCTTGGTAGGGCGGTTGTCGATTGCTGGAGCTGTCAGAAGAGCGACGAGCGCCTGGGATTCCACCTGAGGTCTACCCCCCATGAACCTTTTGAGGTAGTCCTTCTTGATGAGTTCTTCGATTTCCTACTTGAGGTTACGACATTCCTCGGTATCGTGGCCGTGTTCACGATGAAAGTGACAGTACTTCGTTTTATCATGGCCAGTGAATGTCTTCATCAGAGGCGAGCGTCTCAGGTAGTCCTCTTCTTCGATCTCCATGAGGATCTTCGTTCGTGGGACGAGGAGGGGGATGTAACTCTCCTCGGGAACGGGAGTGCCTTTCGATCTTGGTCCCCTCCGGGAGATCGAAACTTGAGGTCCTGGCTTCCGGGTTCCGGGCATCTCGATGGGGGTCGGCTTCTTTGGTGGCTTCTCGTCGAGCTCCCGCTTCGTATGATCCGCCTTCTCGGTGTGGATGTACTTTTGGGCTTGGAGGAGGAGCTCGGAATAAGTCTTGGGGGGCTTCTTGTCGAGCGACTAGGTCAGGCGGGAGGTCCTAAGCCCTCGCTTTAGTGCCAGCATGGCAACTGGCTCATCAAGGTTGTAGATCTCCAATGCAGCAGCCTTGAAGCGGGCCACGTAGTCCCGCAGCGGTTCGCAGTCCTGCTGCTAGATGGAGAAGAGGCTGTCTGCCTCTTGTGGCAACTTTTGATAGGAATCGAAGTGGGCCACGAACTTCTGCCCTAACTAGATGAAAAAGTTGATGCTCTTCGGCTCCAGGCAGGTGAACCACACCCGGGCTGCCTTCTGGAGAGTAGTAGAAAAAGTGATGTAGAGGAGGGCGTCGGTGGTCCCCTGGACCCTCATGAGGGCCCGGTAACTTTCCAGGTGATCCAGGGGGTCGATGGTCCTATCGTAAAGATCCACCTGCGGCATCCGGAATTGACTCGAAATCGGTTCCCCTTGGATTTCTTGGAAGAAAGTGGGACGGGCATCATAGCCCGCTGGCTCGCTAGCTGAGACTGGCAGGTTGGCGAATCGATGGGATAACTCCATCAACTTATGGTCATGCTCCTCTAGGTGCTTCTCCGCCGCGTGCTTGATGGCTTCGTCAGTGGACCCCTCCGCCGAAGGAGACGGAGAAGGTGACATGGGTGAATGGCACCCATGGCGGGGGGTCTTGCTTTTCCTACCTCGGTGGGGCCTGGATGCTGCCCATCCAAGGTTTGGTGAGCGGCTCTCCCTGTCAGCAAACCCCGCTCGTTATCTTTTCACCGGAGTTTGATGGCTACCTCGGTTGTTAGTAATGGCCCGTGGCTAGAAGGCCTCCCTTGGAAGGAATGCAGGCTATCGCGGGAGGCTACGGCATGGGTCGCGAGAGTTCCTAGCTGCTGGTGGGTAGCCAAGGACCGGTGCTGGTGCCGAAGTTGGCGCACTGTTATGGCAAGAATCTGCATTTGCTGGGCGAGTGCAGCCAGCTGAGACTCTATCGGAGGTGGTTGAACCGGAGTGGATGGCCCCGTCTCTGGGTTGTCCGGGTTCCCTCGGGAGGGGGAGTCCCCTGCACGACTGGCGGAGGCCTCTCGTGCCCGTGTTGTCACCATCCTTCTATGGAACTTGCTTGTAAAAGAGAGGGGGGGCTTGAACTAGATCAAGGATTGTTCACGAGAACATCCCGTACTTGGCACACCAATCTGTTGCCGCCAAGATCGTCATGGCCTGTAGCTGCTATCGGTGCCGGAGTTCGCTCCCTTCGTCGTCTGGCCATCCGGACCTGCAAAATAAGGGTTAGTGACCCGGGCTGGGGTTTCCGGCTTGGGCACTCTAACGGTCAAGTCAGTGACGATCCAGGAAAACAGATCCTCCTGGTCGAGCCCCTCTTGATGGACTCCATGCTAGGAGGAGTAAGTAGTTTGAGAGTGGGATGCAAGTATGTCAGGGGAAGAGCGGCCTGGCTAGAGGGATTCTCTATGTGGCCTTTCCGCCCGTCCTTGCTTGAATTTGCTTGTGGTGCTGTGCTCTCTGTGTTGGGAAATGTGTCCCAAAGCCAATTTCTACTATAGACAGTTGTACATTTGATGTAATTGTATATGAATTATATTATTGAATAAAATGTTTATTCTGGTAGTTCATCACTATTTCATCTTTCTGAAATGAGTTCTTGAGTGATGAAGTCCTTAGGACTATTTGTATGTGATATAGAGAGGATATATCATATAGTCCTAAAATTGTTCGCGACCAAATGATATACTTATTTCAGGATGATAGTTTATCAAGTATAGGTCGTTGTGTGCTATAGTCGTTGGTTGTCCTCTTAACCAAGGAGTGTGGAGACACTGGTATGGCATGCAGATGTTATGTTTGACATTTCATCGAACGTGACCTGTCTGTATTTTTTCTGCCTAGAGTTTTGATATGGACGTAGTTATCCCTCAGACATGAGATCGTCTTGGTAGCTTGCGAGCAACTCATTATACTTTGGTGCTGGACTATCTGGATTTCTAATCCAGGGATGGAAGGTTTCTGGGTACAGTTAAGTACTCGTGTAGCAGTGATTGGATCAAGATGGGATTGACCCCTCCAAAGTGTTTAGAGCAGATATCTTACTGTGTTTCAATTTAGCAAAACCTTGGCCAGGGTAGTCTCTGTAATGTGTTACAGGACTTGTGAGGTTGAGACACATTGTTGATGGACTTTATGGGTTGGGCAGTTTAACCCTAAGTCTTCCTAAGCATTGAGGTCAAAGGGATTAATTACAAGGTTTCCATATCTCCTGGTTCTTGATTGTTGCTCTGCAACTTCGACCTATCCGGATGTTGGGTGTCATTGCTAGATGGCGACTTTGACTGGTATTGGAAATGTTCCAGTGCTATCGGCTTAGTGTTCGAACCTATGGGGTCACACATCATAGGGGTTTCTACTTGATCTAGTGATCGGAGAACGATTGGGAATCATTCATGGACTCACAAAGGAAAAGGGTTTTTCTTTGTCCAAGTATCGACACTTGATATTCTTGAAAGTGTCGACACTTGTGTAAGTGTCGACACTTGTTGATTTCGTAAGTGTAGACACTTCATGTCACAAAAAGGTTGTGACATAAGATTTTCACTAATAATTGGTGATGCATGGAGGTGAATTAAGTAATGTGATTACTTGATAGCCCAATTTGATTGAGCTATAAAAATCTGGAACGAATCAAATAGGATTTGGTTCAAAATAGGTTTGGGTCCAATTGGGTTGAACCCAATGTATGCACACTTGACCCAATTGATTTCAGTTATGAACTGAAATTAATTAACACATTAATATGAATTTAAATAAGTTTAAATTCAGTTTTGGGGAGTTATGTAACTTTCCATGACCATAACTCCCCACTCTACACATCCACTCCATCTACAAAAAAATGGGCTGAAATGGGAGGATGAAAATAAGAGAGAATTCAGCAAAGAAATGCTGGAAAAATCAAAAGGGAAGATACTAGGAAAGGTTCTAGTTTTATGGGTGTGAGGATTTTTTGAAAAGAGTGTGCATATTTGTACCTAGTGATCTAGGTCTTAGGATTGAGTGTTTGGGAAGGGTTCCAATGACTCATTCTCCACCTCTTGAGTTTCTTCATTCATTCGGCGAGTCCGGCATCGAAAGAAGAAAAGGAGTTTCGATCAAATTGTTCCACAACAAACTAGCACTTGGAGTGGAAGCAGATTTTGAAAGAGCCCTGGTGTGAACCATCTGTAGAGGCCGGACACGTGTGCGGCTAAGCAGAGTTCTTCCTCCTCCTCCTGGATCTTTCACAGCAGAGAGCGTCTCCACTTCATACGAGGTATGGTTTTACATATATAGATATGTTGCTTTGAAATGTTCATAGCATGAGTTCATGATTTCATAGTTCATATTAATCATTCATGCAAGATCTTGGGCTAAGTAGCATAGAATAATTCTAAAAGCATGCTTAGATTAAATGTTAATCCTCTCGATCATGCTTCTGCTGCATGTTATTTTGAAAAAGTTTTAAAATAGAAAGCATGCCTGCTACTAGTTTTCCTTTCACTCTGGTTGAGCTTGCACTTGTGTTTGGGTGGTATTGCCTGTGTTACCTCCTTTGTCTTTCTTCCATCGAGCTTTGTAGTCTAGGTTACCATTGGGCGCTCATCTTGGGATCTTTGCTGGGCTGTCAGGCGCGTGTGGCGGTGTCCCTAGGCACATTTTCTGATTCGTGATAAGGGAAGCTGTCATGTGTTCTGACATTCCCTTTGGTCACCTCATTTTGAAAAATTTGGCAGTACCTCGATTGGTGGGCCGCCCCCCTAGGATTCGAATCTCCTGGTTGACTTCCTCTTCCAGGTGGTTCAGGTGGTTGGTGAGGAGCATGGCGCCTCGATCAGTGGGCCTCTCCCCTTTCTGGTGTAACCGGTGGCCGCAGGTGGTCACTACGGTCTGGCGGATGTCTCAGTGCAATCCTCGGGCGGCTCGCTAGTGTCTTGGGGCGGCGGTGCTTATGTCTGATCTGGGGGCTGAGCTGGGAAGGCAGGGCTAAACTCTGACCTAAGTACCCCAAACTCGTGGGATCGCCTCGGCGGAGGAGGGCAGAGAGCGGGCCCGGTCTAGAGGGCTCGACCTCGAAGAGGCTCCACGTGGCGGAGGAGAGTTGAGCTCGACTTTGACCATGGGGCTCGATCTCCGAGAGGGCTCGCTTAGGAGGGCAGAGAACGGGCCCGGTCCAGAGGGCTCGATCTCGAAGAGGCTCCACATGACGGAGGAGGGCTGAGCTCGACTCCGACTACGGGGCTCGATCTCCGAGGGGGCTCGCTCAAGAGGGTAGAGTGCGAGCCCGGTCCAGAGGGCTCGACCTCGAAGAGGGGCTCGATCTGGAGGGTGCCACTCGGCTCTGGCCTAGGCGTCCCGGGCTCGCAGGTCCGACCTGGCAGAGGACGGAGCTCAGCTTCGACAGGCGGTCCCGTTGTCCTAGGGGAGCTCAGCCTGGCGAAGGAGTCTGAGCAGGGAAACTGACACGACGTCTAGCGTGGCGGCTTTCCCTGACGTGGCATCTGACAGTTACCCCACGTCAGCAGTCTTGCCACATCATATTCCATAGAAGCTAAGTCAACTGACATGCTATAATTTTTGGGATATCAAATTATACTTAATCAAATTCTTATCAATAAATTAAATATTTTTCATTCATATTTTTGTGTCCATGAATCATCCATAGAGTTAATGGATAATGATATATTTTCTCACGGATTGAGAATTTGAGACATGTATCATTAAATGTTAACTCCTAAATACTCCCGATCGTTGGATCATCACGGGGATGGTGATCGATCCATTAAGATCGATGCACAGGTTGCTTTCCTGATGGATAGACGAGTCTTGGATCTACAGTATGGATATACTGGAGCGAGAATGCAAGTGATCGATACAAATCAATGATACTGAGCGTGACCAAGTAACGAGAATCACATGGATGACTACTCACTTGCTAGTAATTTCTCGATACTTTAATTGTGTACGTAGTTTCTTAACCTACGTACTTTGGTTACTCATAGTGGCATTACTGTAGTTTTAAGCATATAAATATGGTCCCTAGTTATTTAGGACCGTGTGGTATTTGTTAGATGCGGTAGGTTCACTGTAGGAATAAGGAGTGCATTTATAGGAAACTATCTGCTTTAGTAGTTGAGGTATAATTCTATGCGACCTAATAGGCTGGGTCCTTAAGTCTGTGGCTATAGAAGTGTGATAATGGAAAGGAGTTTTCATAAAAATCATGATTGGACTCAAGCTAATTAAGTCTAGCATATGACAGATGCTTATAATTTGATGAGTTTTCATGATCTACATCCTATCAGAACTTTTGATAGAGAAACTTGATCATACATTAACTACACCTAGGAGTTCAATTTTTTGATATGCTAGGTTGCCACTACATATTGGTATATATTATAGGTGGATTATCAGAACTCACCAGGATCATTTTTGGATCAATGATCCTTGTTAGGGTTGAACCAGAATAGTTTCAATCTATTAAAAGTTTCGATGATATTATGATAGGTGTCATAATATGTCTTGCTACCAGATAGATTAGAACTGAGAGGTCACGTATAAAAAGAACTTGACCTGATCAAGAACTTAGATAAAATCTAAATTATCAATTGGATTAATACTTGAATTTAGAAATTAGTATATTATAAGGGTTATAAATTTGGTAACCGCTAATTATTAGCATAAGGGATTTATTATAAATATTACATAATAATTAGATTTAATTAAATTATGAATTAAATTCTAATTAAATTAAATTAAATTAGCCTAGATTTAATTAAAGTTTAATTGGATTTAATTTTTTTATTTGGACAAGAAATTGAATCCTATTTGGAATATGATTGACAACCTTTTTGAATTCGATTAGTATAAGGCTCAATTTAAGTCCAAATTGAGTCAAATTTGAATTTAATTAAACTAGACACCTAACCCAATTAAATTGGGTCTTATCCTCTTAGATTGGATGACTAAAAGAAGGATTGTGTGATGGTTTTTCATGCTAATCTTTTCTTGGCATGTATTTTCGATAAGAGGAGGCGCTAAACAGATTTCTTCTTCCATTAGGACTTTTATTTTAATTAGAACTCATCCTAGCCTTTTGGTATTTGAATTAGGATAAAATTTATCTATTTTAAGTATGGAATATTAGATTTTTATGAGACAAAATACAATGTTAATAAGGAGGAAAAGGGGGCAAGTGGCAATATGAAATTCTCTTTTCCCTTCCTATCTCTAGTTCTGATTTCCCATCTTTTTCTCTTTTATTCTATACCTAAAAATCCTGCAAAATAAAAAGAGAGGAGGGTCAATCAAGAGAATATTAAGTAAAAAAATAAAATAAAGTTTTTTGCTAAGTATTCTAGGAGAAATCCCTTATGCAGCATGAAGTATTCAGTTTTCAGCCTTCTAGTTCTAGTTTTAGAAGGGGGCTACAGATCTAGGCCAAAAAAGGGGCCTACAAAGGAGCTAGCACTCTAGGAGCCTCAGAGACTCGATCAAGAGCTTGGCCAATATGGATACCAGCAAAGGTCGTATATTTTCATGGCTTCGATAGAAATCCCGAGATTTAGTCAGATTTAGATCAGATTTTAAGAAATTTTTTTTTTCACTTTAGATAAGTGATTTTCTTCTTATTTAATTTTTATAAATTTAGATATTATTTTTTATATGATTCTAAGTGTTGCCCAGTAAGCAATCCAAGAGGGGGGTGAATTGGGTTTCAAAAATTTTTACAAATATGTGCCAATTCAAAATAATTAAGGTGCTAGTGAATTGCAAGTGCTTGTGTATTATTCAAGAGTATGCAGTGGAAATAGATAAGCAAATACAAAGTAAAAAAAGTAAATAAAAAGAGTGTAAGCAATACAGATATAACAATAAGTGATTTAGTCAGATCTAGATAGGAATCTCAAGATAAAAATCCCGATATTTAGTCAGATCCAGATCAGATTATAAGAAGAAAAAAAATTTCACTTTAGATAAATGATTTTCTTCTTATTTAATTTTAATAAATTCAGATATTATTTATATATGTTTCGTGTTGCCCAGTAAGCAACCTAAGAAGGGGGGTGAATTGGATTTCAAAAACTTTTACAAATATGTGCCAATTCAAAACAATTAAGGTGCTAATGAATTGTAAGTGCTTGTGTGTTATTCAAGAGTATGCAGCGGAAATAGATAAGCAAACGCAAAGTAAACAAGAATAAATAAAGAGAGAGCAAGTAACACAAACATAATAATATATAGTGGTTTGGTGCACACCAAAGCACCTACATCCACTCCCCAAGGTCTACTTGGGAATTCATTATAATCACTCTTCATTACAACCGATTAGTTTTTCAGGCTCATTAATCAAAATCCAACTTGTTTTTACTGGGAATACAAGTCAAAACCGCTTTGGTTTTACGGGCTAACCAAAAAACTACTTGGTTTTGTAACTTAAGCTCACCAACAACCTCCTTGGTTTTCACAAGGCTAATCAAAAACCTCTTTGATTTTTACAAGGCTCACCAAAAATCTTTGTTGGTTTTAATACACATGCTCACCAAAAATCTTAACAAAAGAATTAAGTAAAATGTATGAAATACAAGAAATCTTTCAAATAAAAGCAAATATATCTTTGAAGCTCTTTGAAGATGCTTGTCTTCAAGTTGTTGAAGCCTTAAAAGATGCTTGAGTAGTTGGACTTGATTGCTTTTGAATGCTTTGAGTGCTTGAAGGCTTCACTTATCTTGAAAGTAGTTGCTCTTAATGAATATTGGAGTGAATGCACTTAACTTCTCATTGGTTACATCCATATTGAGTTTAATCCACTTTAAACACCCTTCCAAGCTTCAAATGATAGTTTATGACCGTTGGAGAGATAAAACTAGCCATTGGAGGTGAAAAGGATAAGTTCTGCATTTGAAAAAACTAGCCATTACTGTTTAGCAGAACTTCAAGTGTCGACACTTCAGGTCATGAGTCGACATCTTGAGTCAACACTTGGTCTCCATGAGTCAACACTTAGTCAAAAAATATTCCTTGAAGCTCTCTGGAAATCTCAGGTAAGTCGATATTTCTTCTGGTGAGTCGATACTTGAGTCGACACTTGGCTTTCATTCGACACTTGAGGAAAGTTTGAAATTCAGCATGTTCTGTATAATTTTTGTCTCAGACCCTGAGTCGATCCTTGAGTCGACACTGTGAGTCGATACTTGAGCTCTATGAGTCGATACTTGAGTATGCCATTTGAAACTTCTTCTGCATATCAGCTCAAGCTTCTGTGAGTCGATACTGTGAGTCGACACTTTACATCCATGAGTCGATACTTGGTTGAAACTTTCTGAAACTCAATTGAAACTCTACTGAATCTTCTTTAACCTTCAAACTTGAGTCATTTCAAGTTATTCTTATACACTTAAGTCCATTTATCTTTAAGATTTCATCCAAAAGAGACTTCTTCAACTATTTTGACAAGCAATCAATCAACTAACTTGATAAGTACCTTTTTCTGATAAAACATACTTTAATAAATAGTTAGTACTCAAATTACTTAAGTATTTTGTTGATCATCAAAATAAATACAAGAATCAATAATCTCTCCCTTTTTGATGATGACAAAATCTTTAAGTATATATAAATGGAAAGCTAAAAAGATTTTCAATAAGAATATAGCTTTTGGCAAAAAGTATCAGAGCTAAAAATGATAAGTATCAGAGTTTGAAAACATATCGATTGTCAAGAATTGAAACTTACTGATAATATATCAGAGCTATATATATGAAGAAAGTTAAATTTATATAAATTGACAGTATCAGAGTAGTGATTATAATGCATCAGAGCTATAGATTATGAAATATCAGAGTTATAATTAAAAGATATTAGAGCTAAGATGTATATATATAATGCTCAAAAAGGTGTATAAAAACATCTCCAAAAGATAGTCATTTCAGTATGAAGAGAAGAATAGCAAGGAAAAGTGTAAGAGTATCAAGGCATTAAACATGTGCCAGAAGAGTATATAGTATCAGAGTGAAATTAATAGATTATAAAGAGTATCAAGGCATGAAATCAAAAAGTATCAGAGCATAGAAATACAAGTATCAGAGCAAGGAAATGAAAGCATAGATTAAGGATAATAGAACAAAAACTCAAAAACTCCCCCTCAAAATATGATCCAAAAAATTGATTTTCAAAAAGATTTTTGAGAAAAATTACAGCTTTAGTAAATTTCTTTCTCGCTCCCCTGTCTCATTGCTTCAATCAAATTGACAAAAGTTTCATTAATTCTCATTGATACTCTCCAATATTATCAATTTTGCACTTTTCCATGAAATCTTTCAATTATTCTCCCCCTTTTTGTCATCATTAAAAAGGTAAGAAAAAGAGCATATTTCAGTAAATGAAAAAGTGAGAGCCATTACATTCAAGTGAGAGTGCATTCATAGAAGTCAAGAAATCAATATATAAAATTTGACCCATTAGATTCAAACATTTGATACATTTGATAAAAAATTGATACATCAACTAAATTTGATACATTAGATACTAAAATACAGACATACATAAAACATAATAAGCACTGAAATACAGACATACATAAAAGATAATAAGCACTGAAATATAGACTTGCTGAGGTAAAGATCAATCTGAACGAGTACTCTCCTCATCAGAGGAGGATCCGATCTTAAGAATGATAGGACCTGTAACCCTAGAATGTCTGGGTCGCGGCCACATCGACCGAAGATTAGATAGTCTGGTCCGGGTAGGTCTCAGTGCAGTGCCTTGGCCTCGACCTCTATCTGGTATATGTCCTTTCTCTAGCTAATGCTGAAGAGGATAAAGGAAAATCAGAAGTAGGAGCAGCAGTGACAGGAACAATAGCTGTGACAGGGATCGGGAGTGTGTCATCAAAAACAAGACCTGAACTAAGAGCATGGAAACCAGGTACAGAAAGACCTAGCTCCTAGACAAGGTAGATGTTGAAGGAGCAGGTGGAGACCTACTGGGGAAACTAAGAATCAGAGTAGGAAGGTCTGTATCAAGGACAGGTGTAAGATCAAGAGTAATAGATGGGCCAGGAATGGTAGGTGAGGAATTGGAGAGGACTGGTGTCTAGAATGAGGGACTGGAAGGATCTGGAACTAGTGTCCTCGAAACATCCTCTGCTACAGCCCTTGGCTCAGGCTTCGCCATAAAATCTCTGACATCAAACTTGGCAGAAGAGTTAACCTAACCATCTCCTACATCTGGTCCTGGGGCTGAAGGTGCTGGTGGAGCAGGTGATGCTGGAGGAGAGTCTGAATGTTTAGAGGATGGTACTTTGCTCGAAGATAGTCTATTCAGTGCAGCCAATATAGCAGTGATGCTATCACTTAATCCTCTATATCTCTCTCTCATCTCCATATGAATTTGGTCAACTCGCTGTCGAATAATCATAATCTCTATCTCTATGCGAGTGACCCTCTCGCCCATACTGTCTCCAGTACCAGGCAAGTCAGTCTGTGCTAGAGCGGCTGGCTCAGGCTATGTCTCTGGAATATCTCCATGTGTCTCAGATGACCCAGCCTTATCAATGAAAATACGCTCCTCCTTTGCAGCCTCCTCATCTGCATCAGTGATCTGACCTGATACTCATTGTCTCCACTGACCTCTGACCAGATGAAAGCCCATCCTATGGAGCGATCTCTCATTATAGATATCCGTATGTAGTAACAGTCTGTATGGCTCTCCGTCTATAATGACTCTATATGCCCTGAATAAGATCATCAGACCCATACCATAGGGCAAGCATAGCCTCCTACTAGTCACTACCTCTATCATCTAATGAACCATAAGCACAGAAAGGCAGATTGGAGTGAGCTGAATCAAGGAAACCATAACCATCATCTCTCGCTCAGTGATAAAATCAAAATGTTTGGTCTTCGGTAAAAGATTCCGGGCGACAATATGATGCAACAGCCTCATCTTGGCGAGAGTCTAGATGCAACTATAGTGGCTCCCTCTGGAAGATCATCTGACTCGAAGATACATCAGAGTCCACTCATGCGATCCACTAGTGAGTCCATTACTGATCCTCTCATAGGCATCTGCCATACCCTACTCAGTATCTCGACAGTAAGCAAAATCTCAGTACCTCAAACTACTGCAATCCATCTATCAGCACCTCTGGCTAACGTACCATAAAACTCTCTGATCAAGCCAAGATAAAAACCTCTCGGACAAGGTGCAGAACTATGATAACTCAGCATCCCTCAAGCACTATCCAATCTAGAAATATTGCTGGTCCAGGAAGTCATAGTCGACTCGCCGTCCTTCGACTATAGCCTTAAAGGCCATCCTATAAGCTGCTGGGACTGGCAGTCTAGCAGGAATATCTGGTTGGATCTCAGGCTCTGCTGTTGCTGAATTCTCATGCCTTGCCTTCGTCCATCACTCTGCCTCCTGAACTGATGGTCGAGGCCTCCTGACTACTTATTTTCGAGGACCCATCCTCCAGGAAAGCAAATGAAGCGAATGCAGGAAGAAGGATAGGGTTTCTATGGTGAAAACTGTGAGAAACAAATGAGGAGCAGTGAAGAACAGAAGAAAAATAGTTTCAAACAAGAAATCGAGCCAAAGGAACAGTGATTAGAGAGACATGAAAGGTTTGGAATGGCTTATGGGTGAGTCAGCTCAGGGTATTTGGAAAGAAATGGGAAGAAAACCCTTGAATTTTCCTTTTTATTCTCGGAATCCCGCTATCCAAGTGTCGACTCACGATTGTGGGTCAAGTGTCGACGCTTGGAGGTGTTGACACTTCTAATTGTCGATACTTCAGCCAAAAATCAAAAAAAATGGGAAAAACACAAAAAATAGAAAATTGATTTCAAGGGATTATGAGTGATTAAACATGATTTTGAAGAATATTTAATCAGATAAATTCAAGGAGAACTTAGAAAGATCATAAAGAGATTGAAATTCAATCAAAAGGATTAATGACCTCAATTCCCTTCTAATCATATAGAACCTATCTTCTTGAAGAGGTTTGGTCAATATATCAGCCAGTTACATTTCAGTGCACACAAATTCAAGCACATCATTATTTTCAACATGATCTCTAATAAAATGGTACCTAATCTCAATGTGTTTACTTCTAGAGTGCTGAAAAATATTTTTAGTTAAATTTATAGTACTTGTTTTATCACATCTTATGGATGTCTTAATTAATTTGATTCCAAAATTTTCAAGTTATTGCTTAATCCACAAGATTTGAGCACAACAACTTTCAGCTATAATATATTCAGCCTCGACTGTAGATAGTGCAAGCGAAGTTTGTTTCTTGCTAATCATGAGATTAAGTTAGCTCCAAGAAATTAGCAAGTTCCATTAGTGCTTTTTCTATCTAATTTATATCCAGCAAAGTCAGCATCAGAATAGCCAATTAATTCAATTGAAGAATCTCTAAAATACCACAGACTAATATCAATAGTACCAGATAAGTATTTAAGAATGTGCTTAACAGCCATGAAATGAGATTCTTTAGGAGTAGACTGATATCTAGCACACATACAAACACTAAACATGATATATGGTCTACTAGCAATCAAGTACAGTAATGATCCAATAATATCCCTATATAACTTTTGATTAATTTTTTTACCACATTCATCTTTATCAAGTTTACAAGAAGGGCTCATATGTGTACCTATTGGCTTAGTTGTCTCCATCCTAAATTTTTTTAAGATTTCTCTTGTATACTTAGCTTAGTTGATAAAGATCCCTTCTTTAGTTTGCTTGATTTGGAGTCTGAGGAAGAAATTTAGTTCACCCATCATACTCATCTCAAACTCACCCTGCATAAGCTTGGCAAACTCTTGACAAAGTGATTCATTAGTAGCACTGTAAATGATATCATCAATATAAATTTGTACTACTAATAGATTATCATTTTTTCTTTTTAGAAATAAGGTAGTATCAATATGGCCTCTAGAGAATTCATTTTCAATCAAAATTTTTTTAAGTCTTTCATACCATGTACGGGGTACTTATTTTAAACAATAAAGTACTTTGTGTAATTTGAAAACATAATCAGGATGTGCATGATTTTAAATTCAAGTGGTTGTTCAACAAAACTTTTTCAGCAATATAACCATTTAAAAATATACTTTTAACATCCATTTAAAAAGTTTGAAATTCATGAAACATGCAAATGCTAAAAGTAATCTAATGGCTTCAAGTCTAGCTACTGGAGCAAAGATTTCATCAAAATCAATTCCTTCCTTTTGATATAATCCTTAGCTACCAGTCTAGCCTTGTTTCTAATTATTACACCATTTTTATCTAATTTATTCTTATATACCCATTTTGTACCAATAATTGAAACATTAGATGATCTTTCTATTAGTGTCCAAACTTTGTTTCTTTTAAATTGATTTAATTCTTCTTGCATAGTAATTATCCAATTAGGATCTTTTTCAGCTTCTTCAATACATTTAGGTTTAATTTGATAAACAAAAGCAATGCAATCACATTCATTTCTACTGGATGATCTAGTTCTTATCCCTCTTGATGGATCACCTAAGATCAATTCCTTAGGATGTCCATGAACATACCTCCACTCTTTGGATAGATTTTTGTGCTTCGGTGAGGATCTTGTAGCTTCTTCTCCATCTTTCTTATTTTGATCTTCTTCATCTTCTTTGGAAGAGGGATCATCCAAAGTTAGCTTTCTTAATCCTTCAACACGAGCACATTCATTAGAAGTATCCTCCTTTCTAGAGGATTTGTTAGCAAACTCTTCAAATACTACATACACCGATTCTTCTACTAACATGTTCTTTTATTAAAACTCTATATGCCTTGCTTGATGTAGAGTATCCTAAGAAGATACCTTCATCAGACTTGGCATCAAACTTGCCTAAATTATCTTTTCCATTATTTAAAACAAAGTATCGGTAAGTAAAAACTCAAAAATACTTCAAAATAGGTTTTCTTTCTTTCCAAAGTTCATATGAGGTTTTCTTTAAAATAGGTCAAATTAAAACACGATTCAAAATATAACAAGCAGTATCAATAGCTTCTATCCAAAAATATCTTGGAAGATCATTTTCAGAAAGCATTGTGCATGCCATTTTTTCTAAAGTACAAATTTTCCTTTCTACCATCCCATTCTGTTAAGGTGTCCTAGGTGCAGAAAAATTATGATCAATTCCTTTTCCATTATAAAGTTTTCAAAATCTTGATTTTCAAATTCAGTACCATTGTCACTACGAATACAAACAACTGAAGTACCTTTTTTATTTAAAACTTTTCGATAAAACTTCAAGAAAGCTGAAAATGATTCATTTTTATGAGTCAAAAATAAAATCCATGTAAATCGAGAGAAATCATCCACTATAACTAATCCATATCTCTTGCCTCCTAGGCTTGTTGTCCTGGTTGGTCCAAAAAGATCCTTATGGAGTAGCTCTAATGGCTTAGAAGTTGAAACAAAATCTTTTGGTTTGAAAGATATTTTTGCTTGATTTTCAATTGACATGCTTCACATATTTTATCTTTTTCAAAACTAAATTTGGTAAATCTCTTACTAAATCCTTTTTGCATAATTTTGAAAAAAGATACATGCTTGCATTACCTAATCTACGATGCCAAAGCCAACTAATCTCACTAATAGTAGAATTCATAGCAACTTGGCATTCACTATCATGCAAAACTAAATTGTCAAGATCAACAACATAGATGTTACCATGTCTATTTTTAATGAATTTCACTCCATTACATTCAGGACTAGCTACTATATAAACAGATGATTCAAAAATTACTTTAAAACTTTATTACAAAACTAACTAATACTAAGCAAATTATGTTTTAATCCTTTAACTAATAATACATTATCTATAAATGTAGAAGGGGAGATGTATACTTTATTGATACCAATGATTTTTCCTTTATTATTATCTCTAAAAGTTACACTCCCTCCATTCAGTGCCTCAAGAGAGGTGAATTGCTTCACATCTCCGGTCATGTGTCTTGAGCAACCACTGTCGAGATATTATAATCTTTTCTTTTCTTTGGTTACAAGACATACTAGCAAAACAAATTAAGTTTTCAATTTAGGTATCTAAGCCATCTTGGATCCTTTTGGGTTAGTGCTAAAGGTGGTTCCTTTTGGAACCCAAATCTTTCTAGAATTGTTAATTTTTCTAAGATCACATTGATATGCTTTATGACCTAACTTTCTACAAGAATAACATGTAATGCTAGATGATGTAGGTATAAAAAAATTCTTGAAAAATTTTACTATTTTTGTGGTCTAAAATCTAAACCTGCCTTGTTGAAAACTACTCTTTGATTGTTTAATAAAGATTTAGCTTTTCAGAACTATATGAAAACTTTTCAACAAATGGTTTAACTTTTTCAAGCTCATTTTTGAATTTCTGATTTTTTCCTCAAGGTCTTTATTTTTCTTCAAAAGTTCATTGTTGAAATGATGACCTTGGATCTTTTCAAAACTTCAATTTCCATTGACAAAGCATTCTTTTGTTTTTCTAAAGTAACAATTTTAGCTTTTAAATTACTATTTTCATTTGTAAGATTGATGTTTTCAAGAGAAGATGAACTAGCATGCTCTTTCAACCTTTTATTTTCAATTTTTATCAATCTATATTCATGCATGAGCTTATTAAATATATCTCTAAGTTCATGAAATATAAATTCAGGTTCAAAGTCAGAATGTACCTCATCTTTTTGAACCATGAAACAAAGATTGGTGACTTCGATTTGTTCTTCTTCTAAAATGGAGTCCTCACTATCACTCCAAGTTACTATCATTGCCTTCTTTCTAAATCTTCTCTTGGACTTCTTTAGGAGAGGACAGTCAAACTTATAATCTCCGGCTTTTTGCATTCGAAGCAAATTGGTTGTTCCTTCTCCTTTTCTTTTTCTTTTTCTTTTTTTTCTTTGGTAGGCCGAGGCTTTTTCTTTTAAGGGAATTTCCTTATTCTCATAAACTTTTTGAACTTCCTTGCAATGAAAACCTCTTCATCCTTATTTTCTATTTCTTCAGATTCCTTACTTGAAGACTCTTCTTGTGTTATAGATTTGAAGGCTATAGTCTTCTTCTTTTTGTCCATATCCATTACCTTTTGCTTCAAGTTCAACTCATAAGTCATGAGTGAACCTATTAGTTGCTCCAATGAAAGTTTCTCAACATCTTTGGCTTTTTGAATTGCCATCACTTTAGGATTCCAAGATGTTGGCAATGACCAGAAACTTTATTTACAAGGTTAGCATTAGTCATAGTCTTATCAAGACTTCTCATGCCATTTATAATATTGGTAAATCTAGTATACATATCAGTAATAGATTCATTAGGTTCCATTTGAAACATCTCATAAGTATATACAAGCATATTAACTTTAGTATTTTTTACTTGATTGATACCCTCATGAGTAATCTCAAGTGTGTCCCATATTTTCTTAGCATAGGTGCATGTGAAAATCCTATTGAATTTACTAGGATCTAATGCATAATATAATATATTTATTGCTTTCGCATAATCTTGGATTGTTTAATATCATTTTCATCCCAATTCTGTCAAGTTTTGGGATGGAAATGCTATTAACAACGATTGAGAGAATATGAGGACCTTTATCTACAAATTTTCATAAATTATAATCAATTGAATGCATATAAATTCTCATACATGTTTTTTAATATATGTAGTTGGTGCTGTTGCCGCCCGGATCGTTGTAGCCCGTAGCTGCTGGTGGCATCGAGGGTGCTCGTCCGCCTACCGGGATGCCTCCGGCGCCTCGGGACCTGCAAGAAACAACGTCAGTGACCCGGGCCGGGATTCGGCGGGGGCGCTCTGACGGTCATGTCAGTGATGATCCAGGAGAACAGATCTCCTAGTCGAGAGCCCTCGAGATGAGCCCCACGCTAGGAGGAGTGAGTGTAGTGTATTTGGAAGTGAGAGTGAGTCGGGAGAGGTGATGGCCGAGGTGGTCGAATCCTCCTGTCTGGCCTCCCTCCCTTGGTTCTTTGCTGTTTCATTTTAGCTTACTCTGGCTGAGTTTTACTTTGGCTTGCTCGGGATCTCCCCATGTCGTCAGACATGTACGACAAGGTATCGTGCATAGACGGGACACCTCTCTTGTCAGGTAGCCGGGGAAGCTTCCATGCGCTCTGACATCCCTCTGCTTGCCCTACTCTAGAAGCTGGCAAGGCCTCGGTTAGCGGGTCGCCGCCCTCGGGACTCGCGCTCTCGGTTGGATCTTTTTCCTGGTGGTACGGCAGGTTGGTGGAGGACATGGCACTTTGATGTGAGTTCCTTTCTTTATGGTGGTGAGTGATGGCCGTGGGCATAATGGCAGCATGGCGGGCACTGCTGTATGACCCTCGGGAGGCCCGCCGTCATCCTGGAGAGGAGGCGCCGCTCCTGGTGGTTGGTGCCTCTGTCTGAGCTGGAGACCGAGCTGGAAAGGTGGGCCCACCTCTGAGGGTCTCATCTCGAGGTGGCTCGGCTGGGCGGAGGAGGGGCTGAGCTCGACTCCAAACCAGTGAAACTCAACTTCAGACGAGCTCGACCTAATGGAGGTGGGCAGGGTGCTGCCCAGCCCAGGAGATCCAACCTCGGAGGGTCTCCTTGTGGCGGAGGAGACTTAGCTGACTCCTGACCCTGGGGCCCGATCCTAGGGGTCCATCTGGATGGGGACTTGTACTCGACTCTGGCCTAGGCATCTCGCCCGGCGGGAATCGACCTGGCGGAGGACGGAGCTCGGCTTCGGCGGGCGACCCCGTTGCTCCGGGGAAGCTCAGCCCGACGAAGGGGCCCATGTTGAAAATCCAGCATGGTGTCTGATGGGGACTCCACGTCAGTTTGCCCGCCCCACATCAGCGATCCAGCCACATCATTTGTCCTACACTCCTGAGGCTCGTTGGCGCGCGGCACTCAGGACGAAGGGAGTAATTGCGGTGCTGACATGGAAAGGCGAAGAAATCTGGTGTAATAATGATTGATATCAGCGGTGCTTCGTGCGGGTCCTTCAAGCCTGTGCGGGGGTGCCACGTGGCCATGTCTGAGGAGCAGTTATGGCGGGCATGGAAGTCAGAGCGGCTACGGTCGGATTGAAATGCTGGCCCCATCGATCGGCGACACGTGGCGAGCGTCTCTTGGAAGAGCCATAACGGTACGGTTGGGCGTAGATTGCATCGAAAAGAAAGGTAAGTTTTTCGAGACTTACTTTCTTTCAAATCTTTTGCACCCGGCATCGTACAGAGGTTCTCTCCTGCTTCTTCTCCAGCCGCTATCATCCTCCCAGACTCTTAGCAGGTTAGCTCCTTCTTCCTCTCCCTCCTCGTTGACTAGGGGTTATTTTAGGTCTTCCTTCGTCCTTCTCTTCTTCTTCCATGTATCGTTTTGGCCCAAACTTCCGTCCTTCTTGCCAAGCTGAGGTCGGACCTTCCTGGTCGAGGACTCCTTCTTCCTCCGATGAGGAAAGGGAGGCGGCATGCTATGAGTTCAGTAGGAGACCTTCCAACGGCCTGTAGCCATTAGGGAACCGGTTTGCTCCCCCACTTCACTTGGCTCTCCTTCCTGCTCCTCCCCCTGCTCTTGCTCCTGAACCCGAACCTTCTCGGTCAACAGGTCCCGGAGGGATTGCTTCGGTGATCACCGCTGAGGATCTCGTGACCATCCGGGGTGCTTACGACATCCCCGAGTCCATCCACCTTTCTGTTCCTCGTTCGGGGGAGCGGGTCACATCTAGTGGCCCTCGATGGATTGCTTTCTATGAGGAGGCCTTCACCGGGATCTTCCAATTTCCTGTCCATCATTTCTTTCTTTCCTTTCTAGCCAACTACTGCCTTGTTCCTGGCCAGTTGGTCCCCAATGCCACCAGAATGATCTTCTGTTTCATCGTTCTATGTCACTTCCACGGGATCGTCACCAGTTTCTCCCTGTTCAGGGCCTTCTTCATCTTGAAATGCCACCCTACTAAGAAGGGGTGGTGGTCCCTTTCTTCTCACCCTCGGGGCATTAGATTCGAGCTCCCCTCTTCCATCAAGGGATGGAAGAGTAGGTATTTCTTTGCATCGGTCAAAGGGATCGACTAGGTTTGGAGCGACCTAGATCGGTCTCCCAATAGGAACTCCTCTATCGAAGTAGCCGACCTTGACCTGTACGAGCTGCTCAGATCGACCGAGATCCCTTCGCTCGAGGTCCTGCTGTCGGAGCGGAATCTCCACGAGGCCGGGGTCGGCTCGACGTAGGAGTCGGGCGAGTTTGACTTGGCCACCCCTTCCCTTTTTCTTTCTCTTTTCTTTTCTTTTTTTTTTTTTGAACTTGGGATTGACAGTGTCTTCTTTGGTGCAGGAATGAAGTTCTCCATGGATGAGCTGCTCTCATTCTCCGAGGAACGAGAGCAGGCAGCTGAGGTTGGCGAGCCCGCTCCGAAGAGGGCTTGTGTCGATGACGGTGCGAGGCCGGTGCAGGCTGGGCTAGATGTGCTGGTTTTTGAATGAAGGCAGAAGAGGGCAGCTAAGCCCGTCCTGGAGCCTTCAGGGCAGCACGAGCCGGCCCTGGTGCCCAAGCTCGAGGTGGTCGTCCGGGCCAGATCGGTTGCTACTGCCGCCAGGGTGGGAGCCCCCCCTCCGGAGGTCGTCGATGTCGAAGAGGACGCGAAGCCGAAAGAAGCAAGGCCAGCACCCCAGGTGTGGTCCGAAGCAGCGCCGAGGCCGTAATTGGCATTGAAGGCACCTTCCATCGCTGAGGGGTCCGAGTTGACGGAAAAGTGCGATAGGGACTACCACTGAGTCCCTTTCCGGTTGGGGCCCAACATCTCCTTGATGAAGGACCTGAGCCTTACTGAGCAGATGATGGACTTCTTAGTCCAGTCCGACGACCGACGGGAAGGGAGTGGGAGGCTTATAGGTGACGTCGTCAGCTCGTCCTTCGCCATCCTCTACACCGTAAGTTCCTCTTCGCTCATCTTTATTACTTATGATCTTTTTTAGCGCCATCGCTAACATGCTTTCTCTGACGCAGCAAGGCAGAGAACTGATCCTCATCCGAGACTACTACCATAACTGGACCAAGAGGGACAAGGAGCGGCAGGCGGAGCTCGAGTCCCTGAGGATCGAGGCGGGTCGGAAAGACGAGGAGTCCTGGGAGGCTAACCTGAAGGTTAAGAGCCTCATGGCCAAGGTCGCTGACGCTGTCCAGATCAAGAAGGAGCTCGAGTCGAAGGGGACTCGGTTGAAGGAGCTCCGGGCCGAGTTGGAGGCGGCAAGGGAAAGGGCTGCCTCTGCTGAGAAGAAGGCGGCGGCCATTGAGAAGAGGGCCGCGGAGGTGGAGGAGAAGGCTACTGCTGCTGCCCGTTCCACTGAGACTGCTGAGAAGGGGATGGCGATGGCGATCCGCCAGGTCGAGCACGCGGGAGAGGAGTTGGTCGAGGCGAGGAGGTGGGCGGAGGTCGCAAGAAAGGAGGCCACCGACGCGGTGGCCACTTTCAAGGCCTCCCCTGAATATATAAAGGACTTCAAGGAGGCGGCGATGGACTCCTTCGCCAAGGGGTTCGCTTATTGCTGCACTCAGCTGCGGGGGATCCTCTCCGAGGAGCGATTGGCTGCGCTCCGGGCCCCTGGCAAGAGGGCTCCAGCTCCGGCCCCTGGCCGTGTCGAGTCGACCTTGGTGGCAACGGCAACCGAACTAGTGCCATAGGCGGGGACTGCTGAGTCAGTCCCGGCAGCATCAGCAACTGAACCAGCCCCTCCGATGAAGGTCGCTCAGGAAGGTGTCCCTACAATGGAGGTGGAGGAGGGGAAGTCCCAGCCGTGCACCGTCCAGGGAAGGAGCCGGCTCAATAGGGTAGGACTCCTTGTAAGATCTTTTCTTTTTGTTGGACCGGGCTACCTGGCTTGTCAGGGCCCGGGAGATAATGTAATGTATTTCTTTCAAGTAATGAAAAATAGTTCAGCCAATACGGCGTTTTCCTTCGTTTGTGGTATGAATGTTTTCTCTCCTCCCCCCTTCTCCTCCCTTTTCTTTTCTTCTCTTTTTTCTTTTAGTGTGGGGAGGTCGGAGAGGGGAGCTCCATCTTGTATGGGCTTCAGCCTCACTGTCTTGGAGCTGGGCTTGAGACTTTGATGCCGGAGAACGGTGGCTCCGGGCTTGAGTGCCTGAGGCTCCTCAGGTCTTGGTGCCGGAGGACTTTTCTCCGGGCTTGAGTGCCTGATGGCTTCTCAGCTCTTGAATGCCTTGGAGTTGGGCTCGAGGGCATGCTGGCCGGAGAGCTGGGCTCCAAATTTTGGTTGCCTGAGCATAGGGCTCAGGAGTTGTCATCTTGGACCTGGGCTCGGAGATGTGCTGGCCGGAGAGCTGGGCTCCAAATTTTGGTTGCCTGAGGATAGGGCTCAGGAGTTGTCGTCTTGGAGCTTGGCTCGGAGACGTGCTGGCCAGAGAGCTAGGCTCCGGATCTTGATTGCCTGAGGACAGGGCTCAGGAGTTGTCATCTTGGAGCTGGGCTCGGGACATTCTGGTCGGAGAGCTGGGCTCTGGATTTTGGTGGCCTGAGGATAGGGCTCAGGAGTTGTCATCTTGGAGTTGGGCTCGGAGACGTGCTGGCCGGAGAGCTGGGCTCCATATTTTGGTTGCCTGAGGACAGGGCTTAGGAGTTGTCATCTTGGGGCTGGGCTCGGAGATGTGCTGGCCGGAGAGCTGGGCTCCGGATTTTTGGTTGCCTGAGGACAGGGCTCAGGAGTTGTCATCTTGGAGCTGGGCTCGGAGACGTGCTGGCCAGAGAGCTAGGCTCCGGATTTTGGTTGCCTGAGGATAGGGCTTAAGAGTTGTCATCTTGGAGCTGGGCTCGGAGACGTGCTGGCCGGAGAGCTGGGCTCCAGATTTTGGTTGCCTGAGGACAGGGCTCAGGAGTTGTCATCTTGGAGCTGGGGTCGGAGACGTGCTGGCCGGAGAGCTAGGCTCCGGATTTTGGTTGCCTGAGGATAGGGCTCAGGAGTTGTCATCTTGGAGCTGGGCTCGGGGACGTTCTGGCCAGAGAGTTGGGCTCCGGATTTTGGTTGCATGAGGACAGGGCTCGGGAGTTGTCGTCTTGGAGCTGGGCTCGGAGACGTGCCGGCCGGAGAGCTAGGCTCCAGATTTGAGTGCCTGAGGGCTTCTCAGGTCTTGGTGTTGGAGGAATTTTCTCCGGGCTTGGAAGCCTTGGAGCTGGGCTCGAGGCTTGAGTGCCTGAGGGCTTCTCAGGTCTTGGTGCCGAAGGACTTTTCTCCGGGCTTGGATGCCTTAGAGTTGGGCTCAAGGCTTAAGTGCCTGAGAGCTTCTCAGGTCTTGGTGTCGGAGGACTTTTCTCTGGGCTTGGATGCCTTGGAGCTGGACTCAAGGCTTGAGTGCCTGAGGGCTTCTCAGGTCTTGGTGCAGGAGGACTTTTCTCCGGGCTTGGATGCCTTGGAGCTAGGCTCGAGGCTTGAGTGCCTGAGGGCTTCTCAGGTCTTGGTGCCGGAGGACTTTTCTCCGAGCTTGGATTTCTTGGAGCTGGGCTCGAGGCTTGAGTGCTTGAGGGCTTCTCAGGTCTTAGATGCCTTGGAGCTGGGCTCAAGGTAGGCCTCCCGGAGAGCTGGGCCCCGGGTAGTGACATTCCTGCAAGGCAAACAACCCGTTGTGCAAAGGAAAGTCTTTATTTCTAATGGAGGAAAAACTTACATTACTGATAGTATCTCCTCAAAATACAAGCATCCATGTTCGGGGGAACATGGCGCCATCCAGGTCCTCAAGATAGTAGGCCCATATGAGTGGGCCTCTACCACTTTATAAGGGCCTTCCCAGTTTGGTGAGAGCTTGCCGCACTCCCGGGGTTGAGACGCTTCGGCCCGGCGTAGTACTAGGTCGCCAGGTCAGAAAGTCTTTAGCTTCACCTGTGCATTGTAATATCGGGCGACCTGTTGCCGGTATGCCACCATCCGAAGTCGGGCTTTGTCCCTCGTTTCTTCTAGGAGGTCTAGGTTTAGTAGGAGGTGCGCCAAATTCTGCGTCCCATCATACTGCTGCACCCGCAGTGTGGGCACGCCGAGCTTGATTGGGATTACTACTTCAGCACCGAAGACGAGGTTAAAGGATGTTTCACCCGTTGCCGCTCTGGGCATTGTGTGGTAGGCCCACAGGATGACTGGAAGTTTCTCCGCCCATCTGCCCTTTGCTTGGTCCAACCTGGTGCGAAGTCCTTGAAGGATGGTCCGATTAGTCACCTCGGCTTCCCCATTTATCTGGGATGAGCAACCGAGGTGAATCGATGTTGGATGCCGTGTTCGGCACAGAATCCTTCGAACTCCTGGTTGTCGAATTGTCGCCCGTTATCAGTGATGACATAATTAGGGAGTCCGAAGTGGTGAATGACAGACTTCCAGAAGAATTGTCGAACATTGGCTTTCGTAATCCGAGCTAGCGGCTCCGTTTCGACCCACTTGGTGAAATAGTCGATCGCCATTAGCAGGAACTTCCGCTACCCTGGCACGGTGGAGAACGGTCCCAGAATGTCCATTTCCTACTGGGCAAAAGGCCAGGGGGATGACAGTTGAGAGATCGGTGTGGCCGGCAGGCGCTGTATGTGGGAATGGCGTTGGAATTTGTCACACTTCTTGACGAAGTCAACGGTGTCTTCCCTCATCGTCTCCCAGAAGTATCCCTGGCGAAGAGCCTTGTATGCCAGAGTCCTCCCCCCTACATGGTTTCCACAGAGGCCCTCATGTATCTCTCGGAGCACGAAGGCTGCCACACTTCAAGAGTGGGTAGGAGTAAGATCGGCGGTAGAGATGACCGTCCATTAGAACAAAATGGGTGGCCTTCCATCTGATGAGGCCGGCTTCTCTGCGGTCCTCTGGTAGGAGGCCATCCTGGATGTACTTGATGTACCTATCCATCCAGCTCGGCTCATGGGCTAGTTGCACCTCCTCTGGGCTTTCGTAGCTTGGATTCTCGAGATACTCAACGTAGGCACGCCCCAGGGATGAGTCCGGTAGGGTTGCGAGCCTCGACAGTGCATCCGCACGAGTGTTTTCTCCATGAGGGATATGAAAAACGTGGAAGTAATGGAAGCCTGCCGTGCTCGAACGAACCTTCTCTAGGTACTTCACCATCTGGGGATCTCGGGCCTCGTACTCTCCGGAGACTTGTCCGGCAACCAGTTGGGAGTCAATGAAAACCTTCAGGCTTTCGATGCCTTGCTCACGGGATACCTTTAGGCCCGCGAGGAGCACTTCGTACTCCGCCTGGTTGTTCGTGGTGACGAACTTGAAGCGGAGAGAGCATTCCATCACCACTCCGTCGGAATTGGCGAGGATGAGGCCCGCTGCGCTTCCGCTGGAATTGGAGGCACCGTCCACATGGAGGATCCAAGGGTCCTCCCATGGTTTGGGCTCAGCTTGGCTCTCCGGGGCCGTCTGCTCTGGCTCCTCGGGGGGCCCTGTACATTCGACCATGAAGTCGGCTAGGACTTGGACCTTCTGCGATGACCTCGGTCGGTACGAGATATCGAACTTGCTCAGCATCAGGAACCATTTAGCCAGTCTCCCGGAAGTTTCAGGGTGGCCTAGTATGGTCCTCAGTGACTGATCAGTCACAACCGTGATGGGATGCGCTTGGAAATAGGGCCTGAGGCGCTTAGCAGACATGATTAGTACAAAAATGAGTTTCTCGGAGCGAGTATACCTGATCTCCGCATCGTAGAGGATTTTGCTGGTGTAGTATACCGGCTTTTGAGTTCCGTCTTGATCTATACGGACGAGGACCGAACTGACGGCCTCGGGTATGACACTAAGTAGAGTAGGAGCTCTTCTCCTTCTTCTGGTCTGGATAGCAGAGGTGGAGAGGCTAGGAACTCCTTCAGCTCTTCAAAGGCCATCTTGCAGTCTTCAGTCCAGGTGAAGTCATGCATTTTACAGAGCGCCTTGAAGAAAGGGAGGCAGCGGTCAGCCGACCTCGAGATGAACTGGCTTAAGGCTGCGACCCTCCCTGTCAGGCATTGAACTTGCTTCTTGGATGTCAGGTGCTCCATATCAAGGATAGCCTGGACCTTCTCCAGGTTTGCTTCGATGCCTCTCTGGGTGACCATGAAGCCGAGGAACTTTCGGCCGCCACCTCAAAAGCGTACTTTGCTAGATTGAGTTTCATTTGGTGCTTTCGGAGATTGTGAAAGGCTTCGGCGAGGTCGGCGATGTGGTCCGAGCTCGGCTTGCTCATAATGAGCATGTCATCCATGTACACCTGCACATTCCGACCAATCTGGTCCTTGAAGACCTTGTTGACCAAACATTGATACGTGGCTCCAGCATTCTTTAGGCCAAAGGGCATCATCCTGTAGCATTATGTCCCTCGATCAGTAATGAAGGCAGTGTGCTTTTCATCCCCCGGGTGCATCCGGATCTAATTGTACCCAGAGAATGCATCCATGAAGGAGAGCAGCCAGTGCCTTGAGGTGGCATCCACCAACTGATCTATTCTCGGCAGAGGAAAGCTGTCCTTTGGACACGCCTTGTTGAGGTCGGTGTAATCTACACAGATCCTCCACTTGCCATTGCTTTTCTTCACCATCACCATGTTCGCCAGCCAGCTCGGGTACTGCACCTCCCGGACGAAGCCGGCGGCCAAAAGTTTTTTCACTTCCTCGTTGATGGCCGCCTGCCTTTCTGGGGTGAAGCTTCTCTTTTTCTGTCGAACCGGCCTGTGCTTCAGATCGACGTTGAGCTTGTGGGTGATGATTTTAGGGAGAATGCCTGGCATGTCCGCCACTGTCCAGGCGAACACATCTGCATTCGCCCGCAGGAACTCCAACAGTGGAGCCTTCTCCTTCTCAGGTAGCTGGTCTCTGATCTGCACGGTCTTCGTCTGGTCGGCCTCAAGCTGGTAAGGGAGTAGATGCTCGGCCGGGCCTCCCCTGGGGTCCTGAACCCTCTGGTCGAGCTTGTCTGTCTTGGAGTCCTCCTCGGGCGCCTGGGCCTCGGGGAGGGCTTGGAAGCAGTGCTGCACCGGCTTGGGCGTACCCCTCATCTCCACCATACCACAAGGGGTTGGGAATTGTATAAGCAATCTCTTGGTAGAGACAATAGCATCGAGGAGATTGAGCCAAGGTCAGCCCAAAATCACATTGTAGGACGAAGGAAGCCTGACAACCATGAATGTCATCATGATGATACTCTGCCGAGGTGGGGTCTCGATAGTGACTGGGAGGGTGATTTCTCCCTCCACCCTTACGGAGTCTCCCGTGAAACCAACAAGGGGGTATGTACAGGCTTGAGCTGAATAGAGAAAAGATTCATCCTAGAGAAGGCATCGTAGAAAAGCACATCCGTGGAGCTTCCACTATCTACCATGATGCATTTTACAAGATGCTTTGCAATCGTCATCTCGATGACCACAGCATCATTATTTACATTTCTCTCCCCTTCTTTCCTTTCCCTCATAAAGGGGAGTATAATCTCAGGATGCTCTGCCCCCCGGGCCCTCTTGGGCGCGCGCTCGGATCCCCAACGTATCATCCCCACTGGCTTCTCGGTAGGGCGATTGTCGATCGCCAGGACTGGTGGGAGGGAGACGAGCGCCTGAGATTCCGGCTGAGGTCTGCCCCCACATATCTTCCAAGGTAGCCCTTCTTGATGAGCTCTTCGATCTTCCATTTGAGATTGCGGCATTCCTCGGTGTCGTGGTCGTGGTCATGGTCATGGTGGAAATGATAGTACTTCATCTTGTCACGACTAGAGGATGGCTTCAACGACGGTGGGCGCTTCAGATAGGTCTCGCCTTTGATCTCCATGAGGATCTTCATTCTCGGGGCAAGGATGGGGGTGAAACTCCCCTCAGAGATGGGAGCGCTTCTTGGCCTTGGTCCCAACCGGGAGCTCTGAGCTGGCGGTCCCAGCCTCCATGCCCTAGGCACCTTGGCAGGTGCTGGCCTCTTTGGTGGCTTCCCATCGAGCTCCTGCCATGTACGATCCGTCTCCTTGGCACGGATGTACTTCTGACCTCGGGAGAGGAGCTCGGGGTAAGTCTTCGAGGGCTTCTTGTCAAGCAAGTAGGTCAGGCGAGAAGTCCTGAGCCCTCGCTTTAGAGCCAGCATTGCGACCGGCTCCTCCAGGTTGTAGATCTCCAGCGTGGTAGCCTTGAAGCGAGCCATGTAGTCCCGTAGCCGCTCACGGTCTTGCTGCCTGATGGATAAGAGGCTGTCTGCCTCCCGTGACATCTTCCGACAGGCATCAAAGTGAGTCACAAACCTCTGCCCCAGCTGGGCAAAGGAGCTAATGCTTTCAGGCTCAAGGTAGGTAAACCATACCCGAGCTGCCTTCCGGAGTATAGCAGGAAAGGTGATGCACAGGTGAGCATCAGTGGCCCCCTGGACCCTCATGAGGGCCCGATAACTTTCCAGGTGGTCCAGGGGGTTTGTGGTCCTGTCGTAAAGATCCACCGCGGCATGCAGAACCAGCGGTGAACCGACTCCGCTTGGATCTCCTGGAAGAACGGAGGGCGGATGTCGTAGCCCATTGGCTCGCTAGCGGAGTCAGGCAAGTTAGCAAACCGGTGGGACAACTCCGACAGTTTGCGGTCATGCTCCTCTAGGCGCTTCTCTGCCATGCACCTGATGGCTTCATCCGTCGACCCCTCTGCTGAGAGAGGCGGGGAAGGTGACACGGGTGTGTGGTGCCCGTGATGAGGGGCTTTGCCCTTCCTTCCTTGGCGGGGTTTAGATGCCCCCCGGTCAAGGTGTGGTGAGCAGCTTTCTTCGTCTACGGACCTGGCCCGTTATCGCTTCATCGGGGCTTGACGACTATCCCGGGGGTCTGTAATGGCCTGTGGTTGTGAAGGCCTCCCGTGGAAGGAATGCAGGCTATCGTGGGGTGCTGCGGCATGGGCCACGGGGGTCTCTGGCTGCTGGTGAGTAGCCAGGGACCGATGCTGGTGCTGGAGCTGGTGCACTGCTGCAGCGAGAGTGTGCATCTGCTGCGCAAGTGCGGTCAGCTGGACTTCTAGCGAAGGAGGTTGAATCGGGGCGGGTGGCTCCGTCCCCGAACCGTGCGAGTTCCCATGGGAAGGGGACTCTTCCGCATGGCTGGGAGAGGCTTCCCTTGCCCGAGTGGTCACCATCCTCTCGACAAACTGTCCGAGTGGGACCTGAACCGGATCGGGAATCATTCTGCCCGCCCCTACTTGGCACGCCAATCTGTTGTCGCCTGGATCGTTATGGCCCGTAGCTGCTGGTGGCATCGAGGGTCACGCGTCTGCCTACTGTGGATGCCTCCGGTGCCTCGGGACCTGCAAGAAATAACATTAGTGACCTGGGCTGGAGATTCCGGTGGGGGCGCTCTGATGGTCAAGTTAGTGACGATCCAGGGGAGTAGATCCTCCTGGTCGAGCCCCTCGAGATGAGCCCCATGCTAGAAGGAGTGAGTGTAGTGTATATGGAAGTGAGAGTGAGCTGGGAGAGGTGATGGCCGAGGTGGTTGAATCCTCCTGTCTGGCCTCCCTCCTTTGTTTCTTTGCTTGCTTACTTTTGGCTTACTCTGGCTGAGTTTTTACTTTGGCTTGCCTTGGGATCTCCCCATATTGTCAGACGTGTGCGACGAGATATCGTGCCATAGACGGGACGCCTCTCCTGTTAGGTAGCCGGGGAAGCTTCCATGCGCTCTGACATTCCCTCTGCTTGCCCCACTCCTGGAAGCCTAGCAGGGCCTCGGTTGGCGGGTCACCGCCCTTGGGACTCGCGCTCTCCAATTGGATCTTTTTCCTGGTGGTACGGCAGGTTGGTGGAGGGCATGGCTCCTTGATGTGAGTTTCCTTTCTTTCTGGTGTGAGTGACGGCCGTGGGCATTAATGGCGGCTTGGCGGGCGAAACTGTACGACCCTCGGGAGGCCTGCCATCATCCTTGGAGAGGAGGTCATTTTTGCATAGGAATTTTTGCATTTCTACTGAAGGGTATGAGAGATCCAAGAAAATAGTAGAAGTTTATATTTATTTCTTAAAATTCATAGAATAAATAGTTGATTGAATATAACCATCTAATTAGAATCTCTTTTCTCTTCAGATAATAATGTCAGCTCTAATTTTCTTAGTCTAAAACTTTGAGTCTAACCATTTGACCGAATCAATTTTAGGGACAAGTCTAAAGTTTTAGGATATGTCTTGAACCAGGATACAAAAGGAACTTTGAAGAGGTCAAGGGGTCCTATGTACTTCAAGATCCAAAAGAAAAGGATCGGCGACCTTTAGAAGGTATGTCAGAGATGCCCATTATTGAAATGAACCTAATTATTTCTTCTACTTTTAATTGGATCATAAACTCTGGTTCTAGTGTACATTTATGCACTTCAATGCAGGGTCTAGTGGGATGTAGAAGGTTAAGGGAAGACGAAGTAATCTTTCAGATCGGTAATGGTATAAAAGTTGTGGCTATTTGTATAGGGACCTACCCTCTTTGATTGCCCTCAAGATATTGTTTAATACTTAGAGACTATTACTATGTATCTATTGCTAACAGAAATTTAATTTCTGTATCTATATTAGTACAAGAAAAATATAGTTTCAATTTTAATAAGGACTACTGCTCTATTTATTTTAGAAATAATTTGATTGCACGTGGCTTAATGATTGATAGTCTTTACCATTTACATGCTAATCATGCAGATGAGTCAGTTAATATAAATGAGTAATTAGTGAGTACCGTAGATTAGAAAAGACCTAGAGATGACCTGAACCATAAGTACATGTAGCACTTGAGACTTGGTCATATTGGTGAGGATAGGATAACCAAACTGGAGAAGAATGGTGTCCTTCACCCATTAAATTTAGATCATTTCTAGTTTGTGAATCCTGCCTTCAAGGTAAGATGGCTAGGTTACCCTTTGTAGGATATAGGAAGAGGGCCACTGAAGTATTTGCCATGGTATACACTGATATATGTGTGCTATTTGATATGTAGACCTGGGATGGTTATCAATACTTCATAATCTTTATCGATAATTATTCATAATATGGGTATGTGTTTCTTATAAGGCACAAGTCTAAAGAATTTGAAAAGTTCAAAGAGTTTTAGACATGAAGTAGAGAAGCAAACAGAAAAATCTCTTAAAGTTTTTTGATCAAATCGAGAAGGGGAATACCTGAGTGAAAATTTTCTGGATTATCTCAAGGCAATGGCATAGTCTCACAATGGACTCTACCTAGTATGCCTCAGCTTAAGGGGATATCAGAAAGGAGAAAAAGAATCCTATTAAATATGATCTGGTCCATGATAAGCTTCATTGATTTACCTTTATATCTTTGGAGACACACCCTACTTACTGCAGATTATATATTGAATAAGGTTTCCTCCAAATCCGTTCCTACCATACTATATGAGATGTGTTATGGTAAGAAACCAAGTCTTGGTCACATCAGGATATGGAGATATCCAGCTTATATCAAAATACAGCAGGCGGGTAAATTAGAGGCTAGGACTATTAAAACCCATTTCACAGGGTATCCTAAAGAATCATTAGGATACTATTTTTATTTTCTAGAGAATCACAATATGATTGTAAGTCAAAATGCCATATTCTTGGAGACACATTGTATCTAAGATGGTGGTAGTGGGAGGTAAATTGAGCTCAAAGAAGTCTCTATTTAGTAGTGGGTTGTAGAACCTATTAACCTATTCTAGCTAAGCTAGTCAATGAAACTCCACCTCCTCCTTCTTGTAGGTATAGTAGAATTTCTCATCCTCCTAAAAGGTATTTATATATGTTTACAAAGGATATAGAGAAAATGTTCCTTGTGGAAGATAGGAATCAAATAATTGATCCTAAGACCTATGATAGGGCAATGTCAGACATTGACTTTAAAAAATGGTTAAGTTCTATGAAATCAAAAATTGACTCGATGCACTCGAACCAAGTTTGGATCTTAGTCGATCCACCTGAGGGTATTATACCTATTGGGTATAAATGGATTTATAAAAGAAAGATAGGAGCAGATGGTAAGGTAGAAACCTATAAAGTTAGACTAGGGGCAAAGGGACATAGTCAACACGAAGGCATTGACCATCATAATACCTTTTCACCAGTAGCCATGCTGAAATCCATCTGCACATTACTTGTCATTGTAGCATTTCATGATTATGAAATTTGGCAGATGGATATGAAAATGGCATTCCTTAATGAATATCTTAAGAAAGATATCTATATGGAATAGTCCTTAGGTTTCACTTCCAATTGATGAAGATCACGAAGTCTATAAGCTGCATAGGTCTATTTATGGATTAAAGCAAGCTTCTTAGAGTTGGAATACTCATTTCAACAATATGATCAAATCATTTGATTTTATCAAGAATAAAGAGGAGCCTTGAATGTAAAATCCTTGTATTGTACGTAGATGACATCCTCTTAATTGGTAATGATATTTCTATGCTGACCTTGATCAATAGTTGGTTATGCAAGAGATTTTCTATAAACGACTTGACAAAGCATCATATATCTTAGAAATTAAGGTCTTTAGAGATAGCCCGAATAGGATACTTGGCCTGTCACAGAAAATATACATAAAGGAAGTATTGAAAAGGTTCAGCATGGAGAACTCTAAGAAGAGACTTCTATCCCTCAGACATGGCATTAGTCTCTCCAAGAAGATGTGTCCTAGTATATTTGAAGAGATTCAGAAAATGAGCAAAATCCTATATGCTTTGATAATTGGGAGCCTCATATATGCCACGTTATATATATATGACCTAATATAACCCTTGCTGTAAGTGTTACATGCAGGTGTTAAATGAATCAAGGCGAAGAGCACTAGACTGCTATGAATAATATCCTTAAGTATTTAAGAAGGACTAAAGATTTGTTATTGGTCTTTGGAGGGAACTCAGATTTGTAGGTTGAGGATTACATCGATTCGAGTTTTATGTCTAATCTTGATGATACAAAGTCTACATCGGGTTGTATATTTCTTTGCAATGATAGTTCAACTAGCTGGAAGAGTTCCAAATAATCCATCATTACGGATTCAATAATGGAAGCTGAGTATATCGTTGCCTCGGAAGCTATGAAGGAAGCATCCGGTACAAGAAGTTTGTTGCAAAACTTGAAGTGATACCATCAGATGCCATTCCCTTGTACTACGATAACAATGGCTCTATAGTCCTTGCTATGGAGCACAGGTCTTACCAGAAGTCAAAGCACATCAAGAGACGGTTCCATATGATATGCAACTACCTCGATAAGAAGTATATCAAGGTAAAGAGAGTTGACTCTGTGGATAACGTAGGAAACCCATTGATGAAGTAGTTGAGCTAGTAAAAGATTGAAGTCCACCTTTAGAAGATGGGAGTTAGGTATATGGCCAATTAGCTTTAGTGCAAGTGAAAAATTATTAGATGTGTATGCTATCGAAGTCAAGTCAGTTGACACACTATAATTTCTAGGATATCGAATTATACTTAATTAAATTCTTAATAATAAAATTGGATATTTTTTCATTCATATTTTTATGTGTCTATGAATCATCCATGGAGTTAATGGACAATGATACATTTTCTCAAGAATTGAGAATTTAAAAATTGTGTCATTAAAGGTTAACTCCTAAATGCTCCCAATTGTTGGATCATCACAAGGACAATGATCGATCCATCAAGATCGATGCACAAATTGCATCCCTTTTGGGTAGACGAGTCTTGAATCTATAATATGGAGATACTAGAGCAAGAATGCAAGTGATTGATATAGATTAATGGTACCGAGCATGACCAAATAATGAGAAGTCATATGGATGACTACTCACTCATCAGTGACATTTCAATACTATAGTTGTATGAGTAGTTCCTTGACCTACAGTGCCTCGGTTACTCACGGTGAGGTTGCTATAGTTTGATAGTACATAAACATGGTCCCTAACCATTCGGAGCCTTATAATATTCGTTGACTACAGTAGGTTCACTGTAAGAGTAAGGAGAGCACTTATAGGAAACTATCAGTCTTTGTAGTTGAGGTATAGTCCTATGCGACCTAATAAGCTGGGTTCTTAAATCTGTGACCATAATAGCATGATAATAGAAAGGAGTTTTCATGAAAACATGATTGAATTCAAGTTAATTAAGTCTAGTACATGATATATACTTAGGATTTGGTGAGTTTCCATCACCTACATCATATCAGATTTTTTGATAAATGAACTTGATCATATGTACTATATCTAGGAATTTAATTTTTTGATCTGCTAGGTTATGACTACATATTGCTAGGTATCGCTGGTAGATTATGAAAAATTACTAGGATCATTTTTGAATCAACGATCCTTATTAGAGTTGAGCCGGAATAGTTTTGGTCCATTAAAAGAGTTTCGATAATATTATGATAGAGATTGTAATATATCATACTACCATATAGATTAGAACCTGAGGGGTCATACACAAAAAGAATTTGACTTAATTAAGAGCTTGAATCAAATCTAAATTATTAATTGGATCGATGATTTGAATTTAAAAATTGCTATATTGTAAAGGTTACAAATTTGACAGCTACTAATTATTAGCATAAAGGATTTAATTATAAATATTAATATAATTAGATTTAATTAAATTATAAATTAAATTTTAATTAATTTAAATTAGATTTAATTTGATTGGGCTTGATTTAATTAAAGTTTAACTGGGTTTAATCTTCCTATTTAGACTAGAAATTAAATTTTATTTGGAATAGGATTGATAGACTTTTCGAATTCGATTCGAGTCAGGTTCAATTTAAATCCAAATTGAATCAAATTTGAAACTAATTAAATTAGTCACCCAAGCCAATTAGATTGAATCTTATCCTCTTAGATTGGCTAACTAAAAAAGGATCATGTGATGGTTTTTCACGCTGATCTTTCCTTGGTATGCATTTTGGATAAGAGGAGGTGCTAATGAGATTTTCTTCCATTATGACTCCTATTTTGATTAGAACTCATCCTAATCTTTTAGTATTTGAATTAGGACAAAATTTATCTATTTTATACATGGAATATCAGATTTTTGTGTGACAAAACACCATATTAAAAAGGAGGAAAAAGGGACGTGCAACAATCTGAAATTCCCTTCTCCCTTCCTATCTCTAGTTTTGATTTCCTATCTTTTTCTCCTTTATTCCATGCCTAAAAACCCTACATAATAAAAGAGAAGAGGGCCAATCAAGAGAGGATTAAGTGAAAAAAACTTAAATTTTTTCTCTAAGTGTTATAGGAGAAATCCTTTTCGTAGCACGAAGATTCGGTTTTCAACCTTCTAGTTTTAGTTCTAGAAGGGGGCTACAGATCCAAGCCAGAAGAGGGGCCTATGAAAGAGTTAGCACTCTGGGAGCCTTGGAGACTTGATCAGGAGCTCGTCCGATGTGGATACCAGTAGTGGTCATATATTTTTGCAGCTCTGACAAAAATCCTGTGATTCAGCTAGATCCGGATCAGATTATAAAAATAAAAGGATTTGCATTTCATATTAGTGATTTTCTTCTTATTTAATTTTATAAATTTAGATCTAATTTTTTCTATGATTTTAAGCATGTTAGTTTGTAATATAAATAGTTATTTAATTAATTATAAATTAGCATGCATCTATGAAAAGGTTTTCATAGTTATTGCTTCCGTAATTTATGGTTTCTTGATCCGTTTTTCAGCATGTTTCAATCTAACAGTTCCAACACATCCTTATGCTGAAGAAGATCACCTGCATCTCTAGTCTCCCTGCACTTCTCCTTCCACTCACTGACCACTTCTCTATGCCAGTTGCCTCCCCAATCTGCCTGTCTCCTTATACTAAAGAATATCACCTACGTTGAAGAAGATCACTTGTGCTACCTGTCTTCCTGCATCACCCTCCTCCCCTTGCTGGTTGCCTCCCTATGCTGGCACCTCCCCTTGCCTCTAGCCACCTCCCTGATCTACCTGTCTCCCTATGCTATAAAAGATCACCAGTATCGCCCATATCCCTGTATCACCTGTCTCCCCGTGCCATCACTCTTCCCATGTTGGCAGCCTCCCCACATCAACCACCTCTATATGCCGGCCATCTCATAGATTTGCTTTTTTTCTATGTTGAAGAAGATCACCCATGTCACCCGTCTTCTTATCTTGCCCCCTTCTCTTATCAATCGTCTCCCCATATCCCCTTGCAGTAGTTGCCTCCCTGATCTACCTATCTCCTTACATTAAAGAAGATCACTTATGCCGCTCATCTCCTTTCATCGCCCATCTCCGTGTATTGCCCCCTCTCCTCATTGGCTACCACCCCAATCTACCCATCTCTCTACTCTAAAGAAGATCACCTGCACTACTAATCTCCTAACATCACTTGTTTCTCCTCACTATCCCCCTCCTCTCACTGACTGCCTCCCCACATCAGTTGCTTCCCTGATCTACCCATCTCTTTATGCTAAAAAAGATCTCTATGCCGAAGATCACCTACACCACCTGTCTTCTTATATTGCCTGTTTTCCCATGCCGCCCCCTTGCACTAGCCACTAACGAACACCAATAACAAAATGCCATGATGTCATCCTCCACGACCTCTCTTCCATGCTTCTTGGTACATGGAGATGGAGAGTGGCTCCATCACCGCAAAATGAATCAGAAAATTGGAGGAGAAAAGGTTTTTAAAAGCTCTCCTAAACTTCAAAAGTTGTCTCACCAGCCATTGCCTTCCACCGAAGAATAGCTCTAGATTTTGAAATAATTACATGCACTGCCATGATCACAATTCGCTACAGGTAGTTGTCAATAAACAATCTTGACCATTCTTTATGAATTAGATGGCTAGGTTCTTTTATAAAAGAAATGGATATTTCTATCCTTTGGGAGCACTGTAGCAAAAGCCTCTTTCAAAATTTTGATCAACCTGGCTAAAAATATTACTCTATTTTGTCATCAAAGTATTACAAAAATAATTAAAGTGTCACCGCAATGATCATGCACAATATCCTAATTTCAAATATTGAGGAGTGTCCTTCAAATTCTAAAGATTTTTTTCTTAAATATATATTGCTGTTAAGGGCTCATGGCCTAGCATGTGGGTATTATCCGTTTTGGCCCATGGACCTTATAATTTTGTCCTTTTAGATTTTAATCTAAAGGGTGCCCCACATGGAAAGATTGATATCTTATTATAGCCAGAGTCTCCCTTGACTCACAACTAATGTATGACTAATGATGCCCTCTTTCCTTATTATTACTATAGCCCTAGTTATGGGAGAGTCTATGTATGAGCAGGAGGTTCCCTTCTTTATTATCACCATAGCCCCACAATTAAGGGGGAGTCTATGTATGGATGGCTATGTATGGATGGTAGGTGCCTCATAATCATAGGTTCGTGACCTGTATGGACTACCAATATTGTTATCAAGGGCTCATGACCTGATACGTAAGGTATTGTCTGCTCTGGTCCATAGGTCTCATGATTTGTCCCTGTAGATTCTAATCCAAAAGGTGATTCACATGGAAAGGATCATCCCTTTCTATATAAACCAGAAGAGAATCATTCCATTACCCGACCTTATGAGGTGCTCCTTGAAAGTGAAGCATGTCTGGAAGAGACAGATGGTGAGCTCTATGCCAAGAAGAAAATAATGAAAAAGGAAGGTAATTATTAAACACCACGAGTTCAGTGCTATAGAGCATAAAGCAATTCAGAAAAGTTTTAGGAGTTTTACAGCAAAAGAATGGAAGGGCAACCTTAGGTTGACCCTAAAGGACTCTTCATAGAGTCTAACCTGACTTGGGGAGGCTCGCTTTATTCGATCATCGAAATTGGCCAGTTCTAATGCAAACTTGGTAGAACTTGATATTAGAGGCGTGCAACCTCCAATTCCTCATGAGGACTGAGGCCACCTAAAATGAGTTGAAGTGTCCTCCACCTCGAAACCATCCAAGGAAGATTTGCGATCCCGAGGGGGATTATGGTTATCCGATGGGTTTAGATTAATACACCAACTACCTACCGAAGAGCTAGATTTGCTCATCCTCAATAGATGAGCCTAGAAGAGAGAAAAGAAGAAAACAAAAGAGCAAAAAACAAGAGCTAATCTAATTCATCAGAGGAGGAAGCAATGTTGCAGCGCCTCCTCAATGGATACTTGAAATCATATTAGAAAAGAAATACACAAAGAATACAATGCTTTAGATGGGAAACTCTGTATATTTACTCTATAACTGGAATTAAATTTACAAGAGCTAATTAAGCTCATATTTATGGCCTTCCAAGCTTGCAAAACGATAAGAACAAAAAAATACTTGAAAATCGCCTAATCTCTTTATCCTATCCTTATCCAAATTAGTTAAAATAGTTTTCATCCTTTCCTGATTTGTTGAAACAACCTTGATCCTTGTCTTGATCAGGATAGCTAAAACCATCTCCATCGTATCCACAATGGTTAGAACTAACTGTATATCATTCTGAACATCATGGATCATGGTTCCCTTATTTTGAGAGGAGCCAGCACCTATTGGACCTAAAACTACAAGTATGGGAACCGAGTTTCCCTAGTTTCCCTTGTGAACCACCTAGCGATACTTGGCTTTTGCCCTTTCTATCCAATACAAAAGGATTCACGTTCACCTTTGCATATTGTTGTGACCTTGTGTTCCGTAATAGTATCTTCAGCTAGTTGCTCTTCATATTCTACCACAAGATCTTTCATGGATGGCAATATTTCTCTGGGCTCATCATCCAGCGTTAATGGCTTGAAGGACTTTAGGTTCTCAACATTGATGACCAACTATATCTCCATGTAGGTGGGTAGCTCTAATTGACAAGCATTCTCACCAATCTTGCATTGGATCTTAAAAGGTCCATAGCAAATGGGTTCAAGCTTCTTATCCTCGCACTTTAAGCACTCCTTATTGAGATGGAGCCAGATGAGATAGCCCTTTTGGAAATCACCCTTCACTCGATCTCAGTCATATCATTCTTTGTACCTCTACCGAGATATTTGTAGTTATCACTTCACCTCACTATGCACCTTCTAAATGCCCTCCAAGAAGTGCCTTGCCTTCGCCATTTCACTCTCCTCCTTAGCGGCCGGCTGCTTGATTGTGAATACCAGGTTCAATGGGCTTTGTGGCAAATAACCCAAGCACCCCTCAAAGAAAGTCTTGTCAATGGAATTGTGTATAGCTCTATTGAAGGCAAATTGTAGGTAAGGAAAGTTCTCATCCCAAGTCTTGGGATGTCAAGTATTGCACCTTCGCAGTAGATGTACAATCATCTAGTTAATCACTTTAGTTTGACTGTTGGTTTGAGGATGGAAGGTCATGCTCCATTATAGCTTTGTATCCATCATAGACCTCAGAATTTGCCAAAAGTTGCTTAAGAAATGGCAGTCACGATCAGATACAATCGAACTTGGTAATCGAAAGTACCAAATAATATTTAAAGATTTGAACAAATAATAGATCCGTAAACCTATAGATCAAATAATATCTAAAGATTTTGGATGCGTACCTGTATTTGTCATTAATTTTCAAATCTATAATAGATGCTCATATGAACATCAAAGGTTAAGTCCTTTTCTCCAAGATCCTCTCTCAATAGGCAACTATTTGATGGGACAAGCCATGAAAACAAATCTAGCGATAAAAAAATATTATGAGGAGTGGAGAGGGGACATAGCCTATTTATAAGCAAACTCTAACAAGCCTTTTCTATCATGGACGGCTTATATTGTGCCTCCTTAACCATACCAACCAATATAAGGAGTTCCAATCCAAATATAAAGATTACGAACAATATTAGACTATATATATATATATATAAAATTAACTCATTTTTAATAAATTAAAATAAATAAAATAATAATTAATAGTAGTTCATAATTAGAAAAAATTCTTATAATTGATGCTTTCGATGTTTCGTTCTCCATGGTTCCTAATGCTGATCGAAAAGGCTTTAATCTATTCCCAGGAATAAAACGTCAATTACTTTCTCCATAAGCAACAGGGGATCTGGATGTCTGTCTTCTTTTTTTTTTTCCATCTTCGTTCTTAATTTTCGCACTTTCCCCCGTCAGCAACGCTATGACAAATGCTCAAAAGAACACTACCAAAGAACAAATAAACCAAGCAACAGAGAAATCCCCTACAAGTAGCGATCATCAAATGGAAAACTTTATTTAGAACAATCTCCTCCACCAATATAAACTGACATCATACCCCATTTGTTACAAACTCTCACTGACACCAACACAAAACTCTCACAACGAGAGAAGAGATGCAATCAAAAAAAAAAAAAAAGAAGAAGAAGAAGAAGGTGCATAGTTGCATACAGCACGAGGAGACGTGCAATGCTTCTACTGTGATGGGTTCTGTGCTTCTTTTAGCTTGCGGCAATCCTCGTCATGGTGCTTTCCCATAAGCATCATCCTTTTGGCGAGCTTCTCTTTGGGGCATTCAAAGTTCCGGGCGAGGAGAGATCCGCAAGTCGCTCCTGCCAGGAAAAAGAAGCAATACTTCACAAAAGCCATCAGAGCTGTTACCGTCTACTCCACTCCTTTGCCTTCTTGTTCCTTCCTATTGATGTGGAGTACTCGAAAGACCCCAACAGGAGGTTTTTAAAGGGGACGCAGGAGAGACGGGATCCGGTAGCCTTCTCTCGACCCCTCCTCCAAGAAACTCGAAGTCAAACTAAGCCTTCTCGCCTCCACGAGCTAAAAGATTAAGAGGAGGACTTGCTCAACCTGGTTTATACGGCAAGTCTAATTATTACCTGGACCAAGTCCAATGGACGGTGTCAAATCCCACGGTGGATAGCACGCCACGTTACTCGTATTTCACCGATTCCTGGCAGTGCGTTACCCACCGCGAATATTCTCCGGATCCACTTCACGCAATAATTTCTCCTTGGACATCGATGGACGATATCAATCTATTTTTTTTTTTTAAAATTTTTTTAATCAATATTTAAATTAATAGTTGTAAGATGAAAGATAATTTTATACTATCAAATAGATATCCATGTTTCAATTCTTTCCAGTTTTTTAAAATCTAAATTCTTCTGAAATTAGCAAAGACCTCAGTACCATTTTTTTAAAAACAAACTTCAACAAAATGAAGTGAATCAGGGCTTGTCATGCCAGTCATGTTTCTTTTATTTATATATATATATATATATAAACATTGCATCTCACGAGTCTGGGGCAGTCCAACAAATCTAAAAAGTAATCAATATATATTTTTAAAATATTGATTGATGGTGATAAATTGTATCTAAGCTAATCATAGAAGCTATGTTTTTTTTTTTTCTTTTTAGTTTTTGATAACAAGGCAATGGGAGAACCTTACTATAGGCAGATGAAAAATGTAACCCAACATCTGCATTGATGAAGAAAGCCAGCATAGATGGAAATCCTTTTATCCAGGGTTTGTTCCAGCCTATTCAATGCTTATAAAATTGGCCAGCAAACCAGCTATGTAATTAGCTTCCATAGGAACATGAATGCAAAAGAAATTAATCATGATAGAACAAAGAAATATGATAAGTTTCAAAAGAGGATGTTATAAAATATCCTTGCCATTAATTTAAGTCACTAGCATCTTCAAATTTCTCTCCAAAACAATTTTATTATTTTAAAATATAGAAATTACTATTTTAAACCCATATCATCCTGCCAACGCTTTGCCTATGTTTGGTTAGGGAGGATGGATGGCCCCTTCATTGTTTGGTTCAACAAAATTTAGAAATGATCAATAATAATAATAATAATAATAATGTATTCTTTATCCACTTGGGCCCATCATTTTACGTTCTTCCAAATTAGAAGGATAAGGAAGGATGGATGGAATATGTGAAAGGTAAATTTTTGTATTCATAAAATTATCCCTCATTAATTTTTTTAATAAAAATAGAATACTTCTTCATTTTTTATTTATATCATTCATATATATTTTTATTTTATTTATACTATTAACACTACACTATTAAATTTGGTTATTAATTATTTTAATTTTAATACATAATTTTTATAATTATAATTATAAAATTATAATTCTCTTCTATTTTTTAATTAATATCTATTTTTAATTAATAATTTATATAAAATTAATTAACTATTTAAATTAAGTTATAAATTAATTATTTATTTAGCTAATTAATATATAAAAATAAATTAATTCTTTGATAATCAATTTATAAAATTATTTATTTAGTTGCATTAAAATAAAATTAAATATTCATATATTTTTATATAATTATAAATTATAAAGATTATAAGTTTGCTTACTTTTTTTTTATATAAATAAGTATTATAAATTGATAACGATAATATTTCTATCAAAAAATACTTTAGTAAAAATATCGTACAAATCTGATCCATCCTTCCTTTCATTCATTCTAAACCAAATAGAAGAAGAAAACATTCACATCTTTCCTTTCATCTTTCACCAAACACACGAATGAATAGATAGGAGATCCATCTATTATAGCAACTATCTTCATGGCCTCGAGAAACCTATAGGACCATTGACTGAGGTGGATTCGCTTACCGAACAACCAAAGAGTAATCACACTACCGACTGCATCACCAAATAAAGAAAAGATGACAATCAAATCTCCAATTGAGAAGGAGACAGCTATGATTATTGACTCATCTAATAATCGACTGAGTAGAAGATGATTGAGCCAATCATTATACCAACTATCTCCGATATCTTACATCGAGAGATTACACATAGTTGATCCCAACTGATATCCTTTCATGTATCCAACGAGTACTTACTTGGACTCGACTAAATCCCAAACTTAGTCGGGTACACTAGAGTATTGCATCAAGATCCCTTTTCTCTCGGTAAGATCCCTTCTCTCTCGATAACAGACAAGCTATCCCAATACTCAGAACTGATGACACCTGAGTATGTGTTAAAAGTTGCTCCTAGCTATCTCAGTTGTCCAAGCAACAATTATGGCAAGTGGGATCATGATAGACAAGTTTGTGAAAGGCAAGATCCAAATAGAATTAATTATCTTAACAGAAAATATGATAACAAAAAAATTCCAAGAAACAAGATCCCAATATTCTACCAGAATTCTGTTGCACCTATCAGAAGAGGCTACCTGATGGGGACATCGACTAGCCCAGAATCTGAAGCAGCCCAGATCAAACTTGAAGCCCAGCCTAGAACCTAAAGCCAACCCAGCCCAAATCCTGGGGTCCAAGATCCTGGAGTCGATGAGCACACATTTCGGAGCAGCATGGATCCCGATGCAGCACAAATCCTGAAGCATATCCAAATGAAAATAATATAAATTTTTTATGAGTGTACGAGGGATTGGGATATTAGGATTTTTTAGGATTTATTTTATCCCTAGTTGGATTAGTTTATTTTTTTAAAATAAGTAGTTTGAATTTGTTAGGGGTATCTGATCAGGATATCGGATATCTTAGATTAACCTATTTAAGATGTTTGGTTATTCAAAATAAAAGTTAGCGAAGCGAAGAAAATATTTGAGAAAAGAGCTTAGGTGTGTTTCGACTCCCCCTCCTCTCCTTCTTCTTTTTTCCCTGCTCTTCTCTCTTCTGGTTCTTCCCTTCGTGCTCTCCTTCCTCTGAGACTCGCTGTTATCTTTTCTTCCCGGATCTTCCCTCTTCCTCCTCTAACTCTCCTGCTTCCTCTTCTTTTCCCCTTCCCACTCTAAGAATCCCAGCTTTCCAAGTCACCTTCTACACCGGAGACACCTCCGCCCCTGTCCTTCACTCGTGAAGCTTCCCACATCATCTCCCTGTGTGCCGACCATCAACGGATTCCCCCCATCCCACCGGATCTCCTTCATCTCGCCTGGTTCCCTGCTGCCATAATACCTCGCCGACGTCACATCTCCTGCCAGATCCATCAAACTCCTCCCACGACCACCGTTAAGCATCAAAACCAAGCCCTCGCCACCTGCTTCCTGTGCCGTTGATTGCCGATCTCATCAGAGATCTCCCTTCGATCCAGCATCGTCGGCCGTTTCCACTTTTCACTTGTGAGCAGGACCACCCTTGACCGGAACTGCCCCAGCCCTAGATCTACCTATGCCAATAACAGAGCCCTCACTTCGTCGGACCTCCTGAGCCGCGAACACTGTCGTATGATCCATCTCCCACGCCCGTGATGCCATTGTTCTTCTCCGCCCACGCCTGTGATGCCCGTGATGCCGTCGTCCATCTCCCTATCTCCGACTGCGACAACACATCGATGGCCGTCGACGCCCTGCTGCCATGACGTCCACCGCCCGCCAGAGCAGGGCAGCGCTGCCATTCCCCCGGGCCGCCATCCTCAACCCTAGCCCCATCACCGACGACCCCGTCAGACTTCCACAGCCAGAGCATCCCCTATTTCAGTCCAAAGAAGGGAGCTTTGCATGGTCGGAGAAGCAAAGTCAGCAGAGGAAGCCGACTTTAGAAAATGCATAGGAAAAAAAGACTGAGGAAAAAAAAAAGAAAAAAAAAAGAAGGTGAAAAAAAGAAAATACAAAAAAAAAATATGAAAAAAGGGGGGTTATTTGAATAAAAAGAAAATTTGGAGAAAATAATTTGGACCTAGTTTAACCTAGCCTAGAGTCGTTTCCTAGCGGCCAACGATCCAATCCCTAGAATAAATATTGATCGGGGTTCGTCCCGCATCAACTTTGGTATCAGAGCCATAGGTTAGGTTAGGTTAGGTTAGTTATTTTTAATTACATTATTTGTATTAAAACAAAAATTTAGTCTACAGATAATGCATCGATGAGCCAATTTTTTAAAGCCTGACTCGACGGAGTCGAGTTCTCCCCATCTCAGGAAAAATGATTGGGACATCGACTAGCCCAGAATCTAAAGTAGCCCAGATCAAACCCGAAGCCCAGCCTAAAACCTGAAGCCAACCCAGCCTAAACCTTGGGGCCCAAGATCCTGGAGTCGATAAGCACATATTTAAGAACAGCATGGATCCCGGTGCAGCACAAATTTCAAAGCATATCCAAATGAAGATAATATAAATTTTTTATGGATGTACGAGGGATTGTGATATTAGGATTTTTTAGGATTTATTTTATCCCTAGTTGGATTAGTTTATTTTTTTAAAAATAAATAGTTTGAATTTGTTAGGGATATCTGATCAGGATATCGGATATCTTAGATTAGCCTATTTAAGATGTTTGGTTATTCAAAATAAAAGTTAGCGAAGCGAAGAAAATATTTGAGAAAAGAGCTTGGGTGTGTCCCGACTCCTCCCCCTCCTCTCCTTCTTCTTTTTCCCCTGCTCTTCTCTCTTCTGGTTCTTCCCTCCGTGCTCTCCTTCCTCTGAGACTCGCTGTTATCTTTTCTTCCCGGATCTTCCCTCTTCCTCCTCTAACTCTCCTGCTTCCTCTTCTTTTCCCCTTCCCACTCTGAGAATCCCAGTTTCCAAGTAACCTTCTGCACCGGAGACACCTCCACCCCTGTCCTTCACCCGTGAAGCTTCCCACATCATCTCCCTGTGTGCCGACCATCGACGGATTCCCCCCATCCCACCGGATCTCCTTCATCCCGCCTGGTTCCTTGCTATGCCATAATACCTCGCCGATGTCACATCTCCTGCCAGATCCATCAAACTCCTCCCACAACCACCGTCAAGCATCGGAACCAAGCCCTCGCCACCTGCTTCCTGTGCCGCCGACCGTCATCTCATCAGAGATCTCCCTCCGGTCCAGTGCCTTTGGCCATTTCCACTTTCCGCCTGTGAGCAGGAACACCCTTGACCGGAACTGCCCTAGCCCTAGATCGGCCTGTGCCAACAACAGAGCCCTCGCTCTGCCGGACCTCCTGAGCTGTGGACACTATCGTGTGATCCATCTCCCATACCTGTGATGCCATTGTTCCACTCCGCCCATGCCTGTGATGCCCGTTATGCCGTCGTCCATCTCCCCGTCTCCAACAGCGACGACACACCGACGATTGCCGATGCCCTGCTGCCATGATGTCCGCCACCCGCCAGAGCAGGGCCGCGCTGCCATTCCCCCGAGCCACCATCCTCAACCCTAGCCCTATCGCCGACGACCCCGTTGGACTTCCACAACCGAAGCATCCCCTATTTCGGTCCAAAGAAGGGAGCTTTGCACGGTCGGAAAAGCAAAGTCGGCAGAGGAAGCCGACTTTAGAAAAAGCATAGGAAAAAAAAAGACCGTGAGGAAAAAAAAGAAAAATAAAAGAAGGTGAAAAAAAAGAAAATACAGAAAAAAATATGAAAAAAAAGGGGGTTATTTGAATAAAAAGAAAATTTGGAAAAAATAATTTGAGCATGGTTTAACCTAGCCTAGGGTCGTTTCCTAGCGACCAACGATCCAATCCCTGGAATAAATATTGATCGGGGTCCGTCCTGTGTCACCACCTTCCTAATAGCATTTTGTTACTCTAGATAATTGATCGCTGTCGTAGGCAGTTAAAAATAAAATCTAATTCACTACTATAGCTAGCGATGAGTCGGGATCGTATCCTTATGGACCAAGGATAAATATTTCATGAAAAAAATAAAAAAAATATTATAGAGGATTATATTAAGAGGAGTAGTTATTAAAGAAAAATAATAAATAATTAATTAATGAGATCAAGACAACATGAGAAGTAACCTAGGAATTCAAATCTACCATGCAAATAGGTTTTATCTTCTTTTCTTTATGTTACAATATCGATAATTCTTGCAAATTCAATGCTAGAATAACTTATCTCTTATTGGACACGAGCCATATCCAGATATCACGACACGTCCACTAAAGTATAAATTATCTAATTGAATTACAAAGTTAGGGATCTAATCTAACATACTACGATCTACCTTTTTAAGCACGTACTATATCCGGACATCATGGTATATCAATAAAGAGTGTAGGCCATGTATGCCAAATCAAATTATTGATAAAAAAATAACTCAAAAGAGATGTAAAAGAAGAACATGATTTTAAAAAGAGATAGAACTTTGTTACAAACTTTATTTTCATCCCAGGTTGAAGGAGTCTAGCCGTGCATTGTTGTTGCCAGCATCTCCTCCATCATTCTCCTCTTTTTTAAGCCTAAATATAATGATCTAAATAAAAAAATTAAATTAATATAAAATTTACTGAAAAAATTGATGTTTAGACTACTGCTTGGGATACTTTTATAAAGCTCGTCTTGGGCTTCCTCCCGGTCAAATTTAGAGTCAGTCGGACTTAAGATCGTCTAGATATTATGTGAAAAGTTCTCAGCCATCCATTCTGCATCACAGGCTTTAGCTTGCATCGAGAATCATGCTTCCTTCCTTCTTGGGTGAACAGAGTCTGATCCAAACTCCATCGCATCTACAATCGAATCTTTGGAACTCCTATTCAAACTCAAATGCTTCCTCTCCTAGTTCTAGCCAATTGCAAGATGGCCGGTGATGCTGATCGGATGGTGGTAAGAGGTAGTTGGGTGGTTGTGAATGGTGGAGTTGGTGAGGAATGAGCAACAGAACAAACCAATGGGTGGCACAGGGAAGAGCACCTATGGGCTTCTTCGATTATGGAGGCTCTTGGCGGCATCTGGCAAAGCTCGAACAGTGGTATTGGCGATCGATCAATGGCAAAGAAAACCAAAAAATTGAAGGATAGTTGCCGGTGGCTTCTTCCGCCCCCGAGAAAGCTCTTGATGGCTTCTTCGATGGTGGAGGGCTCCTCAGCGAAGAGGGAAATGGTGGGAAAAGCTTCGATGGCCGAGTGGCGTGAGACAGTGATGGTGGTCCACGGGCTGGGGTCGTGGACTGGTAGCAATGGCTGCCAGTGGACCAAACTACATTTCATAGACCCAGCGGCCGGTCCATTGTGGACCACTTTAAAATATGTGTAATTTATTAATAGATTTTTAAACTTGAATTCTGGGATCGTTCAAACTCTGATTTGAGTATCGTCTATGCCGTTGGACTTCAAAAATTGAGCTTTTTAAATTTATGAACTCCTTTTCTGCAAAACATCAATAAAAATATTAATTATTAATAAATTTAAAATAATTAATATTTATTTTAATGGTTAAATTGGGATAATTCATAGACTTATCAATAACTTTATAAATTGGTAAGAGAGGATCTTGGTGAGGTACATTTTTTCTACTACTCTCATGCTCACTTAGTTATCTCTCGTGGCCCTCAGCTTCGACTACTGTAGCCCATCTTATCCTCCTTACCGACTTGAGTGTTGGAGGGTCCTTTGTGATTACCATCAGTCTATGAATTATTCTTGTAGGTCCTTGTAGTGGAGCACCCAAGAGTAGCTATCCATCTTTGCCATAGAAGATCGAAAGATTCTTAGGTATCATTGTAGTATAGTGGAGGGTGATTTATCGACAACAAATTAGCGTGTCAAGAAGGGGGCAAAGCAAGCATCAAGTTCTTGGAGTTTGGAGCTATTGGGTGACCACATATGCAAAGGATGACTCCATTAGCCACATAGGCCACTCTCCTCACCATGATAAATGGCCCACCTCGGCCATAGAGCTTCTTGCTCCACACTAGTGATCCAGCAAGATTTACTTGCCACCTTGATGCAGCAGGTCCAGACACTTGTCACGATGGTATAGAATCTGCAGTAGTGGTAGCCCTCAATAAGGCAACAATAGCAAGTGATCCCAACTGGTCCCACCGCTACTACTCATTCCAGCCACCAATCTCCCTAGTAGAGATCTTCCCACCAAAGACTTCCTATTAGTCACGATTCCCTTCATCTCTCCAAGGAAGCCATCGATGCTCTAAGGGAAGGTCCTTTCATCGACGGATCATCTCATAGTCACGATCTCCTACACCATACTGAGAAAGCCCCAAGCAAGATGAGTAATGATCTAGGAAAGAGCCAAAGTGGAAGAAGCACCCCCTATCTTCCTTCAAGTCATCATCCAAATCATCCCAAGAGGGGTCTACTGATTATGCTATTCGATGACTAACAGAACAACGCCTCGATGATTATGATTAGAAATTATGCAAGATCAACCACCGATTTGCCAATCTTCATGGAGAGAGTCAGGACCCAATCGAGTTTAGCACTCGTCCCTTTTTTTCTTGATGAATTTAGAGGAGTCAATCCTGAGTCAATTCAAAATGCCCCAATTGGAGTCTTATAATGGCACCATCGATCTATTGGATCATCTAGAGAGCTACAAGGCTCTCATGAAAATTCAGAGCACCTCCGATGCCCTACTCTGCATCACCTTCCTAGCTACTCTTCACAAGGTGGCCTGAGCATGGTACTCCTGATGGAGTCGAGGAGATTGACTTTTTCAATTAGCTGAAAAGAAAATTCGTGGTACACTTCAATGCTAGTCAGAAGATGCCATGAGAGGTCGACAGTCTTTCTCCATTTGCCAGCAAGATGAAGAATTTGTAAAGGACTATGTGGTCCAATTCAAGATGGCCATGTTAGAAGTCTACCATTTGGACGAGTCTATGACTATGCTTACTTTGAAGAGAGGCCTCCACCCCTCCCACTTCACCTACTCATTGGATAAGACTTCTCCTAAGTCTTATTCAGAAATGCTAGCATGTGTGCAGAAGTACATTTATGTAGACGAGATAGCTCTCACTTGGTATGGACTGACGGGAAGCTGAGAAAGAAACAAGCCCGGGAAGAGTCCAGTGGAGTCCATTTTGAGAAGCCAAACTCATCCCACCGATAGAGTCCTAAGCCAAGGGAATCTGCCAACAAATCTGATAACTATACTCATCTCCTCATCCCTAGATCTAAAATCCTCATGGAGATTGAAGGGAGCAGTATTTGCAAAGGCCTAATCCGTATAAAGCCTTCAACCTCTCATGATAAAAGCAAGTATTATCACTTCCATTTGCACTATGACCATGCCATCAAAGATTATTATCAGTTGAAGAGAGAGATTGACAATCTTATTTAGCATGGCTATCTTAGAAAATATGTTATGGAGGAGCTATCCAGCCTGACACCTAGAACCCAGCCTTGTAGCTGATCAGGCCAATACTGATAACCAACCAATGGAGGGCCGAGTCAACATGATCTCTTGAGAGGCAGAGCGCTCTCCAAAGAGGCTGAGGAGAGAAGAGAGGGAAGAAAATATAATCTCTTTTTGTCATAGAAATTTAGTTGGGGTTTACAATCTCCATGATGATGCTATTGTCATCTGCATGACAATAGAAAAACATGATGTATAAAGAATCTTGATAGAAAATTAAAGCTTAATCGATATCTTATTTTATGATGCTTTTATTTGGATAAATTTATCTGACAACCAATTGAGACTGGTTTCTACATCCTTGGTTAGCTTCTTCGAAGATTTTATCGAGGTCAAAGGAGAAATTACTTTTCCTATTATTGCTAAAACTCCATCCCAACTAAGATCATCTTCCTCACCTTCACTATTATTCGGCTTCCTTCGGCATACAATGCCATCCTTGGATGACCAAGGTTGAATAAGTTGAATTCAATTGTCTCAACAAAACATCTTCTTGTCTAATTCCTGATAAGGAATGGAGTCGGTGAGATATATAGAGATCAATAGATGGCCTGATAGTGCTTTATGATGGTACCCAAAATACAAAAAGCTAGTGAAGTGCCGGCCATCGAGCAACTAGACCAGAGAGAACCTAAGAAATGGGGAGAACTAGCCAAGCAGTTATTCTCCTTTCCATTGAAAGATGATCCAGTGAAGATTGTAAAAATCGAAGCTCTTCTGCCCAAAGGTGATCAAGATTAATTATTGGACTTTTTATGATAAAATACAGATATCTTTGCTTGGTCGACATCAGACATGCCATGGACCTCTCTAGAGGCTATCATCCACAAGCTTAATATCAATCCAAAGTACAAACTGATCTAGCAAAAGAAAAAAAAAATTCTCCAAAAGATAGAAAGCTATTGATGAAAAAGTAGATAAACTTATAACAACTAGATCCATTTAAAGAGCTCATTATCTTGACTGGCTAGTAAATATCATCATGGTCAAGAAAGTTAATGAAAGTGACAAATTTGCATCAACTAACTGATCTTAATAAGGCATGCCCAAAGAATAGCTTTCCACTATCAATATTGATTAGCTAGTCGACGACACTTTCAGACAGACAAAAGCTACTCAGCTTCATGGGTACCATTTTAAGGCTACAACTAAATAAAGATAGCTCCTGTAGATGAAGAGAACATCACCTTTGTTATCGATAAAGATATTTATTATTATGAAGTAATGCCTTTTGATTTGAAAAATGCAGGAGCCATGATCGCTATCATGGATGGTCAAAAATAATTTTACTAACTCAAACTATAGTTAGTGTAAGCCGGGATCGTATCCTCAGAGATCAATTGGGATTAGGTTCACTTGTAGGATTATTTTGTTAGAGTTTTAATTAGGTTAAAAAGATAAAAGAGTGAGAATATGATTATGTCTAGGAACAAGAATTAAATTAAACTAACAAGCAAGAGATTAATAGTAATATGAAAGATGTCTTAGATTTTGATTCGATAATTAATATTATATTAAGTATTTATTAAATATATAATTATTAAATTATGATTGATGCTGAGTAAGCCTATTTTATTGGATATGGATCTTGATCTATTCTTACATAGCCATTAGCTATTCAAAGTCTCTAATTACATAAATAATTTTTTTTATAATTAGATTTTAAGCATAGCTTATCTCGTTGAGCACCAATCATATCCTGAGATCACGACTCGTCTCTATGTAGTCATAGGCTATTCTAAAATATAACTATAGTCTAAACATGAAGAACATAGCTTGAAGTAATGAAAAATAATTTTATTCATGAAAAGCAAACATTACAATCAAGCATTAATTACATAAAAAAATATAAAATATAAAAATAAAAAATCTTATCTACTCTTCAAAGACGGAAATTCCTTAGCCGTACATGATCTTCCCTTTCTCTCTCTTTATGCAAGGCTTTAAAAGGATTCCAAAAGTTGATGCCTCCAAGTTGGGATACATGAGCCTTTTTATAGGGTTTAACATGAGAGAGGTCTTCATGTTTTTCTAGTATAGAACTAAAGAAAAGAATACATGAGCAGCTAAAATTTAATTTCACAATAAATCAATGGTTGGATGGTTGTGGTTAGGCTCAATCCATGTCAAAATTGGTGTTTAATTTCTCTTCAAATTAATATTTTATCGCATAAGAGCTTCTCAACCATTCGATGAATATCTGAAGCCCAAAACTTGTGATTAGAGTCAGAATCATGTTGGAGTAGACCCATCATCATTGGGTTTTTCTTGGATTCATGCTTGGCCAATGGATCGCATCTCAGAACCAAGCCTGTCTTCCTCCTTCAATCAGCACTGAACAATGAGGGGAAGGTGGTGAAGGTAGCAGCATCGTCAGACAGTGACAGGCGACGACGGCAACTCTAAGAGTCGATGCCGGTGGTGGCTTTAGGCTGAGAGAAGGGGGCAACGATAGAGAGTTGGGCTAAGAATGAGATGATGGTAGAGACGACCATGGAGGATGATGAAGATGGCTGGCAACGGTCTGAGAAGATGGTGGCACAGGCTAAGGAGATGATGGTACAGGTAAGGCTACAAATGGGTCAGGTTGACCTATGACCTGATCCGACCTGACCTATTTATATCTGATCCAATCCATTTTTAGGAACTCATGGATTCAGGTCGGGTTCTAAAATTAAACCCATTTCATTTTCTGGGTTAGATCTGGATTTATTGAATTTGGACCCGACCCAATCTAACCCGACTCGAACATACTGATACTGTTAGGATCATATCTATTTAGACCTTTAAATTATAATTTAAAACTTATTTGAAACTTATTTTTAACATCAAAATATTTTTAATTTATTTTAAAAATAATATTATTTGTTATCTATTTTATGGTTAATAATAATTGGCTATGTAATAATTAAAATATAGTTGTCTATATTTTATCTAGATCATATGTCGATTCAAATTTTTTAGATTAGAGTCGGGTTATTTATAGACCCGATCTAGCTCGAATGACCCATTGGGTTAAAAATTTTAATAGTGAACCCGACTCGATCCGATCCAATTTTTTAATGGATTGGGTCTGGATCTAATATTAGAACCTGATCAAAGAATCGAATCAGATTGGAGTCACTCATGACTTAGTCTGACCCGATCCATTTGCATCCCTAGGTACAGGCTCGTGAACACCACACCGACGGCTCTCATAGAGGAAAGATGAATAGGGGAGTGGCTATAGGGGTCTTGGAATGGCGATGGAGTTTTGGAGGTGGCACGAGCTGAGGACTGGCCGAATTATGGCAGATCGACTAGAGATGAGGTGGATGTTGGCTCGGGTGATAGCACGATGATGGAAGGTGGCTCTCAGCGGTGACAAAGGTAGAAAGACAGCACGGGATGGCTCATGCGGTAGTGGGATGGCTCCCAGTATCTTAAGCTGGTGGCGAGAGGTGGCACCGAGCGGGAGAAAGCCCAAATCCATTCATGGTCCATGGTTTTGAGTTGTGGACCGATAGCCATGGCTACTATAGGCCATTAGAATTTTCATGAACCAAGCAATCGGTCCATGATAAACCAATTGCTTTAATATTGGTGCAATGCATTAATAATCTTTAATCTTTAATTCCGGGCTCATTTTAAGTCCGATTCGTTTTAAACTTATTTCATTTGAACCCATAAATCAAGCTCTCCATATTGATGATATCCTTTCCTATAAATGATGTATAAAATTATTAATTTTAAATAAATAAAAATAATTTAATTCTTAAATTAATATTTATATATATGTATATAATGTAATTATCAAGCCACATACCAATGACTAGTTAATAAGATCTTCAAAGATCAAATTAGTTGAAACATGAAGGTCTATAGATGACATATTTATCAAGAGCTCTAAGAAAACTGACTATATCAAAGACCTAGAGGAAGCCTTTAACATTCTTCGTCAGCATTAGATGAAGTTGAATCCAAGCAAATGCACTTTTGGTATCATTGTGGGCAAAGTCCTCAAATTCATGGTTACTAGGTGAGGCATTGAGACATATCTAGAGAAATTCCAAGCCATTCTCAGCATGCGGTATCCAACCTTCAAGAAGAAAGTGCAACAGCTCACTGGATGAATTGCTGCTCTCAATCAATTTATCTCAAGATCGACTGAATAATGCTTGTCATTTTTCAAGATCCTATGATAAATGCACAGCTTCAACTAGACGAACGAATGCCAACAAGCATTTTTAAGGAGCTTAAAAAGTTTCTTGGGTTTCTACCCCTTTTTTCCAAGCCTGAAGTCGAAGAGGAGCTTTATTTGTATCGTGCTATATCTTTGGAGGCAGTCAACTCTATGCTTATTCAGGTGGATGACAAAGCGCTTCAAAAATCTATCTACTATACAAGTTAAGTGCTCTACAATATAGAGACTACATACTTTAAATCTGAGAAAATAGTTATTCACTAATCATCTTTGTACAATGTCTTAGGCCCTACTTTGAAGCACATTCAATCATCATCCTAATCGACCATGTACTCAAGGCTATCTTGCAATGGCCTGACACCTCTAGGAGGATGGCAAAATGGATGATCAAACTCAATGAATTTGACATCCCTATTATTCACATAAACTATAAAGGTGTAAGTTTTAGCTGACTTTCTTATCAAGTATACATGGTTGAACAACAAGCTTGAGGTAGCACTTATTGAGCAACTTATTAAGCAACCCAATCTAGGGATGACTTGGATTCTCAATGTGGATAGAGCTTCAAACTCTCAAGGAAGTGGAACTAGAATCATTCTCATAAACTCAGAACGAGTGATCACCAAGTATGCTTTGCACTTTTTATTCAAAGTGACCAATAACCAAGCCAAGTACGAAGCTCTTTTGGCTAATTTAAAGCTCTCCAAGTAACTTAGTATGGAAAATTTAAGGATCTTCACTGACTCACAATTAGTAGTTGGTCAAACAATTGGTGAATATGAATCTCGGGATCTGATGATGATCAAGTACATTGATAAAGTGTGGACCCTAATGTCAGTTTAAGTACTTTGATGTCTTCCACATTTCTTGATGTGAGAATGGTCGGGTGGACTCTCTTTATTTGCTGGTGATTTTAGTGGACAACTCCTTTGATCGGACCTATATCGAGTACCTAGAAGCCCCCAACATCAAGAAAATCAAGGAAGTCCAAAAAGTTACCCATGAACCAAGTTGGATGAATCCTTTTATCAAATACCTAATGAAGGCACCCTTCCCGACAATCGTATAAAGGTCAAGAAGTTCAAATGGAAAGCTTTTTAGTTTGTACTATTGGATGAACAACTCCATAAAAGGTCTTCCTTGTTTCTGTTGCTCAAGTGTCTATGACCTACCGAAGCTAACTACATACTCCAAGAGATCTATGAAGGAATATATGGGAATCATCTAGGAGGTAGGTCCTTAGCCTACAAAGATTTAAAATAGGGATACTACTAGTCTACTATGCAAGAAGATGCTAAGAAGCTTATTCAGAAATGCAATCAATGACAGCGCTATGCCAACATCTAGCGGCAGCCGGTAAGCTAGCTGATTAACTCTCAATCTTGATTTTTGTATAAATCATTAAAAGCTGTAGCTGTCATGCCACATGGCATTCCCCCATTAGTCAAAGAAGATTGAATGAATCATCAGCATCGTTGGGAGTTATTGCACCATACCTTTAAGCACCGCACTAATGATCTCTCTCCCACAATCGAGATGATAAACAACAAAAAATGATTTCCAAGAAGCCAATCAATATTTGGAGAACAAAAAGATATGTCTAACTTTTGAGGCTGATAGAGTAATAACTTCCTTTGCCTAGAGATGATAAAGTTCGACAAACTTACTCAGTAGCACTCTGAACTCGGGAGTGGGGGGCATATATTGTGATGACTATCTACTTGGCCTTGAGACACTTATCGAACCATTAACCAAGGTGGAGTCATCCATCGGACAATGAAGGAGTGATCATACCACCAACTACATTACTGACTAAGGGGAAGACGATAACCATACCACCAGTCGAGAAGGAGACGGCCACAACTATTGACTCACCAACAATTGAGTAGAAGACGATTAAGCCAGTCACTACACCAACTATCTTCGATATCTTGCACTGAGAGATTACACACAGTCGAGCCCGACTGACATCTCTTTATGCATTCATGAAGTACTTACGCAAACCTAACTAAATTCTAAACTTAGTCGGGTACACTAGAGTGTGGCGTTAAGGCTCCTTCTCTTTTGGCAATGGACAAGCCACCCCAATACTTGGAGCTGATGACATCCGAGTAAGTGACAAAAGTTGGTCCCAGCTATTTCAGCTATCCCAGAACAATCATGATAAGTGGGATCGTGGTGGACAAGTTAGTGGAAGGTAAGATCCTAGCATAATCAGCTATCCTAATAGAAAAGATGGCAACAAAAAAAATTTTAGGGGATAAGATCTCAATATCTTACCATAATTCTGTTACACCTATTAGAGGAGGCCACCTTCCTAATGGCATCTGTTGTTCTATGTAACTCTATAAATTGATAAGATGGAATCTCTGATGAGGTATGTTTTTACTACCACTCTCATGCTCACACTACAAAAATTTATGTTTTTAGCGACGGTGGGTGAGGTATGTTTTTACTACCACTTTCATGCTTACACTACAAGAATTTATGTTTTTAAGCAATGGCTAAAAATTCGCTAATACTCAATTTGCCATCGCTACTAGGCCATCAGATAAATCCTTGTCGTGACAAACTCTTATTAGCTATGGGTCTTTGAACCATCGCTAATAAGGTTATCAAAGATAGAATTAGCAACAACAATCTTCCATAACTTAAAAATAATTTTATTTTTTAAAAATAATTAAAAAATATTAGCAACCAAAATAAATCTATTGGCAAAAATGGCCATTGGTAAAAGTGATTTAGCGATGGTAAATACTGTCGCCAATATCGTCACTACAAATTTTTAAATTTTTTTAAAATACTAGTAATTAATTTTTTAAAATTTAATTTTAATGATAATAATAAATAATTAGAATTCTTAAATAATATCAAAAATAAAGTAATAATTATCAATCATAATTATAAATAAAAAAATAATTATATTATATTAAAAGCATAAATTTTATAATTTCATATATTTATATTGCTAAAAAAAGTAAATACATAATATCAAAATAAAACAATCATGTGAGATCTATGTTGTCATCCTCATCCTCCTCATCCTCCTTTGCATGTCTTCTCTACCAGCTGATGGATGAGAACCGGATGTTCTAGTATCCTGTAATAAAGAAAAATAAAATATAATTAGTAGTTTCAAAATCTAAAAAATCAAAGCGAGTAAAGAAATTTATTTATAAACTTACTACGACAGTCATGACAGTGAGGCCAGCTGATGCGTAGATGCAGGTTCTGGAAAAGTTCGATGATCATATCGCGGATGGTAATCCGGATGTGCTAAGATTGCTAGGCAAGAACATGTTTCACAATAGCCTCGACATGTGTATAACTCCACGTTTGGATTATCGGAGCCTAAGAAGAGGATGCTAAGAGTACTGAGTCACTGGAGGATTAAAGCTATGGCCAAATCCGAAGACTCGACTCCTACTCACCCCTCTTATAATCCTGAGTTATCATTCAAGGAGGGGCTAAAAGAATGAGTCCTCACCATGCCGCACTATGATATACTCCGCATAATCCATTTATACATTTTATAAATTAATTAGTCTAATTATATATATCAGTATATATAAAAATTAATACTTAAAGTTTTAAGTTTTTATCATGATCACTGTCATAGGCTGTCAAAAATATTTGCCAACTCAACTCTATAGCTAGGATGAGCCGGGATTGTATCCTCAGGGATCTTAGGGCTAAGTTATGATTTTAAAAAGAAAAGAAGAGTAGTTGTTGCAGTGCAAAAGTAAAAGTAAGTAAGAAATAAACTACTTTTAGAGGTGAAGCAAGTAAAAGGGATGGTTTTAGGAGTGGAAGATTAGTTTTGCACTGTCAAATGGTATTTCTTTTATAATGAAGATGTAATTAACTTTAGAAATTTTTTTGTCTTCCCTCAGCACACTCCGAATCCATAACGTATCTCCAGAAGTACTAAGTATCCAACTCTTCTTTTCTCGGCATGCCCCATACCCGTAACAGATCACAACACATCTCCGTAAAGCAAGAGTTATCCCTAAACTCAATCTAATAGTAAAGATAATAAAGAGTAAATAAAAGAGAACAAATAATAAACTCATAAATAAAAATATACTCTTTTATTGCAAATCAAAGAAATATAAAAACTTGGAGAACAAGAAAATCTCACTTTGCCATGTACAAATTTTCTCTTCCCTCTTGCACTATCCTGTTCTAAGTTGATTCCCTCCTATCTTTCTATGCAAAGGCTCTAGAGGGACTTCAGGAAGTTGTTTGCCCCGGGTAGAGGCATAGGAGCCTTTTTATAGGGTTTAACAAGGGAGGGCTCTTCATGTTTTTTTGATATGGGACTAAATATTCAGATCGCATAAGTGGCTAGGATTTATTATTACTATAGTCAAAGGTTAGATGGTAAAGCCAAATCCTAGTTAAAGTAGATGGTAGAGTCTTGCTCCAATTGGTGCTTGACCAGTTGATTGTTGGTATCATCGGATCTTGATCAGAGATCTAGAAATCTACATCATGAAAATCAAGATGACTAATGGAGTGCTTTGAGATCCATGCTCATTCCTTCCATCATGATCATCGTCTGAAGTCTCTCCTCGAGCAGCAACCACCACAGCCGAGACCACCACCGGAGCCTTGGTTAGAGTCACCCGCACCACCGAGACCAATCGCTGGAGTCTTGTCGAACCCGCCTATATGCTGCCACTAGTCTACACCAGTGAGAACTGTTTCCTGAATGATCCCCGTTTTCACTGCCATGCCCATTACCGTGCTGCTCCCTAGTCCACCCGGTGGCTACCAAGACCACCACTGTCACTGTTCCTCCCATAATCGGATCGTTTGTCACTGCCAGAACTAGGGTATGCCTCTTCTCATCGATCTGATCATTGTCATCAAATCTTAGCACCGCTGCCCCCTTTTGTCGCTTTAGGGACCTTGCCGGATGTCGTGGGGTGGCTGCTGACTGTCCTCGTAGCAGGTGGTTGGTGGATTTGGCCCGTGGTCCACGAGGTTCCATCATAGACCATGGTTAATGGCTGTTCATGGACCACCGAGTGCTCTATAGATCATTTAACTGATCCATGGTGGATCGTTGCTTCAATAACTATGCAATTTTGAATTAAATCTTCAAAAAATAATTCTGGACTTATTTTAGGTATGATTTGCTTTAAACTTGTTTCGTTTGAATCCATAAATTGAGTTCTTCGTATTGATACTTTTCTTTCATGCAAAAGATATATAAAAATATCAATTTTATATAAATAAATATAATTTAATTATTAAATCAATACCTTTATATATGTATATAATATTGTTATCATACTGTGATACATCGAGATTTCTTATTTAAATAATCACCAATCCTCTTAGACTGGTGTGTGGCCTCCCATAGCTGTAGCTACACTAGTGGTTGACCTAGCTACCATGTTTATAATACATAAATAATAAAAATAAATTAATTAAAATATATATCTTTAATTTAATATGAAATTAAATTAAATAAGTATATAATTCTTATCAATCTATCAGACATCATATGCATGTCGATAGAGCCACAGGTATGCTTGATTAGATCATATCGGGTAGCATAATTTTATCATGCCCTTTGCTGCCTAGTGGAGTACTCCTCAATGCTCCACATGTCATAGAGAGCTACCCATATATTTGCCCGCATCTAGTGATTCGTGTAACTCCTATAATCTAATGGTGACTGGAACCGGTATTGATGGGACATCAACAAGAAAAAAATATTTTTCAACTAATTCTCTTGATATTTTTTTGTAGCTAAATAGTATACTTAGGATTAATGAGAATCTTGGAATGAAGCTCACCAAACCCTTGAAGATAGAGACCAATTCATGAGCCGACTCATGAAAAAAGGCCACCAGTCCCTTGAGTCGACTCAATCCAGATCAAGACCAACTTCAAGCATGACCAAGTCAAAGTCCAAGCAAGTCAAGATACCATCTTTTGAAGCCAATGATGCCACCTCTTAGAAGCCCATTTTATTCTTCACATGGGACACATTTTTGGGGAGACATGAGAAACAACACATCAAGCTTTTTGAGGGGAAGCATGGGACCACTCCTCACTCACCCAACAACCCCCCAACCAACTTGCCATGTGGGATGCCATATCACATGACACCTAGGGATCCACATCAGCAATTAGAAGCTATGTCAAAGCCACCTAGGTGCCACATAGCAAGTTGTTACAACCTCTTACCTAGAAGTTGTTTCTTGTTGCAACTATGTAACCAAAGGAGTTGGATTTAACTAGAAATGGTTAGCTAACCTAACTCCACCTCCCCTCCTCACTTTGGACGACCCCTAAGGCTATAAATAGGGTCCAAGGCTCCCCTTGTAAGGCATTCCATGTATGAAATATTTTGAGAATTAATGAAGGTTTTTTTCTTGTTGAGTTCTATCTTGAGTTCTTCTTGTATGGAGTGATTTAGTTCTTCTAGTTGGAGTGATTTAGTCCTTTAAGTTGGAGTGTTTAAATTCATGTTTGAGAAGGGAGTGAGAGGTCCTTTGAGTGCTTGAAAGGTGGAGTGCTCCTTGCTTGATCCAAGATCGAAGCATCATTCCTTGAAGGCGCCGGTTTCTACTTCCTTGTTTTCCCTTTCTTTTTCTTCTTGTTTCTATTCCAATTTTAATTCTCCTTCCATGTCTAATCTCTGATTTGATGCAGGTTTTCTTTGATTTCTCAAGTCCAAGATGAAGGTCTCCAAGCCAAGGATCATGGCCAAGGTGAGTCCTAAAGATAGGGAGTGCTAGTCTTATGGTTTAGACCTCAATCCTTGAGTGAAGAGAGCTCCTTCTTCCACCAAATAATTAGCCATCATTGTTGGTAGGAAAACTCTTTCTAAGCTTCACTAGATCTAATCATTTGAAGGTTAACTTGCCATAGTAGTGATGATTTCCTTGCCATGAAGATCCTAATCTCTATTTTGAACTAGATCTACATTTCGAGTATTGTAATTTAGATCAACTAGTCTCCTTATGAAGATTCTTTTCTTGGATTAATTTAGACCATTTATTTGATAATTAATTGCTCAAGTTTGCTTGCTAGTTAGCTTGATAAAACTCTCCATTCATCATTTTATTTTTGTCCCCCATCAATTTTTTGGTATCAGAGCTTTGGTTCTAGGTTAAGCTTTGCAGGACCCATTTTCAATACCTCATGTTACTGCCTAGATCGCCTTCACATGTAGCTCTGGTGGATTCAAAGGTCACATCTGGTGCTCTAGAAAAGACCGACTCCTGTGCTCCTCCCGTCTTAAACCTGGGTAGTCAGACCTGCAAGAAAAACCCAGGCTAGGGTACCAATAGGAATACTCCGATGCTCAAGTTAGTGTGACGATCGAGGGCAACAACCTTTACCATGGTGGCCTGGGTCACTGCGGAGAGAAGGGCGAGAAGACCAGCTCCCACGCTCCTCCCGCCTCGAACCTGGGCAATCAGACCTACAAGAAAAATTCAAGCTAGGGGTACCAACAGGGATACTCCGATGTTCAAGTTAGTGTAGCGATCGAGAGCAACAACCTTTACCACGATGGCCTAGGCTGCTACGGACAGAAGGGTGAGAATTACTCTGTAAGTTAGCAGGGGTAGCTTGCCCTTACCTTAGATGGAGGTCCCTCTTATCTATATAGAAGATGATGTCGTGGGATAGAGTTTGAAAGCTCAGTAGAGCACTCTCATACGGGGTGTACCTTTCTGATAGCTACAATGGATTTGGTAGAGGTGGTGACACCACATCCCCGAATCATTGTTATTAGGATTCCCTCATAGCAGCATCGAGATCTGGTGGGCCGTACACATTCCGTTGGGGATTGCAGCCTTTGTCGATCCATTGCCCACCATAACCTGCAAGGAGGTTCACCTAGGGCCTATGGCCTAGCATGATCTAGAGCCCAACTCGACCAATAGCTCTAGCCAACTAGGAGCCCCACTTGGCCAGGGGCTCAACTCGATCAGGGGCCCCATTAGTGCCACGCTAGTGCATAGCCACATCAGATGCCCCCCACTCCCAAGTCCGAGGTGCACTATAGTCTTTCAGGCTCGGGATGAAGGGAGTAATTTAATGCTGATGATGTGGAAGTTCCTGCAGCCCGGCATTTAATGGCTGTGAACCCTGGTGATCCATATATCTCCCATCCAACAACAGGGAGTCACCACATATTCGAGGGGACGATGGTTAGAAATGATGTTCTAATGCCTCTCGATATGGCAGTTTGTGGTCCAATACTTTTCTAATGATAAGATGTTGCCACATGCCCGGATTCCACTGAGTGATTCAGGGAGAGAGCTGCATCTAATCATTGGGCACAGTTTTAGAAAGGACTCTCCATCTTCTCCAAGAAGACTCCTTGCTCTGTCGCTTTTTCAGAAAACTATAGAGGAAAAGAAGAGAGACGAGAGAAGAAGGGGGTTCCTGACCCACATTTAAAACCTTGAACCCCTGCCTCATTTAGGTTAGTCCTTTCTCCTTGTTCTTCCCATCCTTTCCAGTCTGTCCTGGGAGGGTGTTCTTCTTTATGACTCCCCTTCCTATTCTTCAAACATCTATGAGTTCTTCCGAGGTGAGTGCTATTCTTCGGAACATGCCTTAGGTCTCCTGGGCATTATGGAGTCACCTCGGGCTAGGCCTCCTCCCTTAGATAGCAAGGAGGAGGATGCCCCCTTTAGGGTCGCTCAGGGGCGTTGCCAGGCGGGCGGCCCTAGCATACTTGACTTCAGGTCAAATGGATGGGTACGGGTGCTGTAGAGTAGGCCATCCAAAGAGATGGTGTTGTGGAGCATCCCGTCAGACGGATTGGTATGGTTGTTCTAGAGTAGGCCATCATAGAGATGGTGCTTGCGGAGCATCCCTCGGGCTTTGTCCGACTTTGAGTCAGACAGACGGGTATGGGTGCTATAAAGAAGATCATCCAAAAAGATGGTATTGTGGAGCATCCCATCGGGCTTCATCTAACTTCATGTTAGATAGATGGGTACGAGTATTGTAGAGTAGGCTATCCAAAGAGATGGTGCTGTGGAGCATCCCATTAGGCTTCGTCTGACTTCAAGTTAGATGGACTGGTACCCTTCAAGGAAAGAGATCTAGGAACTCTGTCAAAAAGCAATTGTATTCCACTTTTTAATAAGGAATACACATCACTGATAGTACATCCTCAGGTTCTCAACATTCTATATCTGTAGGATTTGGACCCCGTCAAGTTTAGTGATTCGATATGCTCCTTGGTGTAGTGCTTTGACTACCCGATAGGGGCCTTCCCAATTTAGAGATAGCTTGCCCTGCTTTGCCGACCGAGAAAACCTCTACCTGTCACAGGATGAGGTCCCCAGGATGGAAGGACATGGGTCTTATACACGACTTGTAATATCGAGCCACCCGTTACCTATACGTGGCCATGCGAAGATGGGCCTTATTCCTAGTCCCATCTAGTAGGTCGAGGTTGAGAAGCAAGCATACTGGGTTGTTTGATTCATTAAACTGCTCCGATCGCAATGTCGGAAGGCTGACCTCCACGGTTATCATTGCCTTGGTGCCGAAGACCAGGTTGAAAGGTATTTTATTGGTCGAAGCTCGAGGAGTGGTGTGGTATGCCCATAGTATGATAGGGAGCTCTTCCACCCACCTACCTTTGCTTCATCCAGCCTAGTGCGGAGGCCTTGGAGGATCGTTCAGTTCGTTACCTCAACTTTCCCATTAGTCTGAAGTGACCTACATATGTGAACCAATGATGGATGTGTAGGTCAACTCAGAACTCCTTGAATGCCTGGTTGTCAAACTGTCATTTATTATCCATGATGATGCTATGAGGGAGCCTGAAGCATTAGATGATGGACTTCCAGAAGAAGGATTTCACTTTGCTTTTGGTTATCTATGCCAGGGGCTTCGTCTCCACCCACTTGCAAAGTAGTCAATGGCGATGAGCAGGTATCTTTGCTGGCCAGACATCGACCAGAATGCTCTTAGTATGTCCATCCCCATTAGGTGAATGACCAGGGAGAAGAGAGTTGGGATAGCGAGATGGTTGGCTATCGCTGGAAGCGAGCATGTTGCTTGCAGCGGTCACATTTTTGCATGAACTCGATCGCATCCTCTCGCATAGTCTCCTAATAATATCCCTAGCTGGAAGCGAGCATGTTGCTGGCAGCGGTCACATTTTTGCATGAACTCGATCGCATCCTCTCGCATAGTCTCCTAATAATATCCCTACCTGAGGGCTTTATAGGCCAGGACCCTGCCCCCTACATGATTTTTATAGATGCCTTCATGGACCTCCTAGAGGATGTAGGCGGCTTCCAAAGGCCTCAGACATTTTAATCGGGGATAGGAATAGGACCTCCTGTAGAGCTGTCCATCCACGAGCATGAATTGGATGGCTTTATGCTTCAGGAGGCTAGCCTCCGAGTGATTATTGGGCAATGTCCCCTCAACTGTGTACTTAATGTAGCAATCCATCCAACTCTTTTTCGTGGATGACCTGCTAGACCTCGTCAGCTACTACGATGCTAGGGCCTCCAAATACTCGATGAAAGCCTGTCCTAATGAAGAGTCAGCCAAGATTGTGAGCTTGGAGAGGGTGTTGGCACATGCATTTTCTTCCCGAAAAATGTGGGAGATGTTGAAATGCCAAAAACCTGCTATGCAGGTGCACACCTTATCCAAATATTTTGCCATCATGGGATCCCGGGCTTCGAACTCATCGGTGACTTGGCCCACCATGAGTTGTGAGTCGGTGAAGATCCTCAGGCTCTCCACTCCCAGTTCGCGGGATAATCTTAGTCCTACTAGGAGTGCCTCATACTCAGACTGGTTATTTATTACCTCAAAAAGGAAATGAAATGCATGTTCAGCGACTACTCCATCCGAGTTGGTGAGGATAAGTTTGGCTTCGCTCCCCATCAAGTTGGATGCACCATCCACATGGAGAATTCAAGAGGCCTCCCTATGGGGTGGCGATCATGCTAGCTCAGTTGGGACCTCCTCTGTGTTGCCATCTGTCCACATGCATTCCATAAGGAAGTTGGCCAGGACTTGGACCTTCTGGGATGGCCTCGGGCAATATGAGAAGTCAAACTCACCGAGCTTTATTACCCACTTTGCCAAGCATCCTAAAATGTCTAGCCAGCTTAACATGGCTCTCAGAGACTGCTCAGTGAGGTCTAGATCAGGTAGGCTTGGAAGTATGGCCTAAGGCACTGGACAGAGATAATAAGCACGTAAATTATTTTTTTAGATCAGGTATATCTGGTTTTCGCATCATGCAGTATCTTGCTAACATAATAAACAGGCTTCTGGGTGCTATCTTTATCAGTGCAAATAAGCACCAAGCTAACCACCTCTAGGGATATGGCTAGGTACAGGAGAAGCTTTTCCCTTACCTCTGGCCTAGAGAGCAAGGGGATAAAGCGAGGAACCTCTTCAGCTCTTCAAAGACTTCCTTGCACTCCTTTGTCCAGGTGAAGTCATTCATCTTGCATAGCACCTTAAAGAATAGTAAGCAATACTCACTAGAATGAGAGATGAAATGGCTGAGGGCGGTGATGTAACTGGTTAAGGCTGGTCTTCCTTCTTTGAAGCTAGGTGCCACATATCCATGATCGCCTATATCTTCTCCGGATTCATCTCAATCCTGTGCTGGGTGATCATGAAGCCAAGAAACTTTTCTGCCATGATACTGAATGCACATTTAGCCAAATTCAGCTTCATTCGATGGACGAGAAGATTGTCAAAGGTCTCTTTCAGGTCGATGACATGGTTAACCTCTCACCGGCTCATAACAAGCATGTTGTCCATGTAGACCTACATATTACGGCTCATCTGATTTTCGAAGACCCTGCAACTAGAAACAGGTAGGTCGCGTCCGCATTCTTCAAGCTGAAAGGCAACACCTTGTAGCAAAACATGCCCTTGTCCGTCATGAACGTGGTGTGCTCTTCATTCTCCAGATCCATACGGACCTGGTTGTTCCCTGAGAAAGCATCCATGAGGCTAAGCAGCCTGTACTCGGACGTTGCATCCATAAGCTAGTAGATCTTAGGCAGTGGGAAGTTGTTTGGACATGCTCGGTTGAGATCGGTATAATTAATGTAGATTCACCACTTCCTACTGGCTTTCTTGACCATAACCACATTCACAAGCCAGCGGGGGTAATGTACCTCCTGGATGAAGCCTATAGCAAGAAGCTTTTTGAGTTCTTCATCTATCAACTTTTGCCTCTCTAGCACGAAGTTCCTTTTTTGATGGACTGGCCGGTACTTGGAGTCGATGTTCAGCTTATGTGTGATCACCTCAGGAAGAATCCCCAGCATGTCTAACGTGGTCCAGGTGAACATGTCCGCATTAGCCCATAGGAAGTCAAGCGTCGGGCTCTTTCTTCTTTTACTAGAAGTGCCCCAACTTTTATCGTTCTCATGGGGTCTCTTCCAAGGTGAACTGATAATAGCTGCTCGATAGGTCCCCCTTTGACTTCTAGCTCCCTTTGGTCCCACTGGTCTAGTATGGGTCCCTCCTTAGCTCTTTGGATCCTCGAAATTGTTTGGAAACAATGCTGAGCTACCTGTAGGTCTCCCCGCATCTCTCCATCCCATAAGGGGTCAAGAACCAGACAAGAAGATGCTTGGTAGAGATAACCGTGTTGAGCTAGTTCGACTTGGGCCATCCTAGGATTATGTTATAAGCCAAGGAAAGTTGGACAATGGTGAAGGTCATTAGGATGGTGCTTTGCTAGGGCGGGGTTCCAACCATGACTAGCAGCGTGATTTCTCTCTCGACCCTGATCGAGTTCCTGGTGAAGCCGACTAGAGGGATAAAAACTGGTTTTAGCAAGCTAGGAGATATATATTCATGCTGACAAAGGCATCATAAAAAAGGATATTGGTGGAGCTTTCACTATCAACCATGATTCTCTTTATAAGATGTTTTGCTATCATCATCTACGATGACAGCATCATTATTTGAATTCTCTATCCCACTCAGATCCCCATCAGTGAAAGAAATTACAATATCTGTACCCCTCTCCTCCCTAGCCCTCTTCGGACACCATGTTGCCCCCCAAGCTATCATTCCAATTAGCTTCTTCATAGGCTGGTTATCGATGTCGGTGTGGTGAGTCTCAATGGCTTGAGTCCTAGATGGAGCTTCTCCCCTGACAAACTTCATAAGGTAGCTACGCCAGATTAGTTCTTTGATCTCCTTCAAGTGGCGGCACTCCTCGGTATTGTGGCTGTGATCTTGGTGGAATTGGCAGTACTTATACTTGTCACAGTTTCCGGATGGTCTTAACGGGGGAGGGCAGCGTAAGTAGCATTCGTCCTTGATCTCCATCAGGATTTTGGCTCTTGGGACGAAAAGAGGGGTATACTTTCTATCCTTGATAGGGGTGTCCTTCAACTTGGTGCCTTCCAAGTGGGTCGAGATGGCCTTTTGCTCTTGAGCCTCATTTGGCTCCCCGGGGCCTACTTCTTCCTGGGCCTCCCATCGAGCTCCCTTCGGGTGTAGTCAACCTCCTCTATGCGAATGTACTTTTGAGCATAGGTGAGAAGCTTTGAATAAGTCTTCAGGGGCTTTTTATCGAGGGAGTAGGTGAACCAGGAGGTCCTAAGCTTCCTTTTCAAGGCTAGCAAGGAGACGGGCTCGTCCAAATTGTATACTTCTAGGATGGCCACCTTGAAGCAGGTCATATAGTCCTTAAGGGACTCCTGGTCCTGCTAGTGAACCGAGAAGAGGCTATCGGCCTCTTACGGTACCTTTCGGCAAGTATCGAAGTGCGTCATGAATCTCTTCTCCAGCTGCTTGAAGGAGTCAATGCTCCTAGGCTCAAGATGGGAGTACTTGGCCCAAGCTACCTTGCGGAGCATGGCTGGGAAGGTGGTGTAAAGAAGGGCGTTGGTCGTCCCTTGGACTCTTATGAGGGCCTTGTAACTTTGAACATGATCAAGGAAATCCATGGTCCCATTATAGGGATCCAGTTGGGGCATGCAGAACCGACCGGGGATTAGCTCCTCCTGGATCTAGCGGGAGAGAGGAGGGTGGGCATCATAGCCCACTGGCTTGTGGGCGGCACCTTAGAGGTCAGCAAACTGGAGGGCGAGGTTAGCCAGCTTGCACTCATGCTTCTCCAAGTGCTCCTCGGTTTGCCACCGGATGGCCTTATCGGTTAACCCCTCCTCGGAAGCCACAAGAGGGGATGTTGATGGGGACCGAAGGAGCTCACGCTTAAACCCCCTCTCATGCCGATGTTGGTGGCGGGAGGGGCCATCGCAATCTGAGATAGGGGAGGGCCTCTTGATTGACTAAATGACCTCATGGTCCTCCCTGGGACAAGCGACGGCTCCCTTGAGAGCAACACAAGGAGCACAAGAATGACATCGCCTACACACGAGATGGCCCTCCCGGGACAGACCGAAGACTAGCATGAGTGGCGGCGACAAGGATTGCAGGGGTTCCTGGCTGTTGCTATATCACCATGGAGAGATGCTGGCACTGAATCGCTGGACTATCGTGGCCAGCATCTGAACCTGCTATACCAACATGGCTATCTACTCTTGATGGTCCATCGATGGTGAGGTGATGGGACCGGGAGACCCACCTCCTGGCTATGTTGATCGCCGCAATGGGATGGGTTCTCGATGCAACTGATAGAGGCTTCGCGAGCGCGTATTACAACCATGGTGTTGTTACGGTGTGGTATACTACTCCCCTTCCTGGTGCACCATTTGTTGCTGCCTAGATCACGTTTCCTTGTAGCTCTAGTGGGTCTGGAGATCACGTCTGGTGCTTTGGAGAAGACCGACTCCACGCTCCTCCCACCTCGAACCTGGGCAATCAGACCTACAAAAAAACCTGGACTGGAGATACTGGTGGGAACACTTCGATGCTCAAGTTAGTGTGGCGATCAAGGATAACAGCCTTTATCATGGTGGCTTGGGCCGCCGCAGAGAGAAGGGTGAGAATTCCTTTGTAAGAGAGCAGGGAATAGCTTGCACTTACCTTGGATGAAGGTCCCTCTTACCTATATAAAAGATGATGCCGTAGGACAAAGTCTGAAAGCTTAGCATAACACTTCCCTGCGAGGTGTACCTTTCTGATACCTGCAATAGATTCGGTAGAGGTGGCGACACCATGCCCTTGAATCGTTGTTGTCAGGATTCCCTCGTAGTGGCATTGGGATCCAGGGGGCCATATATGTTCCGTTGGGGATTGCAGTCTTTATCGATCCATTGCTCACCATAACTTGCTGGGAGGTTTGCTTGGGCCTGTGGCCCTATTTGATCCAGAACTCAACTCGACCAGGAGCTCTAGCTGACCTGGAGCCCTACTTAGCCCGGGGCTCAACTTGATCAAGAGCTCTAGCCAGTTTGGGGCTCTACTTGGTCAGGGGCCCCGCTAGTGCCATGCTAACGCTTAGCCAGATCACTTTCCATTCCAACATGAATGTCCATTAGCACGCCTTGACACTAAGGTAACATAGGATCCCAACTTGTGCTCTACATATTGAAACCCGAATCCCATGCATGCAGGATGTGCATCCGTACACACCTAATTAACTAATTAATTAATAAACATGTAAATAATAAACTATACAACTAATTAATAAATAATAAATTATTAAATTAAATAAATAACTAATTAATGTATAATTAATGAATTAAATTAAAAAGTAATTACTAAATAATTTATTAATTAACTAAATAATTAATTAAAATAATAACTTATTATTAAATAATTAATTACTTAAATAAATACTTAACTAAATAAGTAACTAAACAACTAATAAACAACTACTTAATCAAATAAACAACTAATTAATGTACAAGTAAATAATTAAAAAAAAATGATTATTAAATAATTTATTAATTAACTAAAAAAGAAACTAATTAATGACATAAATAATTAATTAAATCAATAACTCATTATTAATTAATTTTTTATTTAAAAAATAACTATCTAATTAAGTAACTAAACAACTAATAAATATTTACTAAAAAACTAACAAAGAACCACTTAATCAAATAAATAACTAATTAATTAATTAAATATAAATTAAATTATTAGTAATGATCTTATTGCCATCACCATCATTATCGCTAATACTCACCACAACATCCATAAATGATGGACCTAGCAGGAATAAAACAAGAACTGATTCATAGATCAAGCTACAGGGGTGTTGAAGCAAGGCACGAATGGCGGTACCTTGAACCAGTGCCAAAAAACTGGAGCGGGGAGGGGGTTGGATGACGCAGGGAGAGGGCTTGGACGGTGTGAGGAGAGGGGGTCGGATGACAAGGGAAGGCTGGACGGTACTAGGAGGGGGCCAGATGGTGAGGGAGGAGGGCCATATAGTGCATGGAGGGGGTCGGACGACGAGAGGAGGAGCACCGGATGGCACGGGAAGGGGACTGGACAATGCGGGGAGGCGGATGATAAGGGGAGGGGGCCAGACAGCCAGGGGAGGCTTGATAGTATAGGAATGGGATGGATGGTGAGGGGAGGAGGCTAGACGCTAGGGGAGGAGGGTCAGATAGCACGGGGAAAGGCCCGGATGGCATAGGAAGGGGGTCAGATGGCGAGGAGAGGATGGAATCGACATAGAAGAGAGCAAAAATTTTAGGCCAATCTCCCGTTCAAGTAGAAGTTATATCAATATTTTTAGCAATGACAATTATATCAACATTTTGAGGGACATTTTGTCGTTACTACATGTTGTCGATAATATAATGAAATGATAAACTTTTTAGCGACAACGATTTACTGTCACTATAAGCTAATATTCATCACTAAAAATATTTTTTTAAAATTAAATATCTTTTTACAAATTAAAATTTAAAATATTAAAATCTAAATATTATTTGCGACTATAAATGCCGTGGCTAAAAAAACTTCATCATTAATATATTTTATAGAAAAAATAAAATAATTTAAGATTTGAAAAACTATTAACGACGACGATCCCGTTGCTAAAAGTAGAAATATCCATACTAATAAATTTTTAAAATAAAAATTATAAAACTTAAATATTATTAGTGGTGGGGTTTGTCGTCGCTGATATTCATGTTGCCATCGTAAATACTATTAGTGATAATTGTTCTCATATCATCATTTATTATTGTTAAAATATTTTATTAGTGACGGATAGCTTTGTCATCGCTAATTATTGTCACTAAAAATATAAATTCTTATAGTGTCACTCAATCATCTCTCTTGGCTCTTAGCTCCGGCTATTGTAATCCATTTTATCCTCTTCACCACTCGAGCATTGGAGGATCCTTTATTAGTTACCACTGATCAAGGAACTATTTTATAGGTTTTCATAGCGGAGCATCCAAGAATAGCTCTCTATTCTCATTATAGAAGATCGAAAAATTTTCGAGTACCACCATAACCTAGTGAAGGATGATTTATCGACAATATCATTTATTTTTTTTTCATCCATCTTTCCTCTATGCAAGTCAAAATAAAAAATAAAATACATCGATATCAGTGTGTTTTGATGCCAAGGGGTCTTATCTTTCAAGATTTTTTTAAAAAAATTATAATACAAATAGACTCTCTTAAAAAATTAAAAGATGCGGGGACCCCTTTATATGATTATATCTGAAAAGGCTAGTCCAGACTTACTTCCTATTTCTTTTTTTTAAAAAAAATAAAAAAATATTTTTAAAATAAGAACTAGTTAACAGTAGCAGCAAATAATGCTGAACTATAGGATATTTTAAATAGCATCAGCCTAAGACTGAAACCGGTACAAATCAAATATCAGTATATTCATATCTATATTTATTTTATTTAATAAATATAAATATAGATATAGATATTAATTAAATATAAATATTTATTTTTATATTTATTTTAAATGGATACTGATATGATCAGATCGTTGACGTGGAGTACATCTCGGTCCAGTTGGTAGCCATATAGGCAGATAGCGTCGTGTCAAGTTCTCCTTCGAGCTCCCCCGCCAGGTGGCCTCATCAATGGTCGAGCCCACCTCGACCTGAGCTCGGCACCTCCACTCCTTGGAAGCATCGGGAAGGATGAAAGTGCCAGCTCCAAGATCGCCGCCGAGGCAGACGCGCGCAGTGCGATGTGCTCAGTACGGCGCCCCCAACTCTGTAACGGTGCGCGTAACTTCGTTTGCACTAGTTTGGGAGGGGCGCCCCGATCGAGATGTCAGATCCTGAGGCCAATCGCCTGGAACCCCCCGAAGGAGAAGGCCGCATTCAGCATCTCAGACCCAAGGACGGCTGCGCCTAGATCGAGGTTCCATCTAATTTCTCCCTTCGTGACAACACACCGGGCAAGACAAGTTCACAGCTTAACTCCCAACTATAAGAGAAAATGACCTCGGGGAAGTGGCCAACGGATATCGTTAACCCGTAAGCTCCCAGAGAGGGCAAATTGAGGCACTGAAACAATCAGCGATCTATAAAAGGCACTAACGGGCAAGAAAGAAAAAAATCAACAGAAAGATAGCAAGCACGCAAGATAGCAAAAGGCGAGTGACTTGAAGGCAGGAGGCTCCCAGAGGACTCTCAGAGCGAGTCCCGCGAGCACGGTCACCGCAATACAAGCACCGCTCCTCTCTCATTTTCTCCGACTCAATTCTTTACTAAAAACTCCAAAGTACGGTGACCGAAGAGGGATCTGCTTTAGGGAATCTGTTCCACTTTGCCGTCCGCTAACTTGATCGTCGGAGTGCCCTCGCCAGGATTCCCGGCCCGGATCTCTAACACTGTTTTGCAGGTTCGAGAACTCCTGGATTTCGGAGTAAAAGGCCGGCGCCACTTTGCAGCTGCAGGCCATGACGGTAAGGTCGGCAGTAGATACGGATATAAATCGGATACTAAAAAATAAATATAAATATGAATATAAGTCGAATAATTAAATTATACGATTATAAAATCAAAAATATTATTAATTTAAAAATAAATCAAGTTAATAATATATTCATATATTTTTATTAAAAGTTGATAAATATTATATTAAATTAAATATGATTATAAATAAAATCAGATATTTAAATATAAATTAAATAATTATCTATTTATATTTATATTTTTTATAAATATAAATATAAATATAAATATTTATTAGATATTTAAATTTATATTTTATTTAAATAAATTTGGGTACGAAATTAAATTCGATCGAATATTTTCGATTCTACTTTTATCCTGGGCCAGCCCTGCCGGCCGCTCGGTAGACGTCTCACGACTACAAAAAAAGGGGGTAAAAGGAAAAAAAAAAGAAAAAGAAAAAGAACTGAACGCTGAATAACCGGCGGAGATAATTTCTACTTAACCGGCGGAGATAATTTCTACTTTTGGAGTCTGGAGTCGGGAACCTTCTCCTTCTCGAGTACCGTCACCGCCTCCGTTCCCTTCTGGAATATGCCTCCGGTCTGATTACCCACCACGGGCCACCGCAGCGATGGCTGCTCGCCTCGACCTCGACCGCTGCCCCCTCTTCCCCATCTCCCTCCCCTCCACCTCCCCCTCTCCCAAATCCCTCGCCCTCGCCCTCCCCTCCACCTCCCCCTCTCCCAAATCCCTCGCCCTCGCCCTCCCCCGCCCCCTTTCTCCCATCCGCCTTGTCCTCCGCCGCCCCCGTCGCTTGCCTTTTCGCTTCACCGCCGCTTTCGTTGCCTCATCCGCCGCCGACGGCCCCGCCGACCAAGAACTCCCCCTGAAGGTGCCTTCTCCCCGTCCTCTGAAAACTTGCTCCTTGTTCTTGCGTGTTTCTTTTTTAACCTTTTGGCCTTGATTCGATTGGACAATAATGTAGGATGTGGAGGCGGCGGTGGTCATCGACCAGCAGCAGCAGAATCAGGGGAACCAGCTGAGCAAGAGGGTGATTTTTGGGCTGGGGATCGGATTGGGCGCCGGAGGCGTCGTCGTGGCTGGGGGATGGGTGTTCACCATGGCGGTGGCGGGTGCAGTGCTTGCCGGCGCTCGGGAATACTTTGGGTTGGTCAGGAGTCGGGGGATTGCCGCCGGGATGACGCCGCCTCCCCGATACGTGTCGAGGGTTTGCTCGGTTATCTGTGCCCTCATGCCCGTATTGACGCTGTAAGTTTCTTTGTTGAATATTTTCTTTCGGTTGTTGTAAAGCTTTTGTTTGCAAGGCTTGAGAGCAGTACTTGGAGGAATTTGAGTGGCTTTTCGTAGAGTAGACAGATCTACATTACAACTACCTAATATGAAACAGTTAGGAACATTAAGTTTTTGAGCCATTGAATGGGAAGATATAAAGTTTCCAAATAATCTAATAATTTAATTTAAAACATGCTAAAACACTCAAGCGATCATTTTGACCTTGCCATCCATTAGGTAAAACCAAAAGTTCATTACGTTTAGAATGAAGCATTTGGCGGCAACGCTTTTTCTAGACCATGTTCGTTTAACAATTGCAGTTAGAACACCTAATAACAGTTGCAAATCTTTCCCATTTCAAATAAATATCCATTCTCCTTTTGAAGTTCATATAATTTCCAATATTGTTTTCCTGTCCCATATTTGTCTTGTTTTTGGGTTTTTCTTATAATTAATTCCTTTTCTCTCCATATTTATCGCCTAGAGATTAATTTTCTGTTTTTTTTTTTTTTTTTTTTGATTTTGCTTGAAATTCATTTGAAGTGAAACAAAACAAAATGCCAGAATGGTTTGACCTAATATGTGCACTGCATGTTAGGAAACACTTATCATAAACCATGCTAAAGAGACTTCAGATGCATATGCATCGATGATCTGTGTTAGAATATCTGCAAGATAAGGATGGGGTTCAAAGCTAGAGTCTTGGTGGTACAATGTGTCCGTAAAATGGTCAAATCCTAAATTTGCACTCGGTGAAAATATTAACATTGTATGATATGCTTTTTCATGCTTTTGCTAACTCTATTTTATATTACATTATTCTTCTTGCTTTCCCCCCTGAACTCTGCAAATGTCAAGTGGAAAAATATTTCTTAACCACAACTTAAGTGAGAATAACTATTGGTTGACGATGCTTTAACTAGAAACTGGCAATTGATGGATGATAATATCCTGCCATGGAAATGTTTTGGGTTGCATGTAATGATGATTATATCCTGCTTTTTTTTTTTTTTAATGTAGTTTTTCCCTTATTCCTCTGAAATAATATCTGAACAGAGAGAATCAAGGGACACATATTTACTAAAGAAGAGCATGTAGATGCAGGCCTCGCAATCTCATGTGCAATTGCCAGCCACACCGAGTCATTTGCTTTATTTAGAGCATAGTTGAGCATATTTTGCCTAGCGATCTTCATGGCTTTGGCTGATTTTATTCCGTCTCATAGCTTTGTCCATCTCTCCAGGATTGTATATCTGATGCTTTCTTATGAATGGCCAGGTATTTTGGTCACATGGATGTGTCTGTAACATCATCAGCTTTTGTTGTTGCAATGGCATTGATTTTGCAGAGGGGAAATCCCCGTTTTGCCCAACTAAGTAGTGCCATGTTCGGGCTCTTCTACTGCGGCTATCTTCCCTGTTTCTGGGTTAAACTTCGTTGTGGTTTGTCTGCTCCTGCACTAAACACCAGTATGTTATCGTGTTTTTTGCTCTAATCAAGTATTCTATCAGGAGACTGCATGCAATAAATTGGAATAACTTGTCTAATATCCTGTTCAATGGACATCCAAAATAAGGCTCAAAATGCATTTTAAAACAGCTGACATATGTGAATAGTTACTCGATTGTTACCTACAAGATATGAAAAAATACATGCAATGAAATAAACGGAGAAGATCGTATATTTGCTTGTTAATAGTTATTGGTTAAGTATTTATCCAGCAATTCACTATTCTCCATGTGAGCTGCTCTAGTTAAATGTGCGTATATCTTGGGCATTGTTGTTTAATGTACCTGTATCAGGTTGCACTATTTCAGGTGCGAATCGGGGAGTAATTGATGGACTAGATGCAATGCTCCACTAGGACATGAAGTGATTCATAGATAAACCACTTCATGGATATGGGTCTACCTCCCAATTGGTTGCAAGTATGCAACGAATTTAGAAGTTAAAAAGAATATTGTGGACATCATATTGGACATGTTTGCACTATAATTTGTGTACAAAATGTCAGAACTTCACACCGACTCTAGTATCCTATTAAAACTTAAGGTGGACCCTGAACCAAAAGTCTATCATGACAAAGACTAGCGGGCAATGGGGTACATTGCTCAACTATCTGTTAGTGTGTTTTCGTGTCAAACTTTGATTAATTGGGCTTGGGTCCATTCTGAGCTTGTTGACAAGGTTACTTGTGAACAAATGGTTGTTGGGTCAAATATTGTTGTGACTCATGCAATGCTATTTCTATACATTTTTGAACTGCTAGATGCTACTTTTTTCATTCTAATTCTCTTTATATAATGTTATTAAGTTATAGTGACACTGTCTCTGTCACACTTTATTAAGACATTGAAAGATCCACTCTTTCAGAATTCGGAAATTTCTGGCCGGTTATTCTTGGCGGGCAAGCTCATTGGACTGTTGGACTTGTTGCAACCTTGATTTCTATTAGCAGCATTATTGCAGCAGACACATTTGCTTTTCTAGGTGGAAGGGTAAACTTTTGAATTTTGTGATATTCTAGTCTCCCTAGATATGTATGTATGTAAGTTTGTATTTTTTAAACATTTGATACTAGTGGAATACTACTCAATTACAGCGTAGTATATCTTGCCAAAACTTTTGAATTTTGTGATATTCTAGTCTCCCTAGATATGTATGTATGTAAGTTTGTATTTTTTAAGCATTTGATACTAGTGGAATACTACTCAATTACAGAGTAGTATATCTTGCCATTAATTTGCCCCCCTGCTCATTCCATTTTTAGTCCTCGTAATGATGATTGCTATGATATGTGATGTAAGCAGGTAATGCATTAAAAGAATAGTATTCTAGAAATTGAATTCATGCTAGTTATCAAGTTATATTAACATTCTGATGGGTGAAAGAATGTGGAGTTCAAATCTTGTAGTGACTAGCAAACTGTTGTCTGAAAGCACCTTAACAGATATGAAGTTGTGTCATTTCTATAGTTTGTGAACCAGTGTTGCTTTAAATATAAGTCATCCTGATGCTTTTGTTTTTCTTTTTCAATAAATTGACACCACTATCCATAGGTGTTTCAAATAAATTGGAAATTTGACACCTATATATTAAAAATAGTTACTGACAATTATTTCATAGGTCTGATAGCTCAAACCTTGTGGATTTAGTTCAAAATCTGATCTCAGGTTACCTTATCTTCAATATATTTTCGAAGAACTGTAATCTGAAGAAGAATTACAAAAGTAACTGGGACATATTAAGGGCATTCGGATTTGACAAGCCCTTGTTTCCTGAACCTTGAACATTAAAGTCAATCCAAGCATGCTTTGCATCACAGCCATAACCAAAGCCAAGAAACCAAAGTTCACATTTTATCTTTCACCACTTGTTTAGTAGCTTGTGCATTAGGTTATCATGTTTGCATTTCACATGCCTGTATGTCACTTGTGCCAAATTTGCAAGAATAATTGTGGAAGCTGTCCTTTTTATCTTGTAGGCCTTTGGTCGTACACCACTTACTAATATAAGTCCAAAGAAGACTTTGGAAGGAGCATTAGCTGGACTAAGTGGCTGTGTAGTTGTTGCAGTACTGCTATCGAAGATTTTATGCTGGCCTACATCTTTAATAAGGTACTCATAAAGAAATAATTTTGTGTTTTAAGATTTATTGGAGTATGGTTTTGTTTCATTCTTTTAATTGTTCACTAAGGATCTTTGCTTGTTTGTTGTGGAAAATTCCTTAATTTTGATCAGAAATTTAATGGTGGTCTGAATTTGGGCAGATTGTATGATGTTGTAATCATATTTTAACTGATCTGCCATATCTAATGATTTTAATTTTAAGATTGAGATTGTCTGATTATTGCTGGCTGTCTCATTATTGCTTGTTTGTTGTGGAAAAAACCCTTAATTTCGACCAAAAATTTAATGGTGGTCTGAATGTGGGCAGATTGTATGATGTTGTAATCATATTTCAATTGATCTGCCATATCTACTCATTTTAATTTTAAGATCGAGATCATCTCATTATTGCTGGCTGTTGCATGGGCATGGATATGAGAATTGGATTTTGACACATATCCGAGTGTCCAACTCGGCAAGAGGGAAAGGGGGTACATAGAATAACATAGAAATTTAACTAAATTATATATTTGTACATTTTAACATTATCTCTTTAAACATAAATAAGAAAATGTTAGAATATATTGTTTGTTAGGATCTTCCAATATACATGTTTCTTGCTCAAACTTCCTAAGTAACTTAAGGATATTATCAAAATATTATTTTGCAAAGTTGTTTCAATTCCTAACTCATAGAGGAACAACTACTCACTCTTAATATCAAACTAGAGGATCAACCTCTTTATTGGAAGAGTTCAGCTCGCTTATTTTTCGAATGGTTCAACTCTCTTCCGGTCTTTAAAAGTAGCAACCAAAGAAGTTCATGAGTATTCTAGTAGCCACTATGTGTCTGATACAGATTTTCTAAGCTAGATGTGAGCGTCCGGGTGACACTACCAGCTACTTCAATTATGCATTCTTTTGTTTTATTATGATACATTTTCATATATTGTCGATATATTATTTATCAACATTTTTTGATTGTTGCATGGCATCAGTGCTTCTGCTTTTGGAGTTCTGAACTTCACGGGATCTCTGTTTGGGGACCTTGTGGAGTCTATGATTAAACGTGATGCTGGTGTTAAAGACTCTGGATCACTCATACCTGGACATGGTAATTTTTTTTTGTTAATATGCTTTTTATATACGTGGAACAATTTTGTAACTTGAACAACTCAAGCATCCAGTAATACTAGTGACACATCATTTGATAGGTTTTTTCATAGCCATAATAACAAGGCTCGGGCATATGTGGATTTCTTTTCATTTTTTTTATTTCAGTTTGTCTAGATGTTCCTATTTAGATTAAATATATCTTTGAAGCAAATAATATTTTTGGATATGATGATATAAGTTATATAACAGAGTGAGTTAAAAAAAAAAAATCAAGCAGATAGATTATAATTGATGGAAAGTTTAACTATTTCTTCAAAGCAATAGATATTGTCACTGACATTCATATCTTTATGCATGCATGTGTGGGAGACTATGGGGCAAATGATGTTCAGTTCTAATTTAGTCATATCACCTTTGAGTTTATACGAACATTTTACTTGGGGTTGTGCATGTATATGAAATTTGATTGAGTGAAACACACGTGCTGAACTGTGAGTGATAGAGTTGAGCTGTAACTTCCATTGATTCTTGAACAGGATGTGTGTACTTGTATAGGCTTCTATCCTAGAAGCTTGTCAATAGTACGTAAATTCTGGATATCCTTTTTTTGATTTTTTTAATTGTAAATGTCTCAGATGCCTTAAAGAATTACCAGTGATCATGGAGTCTTGTTAACAGTCAGTTAAAAACAACGCATATTGAAAAGCTGTATTTCCTTTTATGCTCCCTAAGGCAAGAGGATAGAGAAATGTAATTTCAAAATTAAAAGAAAAAAATTCTAAAAATGGGATTCTAAAGTTTTCAAATGGAAAAGTTTTTGATACAATGATTGTTGAAGTTGAGCTGCTAGGGCCAAAAGGTGGATGCAATGCCTGTCAGGATCAGACAGAGGTCAAATGATGGACTCAAATATTGAGACTGCAAGCCGTGAAGGTATTCTGGGACATCAGCCAGCTGCTAGAAGTGTGATTGGATCATATCAAGCTCTGGATGCAATTAATGGTCAAGATTCACTCCACCAAAGGGAATATTTGCTTTCCCTTAGAGGAGGGATTTTAGGAGTTCCGACTCATGAAATCATTTCTTTCTTTCTATCTAGCTGTTATTTGGAAAGTTTGAGATGCAGCAGAATTTTATGTTAATTAGTTCTTGTTGGAGTCAAAACTTTGTTGACAAGTCCTTAGGTTCATAATTGATGGGTTTAGAGTCCCTTTTTGTGTAGGAAACAGTGTGTAGAGCTACAAATTTTACCGAGCATTGGGGTTACTTTGATTGAAAGAAAAGTAGGTTGCGTGCCTTTTCTTCCTTTATAGATCGCTTCTTCTTTCTCCTTCCTTTAATCCCTTAATTTCGCTGCTGTTGGTATTCATTTTGCTGTGATATATTACATTGTTGTTGCTTCTTTGTTTTTGATTTATCATAGGGCTCATATCTTATGGGTTCAATGACTTAGTTTTCCTTTCCCTTCTTTCGTCCATGCCTTTCCTTCTCTGACCCTATATAAAACATGATACATTGGATCTGCAGCTTTGTTGAAAGTTATGCAGATATCAACCTAGGACACCTGAGAAGCCCAAAAGCGACCACACTAATCATCCAGTCAACCCAGATCCCTCTACCCAAGACACACTTCCTACAAAACCTAAACCCAAGACACACTTCCTACAAAACCTAAACGAAACTTTTTATCGTTATAAATTTGTAACAATCAAAAATGCCTTTGATACCATGTTTTGTTAACATGAAATAAGATTATCTTTTGGTCCAAATTCTATGCTAATCAATGAGGCTGACCTACTCATTGCAGGCTGTTACTAGTTTGGCTTGCAATCCTACTTCTACTCCTTTTTTGCACTATTTCCATTGTCCTATTTTCTCTTTTTCCTCACCATGGTCTTCAACCTATGTTGATTCGCCAATTTTGAGACTTTCATCCGAGATTGTGAGGCACAGAACAATCAATGCAGCAACTTAGTTAAAGGGTTGCTACTAGTGAAAATTCATTGATCTCCATAAAGGTTGCTCTAGAAGCTTTGGTTGCAATAGTTTTTGAAAACAGAGGTAGTGCAACATAAAGAATATGGATTTGAGTTGCATGGGTATCCTAGATAAAATCTATGCTAACCGAAGACATCTAACTGATGAAACTGAACCAGATATCCAGGTCTTTGCTCCTGCAGTGAGCCTAATAAAGAGACAATAGTATTTTGGATTGGTTTTTCTAACTCATGGAGTCAGGTTTTCCCATGTGTGGGGGCTGGGGGTGGGTGTGATTATGTGGTGATCATTAAAAATCAGACTTAGGGAAAGAGCATCCCATTCTCATTGCTTGATGGTAGAACCTATAAATTCTCTATTGGTCTCTGTCTCTCTACACTAAGTCTGCTAGGATACATCCAACAAAAAATAACAAATGATTAAACAAGCCCATTAGCCTTTGACGACATTTGTGACCATAGTGAAAATGTTGTGCTTTTAAAAAAATGAATATCATTTATTCAATTTTCTGCATATTTTTTTAGAATATCATTTATTCAATTGTCTGCATATTTTCTTGGCCACTTTGTTAGCATTAATTCTACCATCAAGCAAGGCTTTCAAAAGTTGATCTCTAGATTCCAAAGCAAGGTTTACTGTCTCGGCACCGGATCCCATGCTAATGCCATCCTATTATAGTATCGATATGTGGTACAGCATGTAAGATGGTGAGGTATACCGAGCATTAGTATGATATGAGACTGCATACTGGTTTGGTATCAGTATGGTAGGGTATTGATTAGTATGGCAAACCTTCCTTCAAAGTGATTTTAGTTAGTGTGCTATGCATGGTTGTGTTGTGTACTTGTGTGTCTGACTAGATGAGAGTTTAATGCCTAAAAAGTAAGTGTTTCGAGGTTAATTGTATTAAAAGGATTATAAAATTAACTGGTATGTAAAATGTGGCCAAAAAAATCACAAATAAATTGAAATAAGTAGAGACAAAGGCTGCTTTCTGTTGCAAGATGAGAAAGGGTAAAATATCTATCCCTATTCCTTACTATATCTCCAAAGTCTTGCTTGCAATTTCTAGATTAATTCTTAATGTTGTTTGGTTGGAGTTATGTTACTGGTTTAGTTAAACTTGAAGATCAAGTATTCCTGCAAATCATGGGTTATTTGGGCACATTAAAGTCTAAAATAGTCTTTATCTTATTTTAGCTAGTAAGAATCTCATGTTTAGGTCCTAGGGAGCATATCTAAATTTTCTATTTTCTAGGGATTTCCATACTTAATTTTGGGCCCTTTTTTTTTGTTGCAGAGTTTCTGAGTCCTCTTTTGAGTAGGAGTATCATCTGAAGGTCTTTCATTGTGCCTGTTTGTATTAGGAAAAACTTAGACAGAATAAGATTATGATTTCAAAAGTTTTTCATAGTTATGTGGGGTCCAGTGTTACAAATTTTACTATTTTTGGTAGGTTTTTTTGACTCTTCTTTTATTCTAGGAAAATGTAGGAAAGAATCTTGTTTTTGTAGGACTCCTATTTTAGGAGTGCGTTCTATAGCTACAAAAGAGGGAAGCTAGATGTAACTAATTTCATTTTGATAGAGTTTTTTTTAATAGAAAATCCAGAATTTTCATGCCTTTTCCATTTTATTAGTTGCTTTTCAACTTTGCTTTGGCCACAAGTTTTTTTTGCCTCTAGAGCATCTTCCTGCTAGGCAGGTTTTCTACATTTTATTCTAACGTTGGTAGTATCAATACCATGACCCGTGTCAGCCAAATGCTGGAATGGTACAGTACCGTATCAACACATGGTATGATGGACAAATGGGTTAAATTTACCTAAACAAGCAAACCATTTGCCCATGGGTTTGGTTTAATTTACCTATATTCTGTGCTAGGTCATGTTCCATTGATGGTAAGGCTATGCAATAAGACTTACTCTATGCGTTACATAATTCTGTCAGTTCTATTTGAAGTTATTCTATCTTGGCTGTAAGACTGGGAAATTCCATGCAATAAAAATCATATTTGCCATTATAAAAGTGCTTTTGCCCATTGTTTATCTTATCAATCGTGGGTTGCTTCACTGTGTCATGCGAATGTTTCCACACAAGACTGAGAGTTGAATTCATACTCCTTAGCACATGTTTAAGAGAGCTGCGAGTTTCTGTATTGTGTGCTGCATTAATGATGATGGTCCGATGGTGGTTATTGACAGATTTTTGTGCTTTTTATTTTCTTCATGGTAGATGCTTATTTGATGCCAAACGAAGAGCTGTGTTTAACCAGATGGATTAGGATTCTTTATGTAGAAGTTGAATTGAGACTGGGATCAATGTTAACCACTGACAGTTCTGATGAGCTAGAATGCTATTCAGTAAACACTATTTCAAAGGAAAAGCTATGGGATCACTTTCTTTGTTCTGCATCCTTTTCATCGGCGCTCATTTTTCTGTCCTAGGTTGTCCTGCATTTCTGACCATTTACCTACCTCTAGGTAGACGAGAGCTGTAAAGGCAGCACTGTCTTCATGTCATTTCACAGCAATAAGATCAACATTCTTTGGAAGAAGGTGATAGTGTCCTAACTCCTAACCTTTGAAGGCATGCAATAAAGTAGCTTGAATTTGTGAAGGTGCAACAAATTTGGGCATCGGAGTGGGAAAGCAAGGCTAATAATAATTTTGAAAGTTGAAGCTCATAGGAAACATGTTAGCGTAAGTAAAATTAAATATCATAGAAAAATAAAAATTCACATATATAGTTTTTACTTATTTTAGAAAACTAGAATTTGGCACATGTAATACATGTGATATTTTTTTAAAAAAAATCTATAAATAAATAATAAATTCTAGAAAGACTTGAATCTTTGATCTTGTGGTTAAAAATGGGACAGGGAGAGGCTGCTGAGGAAATGCATGGGATAGGAAAAGTGGGGTTGAGAAATGTGGATGGTCAGACACACTTCATGCACAGACACGAGAAGAGTTGGCCTTACATGGTAGAACCCCCCCCACCCCAAAAAAAAAAAAATGTAGCCTCAAAAGGTTGGTGTTGTATATTGAAGTAGAAACTAGAAGAACTTGGTTGAAGAGTTGGAAGCATCAGGAACAGGTGCAGATGCGATCACAAAAATTCAGAGCAGGCATGGCTTGAAGTGTAAGTGTTCAGCTAGCATGTTCAAGAGGTAGGTAGAGTTGGTTGGATTGGCTATAAGTTTTTTTTTTTCAAGAGCAAAGGACAGGAGGAGATAGTTTATCCCAACTGTGTCACTTCATCTGTTCAAATACTTATATTTGACCATATTACGTTTGTTGAGCTCCCGTCTCTCCTCAGAGTGAATCATTATGAGGTTGTTTCAGCTCCTCCTTTATTGTGATAGAATAACCTTATTCAGGATGTACATGCTTGATGGCTTTTCTGGCAGGGAGTATATTGAGATAACCACATAAGATCTCCATTTAAGTGCAAGTTTTTCATGCATAAGAGGGTGTAAATCAAGGCTTCCTTTTTCAGCTCCGAGGGTAGGTGGGAAGCTTGTCGATCTCATTCTGCCCGTTCAACTTCTTGGCATTTGAAACAGTTTGGTGAAAGTTGTGTTGCTAACTATATAATAATTACAGGCCTGCATTTCCTTCAAATGGAACAAAATTTGCACCATGTTTTCACAGTTCTTCAAAATATGTCAAATATTCTTTATGACAATTGGTTCCAAATGTGCAGGAGGCATACTTGATAGAGTGGACAGCTATGTGTTCACAGGTGCACTATGTTACTCCTTTGTGAAGATTGCCCTGCCACTCTTTGGTGTTTAATTTTCATCAAAATCAATTTGGGGGGCGAGTACAAATGTTCTGCATGCCCTCTACTTGCGAACCTAAACCTGAATCTAACAAATTGACAAAATAGAATGGAGGAAAAGTATAGTCTGGGATTTTCAAGCGGGGATATGTTGGTGGTGATTGTGAAAAATCCTTCAGTTGGCGGCATACTGTTTCTGATTCTTTTTTAAGGTGAAGGACATATTAATACCACAGGAAATCTAGATGATGTATTCATGTTGTAGAAATTCTTGGTATCGATGGGTATCTGATATTTGTGCATCAATGCTTTCCAAATTCACTGATTAAATTGAGGCCAGAGAGGACGTTCATAATTTGGTATTTGGAATTTTTTCCCCTGGAACTGTTGTGCATGAAAATTCTTTAATGTAAGTCAAGGCAACCTGATGAGAACAGCGAGTATTGCATCAGGAGAATTACTTGGTTATATCTGTATACCTATTCTTTTGACTTTGCAATGATATATTTTCATCAAAAAAAAGGACTTGGCAATGATATGCTGCAGGGCCTCAAGATTTTTTTTTTTTGTTATAAAAAATATCCTTTGTTCTTCTTGTGTGCACTGGCGTGTGTAACCATTCAGCTCCAAGTTCTATCTACTTGTTTCTATGATGTTCGGTCAATGCAACAGGTTCTATATGATAGTTTCCAGTCCAGGGCTGCTTTATTAATTTTTGCTGGTGAAGCCTCTGCAACCATGGTCACAAACCCTAGGTCTTATATACCCTAAGATAGTACCAGAATTTCTCCTGTCAAAAATTTACTAATTTTCACTTTCTGCCTACCTTATTTCCCATTCTTTTTATAATCGAGGATAACTTTGTCAGTTTTATATTTTTGCTCTGGTGGAAAGCGATACGAGTATAAGCATTTCTAAATTCTTAGATATCCTCTACTAGTTGTTGACATTGGTTGGTTTACAACCAAAAAGGCTCAATGCCGGTGATGCTGTGAATTATTGGTTAAGAGTCTTCCGAGGAAAGGAAAATATTAAAAGCATCATTATTCTTTCCTTTTCTGATTCTTCACGGCTTCTTCGCAGAAACATGTGCCACTCTTTTGCATCTCCAGGTGGATTAAGAAGAAAGATTTAGTTTGGATAAACAAGTAGCCAAGAAGGTAGTGAAAGATTAAAGAGCATGATAGAATATATGGACAAGATGTGCTGTTTGTAAGCTGTCTGGTCTGGGTTGAAGACTACACAAGTTTTTTCATGGTTGACTTCTCTTTTATTTCAGCCTGTGCCTTCTATGGCACTAAAAGACTTTAATTATGTAGAGAGGGCAGTTGACTTGCACAGATACATAAAACTGAGGTAATTGCCTGTAAGAGCTTCGCCAATATAATAGTAGTTGTAAAGAATTGAATTGTACTGCAGATCTCAGAGGGACTTCTTTTTTTTTTTTTTTTTTGAATTCCTTGATGCGTCTTCCCATGGCTAATGCATTATTGCCTTGAAAAGCTTCTTGTAAATGATCATGATACCTTGAAGATTGTCCACCAGATGGGCTTAAAGCAGGATTTTAGGGATTGTTGAAGCTTAACTAAGATGTGGAAGGAGTATGGCTTATGAGAAAGCCAGTCTTGTGGATTGGGACATGATGCATTTGAAAAGCTTTAGTTGGGTTTCAAGTTCTCTCATGCAAGGGTCCATTTTGTAGGATGTGGATCAGAGCCAATTATTTTTCTGCAGGTACTGTGGGCATCTCATTATTCCCAGCACAACATTGGATGGCTAGTGTGGCTCATGTGGTCCTACCACACTTTGAGTATAATTGTGAGGGTGTTTTCCTTTCACATAAGGCATGCCACTGAATAACTAAAACTGATGGATGCAACATTTGCATGGAGCTTGAATCACAATTACCTGACCATGATCCATTTACATTCAGGTTTATTGAATGCCTGCAGTTGATCTCAGCTAGTATATTTGGATCTACCTAGATTTATTGCCAATCTTATTAGTAAATCGTTTAAGGGTGAAGTGACTTTAATAAGGTCAGATTTCGAAGTTATTGGTGGGCTCAAGTAGCCCAGACAGATTTTTGCATCTGCTCGAATCCAATTCAAACCACCCTCATTACACAATTAGATCATCCATGAATTACCTTTCAAGAAGAATCATCAGGCATATCGACCATCATTGATAACAATTGGCTTTTTAATTCTACTTTCCATAAAGGAGATACTAGTTTTTATCAATTTGTATTTTTTTATTTCAGTTATTTTTTATATGTTAAAATCTTTTTTAACTCACCTTGCATTTTTTTTTTTTTTTCGGGGGGTAGGGGGTGTATTTTGCTTTCTATCATTTAAATAGTTATAAGATGCCTGTAAATCTGTTAATAGATATGTCCCTTGGTTGAGTGCAAAAGACAAAAGCATCATCGGGAAATTCTATGATGACAACATGATCGTAGCAATTTTAAAAAAGAAAAGCATATTCAAGAAATTCTATGATGATAATGTAGTAGTAGTTATCTTAAATATGAATTTTCTTCGATGCATGGTTTGCATCACAGAGTATATTGTACGCTATTCAATGATCGTCATCAAAAGATGGGCATCTATCAGATAAGGTGCCCTTACATGTCATGTATGATGCATGTTCTTTGATGGCTATCTATCTTTTAATACGGCTATCGAGTGGTGCACACTCTATGGTACAAACAAAATATTATAGAAAATCTTGAATCTAATTTTTTTTTTTTTTTTTTTTTTTTGATTTTATATATTCTAAAAAGAAAGATAGCAACTCTATTGGTATCATTTATTGGCTTCATCTTAACGATGAAAGGCCTCTTTGCCCTGAATCCAGCCTCCCATTAAAAAAAAAAAGGAAAGGATGAAGAGGATGGCAACAATACTGACTTGGGACCAAAATGGGAGCACACAAGTGCCATCCAACATGAGAACCGAAAGTGCTACGAAGGATCCAGGTGGGATTCTCTCCATGGATGGCTCTCCTTATCATTGATTGGCAACAGAATTATAGGAGTTTGAAGCATTGACTTGGAAGGGAAAATGAACATGACCACATGTAGAGGAGACAAAGGACAAGACTACCAATCCAACTGATGCAAGAAATCGTAAACAAGATAAACGAAAAGACCTAAGAAAGTGACGTTAGTGCATGCTTTGGGGTTGACCCAACCTTTTCTTTTAATCAATAAAAAAAAGAAATGGAGATATGTCATGGAGGGGAATAAAAGGAAGAGGACCCCTGATTTTGGAAGCCAAGCCAAAAGTCATCCATGCGAAGAAGTTCATTTGAGCCACTCCATTAATATACCACAATCTGTAGTCATGGCAAGAAATTTTGACATTTATTTTGCCCAAAAAAAAAAAAAAAAAATCACTTGGAATATATATATATATAAATTATAACATATGATTTTTGTCATGAATTTCTAGATTGATCTATTGAATACTATTATCACATAATACTAACATTTTGACTTCCATATAATAACCCTGACAGGACAAATGAATATTATAAATTTCAATAAGGAACATTAAAATAGGTTCTCATGCTTCACATAAAATATAAGCCCATATTAGAAAAAATGAAACTTTTAGTGGCCATTACTTTGATATCCTGGATTGAATATTGCAATCGTATCCATGAAAATATTATATACATAACTAAAAATTAGTTTAAACACTTAGGATTAAGCTCAAGAAACTCCATAAAACACCCAAAGAATATTAGGCTTCCTCAGCTGATAATTAAATAGAAATTTCTCATCTAACAAGAAAGGAACTCGTAAAAAATAACACAAGCTTTAAAAACTTATTTTCTTGACTTTTTTTAAATTTTTTTTTTTTAAATTTTTTTATCACTTGCATTTGGTTGAACAAATTGAAGGATCATCAAGGCGAGAGTGGAGAACAGTCTTGAAGGTGAAGGAGAGGGGAACAAAAATAAGGGGAGGTCCCCACCTTGCTTCTTTTTGACACGCACGAGTGCAGCCTTTTTTTTGATTACGGGCTAAGAGAGCAAAAATATGTGGAGAGGAACAAAGCGTTGGTTCGACGCGGAGCAATAAAGGTTTATATCTCATGCTACGTATTTAGTCTTTTAGTTTGAATCCATGTTTAAAGTGAAGCAAAGAAGATTATGGTGGCAAAGCATCTAAAAAGGAGTCGGCAAAAGGGTTAATGACAACCCAACCTTCTCTTTTTCCCTCCTTAGCCTATCTTATCTTATCTGATCTCCTTTAACCCCTTGACACACCTACATGGCTTGGCTTTTGTTTTTGGGTTCCATCGGATTGGATCCGGTTCACCATCAAGAAGATCATGATCATGAGTTAGCTTGTCTGCCAAAAAATTGGTGGATAATTCCCATCGCCACCGCCCATTCAAGTGATGGTCCCGATCACTTCGTGCCTAATTTGGTGGGTCTCGTATCGACAATCATTCATTTGAGGGGTTCGCGAAACTTACTCGATCAATTTGGTATCCTATCATTGGATTAATTTTGTCATCAATTTGGTAGGGTATCGGTCAGGGATCGATGTAGCAAATCCTGCATCAGAGAGAAATTTCGAATATGACTTCGAGTTCTTCGAGATGGACTTGAATGATGAGTCATGGAATGGATTCGCGAGTTTAACATCAAATCAAAAATTGGTAGTGATAAAAGGGACACAAACAAACATTGTTGGTGTGCCAACAAGCTAAGTTAAATATTGATGGCTAACTATAAGCCATTGTTGTTAATTTGATAAAAAAGATTGCTTAAAGTAATTTATGAAGGCTGTGTTGTTTGAGACAAGCCTTATGATCAGTTTAACAATTATTTAGCTAGTGCTGATTCGTGGAAGATGCAATAAAATATATTTTTTTTGTTAAAAACAAAAAAAAAAAAGGCATGAACCTACCAAAATTGTTCACAGTTCTTCTAAAGGAGTGCATGGATTAGTAGAATGGCTTGAAGGATGTGACCAAGATACTAACACTTGCAGATCATATGATTGGAATTTTGTTTGCTTGTAGCTATCTATCTAAAATTAGTGATAGATGGTAAATTTTTCCTTCCATGCGATGCAAATTAAAAATTATTTTTAGTTGATGCACATTAAAGGAATTGAGATAGAAAAAAATTTGATCCCTAAAACATATGTACCTGTAAAGCTTCAGATTGAATGCATGGCATCTGTCTCATTCTGAACTAATAGCCTACTATCACATCTATTCCTGAAATCCAACAGAAACTTATTGTATATTGAGATCATCATGTGCAAGGGTGTCATAATTTCAGCTAGTGATGGCACCTCGGTTGCATCAAGCTAGTTACCATGGCAAAATTAGATCTCCATTAAAAAATAATAATAATAATCCATTATGGCTCATCTATATTATCATAGTTTAAACCCTTTGCTCATAAATCTTTATCATGTAGAATTTCTTCCTTTTTTTATTTTTTTATTTTTAGGTAGCATTTTTTTTTTTTTTTTTTAAACACTTGTCACACATATAGACCAAGTTACTTTTACAAGGAGGTCTTCTTCACTTTCACATAAAGTGTCAGCATCTTGACTACCCTAAAAGATAGAAAGAGTCACCACCTTGGCATCTTAACTACCCTAAAAGATAGAAAGAGTCACCACCTTGGCCTTGTAGCCATTTCATGTAGCTAGGAAAGAACCCAAAAAGGTCATCTGACTCCATTGCACTTGTTTGGAAATTGGAACCAAATCTTAGACCTGCAGGAGGCTTCTCAATGACTAAAGTCCTCCCCTAAATGCTCATCTCCCACTCTACTTTATGTGCCCAAAAGTTTCTTATGATGAATTCTTTTGGCAGGGAGGCCCACCTTTAGAGCTTCACTTTATCTTCAAAAATTGTCAGATCTCAGGCCAACTAGTGGCATCATGAAGACCATCCAACCCTGGTCCAATGGTGGCCAAAGCTTAGCCCTATAGGTCTCTCTGTCCCCTATTTGTTTCTCTATTTAAGAATCTCCTTCCTTTTTTTCCCTTATGCTGAGGTGACTAAAGGCAAGCATGGTAAGATAGTGAAAGGGACAGCCTTCTATTTCGTGATTCCCCATTCAAAAGTTCTCCTAAAAGTTTCTTGTTTGATTGGTATTGGACTTCTACTTTGATGTGTAAACCTTAAGGTCGAGCAAAGTACAAGTAGTTCAATCCCGGACCTCACATATTTCTCAGCTTTATGCTTGAGAGTGATCATGACCACCTTTCTTTGATCTTTCCAAAGCGAAATTTGGATAAGGAAAAACTCCATTAGTTATTGTGATAGTTGCTTAGTTTGGGTCCATTGTATTTGGCTAGCTATAAGAAGGCAATGAGTGGGTTTGGGTTCATGGCATTTTTGAAACTGATGGCAATTAGGGGAAAAGGGACAAAGATTTTTTCTCAATAAAAAGAGAAGGAACAAAGTTTAATGAACAATGATGGGTTTTGGCACCAAGAGCATTGGCTCTAATTAATTGGCCATTCATGTAGCATTGTATTGGTTCTCGTCTTTCGAATTAAAAAATAGTAAGATGTCATCAAAGGCCATAAATGTAAGGAAATTGAAGGTTGACTTTGCTTTATATGATATGATATCAACGATGGTATCAAGCCCTAAATGAAGCTATGGTGATGGAAAAATATTTAAAAATTTGGGACATCATGTTAGCAAGAGTAGTTCTTGCTTACACATTGTGCATGGTGTTGTATATATAACTCATAGCTCGGTTTAATAAACTCTTGAGCTCGTGAAAGAGATAAAATATAATCTTTGGAAAGAAGAGAGAGAGAGGGGCACATGACTCTTGTTCTTTTGAGAAATTATCCAACATGCTCGGATTTAAAAAGATCAAGTTGATAGGAGAATACTAGGTTGCCTTGCCATCACAATTTAGAGAAATATGTTAAATTATGTTCATTTCTTCATGTCTATTCTTTTCTTTATCAATTATCTTAAACAACTTGTGAATTACGAGGGACCACGTCCAAAGACCAAGAAATACAATCAACGTGGCCATGAATGGTGGCTAAATGAAGTGGTAACAAGATAATAAAAATATGGTTTACTTCGATATTTGACAATCATAAGGATATTAATTGGTGCTAAGCAATGTAGTAGAGGTAGGAAATGACATGGTTGAGGATATGGACATAGATATTGTTGCTCAGTAAGCAACCCAAGAGGAGGGATGAATTGGGTCTCTAAAAATTATTACTTGATGCAATGCAATGCTATGCAATCCAATCTAACAATTAATTAAGCAAGGTACTATGAATTCAAATGTAATGCTTTTAAATAAAAATGCAGCGAAAATAAAGAGCAATAAATGAAAAGCAAATAGAGAGATCAATCAACTACAAAGACCAAGAAATATAGTGGTTCGGTGCTATCCAATGCACCTACATCCACTCCCCAAGATTTTCTTGGGAATTCACTATAATCACACCGATTACAGTTGATTAGTTTTGCGGGTTCACTAATCAAAAACCCAACTTGTTTTCACAAGGCCAACAAGTCAAAACATCACTTGGTTTTACGGGCTAACCAAGAACCTAAATGATTTTACGGGCTAACCACCAACCTTCCTTGGTTTTCCGGGCTAATCAAGAACCTAATTTATTTTCAAAGGCTCACCAATAACCTCCCTTGGTTTTGCAATAGGCTAACTAAGAACCCTTACAACAAATAAGAAGTTGAAGTAAAGAAACAATATAAGCTTTCTAAACAAAAGCAGGTATCTCTTTGAAGCTCGATGTAGAGATGCTTTGAACTTGTTGAAGCCTCTTGAATGCTCAATAATGGATGATCTTCAATGCTCTTAAAGGCTCTTGAATGCTTGGAGGCTTGCTTTTGCTTGAGAGTTGTTGGATCTTTAAAGAATAGGAGTTAAAGCTCTCTTTTCTTCTCTCTTGAATGCTCTTATTTCATTCTTATCAAAACTCTTTCTTTTGATTTGATTTGGAGCATATAAATACATTTCCAAGGCCTCAAATCCCGTTTCTAGCCGTTAGACTTGAAAAACTAGCCGTTGAAGGGTAAACGGGTCGAGTTCTGCGTTTGAAAAACTAGCCGTTACTGTTCTCAGAACTCCATGTATCGACACTTCAGGCTGTGAGTCGACACTTCAGGTCGATACTTGAACTTCTTGAGTCGACACCTAGTTCAAATATCTCCAATCTGGTTTTCTAGAAATCTCAGATGTGTCGACACTTACTCAGTTGAGTTGACACTTTGAGTCGACACTTAGCTTCCATGTATCGACACTTCTGCAGTCCTTCATTTTCAGCAAGTTCTGTGTCTTGAAAATCTCAGGCGATGAACTGATCCATGTATCGACACTTTGAGTCGACACTTCAGGTCCAAGTGTTGACACTTCAACCATGCCATCTGAAATATCATTGTGTACCGGCTTGAGTCGACACTTCACTTTCATGTGTCGACACTTGGTATCATGTGTCGACACTTTGAGTCGACACCTCACTGAAATCTTCACAGAAAAGTCTGAACTTGTGCTAAAACGCATTCATGCTTCACTCAATTGACCATTCAAGCTGTTCCTGCCTAGATCGCCGTGGCCGGTAGCTCTTACGTGACCTAGGTGAGTGGGCTCCGTGTCAGCGTCACCGGGCTCGTTGGTCGGAGACGATCAAGGAGAACATAGTTGTAGTTGGGATGAAAGGGGCTTGGTACTGTAGTGGCCCTCCTGTGGGCCTCTCCGGTGAGGAGTAATCTTTCTTTTTATCGTCCGTCCGTTGGGCGATACTTGCAAAACAGGGGAGACCTGTGCCGGGGATTCCGGTAAAGGCACTCTGACGATCAAGTCAGCGGGACGATCGAAGGAAATAAGGGACCTCTGAGACGGAGAGCTTGGGGGACTCTCCGCTACTAGAGGGTGATAGACAATGCAAGAATCAAGAGAGTGTGTTGTCTCTTACCCCTCTTACCTCCTCTCGCTGCTCTTATGTAGACGAGTGGCTCTTGGTGTTCAGAGGGGCACGTTCTTCTTGGTATAGGCCTGTGAAGCTTCTGCAGGCCTAGGAGGCTTAGGTAGGTTGGTTAACTTCCCCTTTCTTGATGGTTCAGGAGGTTGATGGAGGAGCACAGCACCTCGGATATGGTGCTATTCACTAGTTAGTGTAAACGGTAGCTTAGGAAACTTAAATGCAAACCTTTCTTTGCAGGCGGCGTGTCAGGCGGCGTATCAAAGGACCCACATGGAGGGGGATCCATGGAAAGAGCGCCGGGCCCATGTGGATGGGCCCCTCGGGAAATGCGCTGGGCCCACGTGAGTGAGACCGAACTGCGTGGTGCTCCCAGCGACCGAGCTGGGCTGTGATGCCAAGGTGCCAGGCTAGCCAGGACGCCGCTTCAAGTTGCCATGCGGGCACACTGACCGAGAGAAGGCCCGCGGGGGCCTTCATGCACGTTGATCGAGGTGACGTGCGAGGCCCCATGCACGTAGGTGCGGACCCATGCATGCGGGTGAGGTCGTGTCGGACCGGAGCCGGGGGAACCGGGCCGCAGGAGCAGGACCGCTGCGGGCGTGCCGCGAGCGCACTACGAGTGTGCCGAGCTTGGCCAGAACTGAAGGAGCTGGGGCTCGGGGGGGCCTCTGCCCTGGACATGCTGCGATGCCGAGCTCGGAGGTGCCGAGCCGGGGCGCGCCGGGGAGGTCGGTGGAGCCTCGTGGGGCACTGCCGAGGTGCCGGTGCAGGGCCGGAGCCGGACCGGGCGAAGTCAGGGGGACCAAACCTTTGCTGGACGGGAGCACGCGGAGCCGGAGATGGAGCTTGGGCGCTGCGGAGGTCGGCTGGAAGCTGGAGGAGCCGGGGGACCCGTCATCGAGCTCGGAGGCACCGTGGTACCCGCACCGGGCCTGGAGGCGCCGAGCCCATCGCGCCGGAGATGCCGCAGGCGTCTGGTGCACTGGGGTGTGCCACGCCGGAGAAGCAGAAGGCGCCGGGTGCACCGGGGCATGCTGTGCCGGAGAAGCAGAAGGCGCCGGGTGCATGCCATGCCGGCATAGGGGCGCCGGAGCAGCGAGCTCGGGGATGCCAGGGCGCTGTGCCGGGCTTGGAGGTGCTGAGCATGCCACCGCTGAGCTCGGAGGCGTTGGGCATGGCGCTGCCGGGCTCGGAGGCGCCGGGGGGACCGCACCGCGCCGGGCATGGAGGCGTCGGGCGATGCTCGGGCGGTGCAGGGCCGGAGTCGAAGCCTGGGGCGGTGTAGAGCCGGGCTGGGGGTTGGCCTTCACACCATGGGCGAGGTTGGGCGGAGCCACACGGGTCGCTGCCGGGGTGCCGTGGTCGAGCCGAGTTGGACCCGACGACCGAAGTGAGGCCGAGGTACTGAGGTTCCCCGTCGAGGTGGGGCCGAGCCGAGCTGGGCTGAACCGCCACGCGGCCGAAGTGGGGCCGAGCTGAGCTGGGCTGAACCGTCACATGGCCGAAGTGGGGCTAAGCCGAGCTGGGCTGAACCGCCACATGGCCGAAGTGGGGCCGAGCCGAGCTGGGCTGAACCGCCACATGGCCGAAGTGGGGCCGAGACGAGCTGGGCTGAACCACCACATGGCCAAAGTGGAGAAGTACATGGCCGCGCCAGCCTCCAAGGAGGGCGCGTGTCAGGGCCGAATGGATCTTGTTTACTACTGTAACAGATGCCCCCACTCCCTGAGTCCAAAACGTCTTCGTTTTGGATAAAGGGAGTATTATCACCCATTCGGCTCTGCACCTTAGCGGGCTCTAAACCGACTGCAAGAAGTTAGTCGCTAAATGAAACTGAACTTACCAGAGGTTAGCTGTTGGTCTTTGAAGGCCTAGGTGAAGGCATCAAGTCTGGCTGTCCTTTTCATGAACAGGGAACGTCCTGCAACACAACTTAAAAGGTGTTGTCTTCGAAACTTACTTGCCTGTAGGTGTTTTTACCTTGAGTTAGGTGTTTCAATTCTTCTTTGACCAGGTAGAAGGTGGTACCATGGAGGCATAGATTGGTGAGGTGTATAACTTGGGTGCTCACATATATGACCGGGCATATAGTTCAGGTGGCCAAGCTTAGAATATCTGTCGGAACCTTTGATGAAGGTATTGAAGTTACCAGAAGATAGGAGCCATCCCGGGTGAGGAAGCCCAAGGAGCTGGAGAGAGAAATCGACTCTGGTCAGATGCTCAACCTCGGGGGAGCAACGATCGACCACGGGGGAGATGTCCTGGTGGAGAAACTCAAGGGAGCAGGAGTTCGACTCAGGCCAGACGCTCGACCTCGAGGGAGCGACGCTCGACCTCGAGGGAGCAACGCTCAACCTCGGGGGAGTCATCCTGGCGGAGGAACTCAAGATAGCAGGAGTTCGACTCAGGCCAGACGCTCGACCTCGAGGGAGCAACGCTCGACCTCGGGGGAGTCATCCTGGCGGAGGAACTCAAGGGAGCAGGAGTGCGACTCAGGCCAGACGCTCGACCTTGAGGGAGCAACGCTTGACCTCGGGACAGTTATCCTAGCGGAGGAACTCAAGAGAGCAGAAGTTCGACTCAGGCCAAATGCTCGACCTCGAGGGAGCAACGCTCGACCTCGGGGGAGTCATCCTGGCGGAGGAACTCAAGGGAGTAGGAGTTTGACTCAGGCCAGACGCTCGACCTCGAGGGAGCAACGCTCGACCTCGGGGGAGTCATCCTGGCAAAGGAACTCAAGAGAGCAGGAGTTCGACTCAGGCCAGATGCTCGACCTCGAGGGAGCAACGCTCGACCTCGGGGGAGTCATCCTGGCGGAGGAACTCAAGGGAGAACACGCGGACTGAAGTCCGAGCCTTCACGCCGGAACGGGGTATCGAGGCACCTTCCAGACCGAAGTCCAGGATCACGTGGGGGAACTGGGTTCCGCGCCACCTTCCAGACCGAAGTCCAGGATCACGTGGGGAAACTGGGTTCCGCGCCACCTTCCAGACCGAAGTCCAGGATCACGTGGGGGAACTGGGTTCCGCGCCACCTTCCAGACCGAAGTCCAGGATCACGTGGGGGAACTGGGTTTCGCACCACCTTCCAAACCGAAGTCCAGGATCACGTGGGGGAACTGGGTTCCGCGCCACCTTCTAGACCGAAGTCCAGGATCACGTGGGGGAACTGGGTTCCGCGCCACCTTCCAGACCGAAGTCCAGGATCACGTGGAAAAACTGGGTTCTGCGCCACCTTCCAGACCGAAGTCCAGGATCACGTGGGGCAACTGGGTTTCGCGCCACCTTCCAGACTGAACCCCGGGGCCGCAGGCTGGAATTGAGCCTTGCGCGACCTACCGAGCTGTTCTCCAGGATTTTGTACCGGAACTGGGTTCCGTTATGCCAAAACTGGGATCCGGGCTTCCTTCGTCAGACTCGGAGTCGGACAGATGAGCTCTTGTAACGATGAAGAGCAAAGTTGCACCAAAAATGAATTTTAATTTTTGAGGAGAGATTCTTACATCCTCCGTGAGGTGGCAGAGCTGTTTGGCATGCCAGGAGGTGAGCCATAAATGGTCGGACCTTCAGAGCTACCCATGGACATCTCCGGACTATATGGTCAGGAGGTAGATGCGGGGTTCAATGAAGAGCTTGGCTTCAGCTCGGCTGAATCAAGGGGCATGACTCCAGCTCGGCTCTATTTGATTTCAGCTTGGCTGAGCTGAGGAGCTTGAACTTCGCCGGACTTGGAGTCGGACGGATGAGTCTCTGTGCTGGTGAAGGACAAAGTTGCACCAGAAAGGAACTTTAATGATTGAGGAGGGATCCTTACCTCCTTCTTAGGATGGCAGGGCCGCTGGTTTGCTATATTAGGAGGCTAGCCGTAAACGACTGGAACTCCAGAGCTTCCCCTGGACATCTCCGGACTTTGAGCACAGCAAATGCCAAACTGTCAGTTTTCTCGGTAGATGGCGGGACTTTTTTGAGTCTCCGCGGACATCTCTGGACTGTGAGTAAGGCAAGCGCTGAACTGAGAGTCATGCGGTAGATGTGGGGCTCAGTGGGGAGCTGCGGCTTGGCTTTATTGAGTTCAGCTCGGCTGAACTGAGGAGCTTGACTTTCGCCGGACTTGAAGTCGGACGGATGAGTCTCTGTGTTCCTCCTTCCCATGGACTGTTGGAGCTCCAGAGCTTCCCACGGACATCTCCGGACTATATGGTCAGGAGGTAGATGCGGGGTTCAGCTCTTTGGTGCCGGAGAGCGTGGGGTCCGAGCTTTGATCAAGAATTCTTGCACCAGGCTATGACCGGCCCTGGCAAGTCGTAGTGCTTGCCCTTGATATTGGTACAGGAGCCCTTCCTGTAAAACTGAAACACAGTTTTTTATTTTGTAAAGGTAGCGTGGAAGGAGTTACCTGTTGAACTCCGGTTATATGAATAAACAAAGACATTTCTTCCTTGTGCAGGCCGGAATTAGGTTCGTCGACCGCCATCTTGGGAGAGAGCGAGACTCCTTTGCACGTAAGAATACAACTTGGTTGCATGAGGGAGCAAGGCTCCGTTGCATGGGGAGCTTCGTGGCTTGGGGAGAAGCTCCATGGCACGGGAGTATAAGACTCCCATCGCTTGGGAGGAAAGAGGTTCCTGTTATACGGGAGGGAGTTTCGTTGCATGGGAGCATAAGGCCCCTGTCGCATAGGAAGGTGGACCTCCACTGCCTGGGAGGAAGTGAGACCTTTGTTGCATGAGGGAAATAACTCCGTCGCGTGGAAGGAGAAGGCCTCGTTGCATGGAGGAGGAAGAGACTCCTACTGCGTGAGGGAGTAAGCTCCGTTGCATGGGAGCAAACTCCGTTGCATGGGAAGGAACTTCATGGCATGGGAAGGAGACTCCGCTGCATGGGAGGAGGCTCCGTTGCATGTTGCATGGGAGAGAAAGAGACTCCCGCTGTATGAGGGAGTAAGCTCCGTTGCATGGGAGCAAACTCCGTTGCATGGGAAGGAACTTCATGGCATGGGGGGGAGACTCCGCTGCATGGGAGGAGGCTCCATTGCATGTTGCATGGGAGAGGAAGAGACTCCCGTTGCATGAGGGCATAAGCTCCGTTGCATAGGAGCAAACTCTGTTGCATGGGAAGGAACTTCATGGCATGGGGGGGGACACTCCGCTCCATGGGAGGAGGCTCTGTTGTATGTTGCATGGGAGAGGAAGAGACTCCCGTTGCATGAGGGAGTAAGCTCCGTTGCATGGGAGCAAACTCCGTTGCATGGGAAGGAACATCATGGCATGGGGAGGGAGACTCCGCTGCATGGGAGGAGACTCCGTTGCATGTTGCATGGGAGAGGAAGAGACTCCCGTTGCATGAGGGAGTAAGTTCCGTTACATGGGAGCAAACTCCGTTGCATGGGAAGGAACTTCATGGCATGGGGGGGGAGACTCCACTGCATGGGAGGAGGCTCCGTTGCATGTTGCATGGGAGAGGAAGAGACTCTCGTTGCATGAGAGAGTAAGCTCCGTTGCATGGGAGCAAACTCCGTTGCATGGGAAGGAACTTCATGGCATGGGGGGGAGACTCCGCTGCATGGGAGGAGGCTCTGTTGCATGTTGCATGGGAGAGGAAGAGACTCCCGTTGCATGAGGGAGTAAGCTCCGTTGCATGGGAGCAAACTCCGTTGCATGGGAAGGAACTTCATGGCATGGGGGGGAGACTCCGCTGCATGGGAGGAGGCTCCGTTGCATGGATTTCTTTCTTCTTCTCAATGGCCAGACCCTCTCTTCTTTTTCCCTTCTTCTCTCTTTTCTTTTCTCTCTTCCTTTTCTTCTCTTCTTTTTTTTTTCTTTGGTGGGGCTCCTGGATGGTGGTACCGCTGGGAGGTGGCTCCATCCTTGGCCTGCTGCCATTGCCCCATCAAGGGTGGCAATGCACCTTCACAGCTTAAGGTTTTTTGATCGAGGCCGTTCCTTGGGGCCTCGAGAGAGGGAGAAGTTTCTGTGCCCCCATCCCCGTGCCCCCGGTCTGCCTCCCAGGGACTAAGGACAAAGGTGGAAACCATCATCCCACCTTGTTGAGGAGCATGGATCTGCCCCCCTACCTGGTGCGCCAATCTGTTGTCGCCTAGATCGCCGTGGCCGATAGCTCTTACGTGGCCTAGGTGAGTGGGCTCCGTGCCAGCGTCACCAGTCTCGTTGGTCGGAGACGATCAAGGAGAACATAGTTATAGTTGGGATGAAAGGGGCTTGGTACTGTAGTGGCCCTCCTGTGGGCCTCTCCGGTGAGGAGTAATCTTCCTTTTTATCGTCCGTCCGTTGGGCGATACCTGCAAAACAGGGGATTGCGTCGGGGATTCCGGCAAAGGCACTCCGACGATCAAGTCAACGGGACGATCGAAGGAAATAAGGGACCTCTGAGACGGAGAGCTTGGGGGACTCTCCGCTACCAGAGGGTGATAGATAATGCAAGAATCAAGAGAGTGTGTTGTCTCTTACCCCTCTTACCTCCTCTCGCTGCTCTTATGTAGACGAGTGGCTCTTGGTGTTCAGAGGGGCACGTTCTTCTTGGTATAGGCTTGTGAAGCTTCTGCAGGCCTATGAGGCTTAGGTAGGTTGGTCAACTTCCCCTTTCTTGATGGTTCAGGAGGTTGGTGGAGGAGCACAGCGCCTCGGATGTGGCGCTATTCACTAGTTAGTGTAAATGGTAGCTTAGAAAACTTAAATGCAAACATTTTTTTGCAGGCGGCGTGTCAGGCGGCGTATCAAAGGACCCACGTGGAGGGGGATCCATGGAAAGAGCACTGGGCCCATGTGGATGGGCCCCTCGGGAAATGCGCTGGGCCCACGTGAGTGAGATCGAACTGCGTGGTGCTCCTAGCGACCGAGCTGGGCTGTGATGCCAAGGTGCCGGGCTAGCCGGGACGCCGCTTCAAGTTACCATGCGGGCACGCGGACCAAGAGAAGGCTCGCGGGGGCCTTCATGCATGCTGATCGAGGCGACGTGCGAGGCCCCATGCACGTAGGCGCGGACCCATGCGTGCGGGTGAGGTCGCGTCGGACCGGAGCCGGGGGAACCGGGTCGCAGGAGCTGGACCGCTGCGGGCGTGCTGCGAGCGCACTGCGAGCGTGCCGAGCTTGGCCAGAACTGAAGGAGCCGGGGCTCGGGGGGGGCCTCTGCCCTGGACGTGCTGCGATGCTGAGCTCGGAGGTGCCGAGCCGGGGCGCGCCGGGGAGGTCAGTGGAGCCTCGTGGGGCACTGCCGAGGTGCCGGTGCAGGGCCGGAGCCGGACTGGGCTGAGTCACGGAAACCAAACCTTTGCTAGATGGGAGCACGCGGAGCCGGAGATGGAGCTTAGGCGGTGCGGAGGTCGGTTGAAAGCCAGAGGAGCCGGGGGACCCGTCACCGGGCTCGGAGGCGTCGGGGTAGCCGCGCCGGGCCTGGAGGCGCTGAGCTCGTCGCGCTGGAGAAGCCGGAGGTGTCGGGTGCACTGGGGCGTGCCGCGCCGGAGAAGCCGGAGGCGTCGGGTGCACCGGGGCGTGCTGCGCCGGAGAAGCAGAAGGCGCCGGGTGCACGCCATGCCGGCACAGGGGCGCCGGAACAGCGAGCTCGGGGATGCCAGGGCGCTGTGCTGGGCTCGGAGGTGCTGAGCGTGCCACCGCCGAGCTCGGAGGCGTCGGGCATGGTGCTGCCGGGCTCGGAGGCGCCGTGGGGACCGCGCCGTGCCGGGCATGGAGGCGTCGGGCGGTGCAGGGCCGGAGCCGAAGCCTGGGGTGGTGCAGAGCCGGGCTGGAGGCCGGCCTTCGCGCCGTGGGCGAGGTTGGGCGGAGCCACGCGGGTTGTTGCCGGGGTGCCATGGTCGAGCCTAGCTGGACCCGACGGCCGAAGTTAGGCCGAGGTACTGAGGTTTCCCGTCGAGGTGGGGCCGAGCCGAGCTGGGCTGAACCGCCGCGCGGCCGAAGTGGGGCTGAGCCGAGCTGGGCTGAACCATCACATGGCTGAAGTGGGGCCGAGCCGAGCTGGGCTGAACCGCCACATGGCCGAAGTGGGGCCGAGCCGAGCTGGGCTGAATCGCCACATGGCCGAAGTGGGGCTGAGCCGAGTTGGGCTGAACCGCCACATGGTCGAAGTGTGGCCGAGCCGAGCTGGGCTGAACCGCCACATGGCCAAAGTGGAGAAGTACGTGGCCGCGCCAGCCTCCAAGGAGGGCGCGTGTCAGGGCCGAATGGATCTTGTTTACTACTGTAACACAAGCAAACTTTGATTGTCCAAGACTTCTTTGAGCAGATCTTTTTATCCAAACTTGGTTTCTTTAATCAAATCAACTTCTTCAAATTTGTAAGCATATTTTTCAATTGAAACACACTTCAAGAAAATCATTAGTACTCAACTTATACTTAACCATTTTGCCTATCATCAAAATCAATAACTGAGTCAATAATTTCCTCCTTTTTGATGATGACAAAACCCTTAAGTATAAATTGCATAAAAAAGGAATTCATCAAGGTGCATAGAACTAAATGCAACAGGTGCAATGATTTTCAATATTGACAAGATGTATCAGAATAAGAATGTTATAATGATTTAAGATTATCAGAGCAAGTTGTAATAATTAAAAGTATCAGAGCTTTGGGATATATTTAAGACATAAAATACATGTATGGTGATACTCTACATGAAAATTTATCAATAAGTAAAGCTCCCCCTGAATTGATGATCCATAAAATAATTTGTAAGTATCGTTTCAAACATTTAAAGAGGGGTTTTAAGATGAAATTCACTTTAAAGAGGATTTTCAATGAAAACAAAGTATAGCTCCCCCTTTCTTAAGGAATTTGTAAACAATTTCAATTCAAGTTTTCAAAATAATTTTCAAATTTTGCAAATACTCTTATTTATTACCCCTTGCACATCACAAATACACTTGGCATTTATACTTTAATCTTTACTACTCCCCCTTTTTGTTATCATTAAAAAGGTAGGAAGGCAATAGAATTGAGATATTGAATTGAAATGTAATGTAAACAATTCATAAAGACAATGAAATACAACATTTAAAGTCACAAGGAAATTTAAATCATTCATTCATTTAAAGTCACAAATATGAAGTATAACATGATATCTCGTTTGAAGTTAGAATTTGTACAACAAAAGACAAAACATACATAAATGCATAAGAGTAAACTATCTAAAAATACATAAATATCCTAATCCTCATCCGCATCATCATCATCAGAAGATGATCCGATCTCAATCGGTCCTGTATCAGTAAAAGATCGAGCTCGAGGCCACATCGATTTGAGATCTCGGAGTCGGGTCTTGGTCGGTCATGGAGGGGTACGACGACCACGTCCTCTGCGACGAGCATATGTCCGACCTCTGGCTGGAGCAGTAGAGGTAGAAGCAATGTCCTCCGCAGGAACGAAACTATTGGGTCGACAGTCTCTGCGATTGCTGGAAGTGGCATACGATCAAAAAAGGGACCGAGTCAAGATACTGAAAGTCAGGTGTGTAAAAACCAAGCTCTCGGATAAGTGAGGATGTATGGATAGTAGGAGTATCAATAATGGGTGTGTCAAAAATAGGCATATCAGTTGATGATACAATAGGTGTATCAAGGATAGATGTATCAGCTAAAGAATGAACTGGTATATCTGTAATCGGCGAATCAATGATAGGAGTGTCAATAATGGATAAATCAACAATGGGAGTATCAACAATAGGTGAATGAACAATAGGAGAATCAATAACTGGTGAAAGAATAGGAATGGAAACGTGATCATCTGATCTGGAAGGAGAGGATAGGACTGGAGTCTACGTAGGTGAACTAGAAGGGTCATGAGTAGGTGTTGCCTAGAGAGCAACCCAAGAGGGGGGATGAATTGGGTTTCTAAAAAAAAATTTAAAGCTAAGCTTGATAAACAAGTAGCAAACTTCACAGGACAAGATATGCAATTCAATTCAACAAGGTACTTAAATTAATGTGCAATGCTCTAATATAAAGGTGCAGCAAAAATTGTAAACAATAAGCAATAAAGTAAAGAGCAAGGACAGAGAGAACAAACAATCACAAATATAACAATCTCTAGTAGTTCGGTGCCAACAATGCACCTACATCCACTCCCTAAGATCCCCTTGAAAATTCACTATAATCCAATGATTATAGCCGATTAGTTTTCCGGGCTCACTAATCAAAACCCGACTTATTTTTACAAGGCTCACAAGTCACAACCTCACTTGGTTTTACGGGCTAACCAAGAACCTAATTGGTTTTTACAAGGCTAACCAAAAACCTCCCTTGGTTTTCCGGGATAACCAAGAACCTTAGTGGTTTTGCGGGCTAACCACCAACCTAATTGGTTTTCAAGGCTTACCAACAACCTTACTTGGTTTTCCAATAGGCTAACCAATAACCTTTACAAGATAAAAGATAGAGAAATAAAGAACCAATGTAAGCTTTTAACTAAAAAGCAAATAAGTCGATGTAGCTCGATGTTGTGTTGCTTTGCTCTTGTTGAAGCCTTTTGAATGTCCAAGATTGAATGATCTTCAATGCACTTGATAGCTTTGAATGCTTGGAAGGCTTCTCTTGGCTTGAGAGTGGGTGAGCTTTGAATGAATAGGAGTTAAGGCTCTTCTCTCTTCTTTTTTCTTTAAACTCTTTTGGATATTCAATACTTGTGAATAGTTGTTGTCTTGATTTGATTTGGAGCCTTTATATGCCTTCCCAAGCCCCCAAAATCGAAATCTAGCCGTTATGCTTGAAAAACTAGCCGTTGGAGGGCATTTGGGAGAGTTCTGTGCTTGAAAAAACTAGTCATTACTGTTGTCAGAACTCCATGTGTCGACACTTCCTCTTCATGTGTCGACATATCAGGTCGACACATATTCTTCTTGAGTCGACACAAGTTCAAAATGTTCCATTCAGATTCTCTGAAAAAATTAGCTGAGTCGACACATTCTCAGTTGAGTCGACACATTCTCAATCGAGTCGATACATTAGGTCCGTGTGTCAACACATCAACTGTTCCTTCAACTTCTGCAAGTTCTGTGGCTTGAAATTCTCAGGCGATGTGTTGATCCATGTGTTGACACCTTGAGTCGACACATAAGGTCCATGTGTTGATATATCATCTGTGCCATTTGAAATTTCGCTGCGTGCCGGTCTGAGTCGACACACCATCTTCATGTGTCGACATATCATGTCATGTATCGACACCTTGAGTCGACACATCATCAAAAAGGTGCAGAATTTGCTGAACTTGTACTGGAACATGTTTTTACTTGTCTTGGTCATCCATTCAACCAATTCTTTGAGTGTCCAAGTCTTGTTTTGTGCAATCATCCCATTCAAACTTGGTTCTTCAATACAATTGGGCTTCTTCAAATTTTGTGAGCATCCTTTCATTGAAAACACACTTAAAGCAAATCATTAGTCCTCAAATTATACTTAACTATTTTGCTTATCATCAAAATTAATTAGTAGAGTCAACAATCTTCCCCTTTTTGATGATGACAAAACCCTTAAGTATAAATTGCTTTAAAAGTAAAGCTTTAAGAGAATTGATCAAGATGCACAATATTGAAAGTATTAAGTATCAATCATTGCTTAAAATCATAATCATTCAAAATACAGATGATAGAATTTGAGCTTGTTTCACAGATAGAGAGTATCAGAACTTAGCTAGAACTTTGATGTTCATTTAAATGCAATAAGAGTATGTATCATGATACTCTTACAATGAAAGTTTCAGTAATTAACAAAGCTCCCCCTAAATTAATGATTCATAACAAAATTTGAAAGAATCTTTTCAAAAACATTGAAAGAGAGGTTTTGAGAATCAAATTTACTTTGACAAAAGGGTGAAGCTCCCCGTTTCATAAATTCAGGTTTTCAAAAAGTAAAAGCTACTCCCCCTTTAGTTTGGAGAAGTAAACACATTTATACTTAAATAACATCATGAATTACTCTCCCTTTTTGTTATCATTAAAAAGATAGGAAGTAAGGGAAATGAATTAAAGAAGACAAAGCATAGTCATTAAATATATAAAAGCAATTCAAGACATCATTCATGTTCATCAAAGATATAGAAGTGAGAAAACATAGTTTTTCATATGTGTCAGCAACTTGTACATCAAGTACACAACAAAGAAAAAAGTACATGAAAGCATGAAAGTAAACTATCTAGAAATATAAAACTATCAAGAAATACAACAATGATGTCCTAATCCTCATCTATCGAGTCATCAGAAGATGAACCGATCTTGATCGGTCTGGTATCAGTAAAAGATCGAGCTCACGGCCATCGAGATCGAAGATCTCGAAGTCTGGTCCTGGTCAGTTGAGGAGGGGTATGGTGTCCACGTCCTCTGTGACGAATATAGGTCCGACCTCTGGTTGAAGCAGTAGAGGTAGAAGCTACATCCTCCACAGGAACTAAACTGATCGGGTGAATCATCTCAACAACAGCTGGAGCAAGAGTACGATCAAAAGTGGGACCTGAATCGAGATGCTGAAAACTGGGTGTATAGAATCCAAGCTCTCGAATGACTGATAAAGTATGAAGGGTAGGACTATCAAAAAGAGGTGTAACAGCTGATGATACAGGTGTATCAAGAATAATAGTATCAGCTATAGAAAGCATCAATGTATGTACAGAAGATGTATCAAGAGTGGGTGTCTGAGTGACAGGTGTATGAATGTCAGGAGAATCAATAGTAGGTAAATCAGTAACATGTAGGTCAACTGTTGGCTCCACCCAATGATTTTGATGAATAACAAAATATTGAGTATATATTGTATACTAATGTATATTTCTAGCTATGAGTTTTCAGGAAGCAAGCACCTCAAATTCTCAAAAGTTTAAGTATCGTGGCACGCCATGGCACGGAGTATTTTTGCAATTAAGGGCATCATCTTCATACAAAAAGGGCTTTTACATGTTCAATTATTAATTGTTTATGTTTTATTTTAGTTTCAAAATATATGCTTGTGTTTTTGGCTTAATTCGCACTTGATTATGAACTTTTCAAGGTCAAGTGTCGACACCTGGGAAGTCAAGTGTCGACACTTCAGCATTTGGCACGCAGAAAAACCCCTTGGCATGCCAAGTATCGACACCCACAACTCAAGTGTCGACACCTGCATTTCAAGTGTCGACACTTAGGTTTCCAAGTGTCGACTCAAGGCCTGAGATTTTTGAAAATACAGAACTTTGTTAATGGAAGGTTTTTGTGTCTAGTGTCGACACCTGTGTATCAAGTGTTGACACTTGAAAGTTCAAGTGTCGACACCTAGAAATCAAGTGTTGACACCTGACAGCCAAGTATCGACACTTGACAAGCCAAGTATCGACACTTGACAAGCCAAGTATCGACACTTGAAGTCTAACAACCCTAACGAATCTATTTTTCTGACTTGCAGAAATCACTTTTCAAGCTCCAAACGGCTAGATTCGAGGCTCCAATGGTTACAAACCATTTCTTGAAAGTTTTTAGTTATATTTAACCTCCACTAACTTCATTCTTGATGCATTGAAGTCTATTGAAAGCCAAAAAGCCAAGATTCTCTCAAGAACTTCACATCAAGAGCTACTTAAAGTTTGATTCCCTGAAAAAGCTTACAAGCCCATCCTTACTTCATTCCAAAAGAGGAGTTTGAAGAATATTCCAAGGAGGATACAAGAGAAAGCATCATCTTGAGCTTCAAAGCTTCTATTATACTCTTGAAGAGAGTTTATCTTATTTTTGAAATTGTATATCTACTTTTATCTTGTGATTTGACCTTGTTTCCAAGGGTATCTTGAAAGAAGGTTGTTGTAGTTTGTTGATAAGCCAAAGGGACAAAACCAACTAGGGTTAACTTGTGAGTCCGAAGACAAAACAAGTGTAAAGGTTTGTTGGTAAGCCTAGGTGACAAAACCAACATAGATTTTGACTTGTGAGCCTTTTGAAAAATAAGTCGGCTGTAATCTTGATTGGATTATAGTGAAATTCCCAAGGGTGGCTTGGAGAGTAGATGTAGATGCTAGGTTTGCACCGAACCACTATAAACATTGTGTTTGTGTGTGATTGCCTTCTTTCCTTCTTGCTCTTTGTTTATTACAATTCATTTACTGCTTTTCACTGCATTCAATCTTGTGCATTGAATTTATTACTCACAAACACCACTAGACCATTCACATTACTGTTTTAAATTTTAAAAGATCCAATTTACCCCCCTCTTGGGCTCCATTTCTGGGCAACAAGTGGTATCAGAGCACCGGTACTCTCTTGTAGGTCCAAGGATCTTGAGTAAAAGATCGTGACGGCCCCAATAGGAATGGGTGTTGTTGAAGGTCAAGCTTCAAATCATCCCCTACTCTTCAATGGCATAAATTACACGTATTGGAAAACATGCATGCACATTTTTATTCAAGCTATTGATTATAATCTATGAAGGACAATTGTAAAAGGTCCTTATCAGCCTACTATGTTGGTTAATGGCATTCTTACTTCAAAAATGGAAGATGATTGGGATGAGAATGACATTAAGCAAATAGAGCTTAATGCTAAGGCTTTGAACTTATTATTTTGCTCTCTTGATCCAAGTGAATTCAATAGAATATCTAATTGTCTCTCTGCCAAGAAGATTTTGGATACACTTGGGGTTACCCATGAGGGTACACACCAAGTGAAAACAACTAAGGTCAACATGCTCATTCATACTTATGAAATGTTTAGATTGGAACCTACTGAATCTATTAGTGAGATGTACACTAGGTTCACAAATATTGTGAATGACATGAGAAGCCTAGGAAAAGTTGTTTCTAATGGTGAACTTGTAAACAAACTTCTCAGGTCTCTACCGGCTTCTTGGGATACAAAGGTGACAGCTATTGAAGAAGCCAAGGATGTCAACACTCTTCCACTTGAGCAATTGTTGGGCTCACTTATGACTTATGAGCTCTCCCTCAAACAAAACAATGTGGAAGTCGACAAAAAGAAGAAAGTGATCGCTTTCAAATCTACTGCTAGAGAAGAATTAAGCGACGACTCCGAAGAAGATGATGAAGAAGATGAGACGGCTCTAATGGCAAGAAAATTCAGAAGGTTCATGAGGAAGAAAAAGTTCAACTTCAAGAAGAAATCCCTGAAATATGAGCCAAGTAAAGAGAAAGGCAAGGAGAAAGATAAGAAGCAGCCCACTTGCTTTGAATGCAAGAAACTGGGTCCTTTTAAGGTGGACTGCCCCTTACTCAAGAAAAGTAGAAGAAAATTAAGGAAGAAGGCCATGATGCCAACCTGGAGTGACAGTGAGGACTCCAGCTCTGAGGAAGAACAGCAGGAAGTTGCAAACTTCTGTCTGATGGTGGATCATGATAAGATACAATCTGAAACTGAGAATGAATTTATATTTGATGAACTTCATGAAGTTTTTGATGAATTAGTTATAGAATTTCAAAAACTAAAGTCAAAATATAAAGATTTGAAAAAGCAAAATTTGGAGTTAGCCAAAGCAAATCATAAGTTTTCTAATGAAAATGACTGCCTTCTTCTTTAAAATAAAAAATTAAATGCTAAGATTTTAGCTCTTGTAAAGAAAAAGAAGTTTTGAAAAAGAAAAGTCCTTCAGTTTCAAATGAATATCTTTCAAAACAAAGCAAAGAAATTTTGGATGAAAATAAAAGATATAAAGAAGAAATTGAAAAGTTAAAACCTTTTGTAGATAAATTTACATACAGTTATGAAAAATTAAACTTGCTTTTGAACAATCAAAGGATTATTTTTGATAGAGCAGGTTTAGGGTTTAGAACTCATAAGAAACAAAAACTTTTCAAAAATTTCTTTGTGCCTGCATCTTCATCCATTACTTGTTATGCATATGATACTTTAGGGCATAAATCTTATATGTGCAATAAAAGGAGACTGAGCAACATAAAGAAAGTTTGGGTTCCAAAAGGAACCAATGCCACTAACCTAAAAGGACCTAGGATGACTTGGGTACCTAAAGTCTCCACTTGATCTTTATTGCAGGTATGCCTTGCAACCAATAGGAAAACAATGTGGTACCTTGATAGCGGTTCTCAAGGCATATGACAAGAGATGTGGAGTAGTTCTCATCACTCGAATATCAAAATGGTGGCAATGTGACTTTTGGTGATAATGGAAAGGGCAAAATTGTTGGTATTAGTAAATTCCATATCACCCCCTCTTCTTACATTGATAATGTTTTATATGTCGATGGTTTGAAACATAACTTGCTTAGTATTAGTCAATTTTGCGACAAGGATTTTAAAGTTGTTTTTGAATCTTCTATGTGCATTGTTTCTATTTTAGATGACAATGGCATCAAGTTTATTGGTCATAGGCATAGCAATATTTATATGGTTGATCTTAATGATCTTCCGATTCAAAATGGTCAATGCCTAGTGGTAATGGAAGCCAAGATCAATGAAACTAGTTAGCTTTGGCATCGTAGATTAGGACATGCTAGTATGCATTTGATTTCAAAACTTAGCAAAAAGAATTTGATAAAAGATTTGCTAAAACTCAGTTTTGAAAAAGACAAGATTTGCAGTGCATGTCAGCTTGGAAAACAAACCAAATCCTCTTTCAAACCAAAAGGAGTAATCTCTACATCTAGACCCTTAGAGTTGCTTCACATGGACCTCTTTAGACCAACTAGAACATCTAGTTTGGGAGATAAGAAGTACGGTCTAGTCATTGTAGATGATTTCTTACGATTTACATGGGTCATATTTTTAGCATATAAAGATGAAACATTTTCTGAATTCATTAGATTTCATAAATGAGTTTCAAATGAAAAAGGTGTTTCAATCGTATCTTTGAGAAGTGATCATGGAACCAAATTTTAAAATGCTGATTTTGATAAATTTTGTATTGAGAATGGAATTCATCATAATTTTTCGGCACCTAGGACACCTCAACAAAATGGGATGGTAGAAATGAAAAATAGAACTCTTAAAGAAATGGCACGCACCATGCTTTGTGAAAATGATTTACCTAGATATTTTTGGATGGAAGACATAAATACTGCATGCTATGTTTTAAATCGAGTTTTGATCCAACCGATTTTAAAGAAAACACCATATGAGTTTTGGAAGGGTAGAAAATCCTCAATTCATTATTTTCATGTTTTTGGATGCCGTTGTTTCATTTTAAATAATGGTAAGGATAATTTGAGCAAATTTGATGCCAAATTAGATGAGGGAGTCTTTTTAGGCTACCCACATCTAGTAAGGCATACATGGTCTTCAATAGAAGAGCACTTGTTGTTGAAGAATCCATACATGTAGTATTTGATGAATCTAACCAGAAATCTTCTAGAAAAGAAGATGTACTTTCTGATGAAATAGGTACCAAGAAAACTGAAAGCATAAACAACAACGAAGAACCTACCAAGGAATAAGAAGATGATCAAAACACTGAAGGAGATCAAGCACAAGGTGATGAAAATACATCTACAGTTGATCCACTATCGAAAGAATGGAGGTATGCTCATGGACACCCAAAAGAACTAATTATTGGTGATCCATCTAAAGGTGTAAGTACTCGATCATCTCTTAGAAATATCTGTGATTATTTAGCTTTTGTTTCTCAAATTGAACCTAAAACTATTGAGGAAGCTGAATGTGATAGTAATTGGATAAATGCTATGCAAGATGAACTTAACCAATTCAAAAGAAATAATGTTTGAACATTAGTAGATAGGCCTTCAAATACCTCAATTATTGGCACAAAATGGATTTTCCGAAATAAACTTGATGAAAATGGTATTGTTACAAGAAATAAGGCTAGACTAGTTGCCAAAAGATACAATCAGGAGGAAGGGATAGATTTTGATGAAACCTTTGCTCCTGTGGTTAGACTTGAGGCAATTAAGCTATTGTTGGCTTTTGCTTGCTTTATAAATTTTAAATTGTTTCAAATGGATGTTAAAAGTGCCTTTTTAAATGGTTTTATTGAAGAAGAGGTTTATGTTGAACAACCTCCTGGTTTTGAAAATTCTGAATTTTCAAATCATGTCTTCAAACTTCATAAAGCTTTATATGGTTTGAAACAAGCTCCTAGAGCTTGGTATGATCGTTTAAGTTCTTTCTTGCTCAAAAATAATTTTGCTAGAGGTAATGTAGACAAAACTTTGTTTTTGAAGAAAAAGAATGATGATCTCTTAGTAATGCAAATCTATGTAGATGATATCATATTTGGTGCTACTAACAAATCTCTTTGTCAAGAATTTACAAAGTTAATGCAGGGTGAGTTCGAGATGAGCATGATGGGAGAACTGAATTTCTTCCTCGGACTCCAAATAAAGCAAACCAAAGAGGGGATCTTCATCAACCAAGCGAAGTACACAAAAGAAATACTCAAGAAGTTTGGGATGGAGAACACCAAGCCTTTAGGTACCCCTATGAGCTCTTCTTGTAGACTTGACAAGGATGAATCAGGTAAATCTATTTACCAAAAATTGTATCGTGGCATGATCGGTTCATTGCTATATCTCACTGCCAGTAGGCCAGATATCATGTTTAATGTTTGTATATATGCTAGATATCAGTCTAATCCTAAAGAGTCTCATCTTTTGGCTGTTAAACGCATACTTAGATATTCATCTAGCTCAATTGAAATTGGTTTATGGTACTCTAGAGATTCTTTATTTGAATTGATTGCTTATTCTGATGCTGGCTTTGCTGGGTATAAACTTGATCGTAAAAGTACTAGTGAAACCTGTCAGTTTCTTGGAGTAAATTTGATCTCTTGGAGTAGCAAGAAACAGAATTCAGTTGCTCTATCTATGGCGGAAGCCGAATATATAGCAGTTGGAAGCTGTTATGCTCAAATCCTTTGGATCAAACAATAACTCGAAGATTTTGGCATTAAACTAATTAAGACACCCATAAGATGTGACAATACTAGTGCAATCAATCTAACTAAGAATCCTGTGCAACATTCAAGAAGTAAACACATTGAAATAAGACATCATTTCATAAGAGATCATGTACAAAACTCTAATGTTATACTTGAATTTGTGTGTACTGATGATCAATTAGCCGATGTGTTTACCAAATCATTGAGTGAAGAAAGATTTTGTATGATTAAAAGAGAGTTAGGTATCATTGACCCATTCTCCTAGAACTCTCTCAAACTTTATCTTACCCAAGGTATTTTACTCAAAAACCACTTGCTTTTAGACCCAAAAGCATTTAAATACTTCTTCAAAATTTTTGAAAATTTTTTGATTTTTTTTGGGATTTTCTTGGCCAAGTGTCGACACTTGGATTTTGTCAAGTGTCGACACTTGAGAAATCCTAAGTGTCGACACTTGCAAACAAAATCTATTTTTTTTTAACGGTGGACAGAGGGTTTTGTATTTTGTTTTCCCCTGTCTCTCTCAAGCAACAGTGGTCCCCCAAGCTCCAAATATTCCCTTTTCTCCTTTACCCCAACAAATATCAGGTATTTCCCTCTTTTATTTTCATTTTATTTCTCTTGTTTTCATTTTTTTTTGTTACCTTCAAACCGTGTAACCTAGAATAGGATTTTTCCTGCCATTTTAAGGGATTTTGATTGGATTTTCATGAGTTTTGATGGATTTCTAAAACTCCATTTTAGAGAATCTTGGTTAAAGGCATTTTTCTCGGATTTTCCACAAATTTTTGGCCGATTTCATGCTTATTTCATCCGATTTTCAGAAAATCACTGTTGGATTGATTTTGGCCAAAATATTTGGGGTTTTCATCTAAAATCCAGTGTTCTAAAACCATTTATTGCATTATCATTATTTTGGAAAGGTTATTTATGATGTTTTTATGACATTTTACCCTCATTTTCACCACTTTGATGTTTGAGCTAAAACCCTAATTTATTTTAATCCAAATTCTATTTTTTTCTAGTACTTTGGCCTTATAAAATGTATTTTACAAAGTTCAAATATAATTTTTTTACAACCAAAAACATATTCTATATATATACGGGGTAATGTCTTTTAATCTAAATGCAGTTTGTAAAATTTCCATTTCCAAACTATTGGTAGATTACCTAAGATTTTTCTTTCTTGTTAAAGGCATTTTACAACCTAAAGTTGTTTTAATCCCAGCTTTCAAAACTTGTCTTAGCACCTTTTGAGAAAAGCAATTCTCTTTAGCTCAACCTATAGCAAAACGTATAGTTCTAAGCCTGATTGAACCTATCTTCTTTCTTTCCTGTTCAGCTTGATTGAAATGGGTCCAAGAAAGAGATTAGCTGTTAGGAGACCTAGTCAGAGATCAGAGAGGAGGACCAAGACTAGACATGATACAAGAGAGTCAAGTAGCTCAGTTGCCCCAAGTTTCCCTGCAGAGAGGATGGCAGGGAAGGCTGTAGCCTCTAGTTGACGGGTTGACCTCTAGTTCTTCGACAGGCAGCACTTTCAGATTCGTCAGACCCTCACTGATACCGGATTGGTACCCTTCTGCACCATGCAGGAGAGGTATTACCCTCACTTAGTGCGAGAGTTTTATGGAGCCTTGGACTGCCGTCGGTTGTTGTGGAGGACTTCTATCCGGGGTGTTGAGATTCTTCTGACTGAGGAGCTTCTGAGTAGGGTTTGGGAGATTCCATACCGGGTATCAGTATTTTCTTTATGGAGGACAGAGAGGCCGCCTTTCGATGTATTCTTGAGCACGAGGATGTTCGCAGAGTGACAGTGGTCACCGCGAATCAGCTGTCAGTGGAGATGCGCCTCCTGTATCATATCACGACTCCGATACTGCTTCCGAAGACTGGGCACTTCAACTTCATCACAGAGAGGGAGCTGATGCTTATGGTTTGTTTGACTCAGAGGACCCAGGTCGATATTCCATCTATGATGTTAGTGCAGATGAGAGATGCAGTGAGCCAGCGTTGACACTGTCTGCCATATGGTATGGGGTTGACCCGACTCTTTAGAGCATGTGGAGTATCCTTGGAGGGGGAGATCGCCAAGGAGATCTTGCACACGAATGTATACGATGAGAGGTCACTTCATCGCATGGGCTACAGATTGGTTGCAAGCAGATGGGTCCGGAAGGAGCCTGGCCAGGAGCCAGATGAGGAGGATGAGGTACGTGAGATAGAGGCAGGGCCATCAAGGCCGGTCAGTCCTCCTGCTCAGGCAGCTCATGCATCTGAGACAGAGCCTGCGACACCTTCTGCCACTCCTTCAGCTGCTCCTCCAGCATCTGCTGGATTACATTTTGAGGAGTTTTCTTGTTAGCAGTTCGTAGAGGTTAGAGGTGAGCTCATTAGTCTTGGAGTTCGGATGACTCAGCTATGGATTGAGATAGAGAGCCTTAGAGCTCATACAACTTCAGAGCATGCTGAGATTCGTCAAACTATGGAGGCAGGATTTGCTCGCATTGAGGATTTGCTTAGATCCCTGCTTCCTCCTGTTGCTCCTGTTGATCCACCTGCTGGTGATGATGATGACGACGACCACCAGGATGACCTTGATGATACCATTGAGGGTGGTGATCATACTGATGGGATTGAGGATAGAGCTACAGATGTTATTGATGACGATAGTGACAGTGACGATAGTGCTGATGGATATGAGGTAGTCAGCCGAGAGCTGCAGTCTCCTGATGTTCCTCCCGTTGATGCAACTGGCACACCTGTCACCACTGATCCAGTCTTTGTTACTCCTGCTGAGACTCTACCCCCTCCCTCTACTAGAGCATCTAGAGTTGTACCCCATTTTGGATCCTCCACTAGGACTCGGAGTCATGGTATCTTGAAGACTCCTAGTGGTCTAGTCCATAGGTCTAGGGTTACAGGTCCTATTTCCTTTGAGATCCCATCTGATGAGGATTAGCCTCACCGATGTTTATTGTGTTATATGCTCTTTATGATTCATGTTACTTATGATGTATGACTCTTGATATATTCTGTTTGTTGCAGTTTTGCTGACGAGCCAGCAAGTTTTGTACTGAAAATACTATTTAACAGATATATATATTTCAGTTTGATGTTTATAAATTATGATTCACTATGATTGCTTGATTGGTTACATTTACTTCATAGATATACTTTCTTTGGCTCTGATTCTTTGGCTCTTTTTGGCTCTGATACCTGTCAACTCTGATAATCTACCACTTTTTGTCTCCATGCTAGTTTTGAGGGGGAGGTTATTCCCTTTTCTAATGATTGACAAAAAGGGGGAGTATGGTATAAATTATTTATGTTTGCAAATTTTTCAATTTGATCTGATACCCAGAATAACTTATTGTTTGTTCTGATTGGAATTATCTAATTGGGGGGGAGATTTATTCTTCCTAACTATGAAAATTGTGGCTTACAATCATATTCATGAAATATCATAATTGAAATTTAAAAATTAATGCTGATTTACTCAAGGTTTTGTCATCATCAAAAAGGGAGAGATTGTTGGCTCCACCCAGTGATTTTGATGAATAACAAAACATTGAGTACATATTATATACTAATGTGTATTTCTAGCTATGAGTTTTCAGGAAGCAAGCACCTCAAATTCTCAAAAGTTTAAATATCGTGGCACACCGTGGCATGGAGCATTTTTTGTAATTAAGGGCATCCTCTTCATGCAAAAAGGGCTTTTACATGTTCAATTATTGATTGTTTATGTTTCATTTTAGTTTCAAAATATATACTTGTGTTTTTGGCTTAATTCGCACTTGATTATGAACTTTTTAGGATCAAGTATCGACACTTAGGAAGTCAAGTGTCGACACTTCAGCATTTGGCACGCAGAAAAATTCCTTGGCATGCCAAGTGTCGACACCCAGAACTCAAGTGTCGACACCTGCATTTCAAGTGTCGACACTTAGGTTTCTAAGTGTCGACTCAATGCCTGAGATTTTTGAAAATACAGAACTTTGCCAATGGAGGGTTTTTGTGTCAAGTGTCGACACCTGTGTATCAAGTGTCGACACTTGAAAGTTCAAGTATCAACACCTAGAAATCAAGTGTCGATACCTGACAAGCCAAGTGTCGACACTTGAAGTCTGACAGCCCTAATAGATCTATTTTTCTGACTTGCAAAAATCACTTTTCAAGCTCCAAATGGCTAGATTCGAAGCTCCAATGGTCACAAACCATTTTTTGGAAGTTTTTAGTTGTATTTAACCTCCACCAACTTCATTCTTGATGCATTGAAGTCTATTGAAAGCCAAAAAGCCAAGATTCTCTCAAGAACTTTACATCAAGAGCCACTTAAATTTTGATTCCCTGAAAAAGCTTACAAGCCCATCCTTACTTCATTCCAAAAGAGGAGTTTGAAGAATATTCCAAGGAGCAGGTGAGAAGGATGGATCAACAGGTCTCGCAGCCACATCATCTGTCACCTCCACAACTGGCTCTGATATAAGATCATCAATATCAAACTGGTCGGAGTCAGTCACTTCATCTCCATCAATATCTCCAACAATAGTATCTCCAACTCCATCTCCAATAGTAGTCTCAGCACCAGTATCAATATCAGCAACGCCATCAGTTGGTGCTGGAGCAGGTACATCAGTAGGAGCAGGAATTGTGTCGGCAGTAGGAGCACTCATAGAAGCTCTAGACAGTGCTAAGAGAATAGCCGAAATACCATCATGAAGACCAATGTGGCTCTCTCTCGTCTCAACAATAAAGATGTCTAGACACTGCCTCATGATGAAAACATCGATCTCTATGCGTCTGACTCTATCCTTTAGAGTATCTGAAATACCAGGAGTCTCCATCTGCTCTGGCTGTGGCTATGGCTGGGCAGATGTAGAAGGATCTGACTGAGCTGGCTATGTTGCTGTCTCAGGCTGTGTCTCGCTCGGTCCAGCCTCACCGGAAAGAATCCACTCTTCCTCTACTGTGTCCTCATCAATGTCAGCTGCATCATCGGCCTGTCCTGATGTCCTCTGTGTTCACTGGCCTCGAACTAAATGATAACCCATGCGATGTAGTGACCTGATGTCATATACATCGGTATGGATCAAGGTACGATATGGCTCATCCTGGAAGCTGACTCCATACTCTTTGAATAGTACTGTCAAACCCATGCCATATGGCAAACAGAGCCACTAACTAAATGCTGCCTCAGTAATCTGATGGATCATCAAAACAGGAAGACAAATTGACGTCCGCTGAATCAGGGAGACCATCACGAGCAGCTCTCGCTCGATAATATAGTCAAATCGATCGGTCTTCGACAGAAGGATTCGGGCGACTATGTGATGTAGCAGTCTCATTTCTGCAGACAGTCTCGAAGCAGGAACAGTGGCTCCCTTTGGTAAGGTATCAGACTCAAAAATACACTGGAGCCCACTAACTCTGTCCAACAGACTGTCCATAACTGATCCAGTCATGGGTATATCCCATACCCTGCTCAGAATCTTCGCTGAAATGGGAATATCCTGTCCCCTGACCTGAGCAATCCATCCATCTGATCCGCGGGCAAGTAATCTGTAGAACTCTCTCATCAGCCCGGGATAGTATCTCTCGCTGAGTGAACAGAAGGATGCCAAACCAGCATATCGGATCCACTCTCCTATCCGAAAATGCTGCTGGTCCAAGAAAGAGAAGTCCACTCTACGTCCTCCAACCACTATCTTGGAGCTCATCTGACTTGAGGGTGGAAACAACTATCATGCTGGCGGATCTGAAGCCCTAGACTCATGTCATGCCTTTGTTCTCCGCTCTTCTTCATGCTGTGACTGACGCGGTCGGCGAACAACTTGCTTGCGAGGACCCATTGTCAAAAATCAAGGTTTGGACAAAGTTTTTGGTGGAAATAGGGAGTTTCTAGGGTTTAGGAGCTAAAACCTAGAAGGAAATCCAACAAAAATGGCTATCCAGGTCTCAAATCCAAGAAATCCACGGTTAAAAATCAAGAAATGGGAGGATGAACAGTATGGATACCTGGGATCAAGGTGTCGGCTCGAAGGAGAATGATTTTTAGGGGAAAAATGGTTCATAAATCCTTAAAATCTCCTTTTCCCGTCGGGCATGTGTTGACTCACGCATGTGTCGACACATGCTGTGTCGACTCATGATGTGTCGACACATCGACTTAAAAATTGAAAAAATTAGAATTTCATAGAATGATCAAAATCAATTGAGATAACATGTATTTTGAGTCAATTCATCAATGATCAATCACAATTCATCAAAAATAAGGTTGAATAGATCTAATTTGAGTTAAATTTGAAGAAAAGATTTAATCAAAGGGATTGATGATCCTGAGCTCTCTTCTAATCATACAGAATCGATCTTCCAGGAGAGGTTTAGTTAAAATATCAGCTAATTGAAATTCAGTACATATAAATTCAAGCAAAATATCATTATTTTCAACATGATCTCTAAATAGTGATGTCTAATTTCAATGTGCTTGCTCCTAGAGTGTTGAACAGGATTTTTAGTCAAGCAAATAGCACTGGTGTTATCACATTTAATAGGAGTTCTAGCCAACTTGATTCCAAAGTCTTCAAGTTGTTGCTTAATCCACAAGATTTGAGCACAACAACTTCCTGCTGCAATATACTCAGCCTCAGTTATGGATAGTGCAACTGAAGTTTGTTTTTTGCTAAACCATGAGATTAAGTTATCCCCAAAAAATTGGCAAGTTTCACTAGTACTCTTTTTATCTAATTTATAATCAGCAAAGTCTGCATCAGAATATCCAATCAATTCAGCAGAAGAATTTCTAGCATACCATAAACCAATACTAATAGTACCAGACAGATATCTAATTATGCGCTTAATAGCCATAAGATGTGATTCCTTGGTTCAGACTGATATCTAGCATACATGCAAATACTGAACATAATATCTGGTCTACTAGCAGTAAGATATAGTAAAGAGCCTATCATACCTCTATATAATTTATGATCCATAGATTTACCATTTTCATCTTTATCTAGTTTACATGAGGGGCTCATAGGCGTACCTATTGACTTAGTAGTCTCCATCCCAAACTTTTTAATAATTTGTCTGTGTACTTAGCTTGGTTGATGAAGATACCATCTGAAGTTTGCTTGATCTGGAGTCTGAGAAAGAAATTGAGTTCTCCTATCATGCTCATCTCGAAGTCACCCTGCATAAGCTTAGCAAACTCTTGACAAAGAATTTCATTAGTAGCATCGAAAATGATGTCATCAATATATATTTGTACTACCAATAAATCATTGTTTTTCCTTTTCAAAAATAGTGTTTTGTCAACATTTTCTCTAGAAAATTTATTTTCAATAAGAAATTTGCTTAACCTTTCATACCATGCTAGGTGCTTGCTTTAATCCATAAAGTGCTTTGTGCAATTTGAAAACATGATCAAGATGTGCATGATTTTCAAATCCGGGTGGTTGTTCAACAAAAACTTTTTCATTTATAAAACCATTTAAGAAAACACTCTTAACATCCATTTGAAATAATTTGAAGTTCATGAAACATGCAAAAGCTAACAATAGTCTAATTGCTTCAAGTCTAGCAATAGGGGCAAAAGTTTCATCAAAGTCAATCCCTTCCTCCTGATTGTAGCCTTTAGCAACTAGCCTAGCTTTATTTCTAATGACAAAACCATTTTCATCTAATTTATTCCTAAATACCCATTTAGTGCCAATAATAGAAACATTAGATGGTCTTTCTACAAGTATCCAAACATTATTTCTGTCAAATTGTATTAGTTCCTCTTGCATAGCATTGATCCAATTAGAGTCTTTTTCAGCTTCTTCAAAACATTTAGGTTCTACTTGAGATACAAAAGCTATGTAATCACATTCATTTCTAATAGAAGCTCTAGTTCTTACCCCTTTAGATTGATCACCTAAGATTAATTCCTTAGGATGTCCATGAGCATACCTCCACTCCTTAGGTATATCATGATGCACTGGAGTGTCATCTTCTTTCTCACCTTTGTCCTGATTCTCTTCTTTGGTTGAGCTTGATCATCCAAAGTTAGCTTCTGAAGTTTGTCAGCACCTATACATTCATCAAATGTATCCTCCTTTCTCAAGGACTTGTTAGAACATTCTTCAAATATAACATGTACTGACTTTTCTACAACTAAAGTCCGTTTGTTAAATACTCTGTATGCCCTGCTTGATATAGAGTATCATAAGAAGATACCTTCATCAGACTTGGCATCGAACTTTCCTAGATGATCTTTTTCATTGTTCAAAATAAAACATTTACAACCAAAAGCTCAAAAATATTTCAAAGTTGGTTTTCTTTGGTTTCAAAGCTCATATGGAGTTTTCTTTAAAATAGGGTGTATCAAAACTCGATTCAAAACATAACAGGCTGTATTTATAGCTTCAGCCCAAAAATATCTTGGCAAATTATTTTCACAAAGCATAGTGCATGCCATTTCTTCTAAAGTGTGATTTTTTCTTTCTATTACCCCATTCTGCTGAGGTATCTTAGGTGCAAAGAAATTGTGTTCTATGCCTTTTTCATTGCAAAAGTTTTTGAAATCTTGATTTTCAAATTCAGTTCCATGGTCACTACGAATACAAACGACTGAAACACCTTTTTTGTTTGAGACTTTTCTATAAAACTTTATGAATACCGAAAAAGATTCATCTTTTTGTGCTAAAAAAAAAATCCAAGTAAATCTCGAAAAATCATCTACAATAACTAATCCATATCTCTTGCCTCCTAGACTTGATGTTCTAGTTGGTCCAAAGAGATCCATATGGAGTAGTTCAAGTGGTCTACTAGTAGCTACAAATCATTTTGGTTTAAAAGAAGTTTTGACTTGTTTTTCAAATTTACATGCTTGGGAAATTCTATCTTTTTCAAAACTGATTTCAGGTAAATCTCTAACTAAATTCTTTTTGCAAAGTTTTGAAATAAGGTACATACTAGCATGCCCTAACCTTCTATGCCACAACCAACTAGTCTCTTCTTTGGTAGAATTCATTGCAACAAGGCATTCTCCATTAGGTAAAGATAGATCATTAAGATCTACAAGATATATATTTCTATGCCTTTTTCCAATGAATTGTACTTCATTTAAATCTGGACTATAAATCATGGAATATGATGATTTGAAAACTACTTGAAAACCTTTATCACAAAACTGACTAATACTTAATAAATTATGCTTCAAACCATCTACTAGAAGTACATTACAAATACTATTAGGAGTTATGTGAACCTTACCAATTCCAATGATTTTATCTTTACCATTATCACCAAAGGTCACACTCCCTCCATTCAAAGCTTCAAGAGAAGTGAATTGCTTCACATCTCCAGTCATGTGTCTTAAGCAACCACTATCAAGATACCAAATTTGTTTATTTTTCTTGGTTGCAAGACACACCTGCAATAAGATCAAGCTTTGTTTTTAGGTACCCAAGCTAACTTGGGTCCTTTCGGGTTAGCATTCAAAATGGTTCCTTTTGGAACCCACATTTTACCAACAGACATGATTTTTCTAAGACTGCATTGATATGATTTATGACCTAATTTTTTGCAAGTAAAACAAGTGATACTGGATGATGCAGGCACAAAAAAGTTTTTGAAATACTTTTGTTGCTTCTGAGGTTTATATCCTAAACCTGCCTTGTTGAAGACTGCTCTTTGATTATTCAAAAGTAAATTTAGCTTTTCTGAACTAAAGGTGAACTTATCAACAAAAGGTTTGATTTTTTCAAGTTCATTTTTGTATTTTTCATTTTCAAGTTCCAAATCCTTGTTTTTCTTTAAAAGATCATTGTTAGAAACAACATGTTTAGGTCTTTTTAGAACTTCATTTTTCATAACTAAAGCATTATTCTTCTTTTCCAAAACATCTAGATTAATTTTCAAAGAACTAACATCATTAAGTAAAGAATTGTTTTCTAATGAGAAACTATTAGCATGCCTTTTTAATTTTTTATTTTCAGATAATACTAACTTATAATCATGCATCAATTCTTCAAAAGCACTTCTAAGCTCATCAAAAGTAAAATCAACTTCAGAGTCGGAACATACCTCTTCGTTATCCTGATGTGCCATGAAGTAGAGATTTGCAATTTCAGTCTGTTCTTCTTCTGAACTGGAGTCTTCACTATCACTCCACATGGCCATCATTACTTTCTTTCTTAGTTTCTTCCTTGATTTCTTGAGGAGAGGACAATCAAATTTATAGTATCCGGGCTTCTTGCACTCGAAGCATATAGGTACTTCCTTCTCCTTTTCCTTTTCTTTCGTTTTTTCTTTTTCCTTTCCCTTTTCTTTAGATTGGAATTTATTCTTGTAGGGAAATTTCTTCCTCTTCATGAATCTTCTAAATTTTCGGGCAAGGAGGGCTTCTTCACCTTCTTCTTCTTCATCATCATCGGACTCATCAATCGAGGATTCTTCTTGAACATTAGATTTAAAAGCGATCCCCTTCTTCTTTTTATCCAAGTCCATTGATTTCTGTTTCAAGTTGAGCTCATAGGTCATGAGCAGCTGCTCAAGTGGAAGCTTGTCTACATCTTTTGCCTCTTGAATTGCGGTCACCTTTGGATCCCATGACGTCGTTAGTGATTTAAGAATTTTATTCACAAGATCAGCATTATATATGATTTTACCAAGACTCCTCATAGCATTTACAATATTTGTAAAACGAGTATACATATCAGTAATAGATTCATTTGATTCCATCCGGAACATCTCATATGTGTGCACTAACATATTGACCTTAGTGTTCTTTACTTGATCGGTACCCTCGTGGGTAACTTCAAGTATGTCCCATATTTTTTTGGCAGACGTGCATGTAGATATCCTATTGAACTCACTAGGATCTAATGCACAATACAAGAGATTCATTGCCTTAGCATTGATCTCGGATTGTTTAATGTCATTTTCATCCCAATCCTTTTCAAGTTTTGGGATGGAAACACCATTAACCACCACCGAAGGAACATAAGGACCTTTATCAACTACTTTCCATAAATTGTAATCTATAGAATGCATATAAATTCTTATCCTAGTTTTTCGATAAGTGTAATTTGTACCATTAAAAAATGGAGGTCTGTTTGAGGGTTGTCCCTCAACTACACTAGTACCAATAAGGGTTGCCATAGATCTTTACTCAAGGCGGTAAAGCCTATATATTGAGAACAAGGCTCAGATACCACTTGTTGCCTAGAGAACAACCCAAGAGGGGGAGTGAATTGGGTTTCTAAAAAAAAATTTAAAGCTAAGCTTGATAAACAAGTAGCAAACTTCACAGGATTAGATATGCAATTCAATTCAACAAGGTACTTAAATTAATGTACAATGCTCTGATATAAAGGTGCAGCGAAAATTGTAAGAAATAAGCAATAAAGTAAAGAGCAAGGAGGGAGAGGATAAACAATCACAAACACAATAATTTATAGTGGTTCGGTGCCAACAATGCACCTACATCCACTCCCCAAGATTCCCTTGAAAATTCACTATAATCCAATGATTACAGCTGATTAGTTTTTCGGGCTCACTAATCAAAACCCGACTTGTTTTTACAAGGCTCACAAGTCACAACCTCACTTGATTTTACGGGCTAACCAAGAACCTAATTGATTTTTACAAGGCTAACCAAAAACCTCCCTTGATTTCCCGGGATAACCAAGAACCTTAGTGGTTTTGTGGGCTAACCACTAACTTAATTGGTTTTCAAGGCTTACCAACAACCTTACTTGGTTTTCCAATAGGTTAACCAATAACCTTTACAAGATAAAAGATAGAGAAATAAAGAACCAATGTAAGCTTTCAACTAAAAAGCAAATAAGTTGATGTAGCTCGATGTTGTGTTGCTTTGCTCTTGTTGAAGTCTTTCGAATGCCCAAGATTGAATGATCTTCAATGCACTTGATAGCTTTGAATGCTTGGAAGGCTTCTCTTGGCTTGAGAGTGGTTGAGCTTTGAATGAATAGGAGTTAAGGCTCTTCTCTCTTCTTTTTCCTTTAAACTCTTTTGGATATTCAATACTTGTGAATAGTTGTTGTCTTGATTTGATTTGGAGCCTTTATATGCCTTCCCAAGCCCCTAAAATCGAAATCTAGCAATTATGCTTGAAAAACTAGCCGTTGGAGGGCATTTAGGAGAGTTCTGGCTTGAAAAAACTAGTCGTTACTGTTGTCAGAACTCCATGTGTCGATACTTCCTCTTCATGTATCGACACATCAGGTCGACACATTCTTCTTGAGTCGACACAAGTTCAAAATGTTCCATTCAGATTCTCTGAAAAAATTAGCTGAGTCGACACATTCTCAGTCGAGTCGACACATTAGGTCCGTGTATCGACACATCAACTATTCCTTCAACTTCTGCAAGTTCTGTGGCTTGAAATTCTCAAACGATGTGTTGATCCATGTGTTGACATCTTGAGTCGACACATAAGGTCCATGTGTCGACACATTATCTGTGCCATTTGAAATTTCACTACGTGCCGGTTTGAGTCGACACACCATCTTCATGTGTCGACACATCATATCATGTGTGGACACCTTGAGTCGACACATTATTAAAAAGGTACAGAATTTGCTGAACTTGTACTGGAACATATTTTCACTTGCCTTGGTCATCCATTCAACCAACTCTTTGAGTGTCCAAGTCTTGTTTTATGCAATCATCCCATTCAAACTTGGTTCTTCAACATAATTGGACTTCTTCAAATTTTGTGAGCATCCTTTCATTGAAAATACACTTAAAGCAAATCATTAGTCCTCAAATTATACTTAACTGTTTTGCTTATCATCAAAATTAATTAGTGGAGTCAACAGTAGGACTCTTGGGCAAGTTCGCCATCACCTCCGTCACTGGCTCTGTAGTCAAATATGGAAAATCAAATCCATCGGAGTCAGTCTCCTCATCATCTCCATCAACATCATCACCATCAACATCATCTCTATCAACAACAGGTGCAGGAGTAGGTGAAGCAGTATCAACAACTGGAGTACTCACTGAATGTCTAGATAGAGTGGTCAGTATAGCTGAGATGCCATCACTCAGTCCAATGTGGCTCTCTCTAGTCTCAGCTATGAAGCAGCCAAGACACTGTCTAATGATCAGAATGTCGATCTCAATGCGTCTGACCCTGTCCAATAAGCTATCAGAAACATCTTGAGTCTCCACTTGAGCTGGCTGAGACTGTGCTGAAGTAGTAGGATTAGTCTGAGATGCAACCTCTGGCTGTGCCGCTATCTCAGGCTGACTCTCGATAGGTCCTTCCTCGCTGGAGAAGATGCGCTCCTCCTCTGCAGCATCATCGTCATCAGCTCTGTCCTGGGCCTGACCAGATATCTTGCGAGTCCACTGGCCTCGGAATAGATGATAACCCATCCGGTGTAATGACTTGATGTCATACACATTAGTATGAAGTAGCATGCGAAAGGGCTCGTCCTCAAAGCTAATGCCGTACTCTCTGAACAGAACAGTCAACCCCATCCCATATGGTAGGTAGAGTCGCTGGCTCATCGACGCCTCTGTCATCTGGTGAATCATAAGTACTGGAAGGCAGACGAGCGTGCACTGAACTAATGAGACCATCACTTGCAACTCTCGCTCAGTGATGTAATCAAAGCTCCGGTCTTCGGTAGAAGTATCCGGGCGACAATGTGGTGCAATAATCTCATCTCACCGATAGTCAGGATGCGGGTATGGTGGCTCCCTCAGACAATATATCAGACTCAAAGATACACTGGAGTCCACTCACTCTGTCCATCAAGCTGTCCACCACTGATCCAATCATCGGAATGTCCCATACTCTACTCAGTACCTTTGATGAAACTGGGATATCCCGGCCTCTCACCTATGCCATCCATCCATCAAACCCACGGGCGAGTGATTTATAAAACTCTCGCATGAGCCCGGGATAAAATCTCTTGCTCAATGAGCAAAAAGATGTCAAACCAGCCTGTTAAATCCACTATCCGATCCTAAAATGCTGTTGGTCGACAAAAGTGAAGTCCACTCGTCGTCCCCTGACGACAGTCTTCGAACTCATCCTGCTAGAAGCTACAAAAAGAGGTCGTGCAGGTGGATTAGGAGCTGTAGCCTCGTGTCCAGCCTTCGTTCTTCGTTCTTCCTCCTGATTGGACTGACGAGGGTGACAGACTACTTGCTTTCAGGGTCCCATTGCTTAGAATAAGGATTTGGACAAGATTTGGATGAAAATCTAGGGTTTCTAAGGCTCAAAATCTAAATGGAAGGCCAAAATGAAGCAAAATCCGAACAACAAAGTGCTCCAAACGAAGAATCAATGGGTTTAAATCACAAAATAGAGGGAAGGAGAAGTGAGGAATACCTTAGGTCATGTGTTGGCTCGAGAGAGAGATGAAGAAATGGAGGGAAAAATGCTTCGAAATACCTTATTCTCGGTCTGCTGCCATTTAAGGGTTGACTCACGAATGTATCGACACATTCAGGTGTCGACATATCCATGTGTTGACACATCAACTTAAAAATCAAAAATAAAGAGATTAAAGGTTTGATCAAAATCAAGCATAATTCAATGAAATTTAACAAAATTTGAAAAGATTGATCATGATTGTTGTCAAATATGATAGATTTGAGTCAAAGATAGGAAATATTTAATCAAAAAGATTAATGATCCCGAGCTCTCTTCTAATCATACAAAACCGATCTTTTAGAAGAGGTTTAGTCAAAATATCAGCTAATTGAAATTCAGTACTAATAAATTCAACCACAACATCATTATTTTCAACATGATCTCTAATAAAATGATGTCTAATTTCAATATGTTTACTCCTAGAATGTTGAACATGATTCTTAGTAAAGCAAATAGCATTGGTATTATCATATTTAATAGGTGTACTAGCCAACTTGATTCCAAAATCTTCAAGTTATTGCTTAATCCATAATATTTGAGCACAACAACTTTCTACTGCAATATACTCAGTCTCAGCTATGGATAATGCAATTGAAGTTTGTTTCTTGCTAAACCATGAGATTAAATTAATTTCAAGAAATTGGCAAGTACCACTAGTACTCTTTCTATCCAATTTACAACCATCAAAATCAGCATCATAATATTCAATCAATTCAGCAGATAAATTTCTAGAATACCATAAACCAATATTAATAGTACCAGATAGATATCTAATAATGCGCTTAACAGCCAAAAGATGTGATTCTTTAGGTTCAGACCGATATCTAGCACACATGTATATACTGAACATTATATCTGGTCTACTAGTAGTTAAGTATAGTAAAGAGCTAATCATACATCTGTATAACTTTTGATCTACTGATTTACCACGCTCATCTTTATCAAGTCTACAAGAGGGGCTTATAGGCGTATCTATTGCTTTAGTAGTCTCCATTCCAAACTTCTTGATAATTTCTCTTGTATACTTAGCTTGGTTGATGAAGATTCCATCTGTAGTTTGCTTGATCTGGAGTCCAAGAAAGAAATTAAGTTCTCCCATCATGCTTATCTCGAACTCACTCTGCATTAGCTTAGCAAACTCTTGATAAAGAAATTTATTAGTAGCACTAAAAATGATATCATCAACATATATTTGTACTACTAATAAATCACTATCTTTCTTTTTCAAAAACAATGTTTTATCTACATGGCCTCTAGAAAATTCATTTTCAATTAAAAATTTGCTGAGTCTCTCATACTAGGCTCGAGGTGCTTGCTTTAATCCATAAAGTACTTTGTGTAATTTAAAAATATGATCAGGATGTGCATGATTTTCAAATCCAGGTAGTTGTTCAACAAAAACCTTTTCAATTATAAAACCATTTAGAAAAGCACTCTTAACATCCATTTGAAATAGTTTGAAATTCATAAAACAAGAAAATGCTAATAATAGTCTAATTACTTCAAGTCTAGCAACATGAGCAAAAGTTTCATCAAAATCAATCCCTTCCTCCTGGTTGTAGCCTTTAGCAACTAGCCTAGCTTCATTTCTAACAATAATTCCATTTTCATCTAATTTATTTCTAAATACCCATTTTGTGCCAATAATAGAAATATTAGATGGTCTTTCTATTAATGTCCACACATTATTTCTATCAAATTGAATTAGTTCAACTTGCATGGCATTAATCCAGTTAGGGTCTTTTTCAGCTTCTTCAAAATATTTAGGCTCTACTTATGATACAAAAGCTATATATCATATTCATTTCTAATTGAGGCTTGAGTTCTTATCCCTTTAGATGGATCACCAAGGATTAATTTCTTAGGATGTCCATGAGCATACATCCACTCCTTATGTAGATCTTGGTGCTTTGGAGTGTCTTTACCTTTTTCATTTTTGTCTCGATCTTCTTTACTTGGCTGGGGTTGATCATTCAGTGTCAACTTTTGAAGCTTGTCAGCACCTGCATATTCATTAGAAGTATCATCTTTTCTGGAGAATTTGTTAGTAATTTCTTAAAAAACAACATGCATTGACTCTTCTACAACCAAAGTTCTTTTATTGAAAACTCTATATGCCCTGCTTGATGTGGAGTATCCTAAAAAGATACCTTCATCAGACTTGGCATCAAAATTTTCAAGATTATCTTTTTCATTATTCAATATAAAATATTTGCAACCAAAAACTCGAAATACTTTAAAGTTGGTTTTCTTTGATTCCAAAGTTCGTAAGGAGTTTTCTTCAAAATAGGACGGATTAAAACTCGATTCAAAATGTAATATGTAGTATTAATAGCTTCAGCCCAAAAATATCTCGGCAAATCATTTTCACAAAGCATAGTGCGTGCCATTTCTTCCAAAGTACAATTTTTTCTTTCTATTATCCCATTCTGTTGAGGTGTCCTAGGTACAGAAAAGTTGTGTTCTATTCCTTTTTCATTACAAAAGTTTTTGAAATCTTAATTTTCAAATTTAGTTCTATGATCACTGCGAATGCAAACAACTGAAACACCTTTTTTATTTGAGACTTTTTGATAAAACTTTATAAAAACAGAAAATGATTCATCTTTATGTGCTAGAAAGAATACTCATGTAAATCTCGAAAAATCATCCACTATGACTAATCCATATCTCTTGCCTCATAGACTTGATATTCTAGGTATAAAATGTTTAAGTATATATGAGTACTAATTATATTTGAAGTGCATTTTTCAGATCTTAGTACTCAACCATGTTAAATGAAGAAATGCTTGTATTTCAATTGAAAAAGTCCTTAAATTAATGAAAATCAAGTTATAAGGACTTTGGAATATAAGGAAGACTTGGAAGGACTTAAAGTTTAATTTTGAAGAAGTTTCAGTATTGGCTCAACCGAGTGTCAACACTTAAAGATCAAATGTTGACACTTGCAGGCCAAGTGTTGACACTTGCAGAACCAAGTGCTGACACTTGCAGACCAAGTGTCGACACCAAGTGTCGACACTTGAAAACCAAGTGTCGACACCAAGTGTCGACACTTGAAAACCAAGTGTCGACACTTGACTGTAATGGCTAATTTTCAAAAGCTGCAGAACTTCTCCAACTTGCTTCAAATGGCCATATCTTCAACCCCAACGGTCATAAATGGTCATCTATGGTTTGGAAAGCTATATAAACATCAAAAATCAAATGGAAAAAAAAATTCTTTGTTGAGTTTTTTGAATATTCTTCAAGGATTCAAGAGTTGAGTGATTCAAAGCCTTCAAGCTTCCAAGTTTCAAAGAGAGCATTCAAAGTCTACATCTACAAGCATCAATCAAAGGCTTCATCAACTTGAAGACAAGATCTTCATCAACAATCAAGGGCTTCAAAGAGATATTTGCTTTATTTTAGAAAGCTTTTATTGTATTCATTTATACTTGCTCTTACATTGTTTTACTTAAGATTTTTGGTGAGTCTTGGAAAACCAAAGAGATTTTTGGTAAGCCTTGAAAACCAAAGTGATTGTTGGTAAGCCTTGAAACCAACTAAGGTTTTACTTGTGAGCCCGAAGCCAAAACAAGTTGTTTAGATTCTTGGTTATCCCGTAAAACCAAGGGTGGTTGTTGGTGAGCCTTGAAACCAACTAGGGTTTGACTTGTGAGCCCGAAGATAAAACAAGTTGTAAAGGTTGTTGGTGAGCATAAGTTATAAAACCAAACTTAGTAGAATTCCCAAGGGATTCTTGGGGAGTGGATGTAGGTGCTTGGTTGGCACCAAACCACTATAAATCTTTGTGTTTGTATGATTGTTCTCCTTGTGCTTTTATTTCTTTATTTCCGCTGCATTTATTTGAAATACACATGTACTTGAATTGCATTAGTACATACTTGTTTTAGTTCACACTTTGCAAATAGTATAAAAATTTTATAAAACCCAATTCACCACCCCTCTTGGGTTGCCTACCTGGGCCTACAGTACTATGAATTCAAATGTAATGCTCTTAAATAAAATTGCAGCGAAAATAAAGACCAATAAATGAAAAGCAAGTAGAGAGATCAATTAACCACAAAGACCAAGAAATATAGTGGTTCGGTGCTATCCAATGCACCTATATCCACTCCCCAAGATTTTCTTGGGAATTCACTATAATTACACCGATTACAGTTGATTAGTTTTGCGGGCTCATTAATCAAAAATCCAACTTGTTTTCACAAGGCCAACAAGTCAAAATCTCACTTGATTTTACGGGCTAACCAAGAACCTAAATGGTTTTACGGGCTAACCACCAACCTCCCTTGGTTTTCCAGACTAACCAAGAACCTAATTGGTTTTCAAAGGCTCACCAATAACCTTCCTTGGTTTTGTAATAGGTTAACCAAGAACCTTTATAACAAATAAGAATTTGAAGTAAAGAAACAATATAAGCTTTCTAAACAAAAGCGGGTATCTCTTTGAAGCTCGATGTAGAGATGCTTTGAACTTGTTGAAGCCTCTTGAATGCTCAATAATGGATGATCTTCAATGCTCTTGAAGACTCTTGAGAGTTGTTGGATCTTTAAAGAATAGGAGTTAAAGTTCTCTTTTCTTCTCTCTTGAATGCTCTTATTTCATTCTTATCAAAACTCTTTCTTTTGATTTGATTTGGAGCATATAAATACCTCCCCAATGCCTCAAATCCTGTTTTTAGTCATTAGACTTGAAAAACTAGTCATTGGAGGGCAAAGAAGTCGAGTTCTGTGTTTGAAAAACTAGTTGTTACTGTTCTCAGAATTCCATGTGTCGACACTTCAGGCTGTGAGTCGACACTTCAGGTCGACACTTGAACTTCTTGAGTCGACACCCAGTTCAAATATCTCCAATCTGGTTTTTTGGAAATCTAAGATGTGTCGACACTTAGTTGAGTCGACATTTTGAGTCGACACTTAGCTTCCATATGTCAACACTTCTACAGTTCTTCATTTTCAGCAAGTTCTGTATCTTGAAAATCTCAAGCGATGAGATGATCCATGTGTCGACACTTTGAGTCGACACTTCAGGTCCATGTGTTGAAATTTTAGCCGTGCCATCTGAAATATCATTGCATACCGGCTTGAGTCGACACTTCACTTCCATGTATCGACATTTGGTATCATGTGTCGACACTTTGAGTCGACACCTCACTGAAATCTTCACAGAAAAGTCTGAACTTGTGCTGAAACACATTCATGCTTCACTCAATTGACCATTCAAGCAAACTTTGATTGTCCAAGACTTCTTTGAGCAGATCTTTTCATCCAAACTTGGTTTCTTCAATCAAATCAACTTCTTCAAATTTGTGAGCATATTTTTCAATAGAAACACACTTCAAGAAAACCATTAGTACTCAACTTATACTTAACCGTTTTACTTATCATCAAAATCAATAATGGAATCAATAGATATTGTCGTGAACATACACGTGGCATGATGGATGTGGGCATAAAGGTGGATAATTTTCGAGGCATGCCAATGATCGAGAACATCACATGATACATAACTTCTTCGTATAATAGATCATATATATGTTTTGAGGAAGAGTTATTTGCCTACTTAGTTCAATTTACCCCGTGATCATGTAAATAATATAATGCAGCTTGCTGAAAAAGAAAGAATATGTTTCTAAACATATAAATTTTTATTTTTAATGAAAAATCATGTTTGACATATTTATATTTTCCTTATAATGTTATTTTTTCTAATATGTTATTAAAGATCTACATTTAAATACCATCTTCACCGGAGTTTAGAGGTTAGGATATTTAAAGGAATTGTATAAAATGAAAAGATAATAATACAATTGTTAGCAAATTTCCTATATATACAAATGCATCCACCAATATGCCCACCTAAGCATTTGAGTTATGCTTTTTATCAACCAATATGTTGAGCAACAAACTTCCACCGGGGGACAAAGTCTTGTACACTCGTGATATCATTAGTTGATATTCTCATTATTTATCGATTAATTCATTGGATCTAGACATCACAACTAAATTAATATGTTTATCAATAGTGCATGCGATAATATGCTCTCTTCTCATTAACACTTGGCGTGCCAGATATTTGCTCATTGGAATGCTTGCCAACACACTTGGCAAAGCTTATGGCGTGCCAGATATTTGCTCATTGGAATGCTTGCCAACACACTTGGCAAAGCTTAGACAAAGATAAAACTTTTTAGGGTTGCTCAACTTTGTCAAGAAAATGAAGTTCCAAAGACCTTTGCCTCACATCCCACTGAAAAGCACAATTTGTTTTGTAAACGAATGACTCTTCTATAAAAGTTGCTCGATATTTGTAATATTAGCTCCATCAAATTGAAAGAGAGCCCTTTACTCACTATTTATTTCTAACTCCTCTGGAACATTCTAAGCCTTCTGTCTTTAAAGGATGGTTTCTTCTTCCATCACCAAGTAGTCAGTCTTCGCTTTGAGAGCTATTCCATATTTTTCCACCTATGTGTATTTATAACCACAAACTGCTTGGGATGGGGACCATGCATCCCTGCCACTTTCAAACTTTAATTTCTAAAAAGAGGCCATCTTTGTACACCGTTCTCAATGCAAATAAATAAATAAATAAATAAATATCACATACTTTATTGGACCATATAAATTATATTTTTTAACATATATTTAATATATATAATTTTATTTTTTTATTAAAAAATTTGAATTATAAAAATGTTCCTTCTTTATAAAAAAATTATGACATTCCATGACTTGCATTATGACAACATATTATAGGACCGAGAGATATTTTTATTATTAAAAAATTTTTAAAAAAATAATGATGAAAATACCATCGATCTTATGATATCCTTTGAACAGGATTATGATATCCTGTTCATGAAGGGACATCATAAGAGAAGAGCAAAATATACATATTTAATGACCGCAGTTTATTTTTTCATTGAAAAATTTGAATAACAAAAATGCCCTTTTTTTTTATGATACTTTTTTGTGAACAGGATATCATAATCCTGATCATAGGATATCATAAGACTAGTGATATTTTTATTAATGAAAAACTTTTAAACTTTTTTCAATAATGAAAATCTCTTGGCCTTGACCTATAAGCACGTGTACCATAATCTAAGCATAGGATGTTATAACGAAAACGAACGTGTCATAATTTTTTTTTTATAATAAAAGGGTATTTTCATCATTTGGAATTTTTAACAAGAAGATAAAATTACCAGCATTAAATGCATATCGAAAATGAGGCTTATTACATGATTCAATCATATTTGATAGTGTTGCCGATCTCACCGCCGCAGCTTGTAACTTCAGAGCTGGTGGCGGGATCAGACCGTCTCACCTCGAGGTCTCCGAGCTCCTGATCCTGCAAGACAAGATCAGAAATCCTGACCGGGGGTTCCGGCGAGGGAGCTCCGACGGTCAAGTTAGAAAGCGGCGAGATGGAACAAAATCTCCAAGGTGGGACCCCGAAGGAGTCCCAGGCTTAGAGATTATCTTAGCAAAAAAGGTCTCTGGAAGAGTGGAAATTAGGCCAAGTTCCTTCACTGATCTTGTGCCAAGGGACCCCTCTTGGAATCTTGGATCCTCCTCTTGGTACCTTTTTCTTTTCCCAGCCTTTTTTTCCCTTACCTGGTTATCCGCTCTTCCCAACATTTTATCCCATCACGCTGCCTCCGGCCTCCCGCCCTTGGGAGGCTCCCTCTTCGCTTTCACCTCCTTCTCTCTCTCTTTCCTCTTTTCCTTTCGGGTTCAGGAACCCGGTGCCTCCTTGTCTTGCTTGCCGAGCCCAGCGAGGAAAGGGTAGAGGGAGGACACAGGCCAGACCTTGGGCAGAGCGCGAGCGCTCTCCTTCCCAGGCATCGACAACATCTGTTATCGGGTCCTGTCTGCCAGGACTTCGCCTCTCGGCTGCGGAACCCGTCGGGCCGATGTAAACGAGGTTTCGCGCGTTGCTGCCGACCGTACCGGCACTCCTCTAGAGGTGCGGCGCGCACTGCCTGAGGGACGGTCTAGGAACTCGTGCCCCTGCTTCTCGGCGACCTCACCACGTAAGGTAGCTGGCCTCGGCCAAGGTGGACCCCTCCTGGGTGGATACCTGGCGTAGCGGCAGAGGAGTGCTCGACTTTGGCCGAGGTGGAATCGTGTCCGGGCGCCATCTGGCGAAGGAGCAGGAAGGCCCGGCTCGACCTCGGCCGAGGTGGAACCATCTCAGGGCGCCACCTGGCGAGGGAGCAAAGGGGCCACCGGCTTTGGCCGAGGTGGACCCCTCCTGGGCGGACACCTAGCGGAGCGGCAGAGGGGCGCTCGACTTCGGCCGAGGTGGACCCGTGTCCGGGCGCCACCTAGCGAAGGAGCGGGAAGGCCCGGCTCGACCTCGGCCGAGGTGGAACCGTCTCAGGGCGCCACCCGGCGAAGGAGCAAGGGACCGCCGGCTTCGGTCGAGGTGGACCCCTCCTGGGCGGACACCTGGCGGAGCGGCAGAGGGGCGCTCGACTTCGGCCGAGGTGGACACGTGTCCGGGTGCCACCTGGCGAAGGAGCAGGAAGGCCCGGCTCGACCTCGGCCGAGGTGGAACCGTCTCAGGGCGCCACCCGGCGAGGGAGCAAGGGGCCGCTGGCTTCGGCCGAGATGGACCCCTCCTGGGCGGACACCTGGCGGAGCGACAGAGGGGCGCTCGACTTTGACCGAGGTGGACCCGTGTCCGGGCGCCACCTGGCGAAGGAGCGGGAAGGCCCGGCTCGACCTTGGTCGAGGTGGAACCGTCTCAGGGCGCCACCCGGCGAGGGAGCAAGGGGCCGCCGGCTTCGGCCGAGGTGGAACCGTCTCAGGGCGCCACCCGGCGAGGGAGCAAGGGGCCGCCGGCTTCGGCCGAGGTGGAACCATCTCAGGGCGCCACCCGGCGAGGGAGCAAGGGGCCGCTGGCTTCGGCCGAGGTGGACCCCTCCTGGGCGGACACCTGGCGGAGCGGCAGAGGGGCGTTCGACTTCGGCCGAGGTGGACCCGTGTCCGGGCGCCACCTGGCGAAGGAGCGTGAAGGCCCGGCTCAACCTCGGTCAATGTGGGACCGTCTCAGGGCGCCACCCGGCGAGGGAGCAAGGGGCCGCCGGCTTCGGCCGAGGTGGACCCCTCCTAGGCGGACACCTGGCGGAGCGGCAGAGGGGCGCTCGACTTCGGCCGAGATGGACCCGTATCCTGGCGCCACCTGGCGAAGGAGCAGGAAGGCCCGGCCCGACCTCGGCCAAGGTGGAACCGTCTCAGGGCGCTACCCGGCGAGGGAGCAAGGGGGGTCGCTGGCTTCGGCCTAGGTGGACCCCTTCTGGGTGGACACCTAGCGGAGTGGCAGTGGAGCGCTCAACTTCGGCCGAGGCGGACCCGTGTCCGGGCGCCACCTGTCGAAGGAGCGGGAAGGCCCGGCTCGACCTCGACTGAGGTGGAACCTTCTCAGGGCGCCACTCGCCGAGGGAGCAAGGGGCAACCGGCTTCAGCTGAGGTGGAACCCTCCTGGGCGGACACCTGGCGGAGCGGCAGAGGGCCGCTCGACTTCGATCGAGATGGACCCCTCCTGGGTGGACACCTGGTGGAGCGGCAGAGGGGCGCTCGACTTCGACCGAGGTGGACCCCTCCTGGGCGGACACCTAGCGGAGCGGCAGAGGAGTGCTCGACTTCGGCCGAGGCGGACCCGTGTCCGGGCACCACCTGGCGAAGGAGCAGGAAGGCCCGACCCGACCTCGACTTCGACCGCGGTGGAGCCACATCCGACTTTGCTGGACCGTTCCCGCTCTGCCAAAAAAATCCACGTGGTTCGGATCACACCTGGCGGAATCTGAGACACGCCATGTCATCGTAACGGCTGTAACAGTTGCCCCCCATCCCCTCGTTCCGCTTAGGCGTCATGGCTCGGAACGTGGGGATTTAATACGGAGATGACGTGGGGAAGGCTAAGATCTCGCGCCATAATTGCCACGATCCTCGTCGCCGTTCCTCGTTGCGCCCGAGGTCCTATAAGAGGTTGCCACGCGTCGCCTTTCCGGTTGCACTTAATGCGTTGCTTCGAAATGGAGGCCGTTTCCACGTAACCGAAGCATCAATGTCGGGCGTGCGTCCACGCGGCATCCATCTGGTGGTCCGGAACAGAATGAGGGGTACGACCGCTGTCGATCGAATTTGAAAAGGAGGGGGACTTTTCGGAAACGAGGCCATTTCCCTTTCTTGCGCTCCGCCGGTGGTTGCAGTGGGCTATCCTTCACTTCCCTTGGTTGCCACTTCTTTTGCACAGTGTATTTCGGTGAGTGCCCACGTCTGCTTCCTTCTCCCGTCCCCTTTCCTTAGCAACTTTTCTTCACCATTTCCTTCCCCATAGCGCGCCATCGTCATGTTTCATCTAATCCAGACGAGGCCGGTCCGTCCCGGTCGAGGACTCCATCATCCTCTTCCTCGGAAGGGGAGGTGATCTCGGACGAGATCCGCAGGCAGCTCCAGCCTGGGGGTATAACCATAGGTGTCCCTAGGGGTCCTAGGTCTCCCCCTGTAGTTTCCGCCCGTCCCATCTCTTCTCTTCCTCCTCCGGCCATCTCTTCTGCTGGTCCCTCCGGTCATGTCTCATCGATGACCGAAGGTGACCTTTCTTTGCTCTGGGAAGTCTATGGCATCCCGGAGTCGATCCGTCTTTCTCTCCCGCGGCCCGGGGATCGTGTGACCTTAAGCGGCCCCGGGCGAATAGCCTTTTACGAGGACTTCCTCCTTGGGAGTCTTCGGTTCCCCCTATATCCTCTCTTCCTCTCCTTTCTCAGTCACTACTGCTTGGTCCCGGCCCAGTTGGCTCCAAACGCCATCCGGGTCAACTTCGCCTTTATAGTCTTCTGCCACTTCCACGGGTTTGTTGCCTGCTTCTCTCTCTTCAGGGCTTTTTTCACCCTAAAGTGCTATTCCACCGATGATGGCTGGTGGTGCATTTCACCTCGGCCTAGGTGCCTCCGGTTCGACCTCCCTTCCTCTATTAAGGGCTGGAAGAACCAGTTCTTTTTTGCCTCGGTTGAGGACGTCGACTGGACCTGGAGCGAGCCGGATCGGTCCTTGAACCGGAACTCCCAAGTCGAGCCGGCGGACCAAGAGGTCTATTCCCTGCTGCTAAGTGACGCGGTCCCGATGCTCGATGTTCTACTCTCGGAGCAGAACTTGTTCGAGGCGGGGATCAGTCCCATCCGGGAGTTGGCCGAGGCTCGGCCTTCCTTTCCACTCCGCACCCCCCCTTTCTCCCTTTTCCTTTTTAGCTGGCCTGACCGACCTCTGTTTTCTTTCAGGCATGAAGTTTTCCTTAGAAAACCTGTTGGAGGGCGCCGCTCAGAGGGACGTTGCCGAGGGAAATGAGCCCGCGACGAAGAGGGCTCGCACCGAGGCGAGCCGAGAGGCCGTGCCGATTCCCACCTCCGGTCCAGTGACGGCAGCTCCCGCATCTAGGCCACCTCGAGCCCGGGCTGCCGACGTCCCTGTCGTCGACCTCGACAGGGCTGTAGAAGAGGGAGGGCTAGCCCCCTCCAGGGCAGCGCCCGCCTCAACCGCCGCCCCGACGGCGCCCCGGTGGCTCCAGCTGCTCCGTCGGTGGCCGTTCCACCCGGCGAGGGGATGGTCGCCCCTGCTACTGCCGACCTATCTGCCCCGCCACCAAATCTCACCAGCCGGTGCTCCGTGATCCGTGTTCAGGGCCTCGCGAAGAGGGTCATGGAGTTAGCCTGCACCTCCCGGGACCGCCGACTAAGGGGCGACCGGGATTACGCCGACGCCCTGCTCGGAATCCTTCTGTAGCTCTTCACGGTAAGTCCCAGACTCGGAACCCTCCCTTTTAAAGTTTCAGATGGATTTTGACTGACCTCTCTTTTTTTGGTGTAGATCAGGACCGACATGCTGCTGCTGAGGAATTTCCTCGTAGGGTACGCCAAGGACGCCGAGAAGGAGGAAAAACTCGGCAAACTCGCGATCGACATGAAGGACCTCATGGAGAAGGGGGTTGAGCCGAGGGGGAATAACCAAACCCTCCAATCCGACCTAGCGCGCACAGAGGGGCGCATCAAAGAATTGGAGATCTCTCTGTCTGAGGAGAGGATCTCTAACCAGTGCCGCGCGGAGGAGGACGCGGTGGAGAAGGCTCGCCTCCGAGCTCAGTCCCGGTCGTTGGAGCGCCGGGTGGAGGAGGCTCGAAGGGAGATGAACGCAGCCAAGGAGAAGAGCTCCTACGTCAACGGGCTGCTAGAAGCATCAAAGCGGGAGGCGCAGGAGGCCGTCCCAAAATTCTGGGCCTCCGAGAAGTACATTGCGGAGGTTCGGGAGGCCGCCGTGGACTCCTTCCTGAAGGGGTTCCAGGTGTGCCGGGAGAAGGTGGGCTCCTTCTACCCCGAGCTCGATCTCAGTGCGGTGGTCCTCGGCGAAAGGAGGCAGGAGTCCAATGGAGAGGCTCCAGCGGTAGCAGGCGTCGACGCTGCAACTCCAGAGTAGCCCCCTGAGCAGCCACCCATCGACGGCGCAGGTGGAGAGTGCGCACCCCCGCTCGAGGAAAGTGCTACTGCGCCGAACTAGCTTCCCTTTTGTATCTCTTTTCTTCTTCCCTTTTTTTTTCTCTTTTTTTTTTTGAGGACTCCCGGCCTGTTGGGACTCCTTCATTGTAATCCCTCTTTAGATTAATGAAATCTCCTGTTTGCCAAGTCTCGTCTTTGCTTTCTCCCGCTTTTCTTTTCTTTCTTTTTTTTTGTGTTGAAACCGAGTGTTGGTTTCGAGCGCCGAGAATAAGCCCTGTGGTGTGCTCCGAGCTGAGCTCGCGGGCAGACTGAGTCCCATCCAGCATTCAGATCGAAGTTCGGAACTTCCGGGTTGGACGTCGGTGGAGCAGGCCTTGCGCGAGTCCTTCGAGCTTGCCGGTCTGTCCTCTGGGACTGCGTGGGTGAGCTTGGCTCTGCCCCGCCTTCCGGACCGAAGTTCGGGACTTCCGGACTGAACCTCAGGGCCGCAGGCTTTATCCGAGCTCTGTGCGGCTTGCCGGGCTGTTCTCCGTGATTGCATGGACGAGTTTGGCTCTGCCCCGCCTTCCGGACCGAAGTCCAGGACCTCCGGACTGAACCCCGGGACTGCATGCTTTATCCAAGCCCTGCGCGGCTTGTCGGGCTGTTCTCTGTGATTGCGTGGGCGAGTTTGGCTCTGCCCCACTTTCCGGACCGAAGTCCGGGACCTTCGGACTGAACCCCGGGGCCGTAGGCTTTATCCGAGCCCTGTGTGGCTTGCCGGATTGTTCTCCGTGATTACATGGGCGAGTTTGGCTCTGCCCCTCCTTCCGGACCAAAGTCCGGGACCTTCGGACTGAACCCTGGGGCCGCAGGCTTTATCCAAGCTCTGCGCGGCTTGCCGGGCTATTCTTCGTGATTGCGTGGGCGAGTTTGGCTCTGCCCCGCCTTCCGGACCGAAGTCCGGGACTTGTCACCTTCTCGGGTTTTCGGCCACAGCCATGTTTGCCAAACTTAGAGCTAAGTGTCTCCCTTCCTACGAGGTGAGAAGAAGTATTTGAAGTAAAAAGATTTTATTGCAGGAGTTCGATGAACCTTACATTATTGGTAATACATCCTCAGGTTTGAGGCATTCCAGGTCAGAGGGAATCTGGACCCTCCTAACTCCTCCAGGTAATAGGCCCCGTGAGGGAGAACTTCTGTCACCCTGTACGGGCCCTCCCAGTTCGGGGAGAGCTTCCCGCACTCCCGTGGCTGGGAAGCTTCAGCACGCCGGAGCACCATATCTCCTGGGCAAAAGGACTTCGGTCGCACCCGGGAGTTGTAGTACCTGGCCACTCGCTGCCTGTACGCCGCCATCCGGACTCGAGCCTTGTCCCTCGTCTCCTCAAGGAGGTCTAGGTTCAGCATCATCCTGGCGGGGTTCTCCACTTCGTCGTACTGCTCCACGCACAGGGTGGGTAGGCTGAGCTCTATCAGGATAACCGCCTCGGCTCCGAAGACGGGGTTGAACGGGGTCTCGTCGGTGGCCGTCCTCGGGGTGGTGTGGTACCTCCACAGGATGCTTGGGAGCTCTTCTGCCCACCCACCCTTAGCCTGATCCAGCCTCGTCCGGAGGCCCTGCAAGATGGTCCTATTCGTCACCTCGGCTTCTCCATTTGTCTGCGGATGCGCCACCGAGATGAAGCGATGGTGGATGCCGAGGTCGCTGCAGAATTCTTCAAACTCCGGACAGTCGAATTGACGTCCATTATCGGTGATAATAGTGTGGGGTAGGCCGAAATGGCAAATGATTGACTTCCAGAGAAACTTGGCAACGTTTGCATCCGTGATCCGTGCTAGGGGTTCGGCCTCGACCCACTTCGTGAAGTAGTCAATGACCACGATCAGGAACTTCCGCTGCCCGGACGCCGGGGGAAAGGGTCCTAAGAGATCCATCCCCCACTGGGCGAACGGCCACAGAGCCGAGAGCTGGGAAAGTGGAGTGGAGGGCTGACGCTGCACCACGGCGTGCCGCTGGCACCGATCACACCTCTTCACGAAGTCAGCGGCATCCTCCTTCATCGTGTCCCAGAAATAACCTTGGCGGAGGGCCTTGTACACTAGCGTTCTGCCCCCCACGTGGTTCCCGCAGATGCCCTCGTGGATTTCCTGGAGTACGAGTGTGGCCTCCATGGGTCTCAGGCATTTGAGGAGTGGGTAGGAGTAGGACCTCCGATATAGCTGCCCATCCATCAAGATGAACCGCGCGGCCTTCTTCTTGATAAGGCGGGCCGCCGCGCGGTCCTCCGGCAAGGTGCCGCTGGTAATGTACTCAGCATACTTGTCCAGCCAGCTGGGCTCTTGGCTGACCTGTTGGACCTCCACAGGGGTCTCGTAGCTCGGGGCCTTGAGACGCTCAACATGAGCGCGGCCCAGCAACGAGTCCGGCAGGGTTGCCAGCCGGGAGAGAGCGTCCGTGCGAGCATTTTTCCCGCGGGGTATGTGGGAGATGCTGAAGCGCCGAAATCCAGCCGCGCTCATTCTAACGAGCTCTAGGTATTTCGCCATTTGAGGGTCGTGCGCACCGTACTCTCTAGAGATCTGTCCGGCCACCAGCTGGGAATCAGTGAAGGCCTTGAGGTTAGCCACGCCCAACTCGCGGGACACTCTCAGCCCGGCGAGGAGCGTCTCGTACTCCGCCTGGTTGTTAGTTGCAGCGAACTGGAAACGGAGTGCATATTCGGCGACAACCCCATCGCCGTTGGCGAGGATGAGACCGGCTCCGCTCCCGCCGGAGTTCGAGGCTCCGTCCACATGAAGGATCCACACGCCCTCCTCGGGTCCCGGTTTCAACTGCCGGTCTAGAGGGTCCTCCTCTATCCCCTTGCCTAGGCCTGCGCACTCGACCAAGAAGTCGGCGATCACTTGCGCCTTCATGGCCGACCTTGGCCGATAAGCGATATCGAACTCGCTGAGCTTGAGTGCCCACTTCGCCAATCGCCCGGATGTATCGGGTCGGCTGAGTATCGCTTTCAGCGGCTGATCAGTCAGGACGGCAATGGGATGTGCTTGGAAATAGGGCCTGAGACGCTGGGTAGACACTATTAATGCAAAAATGAGCTTTTCAGACCGGGAATACCTGAGCTCCGCATCGCGGAGGAGTTTGCTCGTGTAGTACACCGGCCTCTGAACTCCTTGGTCATCGGTCCGAACCAGGACCGAGCTGACGGCCTCCGGGGTGACTGCCAGGTAGAGGACGAGCTCCTCTCCTTCTTCAGGCCTGGAGAGCAGTGGGGGCAATGCAAGCATCTTCTTCAGCTCGTCAAACGCCTCCTGGCACTCCTCGGTCCAGGTGAAGTCTCTCATCTTTCTCAGCACTTTGAAGAAAGGCCGGTAGCGGTCGACCGACCTCGAGATAAACCGACTCAGAGCGGCTATTCGGCCGGTGAGTCGCTGCACTTGCTTCTTGGAGGTGGGTTGCTCCATGTCCAAAATGGCCTGGACCTTTTCCGGGTTCGCCTCTATCCCTCTTTGGGTCACCACGAACCCCAGGAATTTCCCGGCGGAGACACCGAAGGCGCACTTCGCCGGGTTCAGCTTCATCTGGTGAAATCGGAGGTTGCCGAAGGTCTTCGTCAGGTCGCCAACATGATCTGAAAGGGGCTTGCTCATTACCAGCATGTCATCCACGTACACCTGCATGTTGCGGCCGATCTGGTCCTTGAAGACTTTGTTGACCAGTCGCTGGTACGTGGCCCCGACGTTCTTGAGGCTAAATGGCATCATCTTGTAACAGTAAGTTCCGCGATCGATGATGAAGGCGGTGTGCTCTTCGTCTTCCGGGTGCATTCGAATCTGGTTGTACCCGGAGAAGGCTTCCATGAAAGAGAGGAGGCGATGCCCCGAAGTGGTGTCCACCAGCTGTCAATCTTCGAAAGAGGGAAGCTGTCCTTCGGGCAGGCTCGGTTGAGGTCGGTGTAGTCCACACAGATCCTCCACTTGCCACTACTCTTCTTCACCATGACCACATTCGCCAACCAGCTGGGATATTGTACTTCTCGCACGAAACCGGCGACGAGGAACTTCTCCACCTCTTCGTTGATGGCCCTCTACCTTTCTGCGACGAAGCTCCTCTTCTTCTGGCGGACCGGGCGGCATCTCGGATCCACATTTAGCCTGTGGGTGATGACTTCTGGGGGGATGCCTGGCATGTTGGCCGCGAACCATGCAAACACATCCACATTCGCGCGGAGGAAATCCAGCAAGCAGGTCCGCTCTTCCTCCGGAAGCTGGGCCCCCAAATGCACAGTCTTCTAAGGGTCCGAACCGAGAGGATACGCAAACAGGTGTTCCACGGGTCCTCCCCTGGGTTCCTTCTCCCTTAAGTCGAGGTCGCCGACGTCTGGGCCGAGCTCGGTGCCTCGGGCACCCGGGACCGCCTGAAGGCAATGCTGGACTGGCTAGGTCGTCCCCCTCATCACCCCAGGCCCGGAGGCCGTGGGGAATTGTACTAGCAACCGTTTCGTGAAAATCATGGCATCCAGTTGGTTGAGCCCCGGACGACCGAGGATCGCATTATAAGGCGAGTGGAGTTTGACGACGGTGAACGTCATCATGATAGTGGTATGTCGAGGTGGGGATCCAGCGATGACAGGGAGAGTGATCTCCCCTTCGACCCCCACCGAGTCCCCGGTAAAGCCCACAAGAGGGTGTGCACCGGCCTTAACTAATCATGAGACAGGTTCATTTGAGAGAAAGCATCATAAAAAAGCACGTCAATAGAGCTCCCCTATCTACTATAATGCGATGTACAGGATGCTTTGCAATGGTCATCTCGACCACCACTGCATCATTATTTACATTTTTGTTTTCATTCCCCTTCTCAAAGGGGGATACATTCTTCGGGTCCCCCACCTCCCGGGCTCTTTTTGCCGCCCGCCCGATCCCATAAGAGATCATGTCCACTGGCTTCTCCATCGGGCGATCATTGATCACAGGGACCGGGAGGAGGGCCGCGAGCAGCTGTCCCTCCGCCGGAGCTTCGTTCCTCACGAACTTCCTGAGGTAGCCTCTTTTAATCAGCTCCTCGATTTCCCGCTTCAGATTGCGACACTCCTCCGTGTCATAGCCGTGCTCGCGGTGGAACTGGCAGTACTTTGACTTGTCGCGGGTGTTCCTTGGGTTCTGAGGGGGAGGTCGGCGGAGGTAGTACTCGCCCTCAATTTCCATGAGGATCTTCGTTCTGGGAGCAAGGAGAGGGGTAAAACTTCGCTCCGGGACGGCTCCGCCCTTCGGCTTCAGGTTTGGACGGGGGTCAGCAGGTGGCCCGGGCCTTCGGGTCCCGGGAACATCTCTCGGGGCCGGCTTTTTCAAGATCCTCCCGTCTAGTTCTCGCCGGGTGCGATCGGCCTCCTCCGCTCGGATGTACTTGTGGACACGGAGGAGGAGCTCGGAATACGTCCTGGGGGGTTTCTTATCTAGGGAATAAGTCAGGCGGGACGTCTTGAGCCCACGCTTTAATGCCAGCATGGCAACGGGCTCGTCCAGGCTGTAGATTTCCAGGGCAGCGATCTTGAAGCGGGTAATATAGTCCCGAAGCAGCTCCTGGTCCTGCTGGCGGATGGAGAAGAGGCTGTCCACCTCTCTCGGCACCTTCCGATAAGCGTCGAAGTGCGCCACGAACTTTCCTTCCAATTGATGGAAGGAGCAAATAGATCCCGGCTCGAGACGGGTGAACCAGACTCGAGCAGCCTTCCGGAGGGTAGCGGGAAAGGTAATGCATAAAAGAGCATCCGTGGCCCCCTGGACCCGCATGAGAGCCTTGTAGCTCTCCAGATGGTCCGAAGGGTCGGTGGTCCCATTTAGGGATCCACCTGCGGCATGCAGAACCGGCTCGGAATCGGCTCCTCCTGGATTTCCCAGGAGAAGGGTGGCGGGGAGTCGTAGCCCGCCGGGTCCGTCGAGGAGTTCTGCAGGTCGGCAAATCGGCGGGCGAACTCCGCCAGTTTGCGCTCGTGCTCCTCCAGGCGCCTCTCGACCTGGCGCTTGATGGCCTCGTCAGTGGAATCTTCCACCGAGGCCGCTAGTGAAGGGGGCGCCGATCGATCTCGGCGGGGGGCTTTGCCCCGACGTCGCCTACTGCGGCGCGTCGTCTCGGCATCATCGACCGGGGACCGACTCTCGTGATCTACCGAACCGGAATAATTTCTCTTCGCGGGGGTTTGGTGGCTCCCGCGGGGGTTGGAGACAGCCCGCGGTTGGGAAGGCCTGCCTTGGATGGAGCGCAGGCTTCCGCGTGGCCTCACGGCCCGAGCCACGGGGGTCCCTAGCTGGGGCTGCATGGCCAGGGACCGCTGCTGGTGCTGTAGCTGCCGAACTACTGTAGTCAGGGTTTGCAGCTGTTGGATGACAGCTGCAAAAGGTCCGTCCACCGAGGTCGGCTGTGGTGGAAGAAGAGGTGGAGCAGGAAGCTCCCTCTCTGGGCTACGTGGCCCCCGAGGGGAAGGGACCTCCCCTACTCGGCTAGTGGATGCTTCGTGCCCGCGTGTGACCACCATGGCCGGAGCGCATTTCATCCCACAGAGAGCTAGCTCGCACTGGGGGTGTTGTCCTGCCCCCCTACCTGGTGCACCAATATGTTGCCGATCTCGCCACCGCAGCCTATAACTTCAGAGCTGGTGGCGGGATCAGACCGTCTCGCCTCGAGGTCTCTGGGCTCCCAATCCTGCAAGACAAGGTCAGAAACCCTGGCCGGGGATCTCGGCGAGGGGGCTCCGACGGTTAAGTTAGAAAGCGGCGAGATGGAACAGAATCTCCAAGGTGGGCCCCCGAAGGAGTCCCAGGCTTAGAGATTATCTTAGCAAAAAAGGTCTCTGGAGGAGTAGAAATTAGGCCAAGTTCCTTCACCGATCTTGCGCCAAGGGATCCCTCTCGGGATCTTGGATCCTCCTCTTGGTGCCTTTTTCTTTTCCCAGCCTTTTTTCCCCTTACCTGGTTATCCGCTCTTCCCATCCTTTTATCCCATCACGCTGCCTCTGACCTCTCGCCCTTGGGAGGCTCCCTCTTCGCTTTCACCTCCTTCTCTCTCTCTCTCTCTTCTCCTTTCCCCTTCGGGTTCAGGAACCCGGTGGCCTCCTTGTCTTGCTTGCCGAGCCCAGCGAGGAAAGGGTAGAGGGAGGACACCGGCCAGATGTTGGGCCGAGCGTGAGCGCTCTCCTTCCCAGGCATCGACAACGTCTGTTACCGGGTCCTGTCTGCCAGGACTTCGCCTCTTGGCTGCGGAACCCGTCGGGCCGATGTAAACGAGGTTTCACGCGTTGCTGCCGACCGTACCGGCACTCCTCTCGAGGTACGGCGCGCGCTGCCCGAGGGGCGGTCTCGGAACTCGTGCCCCTGCTTCTCGGCGGCCTCACCATGCAGGGTAGCCGGCCTCGGCCAAGGTGGACCCCTCCTGGGTGGACACCTGGCGAAGCGGCAGAGGAGTGCTCGACTTTGGCCGAGGTGGAATCGTGTTCGGGCGCCATCTGGCGAAGGAGCAGGAAGGCCCGGTTCAACCTCGGCTGAGGTGGAACCGTCTCAGGGCGCCACCCGGCGAGGGAGCAAGGGGGCCGCCGGCTTCGACCGAGGTGGACCTCTCCTGGGCGGACACCTGGTGGAGCGGCAAAGGGGCGCTCGACTTCGGCCGAGGTGGACCAGTGTCCAGGCGCCTCCTGGCGATGGAGCGAGAAGGCCCGGCTCAACCTCGACCGAGGTGGAACCGTCTTAGGGCGCCACCCGGCGAGGGAGCAAGGGGCCGCCGGCTTCGACCGAGGTGGACCCCTCCTGGGCGGACACTTGGCGGAGCGGCAGAGGGGCGCTCAACTTCGATCGAGGTGGACCCGTGTCTGGGCGCCACCTGGCGAAAGAGCAGGAAGGCCCGGCTCGACCTCGGCTGAGGTGGAACCGTCTCAGGGCGCCACCCGGCGAGGGAGCAAGGGGCCGCCGGCTTCGGCCGAGGTGGACCCCTCCTGGGTGGACACCTAGCGGAGCGGCAGAGGGGCGCTTGACTTCGGCCGAGGTGGACCCGTGTCCGGGCGCCACCTGGCGAAGGAGCGGGAAGGCCCGACTCGACCTCGGCCGAGGTGGAACCGTCTCAGGGCGCCACCCGGCGAGGGAGCAAGGGGCCGCCGGCTTCGGCCAAGGTGGACCCCTCCTGGGCGGACACCTGGCGGAGCGGCAGAGGGGCGCTCGACTTCGGCCGAGGTGGACCCATGTCCATGCGCCACCTGGCGAAGGAGCGGGAAGGCCCGGCTCGACCTCGGCCGAGGTGGAACCGTCTCAGGGCGCCACCCGAGGAGGGAGCAAGGGGTCGCCGGCTTCGACCGAGGTGGACCCCTCCTGGGCGGACACCTGGCGGAGCGGCAGAGGGGCGTTCGACTTCGGCCGAGGTGGACCCGTGTCCGGGCGCCACCTGGCGAAGGAGCGGGAAGGCCTGGCTTGACCTCGACCTAGGTGGAACCGTCTCAGGGCGCCACTCGGCGAGGAAGCAAGGGGCCGCCGGCTTCGGCCGAGGTGGACCCCTCCTAGGCGGACACCTAGCGGAGCGGCAAATGGGTGCTCGACTTCGGCCGAGGTGGACCCGTGTCCGGGCGCCACCTGGCAAAGGAGCGGGAAGGCCCGGCTCGACCTCGGCCGAGGTGGAACCGTCTCAAGGCGCCACCCGGCGAGGGAGCAAGGGGCCGCCGGCTTCGACCGAGGTGGACCCCTCCTGGACGGACACCTGACGGAGCGGCAGAGGCACGCTCGACTTCGACCGAGGTGGACCCCTCTTGGACGGACACCTGGTGGAGCGGCAGAGGAGCGCTCGACTTTGGCCGAGGCGGACCCGTGTCCGGGCACCACCTGGCGAAGGAGCAGGAAGGCCCGGCCCGACCTCGACTTCGACCGCGATGGAGCCACATCCGGCCTTGCTGGACCGTTCCCGCTCTGCCGAAAAAATTCACGTGGTTCGGATCACGCCTGGCGAAATCTGAGACACGCCACGTCATCGTAACGGCTGTAACAGATGATATATTTTTTCTATACCATCCCTGGTTGACAAAGAATTACTCTTCTAAAAAAAATACTTAACAAGACTAAGGGTACGTGCCTCTCTTCCTTCTTATATTTATGCATTCTTTTAACTTAAAAATAAATATGTATATGAACTCTAAATCAAAGAAACGAAGAGTCACATTATATTAATTAAGAAGTATATTCATCAAAATAACTCCAAACAAACTGATCGTCGATATCACGTAAAGAGAAGAGCACTTGTTTAATACCTTATATCTTCTATAACAAGCCAAAGATCATAACTTGATACTTTATGGGAGAGTATTGGTGGAAACCTTCATATAAAAACCTCCTCCATCAAGAGCTAAATACCTTTATAAAAGCCCTTTTCCTATCAATAATATTTGTGAGCCCATAGCCAAATCCTTTGCAATCCTTGAAGGGATCACCAAGAAAAGCTTTACCCATAGCAAAGTCTAGCACAACTCCATCTAGATAAGCCTATTTCAGCAAGTACAACACATCCAGGACGCCCTAAGATTAGCTTTAGGCCCCACAAATGGCCCACATTAGCAAAGAGGGGCCCCAATTGGCCCTCTTTTAGCACCCAATTGTCCACCATTGGACCCACATAATCTTTTGCTTGGAAGAGTGTGAACCACACGTCCCTTACTGCACTCAAAATGCCCTTCAAGTTAAGATTCCCCAAAGCATTGGCTAATGGTTCTAATGGGAACCATCATAACAAGAGTATAACCCTCAAGCCACTTGAATGAGTCAATTGTCTCTGTAATCATATTTGCAAGCAAACCAAACTCACCTCAGTAATTAGCCAATCCCTAAAACATGGCATGAGCTCAGCCTAAGCTGGCCACTTAGCGTGTTAGCCCCAAGTTGGTCATGAATAGCTCTGTCCCAATTTAAGAGAGATTCTTAGAATATCTGTTAATCCTCCAAATGACACAAAGGCTTCCTTCCAAATATTTGTCCTCGCTTAAATGATACCACAGGAGAGAAGCAAATAATAGAATGCCATTGCATATGCTGCCATGGAGTCTGATAAGGTGTATCTTTTAATTCTCTTATTCAAGAAAATTGCTAAACCTCTAAGATCTCTTCTTAATTTGTCATTATATACCAAACTTTTACACTTCTAGGGTAAGGAATCTTTAACTCTAGGGTGCCTTCCCTGAATAGAAAGGAACAAATTCCAAGGGATCTTGTGACCCTATGTTTTTCTTTATGTTTGCCCACAGACCATGCAAGGTATCAGTACTCTTTTATGGTTAATGTTCCATGGAAGCTAGAGGTCCTTGGTTTATGTTTAGCACACACCATTTGTATAATTGTATTCAGAGACTCCACCATCATTATCACTTTGTCCCATCCAATGCTGGCTGTGTTCCCAAAATCTCACAAGGGTGGGTCTCAACCTCATGACCAGAAATGGGGGCTGGTGAATACTCATGCTATTAACATGAAGGCTCCTTCCATTGGATTTTGAAAAAAAATTATAAAACAATAAGTGCATCACAATTGTGTGTATTAGCACTCTTCTTAAAGCCTAAATACTCAAAACCCAAGAAGCTCTCAGAGATTCAGCTCTAGAAAATTGTGAAGGTGAAGGCAGGAGCCTATTATGGTGATCATATGGAGTTGATTAAAGAATGGCTTGAAGTGCAGGCAGGGCCACATTAGTTAAAAATGAGAAGGGAGGGCAGGAAAAGATTGTAATGGGTGGGTTTTGCAATTCAAAAGTAAAATAAGTGTTGATTTGTCCACATTAAGGGGCATGTTGGCATGGAATTTAACTAGGTACCTTAGTATCATATCATAATAGAAGATTTAAGACTTCCATTCCACCTGCAACATGGGGTTTCTAGTTTTTAAAAATCTTCTATGCTTTCTTTTAAATTAAAAGACATACCAGCTTCTGAACCACTGAAGCAAGAGATGCATAAATTACTGGCAGGAGGGTTCATCCATAGGACACAACATGATGAAAGAAAGAATGAAATATTAAGCCAAGCATGTGAGGACTACACAGACCATGTGACAGATCAATAGAGTAAACTTTAAAATAAGCCCATGAATCATAATTAATTTATATGTCTAGGTGTGACAGATCACAACACTTATATTGAGACAGGACCATCAGCTGAGGTGCCATGCATGACACGCAACTTCGGTGGGACTCGCTGATGGCCGTTCGATTGTAATCTGCCGCATTAACCATTTGGATGATGTGCTCTGGAAAGGACTCAAACTAAATACCTCATTCCTAAACCACATTTGATGTACAACAAGAGAGTATTATGAACTTAAAAAATTAAAACATCAAAGAAAACTACAACAAAGACCCACATGATGCTAATAACGACAGAGAAGCATGCCTAAATCACAAGAAGATTTGGTGAATGAATCATGTATGATAAAGAAAGATTGAATTCCCTTGCAGGAAACAATTTGATTTTCATGTAAATTATTATCATATCGAGGCATGAAAGAAAGGGACAAATGCTTCACATGAAAGTTCAAAATCTCTGAAAGATTGTAGGGCCAACTTTAGCCTCGAGTATTATACTTCGAACCCAAACAGACTTGGAACCTTTACCTAAATGCGAGAAGGTTTTTTTTCCAACGACCCTAATTTATATCTCTGGAATCATGGAAACCATGATCACTGTCTTACAACTTTTGAGTTAAAATACACTAAGAATGAGACACCATCTTTGCAATGACCAGCAGCATTTTGAAGCAATTTCTGACAAAATATTACCAAAGCACTTCAGATTTTGATGGACTGAACAAGAAAGAGTAATGCACAGTGTAAAATGCAGGAGTTGGATTCATTAACCTAAACAGGGCAAAGCTTTCGATTGTCAAAAGATTTTATCTCCGGCGTCACAAAGAAAATGTTTGCTTGATAAGAAAACCACATACAGATGCTTTGGTGTATTGTAAGAGGAATTACAAGGTAGAAGGAAATAAACATCAGGAGAAGAACTTGCCTTAAAAGTATTCAAGGAACTTGTGAATTGGAGGACAGGAAATCACACTAAAGATAGATATGGGAATGATAAATGTTTCTTCTTGGTCTTTCACCAAATCACCACCCACTTAATAGCGAAGCATAGCCTTACCCCACCATCTAATGGTTGGTATTAAATGGTCGGTACTGTCATGTAGCATGTTAGAGCTAGCAGAAAATGAAACACGATCAGTAACATCAGCAGGCACAAACACAATGAAGCAATCAAAACACCACACAAGAATAGCTTTCTCGGACAAACACCATTTTCAGGCAACTTTTAACTCCTTCAGGACCACAACAACAACATTCACTTTGATAATAATTCTTGACACTTAACACGACAACCAAGTGATAAATCCACCGTACAGCAACAGCACCATTCCGTTGTATGTTGGAATATTTCAGAAAGTTTACTTTTCCACGAGTTCTTTACAAAAGTTTCTGCTCCGAATAATAGAAGAAGATGGACCAAATGTAATACCATTTTATGCAAAGACAACCATAAAAATCATCCGCACTGACTCGGTCTGGTTCATATGCAAGACATAAGAATCCAAAGTTACCAATTTTATAGAAGCAGTCTCTGCTAGCAGACCGATAATACTCAGAATACAAGGGAGAAAAAAAAATAAACGGAATCTAAACACAAAACTATGTATTATACAATTAATCTTTCCCGAGTGAAAGTGAAGGTAAAAATTTGAAAAATATAGGCGGTTCTTTTCTACCATCATCATGAATAATGATGTACATCATGAGCAGTTATGATTGTAGGGTAAATACAGATAACGACACAACAATGCAGTTCCCTGTTTACCTAACAATATGGTGTAACAACTTTGATTCTAGATGCAACTGAAACAGTGGTTAGTAATGGTGAAATGAGCAGTACAATCACAAACAATGAACGAGGAGTGCCGATCATAGAAAGTTATGCCATTCTGTATCCACAATTTGCAAATTAATTAGAGTCTTTCTATGATGTTAAACTCCTTAGCCAAATGTATCCTCCAGGTCAAGTGTGTAGTACATCCACATTAACTAACTTCCAGCTTCTCAGAAGATATATAACACACCATAAACATTACTATGCAATGTCCATTTAACAATAACAAGAAGGTGAAACTAAAACTGTACCATACCACCCAGTTTGTTAAATTGCATTTAGAACCACATGACAATAGAGTAAAGAGCAATTACTGGACAGGCAGCACCACATCAGACAACAAAACAGGTTGCCACCATGGAAGATCCACAATTTGCAATTGGTCTAGGACCGAGACTAATTTGAGTTTAATGACATGCCTGTGAGAAGGGAGCTCCTTCAGCACCTCCAAGCCGACACAGAGACAAGCTCCCCTCGTTGCCAGCAGAGGGAGAGAGACGCCTGGCGCTTCTCCACATGGAATCCCCTCACCTGCACCCTCTTCAGGAGGCACTCGGCCTGCGTCTCGGTAAAGTTGCTGAAATGCACCGGCACGAAGCCGGCCGAATTGAAGAGTGTCCGCCAGGGGAGCATCTTGTCGGCAGTCCGATGGTGGCCCAGCACGGCATTCTCGATCCTCGGTTGTACCAGGAAGCGCTCGATCCTGTTGGCCACCTCCGGGTCGGCGCCGGCCGCATCGATGGAGTCCAGGAGGACAGTGCAGGACTGGAAAGCATTCGCGAAGTAGCGGGCGAAGGACAGGTCGCCGTAGTCGTAGCCGTGGTCGACGGAGATGACAATCTTCGGAGAGAGCTGCTTCAGGAGGCGGAGGAGAGTTGGGGCGGGCGGGAGGACAGCGGAGCCGATGGGGAGGTTGACGGCAATGGCTTCGTTGCCAGATAAGCTGAGGAGCGGCGAGGGGTCGAAGGGGTCGAGCCTGAGGACATTAAATTCAAAGGGGATGTTGAGGTCGGTGGCAAAGTGGGAGAGGTTCTCGTGGGTGAGGTGGAGCTCGAGGGGGTGGTGGGTGCAGCGGGAGGCGAAAGCTGTGATTTTTAAGGAAGGGGAGGAGGCGCCGGCAGCGGTGCAGCGGCGCTGGGCGAGCTCCTGCATGAAGGCGGACCACTGGCCGCCTACGCCGATGTCGAAGTCAACAACATGAATGCGGGGAGCGGGGCCAAGCTCCTCGAGGAGGGCCTGGATGGAGGTGAAGTTGGTGAATTGGAGGACAGGGGAGACGTCGGAGAAGGCCTTGACGGTGCCAAGCTTGAGGACGACGTCGAAAGGGGTGGCGAGAGGGGAGGGAGGGGGAAGGGGGTGCGGGACGTCGGTGGAGGTGAGGAGGTGGAGGGCCTCCTTGAAGTAGAAGGCGGAGCGGAGGAAGGGCTTCCCCATGGGGGAGGGGAGCTGGTGATTGAGCCGCGCCAATATCCCACGGGCGCTAATGGTGTTCCTGGCCTCGACGAGCTCCACCACCTTGAAGAGCTGCTCGACAAATGCCTGCTGCTGCTGGGCGGCGGCGGCGGCGGCGGCCGCTGCCTCGCCGCCGGAGGCCACCTTGGGGCACTGCTGGAGGTGGAAAGGAGCGACATTAAGCGTTGAGAAGGCCTGCGGCTGGGGCTGGCCGCGGCGGAGAAAGAAGTCCGGGCAGGCTGGGTCGGAGAAAGGGGGTTTCGGGGCCATCTGGTCGACGGAGAGGGAGTGGTGGCGCTTTGGCTGGGGCGGGAGAAGGTGGGCCGGCGGGTGGGCGTCGAATTGGGGGAGAGGGAGGAAGAACGCCGGGTTCTGTGGTCCCTGGGATTGCTGATACTGGCTTAAGAGGAGGCTCGGGCCCAAGAGGGGCGGCTTCTCCTCCATGGGCTCCTGGTAGAAGACGCCCGGCGGCAGGGAGAGAGGCACAGGAAGGCTGTTCGCCGGCGCCGGAGGGAAGACGGTGGAGTTCGGTGGGTTCGCAACCCCAAAGGTCGGAGCTTTGACGACGCTGCTGCTGCTGCTCATGGGTCCGAATAAACCGGCGGAGGTAACAGAGGACACCAACGGAGAAGGATTGGAGGCGGAGATCGAGGCCGCCGCTCCCCCGCCGCCGAGACTGCCGATGGGGTCAAGGCGAAAGCCCGGATCAACGAGGCCAAAGGCTCCGCCGGCAGTGCCGCCGCCGTCAAGCGCCGGTTGGGGAATCTGGTGGTGCTTGAGCCCGGATGGATCGTCAATGTCGCCCATGATCCACCGGAGAAACGTCTGCTCCTGCCCGGGGGAGGCGGCGGGTTCGGAGAGCATCACCTCCCAATCCTCCACAGCGCCAAGTCCAACGCCGCCGCCCTCAAGGGAGGCAGCTGGGATAGGCTGGAGTTCCGCCGCCCATTCCTCCTTCCGGCCCTCCTCCACTGAGGCGTTGGTGGTGGAGACGGACGCGGCGGTGGCGGGCCATTTGTGGGGGCCGAGTTTGTCGGAGACCGCCGCCACGCCGCCGGTGTCGGAGGAAGCGCCGCCGCCGCCCAGAGAGGAAGACAGGGTGGAGGTGGACGTTGGAGGGCTGGGGCTCCTTCTATTATCCAGCACCGACCGAGGCTCCAACCCCTCCAGCAGTCCCTTCCGCCGCTTATTGTTCCCACAACCGACGCCGCTGCCCCAAAAGAGGCTCTTTTCCTCTTCCCCTGTTAATAAGACTTCCAAGCCCCCCTCCTCTTGGAGACTAAAGGGCATCCCCCTCATCTAATACCTCTCCACCACATACAAAAGCCCTCTAGCCCCAACTCCCAACTCCCACCACCTTCTTCTCTTCTTCTCTCCCCCTCTCTCTCTCTCTCTCTCTCTCTCTCTCTACCGTGAGATGGCTTTTGAGAATAGTAGTGGCAGTAGCAGGACTATAGAGATGATAAAGATCTGGATTTTGGCTTTATATTTTGGGGATTTGTTTTGTTTGCATGAGTCAAACTATAGGAAGGTAATAAGTATTTGCAGTGGGATTAATGCACTCCTACAATCTCACAGGGCACTTCTCCAACTCCTTGGTCTTCTCTCTCCTATAGTTTCCTCATCTTTTCTCCTGCTCCTCTTTCCCTACTCTCTGGTTGCCTTTTGTTCTCTCCTTAACCCTGGATGGGCTGATGGAGTTGAAGCAATGGAAGCGGTACAGGGGTGGAAGCGGTACTCTGTAGCCTTCTCCCCCTCTGGTGCTTTGGATGCGTGCAACATAAAAAAGTAGTAAAGTGCTTCCCTCCTCTCATCTCCCTCCCTCTCTCTCTCTCTCTCTCTCTCTCTCTCTCTCTCTCTACAACGTTGTCACATTTTTTTTATCTATTTTACAATTTTTTAATTATATATATATATATTTTTTTTTTTTTTTTTTTTTTTTTTCTCGTGAGTGTATCACTGCTGCCAGCGGTCCTTTCTCCCAGTTTCCTCTAGTTTTTAACTAATGTATATTGAATTAAATTATTTAATTTTATTACACTTCCTTTCTTTTGCTTCCAAATTTTAATTTGTTTTCTATTTTGTTTACCTTTCTCACTGGTTATAATTAACGTCCGAACATATAAAAAAAGGAAGAGCTGCTCCACCCTAAAGATCTTCTTCCCATCCTGACTAAAATACCCCCATCTCTCTCCCATTCCTCACGTGACGACATCCTCCCTGTGGGGGCACTTTCGCCATTTAATACGCAAACCGCTTTCACATAACTTTTGGAATTAAATGAGCCCGATATATCGCTCGCTATGTCAGCCGATACGATAACTCCTCCTCATTTTCTACTAATTTTTGCATCCCGATTGACCAGTTTACCCTGTACGACTAGACCTCCGTATAGAGGTATCTTGGTCATTCTTCGGCGAGGGGAAGCAGGGGTCCGGCGATTTGACGGCCGTGATCTAAGGATACAACGCGGGACCGAGCTTCGGGGGCCCAGCTGTTGACCACCTGTCCAGGTCGATGTGCTCGCGCGCCGATCGAGGCCGTCGGATTTCGGGTGGGCCCAACCGATCCCAGGCTGCTAACGGCCAATGGGGTTCGAGAATGAGGGGGACAGTTCATCGGTCGGACGGCGGGCCCCCTTCTCCTCGGGCTTATCCACCAAACGAACGGCCCCGATCTCTCCGAAGGTACGCCGGGAGCATGGTGTCCAGCCCTCTGTGGGCCCTACGCGCGACAGGAGACAGCCATCGTATCGCGACGCTCCATGGCCGGCTTTTTTTTTTCCCCCCCGACCCATTTGACCGAACTACCCCTAGTCGAACGTCCTATTTCCATCTCTAGTTTAAACGTGGTCAAGATTGTAATTAGACCCTGACGCCATTTCCTCGCACGAGCTTTGATCACGCAAAATATTACCGTTAACATTGAGTAATTAACCTCCACTAATTTGAAATTAATTTTAAACAAACTTTGTTGATTATGGATTAAGTATCAAGTAGTTCGAAATGACATTTGTTGGTTTAAATTTGGGGCAGTTGGCAACAGTTTATCAACTGTAGAAAGAGAAAGTAATAGTATTTTTTAAAAGTCCGGGCGGAGAAGAAACAAATCCAGCATACACCGCGTGTTTGATAACTTTGATTGGACAAGTGCATCCTATCTAAGTAAAAGAGCCCTTAGCATTATACTTATCAACCAAAATGCCATCGTCAGTCTAAAATAGATTAACCCCTAATTAAAATAGGGGTTTGTAAGGGGGCCTTGTGATGTTCGATCCAGGACCGTTGGATCGGAGGGGCAACGGGGACCACGCCATCTGATGCAATTGATTAGTGGTAATCTTGGTGTTAGGTGCAGTGACACAAAGGTTAAGTTTTGATGGGGCCCACTGTTCCAATAATGAGAGGTGTACACCGGGACTTTTGAGTGATGGGTCTTGTCAATGGTGTGGGGTGTGTCTCCGGGGGCTCGAACCTGTGGGCTTTTGACATGGATGGGTCTAAATGTCTCTAATCCCAAGCATTTTAGCTTTTGAAATTGATGGTCCCTTTCAACTGTTAGCCTGGTTTTTTTCTTGGCATTGTCTTGCATCTAGTGTGGATAAGAAAATCAAACCAAATGGAATCACTAATAGTAATGCTGACTTGGATTAGAGTAAAACACTATGATTAGAAAAAGAGTTAAATGTACTTACAAAATGCTTAAGAATATGCAACCTTGAAAGAAAGTTTAAAGAAAGGTTCAGTGTCTAAGTAATTGAAGCTGAGGTGAATGTGAATCATGTTTGTTATCTGTGTTAGCCTTCTGGTGGCACTTGTACAAGAAAATTTTTAGGGCATTGGCTCTCTGTTTTTATATAAAGTTTTTGTATTCACATGATGAAATTGAATTATGAATTCAACTAAACCTGGAAATGTTTTTTTTTTTGAGCTAAATCACTGGGTGTTGATTTAAATGATGTGGCTCACATATAATGAAGAATTTATTCAGTATCTAAGCCTATTGGTAGTGTGAGCATTCATGTGGGTGCATGCTTTATCCTGCAATGATTGGACACACATCTCAATATTTGTATAGAACTAAAAAAATTAAAATAATATCTTTTAATTAATTTTTTTAGATGATATTTTAAATTATTATAAATGATTCTAGGCTATGACCTATGTATATTAAGGATAGAGAATATTATAGCATGCATCCATTTGAGTTAGCTACGAGTTTACCATAATATTCATGATTGGGTTTAAATAGATTTAATCCCTTAGTCTAATAAAGATACTAGAAATTAAAATGAATAAAGTATGCGAGGATCTAAATGAACGTGTAATTAGTTACAGATTAGTTATGTACATGATAGATTTTGAATACTTATAAATAATAAAAAAAAATTAAATAATATTTTTTTAGTTAATCTTTTTTATGAGATTTTGGATTGGTATCGATAGATTTTTTTATAAAATATATTATATTACTCTCTATGTCTTTTTAATGTCGGTCGGGAGTTGGGGGGCAAATGTTGGAACAGGTCAAATGACCCGATTCATAAAACGTCGGACTAGGCACAAGGAAGAAATAAAAGGCCAAATCAAGTCCAAAAACTGATAAAGTTGTAAATGGCCAACCAGCTCATAAAGACTGACTAGCACATAAAAACTGATCAGTATATAATGGCTGGCTAACTGTAAGAAGAATGAAGATGACAAGAAAAGAGGTAGTTGCTCTACCAGAATAACCAATTACCATTATAATAGGTACGTGTTAGTTTCTAACAGAACTAAAGAGATCGTAAATTCTGTCAAGACCCACGCCTATAAATACCGATAAATGGAAACCTTTGGGGGTAAGCAAGAACAGTCAGCTGAAGTATTCTCTCATTTTTCTTTTCATTATCTTTGAGATTTCTAATCTGTTTACCCGAATCATTGTTGATTTAAGCATCAAAGTGTCAATCACAGAAAATTCTCCGATGAATGGATTTGTTTTGCAGAACTGCGAGAAACCTAATCGAGCAAATCAAGAAGGTGCAGAAAGGTCATTCTGGTTCGATAATAACAGATAACATATAAATATGTCAAGGTGATAAACTCCAGTATTTCTTATTAATTTTCTGTAATTAACCATGTTTAGCTTTTCTTTTGCATACCAAATCATGGATAAACTAGATGGAATTCAGTCTTTAGTCGCATCACATTGGCCCGTACTTCTCGTGAATGGTTGTTGGAGGCATCACAATTTTATTAACTTCCTAGTCCATTAATTTTGTTCTCAAGTTTGGAGTTCTCTCTCCACACCACATTATAGTGAGAGGAGGAAGGAAGACAAAGGTGGTGGCACAAAACTAAGAGAAGGGGCACGTTGGTTATGAACCAGCCAAAGATGGGCCTGTTCCCTTGTCCATGCCAAAAGAGAGGATTGGGGGGGGGGGGGGGGGGGGGGTTTCGTGTGTGTGGAATGGAAGGGGGGACAAGCTCGGGGCCAATGTAATTGTTTAGGAAAGCCATGATTTGGATTTGTCAGAAAGTTTTGGCTTTGTTTATCCCAACCACCATGTGATGGCTTGCAAGCCCTCTCCCTCCCATCTCATGAGTTGAAAAGTGACCCACATCCTCCTTTTTCTTTGCAATTTAACCCCCCCTATAAATCAGTAAAATTCTTGGTTAAATCAAATCCACCATGAATTTGGTGGACCAATCTAATCACAAACCAACAAGCATGGGCACGCATTTTGCTCTCCTTTTCTTTCTATTTCTTTTTTTATTCATCTCTATGCATGTCGGCTCATGGTTTGATTGGTCCACCACTGAGTTGATAGACCTGGTCCAACCAATAATTTTTTTATAAAAAATATATATATATATATATTTTATTCATCAATTTTTATCATATTATCTAAACATTATTGGCTCGAAAGAGATGATCGCCAGATTTTCTTTCCTCTCCTTTAAATACTTCCTTACAATCCCAAGCAACATATATTCAAAAGAATGGCAAACTTCTCTTATCCATCTTTGTTATTTTGTATCCAAATAGATGTGGGGGAAAAGGAAAAGAAACATAACGAGACTTGTGTGTCCTTCTTATGACAAAAGAAAAATCTTCCTAGTTTGCTTAATTATTTGTGGAAGCAATTAATGATTCCTAGTGCATGATCAAATTGAGACAAGATATGACCATACATACATACATACATATATATATACATACATATATACATAATATATACATACATATATACATATATACATACATATACATATATATATACATACATATATACATATATATATACATACATATATACATATATATATACATACATATATACATATATATATATATACATATATATACATACATATATACATATATATACATACATATATACATATATATATACATACATATATATATATACATACATATATACATATATATATACATACATATATATACATATATATATACATACATATATATATATATATATACATACATATATATATATATATACATACATATATATATATATATACATATATATATATACATACATATATATATATATATACATACATATATATATATATATATATATATATATATACATACATATATATATATATAAATACTTATGCATACATGTGAGGGAAGCAAATATATGTATAGTTCATCAAGAAAAAAACAAGGGGTGCATTCTGATACTGGTTTTCAGCTTAAGATGCAAAGGAAGTGCATGAACCGTAGTCTAAGTGCATCTTTTGTTACTATCTAATTAAAAACGGATGCAAGTGGATCAGCTACATGTACATCCAAGAAAGCTAGGTTGTAATGCTAGGAAGAAGGACAATGGATCAAGACAATGCCTACCAAATATAAGTTCAAAGACTAGCTAACCGATCGTGTCAATTACCCTAACTAAGATACTTATCGAGTCTTTAATTACCTCCTATTGTGTACATAATTTTTACGGATCTTATGCTTTGCTTAAAAGATTATACTTAAACAAGAAGTGAAGATAAGAGTGATGCATGAATAAAAGGGATATCCCAAATCCAATAAAAAAGAGAGACATTAGCCATGATAGTTGCTGATTAATTATGAAGAATGATTCATGAAGCCTACTCAAGTAGATGAGATAAAGAATGTTGGTTATGATCTTGATCCATTATGAAGTGGCACTCATGAGAGCACTTTGCCACCTAAAAACTTTGCTGCCCTTTTATCATGATCATACTTCTCCATGTTGTCCCACCTATCAATTACATCAGGGACATTGGCTTTGACCACCCTCTAAGCTTGCCATTGATTACCAAGCCATAAAATATTGCTAGAACTATCACCCAAATCAATGCATGATTAAGCTGACATGAAAATATAATATGTTCATGACCGCCGACATCTTAATAGGAAGGTGTATATGTCGCAAACTTTCAACATCTACAACTACTCTAAACCATCAGCCAAATCAATGCATAGTTAGACCGACATCAAAATATAATATGTTAATGACCGCCGACACCTTGATAGGAACATGTATCGATAGCAAACATTCAATGAATTCATCATTTTCAGCTACTCTAAACAGACTAATCAGAATTACAATAGTTTTAGAGCAATGTGAATTAGATATCAGAATGCTTGCCTGAGGACAGTGTATTAATTTTTTTTTTTTTTTTTTTTTTTTTTTTAAAAAAAAAAACCCTACATACTTAAATAGAGGAAACATGACACCTATGTGTGTAGGAAATGCACATGTGATTTCTAAGCTGATCTCCTTTTGTATACATGAAGTATGTTTAGTTAGAATATAATTCATTTGGCAAGCAACTTGGAGCTATAAGCTCACCTTTTTTTGTTTGATTCTTCTTTTCTTTGTTAGTGGGGAATTGAAATGTTGTCGGTGCTTTTAGTTTTAGATCTCACAGAAGTGGTTAAAGGGGCATTAGTAAGTATGATACTGTGAATATCTAAGCTTAAGCTTGTTGATGCTCCCCCACCCCCCCCCCCCCCAACTCCCCATATTTTTTTCTTCAGAAGCTTAGGCCAGCCACTCTTAATGTTTGATTACCAAATATATGGCATCAAGTTTGTATCCAGTGGCATAGGAGTGTGTTTAATCTCCATGAGCTCATTACCAGTTCCTTGACATTAGATCTAATTATGCTTGAGAATTGTTTAAATAAAACTAATTTGTGATGTATACAAGGCATAGGTATATTGCATTTTGTATAAATTTGTTGGGGTCTATGTATGTCACCATTATCAATCCTATGGCACAAGAGCTGGCATAGGCTGGGAGATCTAGAACTAAGCAAGAAATTAAATTGATCATAAAATAAGAAAGTGGATATTATTTGTTAGATCTGAAGAAAAGAGATGTCTAACTAAAGACTTTCTAGGGATAAATTGTAGCTTTTCTTGCCACTAAAGGCCCTGACTGCCGCCAGGAATCCACCAAAGCTCCATTGCAAAGACCACAAGTCGTTGGAATACTCTAAGAAACTGCCATCGTTCCTCGGAATCCAACAGAGTTTGCATAAAATCTACCATAAAAAGAAAAATTTGAGAGCAACCATGAGAGAATATGCAGTCAAGAGAGAATTACTTTCATCAATGTGTGAAAACTGAGTACATATGAGGTATTTATAGATTCTAGGACCCTTTACATTGTTAAGGATGACTGGGTGCCCATAGAGTTCAATTAGGACTTGAATAACTTGCAAACTAACTATTTGGTGCAAATTCTCTACCTTAGAGGCCTTCTGAATGCCAAAAATAATCTAACAACAGGGTTTCTGCCATCTGATTTCAGTCTGATGACACATTAACTATCATCAGAAACCTTCTAGTTTAATTAGGACTTGAATTGTGATGATCTGGGGGCTTTGTCATCCGATATATGACAACGAGACCTTGCCATGAGAAATCTAGTCCTGGATTGTGCTGATATTGCTTCAATGTTTTAATCATAGCCTTTTCGTCCGAGCTCCAGTTAATATGAAATGTGGTATTGAAAAAATCATTCAATAATATCAGACATGATGAAAGTTTTGATCAAGATGAAATTATCATTTGGGCTAATCGGTACATACTTTAATGAAGGAAACTATCATGTCACCATTGTTGGGTGTGGAGCCATATCCACCAACAAAAAGCCTAAAGCCCATGTGAAAAAAAAAAAAAAAAAAAACAGTAGCTTGACCTGCTAGATCGGACCCGACCCGACCCATGGGCGTGCAGCCTAGGCCCGGGCGCGTAGCTCAGGCCCACATGCAGGCGCGCAAGCGTGCGTGGGCTCAGCCCAGCCACAGGTAGCGGATGCAAGGGCATTTCCTCCTATGTTTCTTACGGCTCACCATGGACCGTGCGGTTTTTCACACGATCCACAGGCTTTTGGGGGGTTTTAGACTGTCGGATGCCCAATTCGACGGCTGAGATTGATTTTGGATGATATCAGGCTTGATCAGGGACATTTTGACTCGGATTTGGATGCGGTCTGGACTAGTTTTCGTCCTCTTTTCAATAAAGGATGTCGAGAGCTGCCTCAGGACAAGAACAGAGAGCCAGGAAGAGGTTTTTGCAACAAGAGAAGTTATCCAAGAGGTTTTCCAAGAGAAAAAACAAGGGAAAGAGAGAGAGGCAGAGGGATGGCAAGGATTTCTCCTGTACTTTTTATTCCATCTTTTTTCTTCCTATTGGGCTGAGGTTTGCATCCAGGGAGGGCTCTTAGTTGTAAAATTTCCTGTATTCTTCTTCATAGTGGAGATTTGATCCTGTATGGCCATGAACGTAGGAGCAAGAGGCTCCGAACCATGTAATCCTTGTGTGTTGCTTGTGCTTGTGTTCTTTATTTGTTTTTCAGGTTTTTTTTTTTCATTTTTTCTGCGAACTTTTCCGGCATCCCATGCATACCATATCCTAACAACTAGTATCAGAGCACCGGATTCGAGTGGGACCAATGGCAGGTGTTTCCGTTCTCGCCGCCGCGCCCGTGCCTCGGATCCGTCGATCCTACCGGACCGCCTGGCTCCTGGCGGCTCCTGGCTGGAGCGAACCTGCAAGAGAGGGTCAGAAGACCCTGGCTGGGGATCCCGGCGAGGGAGCTCCGACGGTCAAGTTAGTAGACAGCGAGAAGGAACAGATTCTCCAAGGTGGGCCCCCGAAGGAGTCCCAGACTCAGAGAATTTACTAGCAAGAAAGGTGCTATAGGGACCAGAAACTCGGCCGGGCCTCCTTGCCGAGCTCACGCCAAGCAATCCCCACTTGGGACCTTGGATCTCACTCTCGGAGCGGGGCTTTTGGCCACTGTTTCTCGTTTGTCCCCAGCTTCATCAGCTTACCTTGTCGTCCCCAGCTTCCTTCCTTTTATCTCCTCCCGCTGTTCGCCTGTCTTCTCCTCCTGGGAGGCTCCCCTTTCCATCCTTTTCTCTCTCCCCTTTTGGTGTTGAGGGCCAGGCGGCTTCCCGACCTCGTTCGCCGAGCCCAGCGGGGAAAGGGCAAAGGCAGAAGGGGGGTGGTGTCAGTAAGGCGGCCGGTCAGACCTCGGGCCCCGTGAGGGCACTCTCCTTCCCAAGTGTAGGCACCATCCGTTTACGGGCCCTGTTTTGTCAGAACTGCGCCTCTCGACTGCGGGACCTGTCGGGCCGATGTAAGCGGTGTTTCGCGTGCCGCCACCATCCGTACAGAGCGCCGCCCGTGATGCGCACGGCTCGAGGGCCGACCTCGGAACCTGCGCCTCTTTCTTTGGGATCTTCTCTGTATGGGCATCCTGACCTCGGCCGAGGTGGACCCCTCCTGGGTGGACACCTGGCGAGGTGGCAGGAGATCGCCTGGCTTCGACCGAGGTGGACCCGTCTCCGGGGGCCACCTGGCGAAGGAGCGAAGGATCGGCCGACCTCGGCCTAGGTGGACCCCTCCCGGGTGGACACCTGGCGAGGTGGCAGGAGGTCGCCTGGCTTCGGCCGAGGTGGGCCCGTCTCCGGGGGCCACCTAGCGAAGGAGCGAAGGATCGACCGACCTCGCCCTAGGTGGACCCCTCCCGGTGGACACCTGGCGAGGTGGCAGGAGGTCCCCTGGCTTCGGCCGAGGTGGACCCATCTCCGGGGGCCACCTGGTGAAGGAGCGAAGGATCGGCCGACCTCGTCCTAGGTGGACCCCTCCCGGGTGGACACCTGGCGAGGTGGCAGGAGGTCGCCTGGCTTTGGCCGAGATGGACCCGTCTCCGGGGGTCACCTGGCGAAGGAGCGAAGGATCGGCCGACCTCGGCCTTGGCGGGCCCCTCCTGGGTGGACACCTGGCGAGGTGGCAGGAGGAGCCCCGAACCGAGCTCGGCTTCGGCGAGAGCAGTTTCGTCTTGGGAAGTCATCTGGCGAAGTAACCTTGCCGAGCTCGACCTCGGCAATGTGGCGCTGACTCGGCCGGAGAAACCTCCACGTGGCTCGATCATATCTGACGGTATCTGAGCCCGGCCATGTCATCGTTACGGCCATAACAGTTGCCCCCCAGCCCGCCGTTCCGTTGGGACATCGTAGAACGGAACGTCGGGATTAAATGCAGATATGACATGGGGAGGCGAAGATCTTGCATCATAATTGCCACGATCCTCGTCGCCGCTTCTCGATGCGCCCGAAGCCCTATAGGAAGCCGCCACGCGTCGCCCACTTGCCCACAATAAATGCGTCGCTTCGAGGCAGAGGCCGTTACCCTGCTAACGAGGCGTCTATGTCGGGCGTGCGTCCACGCGGCGATCATCCAGTGGCTCGGGGCGGAATGACGGGTACGGCTGCTGTCGACTGAGTTTGAAAAGGAGGGGACTTTCCAGAATGAGGCCTTTCCCCTTGTTCCATGGGCGGTTTGCTGCAGACTAACTTCCGTTGCCCTGCGTTCGCTTGGCGTATTTTCGGTGAGTGCCTCCACCCTTCTCTCTAGTTCCCCTTTCCCCTTTCTTCTTTGAATCCTTGTTCTCTTCTTTGCCATGGCGCGTCGTCGCTATGTTTCTTCTAATCCGGACGAGGCCGGTCCGTCCCGGCCGAGGACTCCATCTTCTTCCTCCTCAGAGGAGGAAACGATTCCAGAGGAGATCCGCAGGCGTCTGCAACCTGGGGGTGTCACCATCGGCATCCCCAGGGGGGTCCGGTCTCCTCCGATTGCTTCCACTCTTCCTTTTCTTTCTCTTCCTGCTCCGCCTCTTCTTCCCGCCGGTCCCTCCGGTCATGCTTCCACCATGACCGAGGGCGATCTTTCTTCGCTCCGGGAGGCCTACGGCATCCCGGGATCAATCCATCTATTCGTTCCGCGGCCCGGGGAACGCGTCACCATGAGTGGCCCCGGCCGCATAGCCTTCTATGAAGACTTCTTCCTCGGGGGTCTTCGATTCCCTCTGCACCCGTTCTTCCTCTCCTTCCTTAGCCACTTCCGTCTTGTTCCGGCCCAGTTGGCTCCCAATGCCATCCGGGTCATCTTTTCCTTCATAGTTTTTTATCATTTTCACGGGTTCGTTGCCCGTTTCTCCCTCTTCAGGACCATGTTCACCCTGAAGAGGTACTCCACCGATGACGGCTGGTGGTACATTTCGTCCTGGCCCAGGTGTCTCCGGTTCGACCTCCCTTCTTCTATCAAGGGCTGGAAGAGCCGGTTTTTCTTTGCCTCGGTCGAAGATGTCGACTGGGCTTGGAGTGAACCAGATCGGTCTCCGAACCGGAACTCTCAGGTCGAGTCGGCGGACCAGGAGGCCTACTCCCTGCTCCTGAGCGACGTGGTCCCGGCGCTCGAGGTTCTGCTCTCAGAGCAGAATCTTTTTGAGGTCGGGATCAGTCCCATCCGTGAGTCAGGTGAGATTCGGTCCTCCCTTGACTCTTGCATACTTTGTCCTTTAAAACCGAGTTGGCTGACCTTCTACTCCTTTGCGTTGCAGGCATGAAGTTCTCGCTGGAGAGCCTCCTGGAGGGCACGGCCCAGAGAGACGTCCCCGAGGCAGATGAGCCCGCGGCCAAGAGGGCTCGCACCGAGGCGAGCCAGGAGGTTGCGCCGGCGACTGCGCTTAGCCCAGCGGCCACTGCTCCCCCGCCCAGGCTGCCTCGGGGCGGGGCCGTTGATTCCTCGGCTGCCAGATCAGGCGGTGCCACCATCGAGGGGGCTCCACCGCCCGAAGCTCCGTCCAGTGCCGGCCCTATCGTCACCGCGGCTCCGACGGCGCAGCCCGTGTCCTCTGCCGGCCCGTCGACTGCGATTCCTACTGGAGGGACAGCCACCGCCGGAGCCGACTTGACGGCTCCGCCATCGGTGATCACCCACCGGTGTTCAGTCATCCGCGACAAAGGGCTCGCGGAGAAGGTGATGGAGTACGCCTCCACAGCCCAGGACCGCTGAGCTCGGGGTGGCCGGGACTATGCTGACGCTCTGCTCGGGATCCTCCCGCAACTTTTTACGGTAAGCCCGAACTTACCTTCTTCTTTCTTTCGTGACCTCGGGTAGTCTTTCTTCTAACCCGGCTACTTTACTTGTGCAGATTAGGAACGACGTTCTCCTACTGAGGAACTTCCTCGTAGGGAATGCAAAGAGGGATGCCGAGAAGGAGAAGAAGCTCGGCAAGCTTGCGGCCGACATCAAGGATCTAATGGAAAAGGGGGTCGAGCTGCGGGCAAGCAATCAGGCCCTCCAAACCGACCTAGCGCGCGCCGAGGGGCGGAACAAGGAGCTGGAGTCTTCTCTGTCGGAGGAGAGGGTCTCCCACCAGCGTCGCGCGGAGGAGGACGCAGCGGAGAGGTCTCGTCTTCAGGCCCACTCCCAGTGGCTGGAGCGCCAACTGGAGGAGGCCAGGCGAGATGCAAACGTGGCGAAGGAGCGGAGTGCGTACGTTAACGGACTCCTGGAGGCCGCAAAGCGGGAGGCGCAAGAGGCCGTCCCGAAGTTCCGGGCTTCCGACGAGTACACGTCGGAGGTCCGGGAGGCCGCCGTGGACTCCTTTCTGAAGGGGTTCCGGATGTGCCGGGAGAAGGTAGGGGCCTTCTACCCCGAGCTCGACCTCAGTGGGGTGGTGCTCGGAGGTAGGAGGCAAGGACCTGAGAGCAGAGCCTCCGGTGCGGCCGGCGCCACGCCTGCGGCCCCGGCGACCGACGAAGCCGTGGCTCCGGAGCAGCCGCCTGAGCCGCCGCCGCTGAAGGCGAGGATGCGGAGCGCGCGACCCAGGTGGAGGGCTCCGACCCTGCACCAAACTGAGCCGCCATCTTCTCACCTCCTCCGTTGTCGTAGTTGTATTCCTTCTTCTTTTTTTTTTGGGACTCCCGGCCTGTCGGGATTCCCAGTTTGTACTCCTCCTTGGATCAATGAAAGTTTGATTTGACTAAGTCTCGAGCTCACTTCCTTCCCCACTCGCCCATCTCCTCTTTTTCTTTCTTGAGATGTTGATGTGGAGTGCCGAAACGAACGTGGACCTGGTCCCGTCCGTCGCTCAAGTCGAAAGTTGGGACATTCCGGATCGCGCGGCGTCAGAGTAGGCCTTGAGCGGGTCCGGCCTTGGGATTGCCTTCATGCTCGCGTGGGCGAAGTGGTTTCTGCCCCGCCTTCCAGGTCAAAGCCCGGGACCTCCGAACTGAACCCTGGGGGCCGCAGGCTTTCTCAAGCCTTCGCGGCTTGCCGGGCTGCTCTCCGGGCTTGCGTGGGCGAACTGGGTTCTGTCCCACCTTCCAGGCCGAAGCCAGGATCTCCGGACTGAACCCCGGGGCCGCAGGCTTTCTCAAGCCTTGCACGGCTTGCCGAGCTGTTCTCCGGGCTTGCGTGGGCGAACTGGGTTCGGCGCCACCTTCCAGGCCGAAGTCCGTGATCTCCGGACTGAACCCCGGGGCCGCAGGCTTTCTCAAGCCTTGCACGACTTGCCGAGCTGTTCTCCGGGCTTGCATGGGCGAACTGGGTTCGGCGCCACCTTCCAGGTCGAAGCCCAGGATCTCCGGACTGAACCCCGGGGCCGCAGGCTTTCTCAAGCCTTGCACGGCTTGCCGAGCTGTTCTCCAGGCTTGCGTGGGCGAACTGGGTTCGGCGCCACCTTCCAGGCCGAAGCCCAGGATCTCCGGACTGAACCCCGGGGCCGCAGGCTTTCTCAAGCCTTGTGCGACTTGCCGAGCTGTTCTCCGGGCTTGCGTGGGCGAACTGGGTTCTGTCCCACCTTCCAGGCCGAAGCCCAGGATCTCCGGACTGAACCCCGGGGTCGCAGGCTTTCTCAAGCCTTGCGCGGCTTGCCGAGCTGTTCTCCGGGCTTGCGTGGGCGAACTGGGTTCTGTCCCACCTTCCAGGCCGAAGCCCAGGATCTCCCGCTTCCTTCGGCCGTCGGCCATGATCAGACGTGCCGAACTCAGGGCCATGCACCGGTTTTCCTACAAAGTGAGAAGAGAGCGTTTGAAGCAAGGAAACTTTATTGCAGGAGTGGAGAACCTTACATTACTGATAATACATTCTTAGGTTCGAGGCGTTCCACGTCCGAGGGAACCTGGCACCTCCCAACTCCTCCAGGTAGTAGGCGCCGTGGGGGAGGGCTTCTGCTACCCGGTATGGGCCCTCCCAGTTGGGTGAGAGCTTGCCGCATTTCCGTGGCTGAGAAGCTTCAGCGCGCCGAAGGACCAGATCTCCGGGACGAAAAAACTTTGGCCGCACTCGGGAGTTGTAATACCTGGCCACACGCTGCCTATACGCCGCCATCCGAACTCGGGCCTTGTCCCTTGTCTCCTCAAGAAGGTCAAGGTTGAGCATCATCCTAACGGGGTTTTCTGTCTCGTCATATTGCTCTACACGCAGCGTGGGTAGGCTGAGCTCGATCGGGATGACCGCCTCGGCTCCGAAGACGAGGTTGAACGGGGTCTCGTCGGTAGCCGTCCTCGGGGTGGTGTGGTATGCCCAAAGGACGCTGGGGAGCTCCTCGGCCCATCTGCCTTTGGCCTGGTCCAGCCGCGTGCGGAGACCCTGCAAAATGGTTCTGTTTGTGACTTCGACCTCTCCATTGGTCTGGGGATGCGCCACCGAGGTGAAGCGATGCCTGATGCCGAGGTCACCGCAGAACTCTTCGAACTCCCGGCAGTCGAACTGGTGCCCGTTGTCAGTAACCACGGTGTGGGGGAGGCCGAAGCGGCAAACGATTGACTTCCAAAAGAACTTGGCGACGTTCGCTTCAGTGATCTGCGCCAAGGGTTCGGCCTCGACCCACTTCGTGAAGTAGTCGATGGCCACTATCAAGAACTTCCGCTGTCCAGACGCCGGCGGGAATGGGCCCAGAAGGTCCATCCCCCACTGGGCGAATGGCCAGGGAGCTGAAAGCTGGGAGATTGGGTTAGAGGGCTGCCGTTGCACCGTGGCGTGACGCTGGCACCGATCGCACTTTTTCACGAAGTCAGCGGCGTCTTCCTTCATCGTCTCCCAGAAGTAGCCCTGACGAAGGGCCTTGTAGGCCAATGCTCTGCCCCCCACGTGGTTCCCGCAGATGCCTTCGTGAATCTCCTGGAGCACGAGCTTGGCTTCCACGGGTCCTACACACTTGAGGAGGGGGTAGGAGTAGGATCTTCGGTACAATTGCCCATCCATCAAAACGAACCACACGGCTTTCTTTCTGATAAGGCGAGCCGCCTCGCGGTCCTCCGGCAGGGTGCCACTGGTGATGTATTCGGCGTACTTGTCATCCAGCTGGGTTTGTGGCTGACCTGATGGACCTCCACCGGGGCCTCGAGACTTGGGATCTCAAGGCGCTCCACATGAGCGCGGCCCAGCATCGAGTCCGGCAGGGTCGCCAGCCGGGAGAGAGTATCCGCTCGGGCGTTCTCCCTGCGGGGGATGTGGAAGATGTTAAAGCACCGGAATTTGGACGTGCCCGTCTTAACGAGCTCCAAGTATTTCGCCATTTGGGGGTCATGCGCGGCATACTCCCCGGAGACCTGTCCCGCCACGAGCTGGGAATCAATGAAAGCTTTGAGGTTGGTTACGCCCAGCTCGCGGAAAACCCTCAGCCCGGCAAGAAGTACCTCGTACTCCGCCTGATTATTGGTCGCGGCGAATTGGAAACGGAGCACGCATTCGGCGACGACCCCGTCGCTGTTGGTAAGGATGAGTCCGGCTCCACTCCCGCCGGAGTTCGAGGCTCCATCCACATGGAGGATCCAGGCGTCTTCTCCGGGCTCATCGGGGCCCGTCTTCAGCGGCTGGCCTGAGGGGCCTTCCTCGGGCTCATTGCCCAAGCCTGCGCATTCGACCAAGAAGTCGGCCAGCACCTGCGCTTTCATGGCCGACCTTGGCCTGTATGCGATGTCGAACTCGCTGAGCTTCAGTGCCCACTTTGCCAATCGTCCCGAAGTATCGGGTCGGCTGAGCACCGCTTTCAGCGGTTGATCCGTCAGGACAGCGATGGGATGCGCTTGGAAATAGGGCCTGAGACGCTGGGCAGACACTATTAGCGCAAAAACGAGTTTCTCGGGCCGAGAATACCTGAGCTCCGCGTCGCAGAGAAGTTTGCTGGTATAGTACACCTGCCGCTGGACTCCTTGGTCATCGGTCCGAACCAGGACCGAGCTGATAGCTTCCGGGGTGACCGCCAGGTAGAGGATGAGTTCCTCCCCCTCCTCGAGCCTGGACAGCAACGGTGGCGATGCGAGCATCTTCTTCAGCTCTTCGAAGGCCTTCTGGCATTCCTCGGTCCAAGCGAAGTCGTTCATCTTCTCAGCACCTTGAAAAAGGGACGGCAGCGATCTGCCACCTGGAGATAAAGCGGTTGAGGGCCGCAACTCGGCCGGTGAGTTACTGCACTTGCTTCTTGGAGGCGGGCTGCTCCATGTCCAGGATGGCCTGGACCTTCTCCGGGTTGGCCTCAATTCCTCTTTGGGTCACCATGAATCCTAGGAACTTCCCGACGGAGATGCCGAAGGCGCACTTCGCCGGGTTCAGCTTCATCTGATGACGTCGGAGGTTGCCGAATGTCTCCGCCAAGTCAGCTACGTGGTCCGAATCGGGTTTGCTCATCACCAGCATGTCATCCACGTACACCTGCATGTTGCGGCCGATATGGTCCTTGAAAATCCTCTTAACCAGACGCTGGTACGTGGCTCCAGCGTTCTTGAGGCCGAACGGCATCATCCTGTAGCAAAAAGTTCCATGATCGGTTATGAAGGCGGTATGCTCTTCGTCCTCTGGGCTCATTCGGATATGGTTGTATCCGGAGAAGGCGTCCATGAATGACAGGAGGCGATGTCCCGAGGTGGTGTCGACCAGCTGGTCGATCTTTGGAAGAGGGAAGCTGTCCTTCGGGCAAGCTCGGTTGAGGTCGGTGTAGTCCACACAGATCCTCCACTTACCACTACTTTTTCTTACCATGACCACGTTCGCTAGCCAGCTGGGATACCGGACTTCCCGCACAAAGCCAGCGGCGAGGAGTTTCTCTACCTCCTCATTGATGGCCTTCTGTCGTTCCATGGCGAAGCTCCTCTTCTTCTGGTGGACCGGGCGGTAGCTTGGGTCCACGTTCAACCTGTGCGTGATGACCTCGGGCGGAATGCCCGGCATGTCGGCCGCCGACCAGGCGAACACATCTGCGTTTGCGCGGAGGAACTCCAGCAGGCGGGTCCGTTCCTCATCAGGGAGTTGGGCCCCGACCTGCACCGTCTTCAGTGGGTCAGAACCGAGGGGATAAGTCAACAGGCGTTCTACGGGCCCTCCCCTGGGTTCCTTCTCCCTTAGGTCGAGGTCGTCGATATCGGGGGCGAGCTCCGCGCCCCGGGCGCCCGGGACCGTCTGGAGGCAAAGCGAGACCGGCTAGGTCGTCCCCTTCATCTCCCCGAGCCCGGAAGGCGTGGGGAACTGCACCAACAACCTTTTCGTGGAGATCACGGCGTCCAGTTGGTTGAGCCCGGGATGCCCGAGAATGGCGTTGTAAGGCGAAGGGAGCCTGACGACGGTAAACGTCATCAGGACGGTCGTCTGCCGAGGTGGGGATCCGGCGGTGACCGGGAGAGTGATCTCCCCTTCGATCCCCACAGAATCTCCTGTAAAACCTACCAGGGGGGTATGTACCGGTCTCAGCTGACCGTGGGACAAATTCATCCGAGAGAAAGCATCGTAAAAAAGTATGTCGGCCGAGCTTCCACTATCCACCATGATTCGATGTACAAGATGCTTCGCGATGGTCATCTTGACCACCACGGCATCGTTGTTTACATTATCATTATCCTTCCCCTCCTCGGGAGGGATTACATTCTCCGGGTTTCCGACTTCCCGGGCTCTCTTCGCTGCTCGTCCGACCCCACGTGAGATCATGCCCATGGGCTTCTCCGTTGGGCGGTTATCGATTACAGGAACTGGCGGTAAGGTCGCGAGCAGCTGCCCCTCCGGGGGGACTTCGTTCCTGACGAACTTCCTGAGGTAGCCCCTCTTAATCAGCTCCTCGATCTCCCGCTTCAGGTTGCGACACTCCTCCGTGTCGTGACCGTGCTCGCGGTGGAACTGGCAGTACTTCGATTTGTCCCGGATGGCCCTCGGGTTCTGAGGAGGAGGTCGGCGGAGGTAGCGCTCGCCCTCGATTTCCATGAGGATCTTCGTCCGAGGTGCGAGGAGAGGGGTGAACCTCCGCTCCAGAGTGGCCTCGTCCCTCGGCCTTGGATTCGGGCGAGGGTCGGCAGATGGCCCGGGCTTCCGAGCTCCCGGGGTATCTCTCGGGGGCGGCCTCTTTAGAGTCTTCCCGTCCAACTCTCGACGGGTGCGGTCGGCCTCCTCCACCCGGATGTACTTGTGGGCGCAGAGGAGGAGCTCGGAGTACGTCCTGGGCGGCTTCTTGTTCAGGGAGTAGGTCAGGCGGGACGTCTTGAGCCCGCGCTTCAAAGCCAGCATGGCGACGGGCTCGTCCAGGCTGTAGATTTCCAGGGCTGCGGTCTTGAACCGGGTGATGTAGTCCCGGAGCAGCTCCTGGTCCTGCTGGCGGATGGAGAAGAGGTTGTCCATCTCTCTCGGCACCTTTCGACAAGCGTCGAAGTGCGCCACAAACTTTCCTTCCAGCTGGTGGAAGGAGCAAATGGATCCGGGCTCGAGGCGGGTGAACCAGACTCGAGCGGCCTTTCGGAGGGTGGCCGGGAAGGCGATGCACAAAAGAGCATTGGTGGCCCCCTGGACTCTCATGAGAGCTTTGTAGCTCTCCAGATGGTCCAGAGGGTCGGTGGTCCCGTCGTAGGGATCCACCTGCGTCATGCGGAACCGTTTTGGGATCGGCTCCGCCTGGATTTCTTCAGAGAAGGGGGGATGGGAGTCGTAGCCCGCCGGGTCCGCCGACGAGTTCTGCAGGTCGGCAAATCGGCGGGCGAACTCCACTAGCTTGCGCTCGTGCTCCTCCAGGCGCCTCTCGGCCTGGCGCCTGATGGCTTCGTCGATGGAGTCTTCCACCGAGGCCGCCGATGAAGGGGGCGCCGATCGGTCTCGGCGCGAAGTCAGGCCTCGGCGTCGCTTGCCGCGATGTGCCGTTTTGGCTTCACCGGCCGGGGATCGACTCTCGTGATCCTCTGAACCGGAGCAGTTTCTTTTTACGGGAGCTTGGTGGTCGCAAGGGGCCCGTTTGTTGAGGTCGGCTGTGGTGGAAGAGGAGGGGGAGCTAGAAGCTCCCTCTTCGGGCTGTCGGCCCCTTGAGGGGAGGGAACCTCCCCCACACGGCTGGTGGACGCTTCGCGCCCATGAGTGACCACCACTGTCAGAGAGCGCGACACCTGCAGAAAGCTGGCTCCCGCTAGGGGGTGTTATCCTGCCCCCCTACCTGGTGCGCCAATCTGTTGCCGTTCCTGCTGCCGCGCCCGTGCCTCGGATCCATCGATCCTACCGGACCGCCTGGCTCCTAGCGGCTCCTGGCTGGAGCGAACCTGCAAGAGAGGGTCAGAAGACCCTGGTTGGGGATCCCGGCGAGGGAGCTCCGACGGTCAAGTTAGTAGACAGCGAGAAGGAACAGATTCTCTAAGGCGGGCCTCCGAAGGAGTCCCAGACTCAGAGAATTTACTAGCAAGAAAGGTGCTATAAGGACAAGAAACTCGGCCGGGCCTCCTTGCCGAGCTCACGCCAAGCGATCCCCACTTGGGACCTTGGATCTCACTCTCGGAGCGGGGCTTTTGGCCACTGTTTCTCGTTTGTCCCCAGCTTCATCAGCTTACCTTGTCGTCCCCAGCTTCCTTCCTTTTATCTCCTCCCGCTGTTCGCCTGTCTTCTCCTCCTGGGAGGTTCCCCTTTCCATCCTTTTCTCTCTCCCCTTTTGGTGTTGAGGGCCAGGCGGCTTCCCGACCTCGTTCGCCGAGCCCAGCGGGGAAAGGGCAAAGGCAGAAGGGGGGTGGTGTCAGTAAGGCGGCCGGTCAGACCTCGGGCCCCGTGAGGGCACTCTCCTTCCCAAGTGTAGGCGCCATCCGTTTACGGGCCCTGTTTTGTCAGAACCGCCCCTCTTGACTGCGGGACCTGTCGGGCCGATGTAAGCGGTGTTTCGCATGCCGCCGCCATCCGTACGGAGCGCCGCCCGTGATGCGCACGGCTCGAGGGCCGACCTCGGAACCTGCGCCTCTTTCTTTGGGATCTTCTCTGTACGGGCGTCCTGACCTCGGCCGAGGTGGACCCCTCCTGGGTGGACACCTGGCGAGGTGGCAGGAGATCGCCTGGCTTCGACCGAGGTGGACCCGTCTCCGGGGGCCACCTGGCGAAGGAGCGAAGGATCGGCCGACCTCGGCCTAGGTGGACCCCTCCCGAGTGGACACCTGGCGAGGTGGCAGGAGGTCGCCTAGCTTCGGCCGAGGTGGGCCTGACTCCGGGGGCCACCTGGTGAAGGAGCGAAGGATCGGCCGACCTCGCCCTAGGTGGACCCCTCCCGGGTGGACACCTGGCGAGGTGGCAGGAGGTCGCCTGGCTTCGGCCGAGGTGGACCCGTCTCCGGGGTCCACCTGGCGAAGGATCGAAGGATCGGCCGACCTCGCCCTAGGTGGACCCCTCCCGGGTGGACACCTGGCGAGGTGGCAGGAGGTCGCCTGGCTTCGGCCGAGGTGGACCCGTCTCCGGGGGTCACCTGGCGAAGGAACGAAGGATCGGCTGACCTCGACCTTGGCGGGCCCCTCCTGGGTGGACACCTGGCGAGGTGGCAGGAGGAGCCCCGAACCGAGCTCGGCTTCGGCGAGAGCAGTTTCGTCTTGGGAAGTCGTCTGGCGAAGTAACCTTGTCGAGCTCGACCTCGGCAATGTGGCGTTGACTCGGCCGGAGAAACCTCCACGTGGCTCGATCATATCTGACGGTATCTGAGCCCGGCCACGTCATCGTTACGGCCGTAACAGCAGGAGACGAAGGAAAAGTCAAGATCGACAAGTTTGATGGAAAAGATTTTAGATTCTGGAAGATGCAGATTGAGAATTATCTGTACCAGAAGAAGCTTTACCTACCGCTGCTGGGAAGAAATCCGCCGAGATGTCACAAGCAGACTGGGATTTACTGGACCGCCAGGCTTTGGGAGTCATCCATCTGACGTTGGCTACGAACGTCGCGTTCAACATCCTGGAGGAGAAGACAACAGCTGGATTGATGCAGGTAGTATCCAACATGTACGAGTAGCCTTCGGCCTCCAACAAGATTTATCTCATGCATCGTCTGTTCAACTTGAAGATAAGTGAAGGTGCATCTGTAACCAATTATATCAATGAATTTAATATGATTACTAGTCAGTTGAGTTTAGTTGATATTAGCTTCGAGGATGAAGTCCGTGCCCTAATCCTGTTATCTTCTTTGCCCGAGAGATGGGATGCAACTGTGACAGCGGTGAGTAGTTCATGCGGCTCGAGCAAATTGAAATTTGAAGAGGAACCTGATTCTTAGCAAAGACATCAGGAGGAAAGAAACTAAAAAAAACTCTAGCTCTGCCTTGGTCAAAAATCGTGAGAGATCCAAGTCCAAGCAGATCGTGAGAGATCCAAGTCCAAGCAGAGGAGCTAGTCAAGACTGAAAGGTGATGGCTGTTGGCATTGCGACAAGAAGGGGCACACCAGAAAGAACTACTAGGAAAGGAAGAACAAGGGACAGAACGAAGAGTTAGTCAATGCAGCGACTGACATAATTGAAGATGCATTGGTTCTTAGCATGGACAGTCCGATAGAGTCTTGGATCCTAGACTCCAGAGTTTCGTTTCACTCTACCTCACAGAAGGAGTCTATGCGCAACTACATTACCGAAGACTTCGGAAAGATCTATCTTGTAGATGATGAGCCTTTGGATATTATAGAATGTTGCCCAGATGGCTTCCCAATAGGGGGGTGAATTGGGATTATAAAAACTTTTCATAATTATGTGCACTTTGAAATTATTTTAGTGTTATGGTGCAATATGCAATGCAGAAGTGATTAAGTAAATGTAATAAGTAAGCACCAACACAAACACAAGGAAATTTAGAGTGGTTCAGAGCAACCGGCTCCTACGTTCACTACCCAAGGACCACTTGGGATTTCTACTATATCCCCCAATCGAAATATAGTCAGATTGTTTTACCAGGCTCACAATCCAAACCTATACACTTTGGTTTTACAGGGATCACCAAAAAAACCCAACTCCCTTTGGTTTTGAACGAGATCATCAAAGAAACCCTAACACTTGGTTTTAAACCAGGATCACCAAGAACCCAACTTAGGTTCTCACAAGGTTCACCTAAAAACCTTTAACCCTCTCTTAAGACATAGTCCCTTGCTGTTCTTAGAGAGAATAAAGATATAAGAGAAATGTAAAGCAACTACACAATAAATCGAGTTTGTTAAAATGTTGCCGATGTAGATCAAGATGAAGTCTAGCTTTGAACGCTCTTTAATGCTCTTCAAGCTGCTTCTTTGCTTATTCAATGAGTGGATTCAATGATGAAGAGAAGTTGGTGAAGCTTTAAATCCTATCTTGAATGCACTTGAAGTAGGTTGGTGAAAGACTTGAAGGCTTTTCAAATTTCCAAGATAAATTAATAATAATCTCTCAAAAAATTATTTAATCCATCAAAAGTAATCTCTTTTATAGTTTTCCATGAGATATGGCCATTGTAGGGCCTAGGGATTCATGAAGGAGCTGTTGGAGATCAATTGAAATTCAAAAATCACTTTCAGCAACTAGTCGTTAGAGTGCAGAAAATGGTCACTCGAGTCGGCTCGAGGTCCATGAGTCAGCCCGAGGTCTCAGAAAGCCCAAACAGAATTTCTGTGCGAGTTGGCTCTTCAAGCTGAAGTCGGCTCGAAACTTCAATCAATTCAAAATACCAAATTCCTTGAGTTGGCTCTTCAGATTGGAGTCGGCTCGAAGTCTCAGTCACCAACAATCCTAACTCTGGACGAGTCGGTTCTTGGGGCTCGAGTCGGCTTGAGATCTCAGGCTTCAAAAATATTTGTTCTTCCATGAGTCGGCTCTTGAGACACGAGTTGGCTCGAAGTACTGAAACTTTGAAATTTCTTTGTGCCGTGCCACAAGTAGTCGGCTCTTGATCCATGAGTCGGCTCTTGCCAAAACTTTATTTAATGCTTCAAACTTTTCCAAAATTCTTCAACACTTGAATCAAATAAGAGCTAATCTACACACTCTTATTTTTACAATTTTACAGCCCATTTACAAAATTACATAAGTGAAAAATTAGGGTTTTTTCAATTTAAAGTCCATAAGAGTCTATACACAATTGAATTACCTCTCAACCAATTTGAAAACCAATTTAAACTAAGATAACCAATTTCCTACAAAAACTTCTCAAGTAATTGAAAGAATTAGTAACATATACATGCTTCAATATTTTGTGATCATCAAAATCATTCCAGGGGTCAACAATCTCCCCCTTTTTGATGATGACAAAATACTGGACATGAACATGATTTAAAAATAATTTTATAATTACTATATATCATATTCACATGTATCAAATGATATTTAACATAGTGTGTATCAAACCAAATTGAGTATCAAATTATTGAACTGATAAGTATCAATATAATATATCACAATGTATCATAAAACTGAGAATTATCAACATAATGTATCATATGTATCAATACAATGTATCATCTGTATCATATGTGTATTAAGTATCGAAACATAATATATCATGTGTATCATCTATGCACTACGTATCGAAACTTCACAAAGTTAACTAGTATTTGAAGTAAGTTTCATGAAAACTTAATATAATCTCTCCCTTACTAATGTAATAACATTTCTTCATGTTGTCTTTCATATTCTCACTTTTATACACATTTTATTCACATTTTCCTTCATATCTTCACACTTTCATGCACACTCTTCTTTCTTTTCTTTTCTTCTCCCCCTTTTTGTCATCAACAAAAAAATTGTAAAAAGGAGAACATTCATTCACAAAATTGAGTGATACAATACAAAAGTCATATATATATATATAAAATGTTAGTACATGAGTGATACAATACAAAAGTACCTCGGCACGATAAAAATAGTATCACAACAACAAAACATGAAAAACATAAAGTCCTAAAAACATCAAAAGGATGAACTGAGGTCATCGTCACTAGGCTCTTCCTCACTAGAGGAGGAACCGACCTCTAAAATGCCTGGAGCAAGCCTAAATTTAGGGAACCTAGGCCTAAGGTCCCTAAGCCTGGTCCTAACAGGTGTAGTAGTCCTAGAGGTTTTAGGTTTGGCTTTAACTTTGGACTCTGATGAAATCACAATAGGAGTGGATCTGGCAGTAGGAGGATCAAAAGACAAGGCTAGAGTGCTGGTGGTAGACAATATCTCTGTGGCTGGAGTGTCTCCAACATCAAATCCTGGAATCTCAGTACCAGTCTCAGCCTCAGCAGGAGTGGCCTCAGAAGGAATATCACTGAAGTGTGCTGCCTGTCCCTGCCCATAATCTGTGCTAATATCTGGTGCTACTGTAGAAGTAGTAGATACAGACTGACTAGCTGCTATAAGCTATCGAAGAATAGCCATGATATCCTGAAAGCCCTGGTGCATCTCTGACTGAAGTGCATATATCCTGGCATTAGTCTCGGATCTCCCTCTGTGAAGACTCGAGATCTCGTCCAGTACATGCTGCAATCTGTCATCATCACTTGGTCCAACAGATGTCGATCCTCTGATAGGTGATCGAGGAGTAGAAGGAGTTGGCTCTGAGGGTCCAGCCTCGTCAACATGTATCTCTGCCTCTGCACCATGTCCCTATGCTTCCTGAACATCCTCATCTGAGTCATCAGAATGAGTCACTGGAAGACCTGAGCTCTTCCTAATTCAATGACCCTTAACTTTAATAAATCCCATCTGGGTCAAAGACTTTATGTTGTATTTGTCTGTATGCAAAAGTGGTTTGCTGTCCTCTCCAGATAAGTCAACCTAGGCATCCTGAAATAATAGGGTAAACACCATCCCGTATGGAAGACATGCTCGTGCCCTCCGAGCAGCTTCCCTCATCTGCGACAACATAATGAACGGTAAATTGAGGGCCTCCCCCTCAACCAAGCATCTTATGAAGACTAAGTCTCTCTCACTAACCCAGTCAAATCTTCCAGTATGGGGAAGAAAGATGCGGCTAATAATATTATGCAATAATCTCATCTCTAAAGACAGTTGGTTGGTACTAACATGAATAACTCCCTTCACATTTGTTCTTTCCAATACAATTCTTATAGTCTTTTGCTTGTCCTTCAACACTAGGTAGCTCTCACTCTCTTTTGGTATATGAAGAACACTAGACAACTTCTGCTCACTGATTTCAATGTGTTTCCCCTTCACAGTACCTTCAATGTGAAATGCACCCAAAGACACGTTCTCAAAAAATTGTCTAACAAGGTTGGGATATATGGGAAGATTGAGCATACAAAAGTCGTTCCAACCTTGACCAATTAACCAATCACCAATGTGCAAGTTTTCTTGTTCTAGAAAATTGAAATCTATGCACCTACCTGGGATAACTTGCCTATTTCCCATCAGTATTACCTGCCTTGGTGCCTCTTGCTCTTCTTCATGTTCTACTTGATGTTCCACTACTGGATTTGATGTATCCAACCTACACTTTGTCCTTCTTTCCTCTGCCACAGACTGAACGACTCTTCTAGGTTTCTTGGCCACGGCTTTCCTAGGAGCCATCTAGGTTAGATTAGGGTTTTAGAAGGTTGTGGAGGTATTTTAGGAGCTTTTCCTAGGTTAGAGAGAGGAGTACGCTAAGGGAAAATGAGAAAAATGGAAAGACATAGTGATTTCAAACCTATGAAGCCCTATTTAAAAACCCTCGGCCCGACTCTCGAGTCAGCTCACCGAAACACCTGGTGTCTCGAGTCGGCTCGAGCCAAAATTTAGCTCAAAACTCAAAAAAAGATAAAATCAAATTCTATGGGTTTCTTATTACTAAAATAGGCTGTCATAAGTTCTAAAAGGAAATTTGAAATGTCTAGATAATTTTTTCTTATTTTTGAAAAATTAGGTCAAAAACTTTCAGAATGGGTCACACAGACCTAATTCGTTTATAATCTTTTCAAATCTATCTTGACTAAGGGGTTTAGTAAAAATGTCAGCAAGTTGATCTTCAGTAGATATAAATTTTAATTCAATAATATTATTTAAAACATGATCCCGAATAAAATAATGTCTAATTTCTATATGCTTAGTTCGAGAATGCTGAATTGGATTTTTAGACAAATTAATAGCACTAGTATTATCATATTTGATAGGAATTCTAGATTGGACAATACCATAATCTTCTAGTTATTGCTTGATCCATAACACTTGAGCACAACAGCTTTCCACAGCCACATATTCTGCCTCAGCAATAGATAGTGCTACAGAGTTCTATTTACGACAATGCCATGAAATCAAGTTGACACCTAGAAATTGACAAGTGCCACTTGTGCTCTTTCTATCAATTTTACAGCCTCCATAATCAGCATCAGAATAACTAATTAATTTCAACGATGTATGCTTAGAGTACCATAAATCTAGATTACATGTGCCTTTAAGATACTTAATGATTCTTTTAACAGCTATGATGTGTGACTCTTTTGGATTAGATTGAAAACGTGCACACATACAAACACTAAATAAAATATCAGGTATACTGGCTATCAAATAAAGTAAATAACCGATCATACCTCTATACAGCTTTTGATCAACATTTATGCCATTCTCATCTTTATCAAGTCTACATGCAGGATTCATGGGTGTTCCAATTTCTTTGCTTGATTTCATGCCAAACTTTTTGATAATCTCTTTAATATATTTGGCCTGGTTGATCAGGATACCTTCCTTAGATTGTTTGATCTGAAGCTCGAGGAAGTAACTCAGCTCACCCATCAAGCTCATCTCGAATTTATCCCACATTAACTTAGCAAAGTCTTGACATAAAGATTCATCAATAGATCCAAATGTAATATCATCAACATAAATTTGAACAACTAAAATATCAGTGTCTTTTCTTTGAATAAATAGTGTAGTGTCAACACTACCTCTTACAAAATCATTTACAATTAAAAATTTACTTAGTCTATTATACCAGGCTCTAGGTGCCTATTTCAGACCATACAAAGCTTTATTCAATTTGAAAACATGATTTGAAAATGTGTGATCAATAAAACCCGATGGTTGTTCGATAAAAACTTCTTCAGATAGAAAACCATTCAAAAATGCACTCTTTATGTCCATTTGAAATAATTTAAAATTCATAAAGCATGCATATGCTAATAGTAATCTAATAGCCTCTAACCTAGCTACTGGTGTATAAGTCTCATCAAAATCTATTCCCTTTTCTTGATTATATCCTTGTGCTATCAGTCTAACCTTATTCCTAATTACATTACCTTGTTCATCAAGTTTATTTCTATAAACCCACTTAGTACCTATAACAGGATAGTCATTAGGTCTTTCTACGAGGGTCCAAATATTATTCCTCCTAAATTGGTTTAACTCATCATGCATAGCTAACATCCAATTAGGATCAGTTTCAGCTTCTTCTATAGTGTGTGGCTCTACGTGAGAAACAAAAGCAATCAAGTCATGTGCAGCTCTATTTCTAACACCTTGAGATGGGTCTCCTATAATTAATTCTTTAGGATGTGAGTGTACATACCTCCATTCTTTGGGTATATCTTCATGATTTTTACTTACCTCTTCTTCATGTGGTTCACTTGTTTGTTTGTCTTTGATAGTCAAATCCTTCAGTCCATGTTCTAATATACCTGTATCATCATCAGCACGATCTTCTTTTCTAGAAGATGAAATGTTAGATTCATTGAAAACAACATATATTGATTCTTCCATAGTTAAAGTTCTTTTGTTGAAAACTCGATAGGCTTTACTATTTAAAGAATATCCAAGAAAAATAGTCTCATCAGATTTTGCATCGAATTTACCAAGATTATCTTTTCCATTATTAAGAACAAAATATTTACAACCAAAAACATGAAAATAATTGATATTAGGCTTTCTATTGTCCCACAGTTTATAGGGGGTTTTTCTAATGATAGGTCTAATTAAAACTCTGTTCAAAATATAGCAAGCGATATTTATAGCTTCTGCCTAAAAGTATTTTGGAAGATTTTCTTCACAAATCATTATTCTGGACATCTCTTCCAAACTACGATTCTTTTTTTCCACAACACTATTTTGCTGTGATATTCTAGGAGCTGAGAAGTTATGGTCAATACCATGCTTTGTGCAAAATTGATCAAAATATTGATTTTCAAATTTAGTGCCATTATCACTACGAATAGAAATAACAAAAAGATTTTACAAATTTGAAACTTTTTTGTAAAACTTTTTAAATACTTTGAAAGTTTCATCTTTATGTGTGCTCCTGACAAGATCGCCGTGGCCCGTAGCTACTGTCGACGTCGGAGCACGCATCCTTCGTTGTCTCGCCATCCGGTGGTCTTGGACCTGCAAAACAGGGGTTAGTGACCCGGGCCTGGGTTTCCGGCGGGGGCACTCCGACGGTCAAATCAGTGATGATCCAGGAAAACAGATCCTCCTGGTCGAGCCCCTCTTGATGGACTCCACACTAGGAGGAGTGATTAGTGTGAGAGTGGGATGTAAGTGTGTCGGGGGAAGTGTGGCCTGGTTAGAGGGAGTCTCTGTGTGGCCCTTCCGCCCGACCTTGCTTGTGGATGCTGGTGGTGCCGTGCTCCTCTTCTTGGTGGAGCTTGCACTTATGTTTCAGTGGTGTGGCTTGTGCCTTGCTTGTCTATGTTGTGGTTGTTACCTCCGAGTTTTTGTGAACTAGGTTACCATTGGACGTTTGTCTTGGGATCTCCATCGGGCTGTCAGGTGCATGCGATGGTGTTCCGAGGAGCTTTTCCCGATACGTGATAGGGGAAGCTGTCATGTGCTCTGACATTTCCTTCGGTCACCTCATTCTGAGAAACCTGGCAGTACCTTGATTAGTGAGCCGCCACCCCCAGGATTCGAATATCCTGGTTAACTTCCTTTCTTGGGTGGTTTAGACGGTTGGTGAGGAGAGTGGCGCCTCGATCAGTGGGCCTCTTCCCTTTTCGGTATAACTGACTACTGTAGGCGGTTAGGACGGCTCGACAGGCATCTCAGCGTAGTCCTCGGGTGGCTCGCCAGTGTCCTGGGAGGGTGGTGCCCACGTTTAAGCTGGGGCTGAGCTGGAATGGCAGGGCTTGCTCCGACTTAGATGCCCCGAGCTTGCCGGGTCGCCTTGGTGGAGGAGGGCAGATTACAGGCCTGGTCCAAAGGGCTCGCACTCGGAGAGGCTCCATGTGACGGAGGAGGGCTGAGCTCGACTCCGACCACGGATCTCGATCTCCGAGGGTCTCGCTCTAGAGGGTGGAGTGCGGGCCCGGTCCAGAGGGCTCGTGCTCGGAGAGGCTCCATGTGGTGGAGGAGGGCTGAGCTCGACTCCGACCACGGGTCTCGGTCTCCGAGGGTCTTGCTCTGGAGGGCAGAGTGCGGGCCTGGTCCAGAGGGCTCGCACTCGGAGAGGCTCCACGTGGCGGAGGAGGGCTGAGCTCGACTCTGACCACAGGGCTCGATCTCCGAGAGTCTCGCTCTGGAGGGCAGAGTGCGGGCCTGGTTTAGAGGGCGCGTACTCGGAGAGCCTCCACGTGGCGGAGGAGGGCTAAGCTCGACTCCGACCACAGGGCTCAATCTCCGAAGGTCTCGCTCTAGAGGGCAGAGGGCAGCTCCAGCCTAGGTGTCCCGAGCTCGCGGGACTTACCTGGTGGAGGATGGAGCTCGGCTCGTTATCTCGAGGGAGCACAGCTCATCTTGGCAGAGGAGCCTGAGCGGGAGAATTGACGTGGCATCTGACGTGGCGGCTTCCTTTGGCGTGGCATCTGTCAGCTCCCCCATGTCAGAGATCCTGCCACATCAATGAGCAATGAACAAAATCCATGTATATCTTGAAAAATCATCTACAACCACAATGCCATATTTCATATCACCTAGGCTTGTAGTCCTAGTAGGTCCAAATAGGTCCATGTGAAGTAGCTCTAAGGGTCTAGTAGTAGAAACAATATTTTTGGATTTTAAACTCCCCCTCACTTGCTTTCCTAATTGACAAGCATCGCAAACATAATCAAAATTAATTTTAAACTTTGACAACCCTTTTACTAAATCTTTTGAAATAAGTTTTGCTATAGTGTCCATACTGGCATGTCCAAGTCGCCTATGCCATAGTAAACTTGATTTCTTACTCTTGTCCTTCATTGGTACAAGATTTATATTGTTTGACATAGCCAGATTATTAAGATCTACTACATAAATGTTACGAAGTCTATGTCCAATGAATTTAGTACTAGAGTCAAGTAGATCAACTACTATACACATTGATGACTTGAAGAAAATATTAAAACCAATGTCACAAAGCTGATTAATGCTCAAAAGATTATATTTTAACTTTTCTACAAGTAACACATTTTCAATAAATGTAGAAGGAGTAATTTTAATTTTACCAATACCAATTATCCTTTCTTTGCGATTATCACCAAAGGTTACCATTCCATCATCTTATTATTCTAGGGTGAAGAACTGATCAATATCACCTGTCATGTGTCTTGAACAGCTGCTATCAAGGTACCATCTTTTTTTATATTTGTGGCTGCAAGACATCCCTGCAAAATAATCATGTAATGGATTTAGGTACCCAAGCTTTCTTGGGTCCTTTCAAGTTAGTAGAAATGGTTCCTTTTGGAATCCAAACTTTCTTGATTTTCTTTTTGTCATTATGTTTCAAATGACACTCAAATACCTTATGATCAATATTATTGCAAGCATAGCATACAATTCTTGGCTTTGAATAAAAAGTATGTGATGATGCAAATTTAGGTTTAAATTGTTTTGAAGTGATAAACTTAGGAGCATATGATATAGATGCAGAAAATTTATTTGAAATTGAACATTTGTAATAAATTCTAAATTTGTTATTTGTCTCTCTTTGATCTTACAAAATTAGTTTAAGTTTGTTGGAACTTAGGGTTAATTTTTCAACCAACGGCTTAAGCTTTTGAACTTCTTTCTTCAAATCATCGTTTTCATTTTGCAAACCTTTGTTTTTCTCAAGAAGCTCTTCTTTTTCAAATTGAGTGGTCTTAAGTCTTTCACAAATTAGACTTAATTTTCTTTGCAAAATCTTATTTCTTTCTTCAAATTCATTTTTATCCTTTTCAATTATATCATAATGGTTTTTCAAATTTTTCATTTTCAAACCAGCCTTTTTATATTCTACTAACAATTCACAAAATGCATTATGCAGCTCATCATATGTAAATTCTAAATTAGATTCAGAAGTAGTTACCTCATCCTCCAAATCCATAATACAGATCTGTGTAGTTTTTGTTCCTTCTGCATCCTCTTCAGTGGATGTAGATTCATCGCTGTCACTCCATGCTACAAGCATTTCCTTCTTCTTCTTTCTCTTTATCATATTTTTATTTACTTCAGGGCAGTTAGGGCATATATGACCCGGTTTCTTACATTCATAGCAGATCGGAATTTGATCCTTATCCTTGTCCTTCTCTTTTTCTTTATCCTTTTCTCTTTCTCTTCCAAAATCTCATTTTCTAAATTGCTTCCTCCATCTATTTGTTCTTCTTCTACCCATAAACCTTTTAAACTGTCTCATTACAAGGGCTATCTCATCATTTTCATGATCATCATCATCAGATGAATCTGAATCTTCATTCTTGTCTTCTTCTATAGCTTTAAATGCTATAGCTTTCTTTCTCTTGGAATCTTTATCAATCCTTTATTGCATGGCTAATTCATATGTAATTAGTGATCCAAGCAACTCATCAGTGGTAGAGTGTTCAGATCCTTTGCCTCTTGAATAGCTGTCACTTTAGCTTCCCATTTATCTGGCAAGGATCTCAAAACTTTTTGAACAAGATCAGCATTAGTGTAAGTCCTACCAAGACTTTTGAGACCATTGATAATATCAGTAAAATGAGTATACATAGCATATATAGTTTCACTAGGATCCATCTTAAATAATTCAAAGTTGTGCACAAGAAGATTGATTTTTGATATTTTAACTTGTGATGCGCCTTCATGTGTAATCTCTAGCTTATCCCAAATTTTTTTAGCAGAATTACAAGTTGAAATTATATTAAACTCATTTGGATCCAAAGCACAATATAGCAAATTCATAGCTTTGGCATTCAGCTCAGCTAACTTTATATCATTTTCGTCCCATTCCTCTTCTGGTTTGGGAACCTCAATATCATTAACTCTAATAGTGGGTGTGTGAGGTCCTTTCAAAATAATTTTTCATAAATGAAAATCTATGGCTTGAATGTATATTTTCATCCTCGCCTTCCAATATGTATAATTGGTTCCAATGAAAAGTGGAGGTCGATTTGTGGATTGGCCTTTGGCCAAAGAAGTGCTAATGGGATGTGCCATCTATCTTTACTCTAAGTAATTTTCAGAGACTCTGCTCTAATACCACTTGTTACCCAGGTGGCTTCCCAAGAGGGGGTGAATTGGGATTATAAAGACTTTTCATAATTATGTGCACTTTGAAATTCTTTTAGTGTTGTGGTGTAATATGCAATGTGGAAGTGATTAAGTAAATGCAATAAGGTAAAGTAAGCACCAACACAAACACAAGAAAATTTAGAGTGGTTTAGAGCAACCGGCTCCTACGTCCACTACCCAAGGACCACTTGGGATTTTTACTATATCCCTCAATTGGAATACAGTCGGATTATTTTACCAGGCTCACAATCCAAACCTATATACTTTGATTTTACCGGGATCACCAAAGAAACCCAACTCCCTTTGGTTTTGAACGGGATCACCAAAGAAACCCTAACACTTAGTTTTAAACCGGGATCACCAAGAACCCAACTTAGGTTTTCATAAGGTTCATCTAAAAACCTTTAACCCTCTCTTAAGATACAGCCCCTTGCTGTTCTTAAAGAGAAAATAAAGATATAAGAGAAATGTAAAGCAACTACACAACAAACCGAGTTTATTAAAATGTTGTCAATGTAGATCAAGATGAAGTCTAGCTTTGAATGCTCTTTAATGCTCTTCAAGCTGCTTCTTTGCTTCTTCAATGAGTGGATTCAATGATGAAGAGAAGTTGGTGAAGCTTTGAATCCTATCTTGAATGCACTTGAAGTAGGTTGGTGAAAGACTTGAAGGCTTTTCAAATTTCCAAGATAAATCAATAATAATGTCTCAAAAAATTATTTAATCCATCAAAAGTAATCCTTTTTACAGTTTTTCATGAGATATGACCGTTGTAGGGCCTAGGGGTTTGTTAAAGAGCTGTTGGAGACCAATCAAAATTCAAAAATTACTTTCAGCAACTAGCCGTTAGAGTGCAAAAAATAGTCACTCGAGTCGGCTCGAGGTCCACAAGTCGCCTCGTAGTCTCGGACAGCCCAAACAGAATTTCTGTACGAGTCGGCTCTTCAAGCTGGAGTCAGCTCGAACCTTCAATCAATTCAAAATATCAATTTTCTTGAGTCAGCTCTTCAGACTAGAGTCGGCTCGAAGTCTTAGTCACCAACAATCCTAACTCTGGACGAGTCGGCTCTTGGGGCTCAAGTCGGCTCGAGATCTCAGGCTTCAAAAATATTTGTTCTTCCATGAGTCGACTCTTGGGACACGAGTCGGCTTGAGATACTGAAACTCTGAAATTTCTTTGTGCCATGCCACAAGGAGTCGGCTCTTGAACCATGAGTCAGTTCTTGCCAAAACTTCATTTAATACTTCAAACTTCTTCAAAATTCTTCAACACTTGAATCAAACAAGAGCTAATCTACACACTCTTATTTTTATAATTTTACAGCCCATTTACAAGATTACATAAGTGAAAAATTAGGTCTTTTTCAATTTAAAATCCATAAGAGTCTATACACAATTGAATTACCTCTCAACCAATTTGAAAACCAATTTAAACTAAGATAACCAATTTCCTACAAAAACTTTTCAAGTAATTGAAAGAATTAGTAATATATACATGCTCCAATATTTTGTGATCATCAAAATCATTCTAGGGGTCAACATGGAAAAGAAAGCTCCTCGGTTGCACCAAGATCAAGAAAGCTGGAGCTTGTGCACACCGGCATGTGGTGTCCCTCCCCGGTTGCATCTTTTGGAGCTTCACAATACTATATGACCTTCATCAACAACTCCACCAGAAAGGCATGAGTTTATTTTTTACAAAATAAATCTGATGTATTTGACACTTTCAGGAAGTAGAAAAGCCTGGTGGAGAATGAGTCTGGATAGAAGATAAAGTGATTGAGATTGGATAATAGAAGCAAGTACGACAGCACCGAGTTCAAAGAGTTTAACGCAACCAATGGGATCAAGATGGAAAAGACGATTTTAAGCATGCCACAATAGAATGGGATAGCTGAGCGCATGAACAGGGCCTTGAACTAGAGAGCCAGGAGCATGAGACTCTATGCTGGATTGCCCAAGATGTTTTGGACTGAGGCAGTTAGCACTGCTGCCTATCTGATCAATAGAAGTCTCTCAATCTTCCTTGAGTACAAGCTACCAGAAGAAGAGTGGACAGAGAAGTCAGCAAGCTTATCTCACTTGAAGGTTTTCGGTTGTGTCGCCTACGTACACGTTAATGCAGAGAAGAGAGACAAGCTTGATGCAAAGTCAAAGAGGTGCTTCTTCATTAGGTATGGCACTGATGAGTTCAGTTACAAGCTCTAGAGTGAGAAGGACAGAAAAATCATCAAGAGCATGGATGGGTATTCAATGAAAGAAGCCTATACAAGGACTAGAGTATTCCAGACAGAGCAAGACAGGCTGACAAGGAGAAAGAATAAGTAAAGTTGTAAGAGATCACGAGGGAGGGCACTGCCAAGGGAGCAAGAGATCCTGAACCTGAGCTAGAGACACCTCAATTGAGAAGATCTACAAGAACCCCGAAATCACGTGTAAGGTATTCACCCTAGTTGCATTACTTGCTATTAATAGATGGAGGGGAGCCCAAGTGCTTTGATGAAGCCATGGAGAGTGAAAATTCGATCAAGTGGGAGCTAGCAATGAAGGACGAGATGCAGTCCTTGATAAAGAATGACACATGGGAGCTCAGCATACTACCGAAAGGAAAGAAAGCACTACTCAAAAAGTGATCTATAAGATTAAGGAAGAGTACAATGGCAGCAAGAGGTACAAGGCAAGGTTAGTTATGAAAGGCTTCCAATAGAAGGAAGGTATTGATTATACTAAGATCTTTTCTTCAGTTATTAAGCTCTTTACAATAAGGGTTATTCTAAGTATAGTAGCTTATGAAAATTTATATTTAGAACAACTTGATGTTATTACTGCTTTCTTGCATGGTGAGATAGACGAGGACATCTATAAGCAACAACTAGTTGGCTTCATAGTCCCTGGTAAAGAGAACCTAGTATGCAAGCTGAAGAAGAGCTTGCATGGTTTGAAACAGGCCTCCCGATTATGGTACAAAAGGTTTGATGGATTCATGACTAACAGTGGTTTTGCAAGGTGCCAGGAAGATCATTGCTGTTACTACAGGTCATTTGATGATAGTTTCATCATTCTACTCATGTATATTGATAATATGTTGATAGCTGGATCGAGCATGCAGGAGATCGAAAGATGGAAGACGGAGCTATCAAGAGAATTTGCAATGAAGGACATGAGTGCAGCAAAGTAGATACTTGGGTTGAGGTTTGAAAGAGACAAGGCGGTAAATAAACCGAAGCTGGTTCAGAGTAATTACTTTGAAAAGGTGCTGGACAGGTTCAACATGATAGATGCAAAGCCTGTGAAGACACCTTTAGCCGCGCACTTCAAGCTTTCGAAGGAACAATCACCCAAGGTTGATGATGAGCTGAAGACAATGGCCAGGGTTCCGTATGCTTCAGCGGTCGGTAGCTTGATTATGTGATGGTTTGCCCGAGACTCGACATTGCACATGCAGTAGGAGCTATGAGCAGGTAAATGATAAATCCGGGCAAGCAACATTGAGAAGCTGTCAAGTGGATCTTAAGATATTTGAAAGGTACCAAGGACATTAGCCTATGTTATCGGAGAGATAGTCGACTATACAGGGCTATGTTGATGCAGATCTAGATGGTGATGCTGATACTAGGAGGAGAATGATAGGGTACGTGTACACCATTGGCGGGATAGCGGTGAGCTGGGTCTCATAGTTGCAGAAGATCGTAACTCTTTCTACCATCGAGGTGGAGTACGTTGCAATTATAGAAGCTAGCAAAGAGATAATTTGGTTGCAGAAGTTGTTGACAGAGTTGGGTAGAGGCAGAGCTACAATATTTTGTTTTGTGATAGTAAGAGTACTATCCATTTGGCGAAGAACCCGATGTTCCATGCAAGGACAAAGTACATACAACTAAGGTACCATTTTATCAGGGCACTGCTTGAAGATGGATGCCTATTATTGGAAAAGATCCAAGGATCAAAAAATTTGACGTATATGTTAACGAAAACAATCACTGTAGAGAAATTAGGGCTATGCATGGCCTTAATTGGCCTCCAAGGCTAGTTGATTGGAGATGCCGCACAGGATATCGACTTATTTTTTATTTTTCTTTGGAAGTTTACTTTTTGATGTTTCAGGTGGATGCGAGATTGGGTGTGTTGCTGCCAAGATCGTTGTAGCCTGTAGCTGAGGTCGAGGTTGGGACGCGCTCCAGTCGCTTGGGATCCTGCTCAGGCGCCCAGTCCTACAAAATAGAGTTAGTGATCCGAGCCGGGGATTCCGGCGGGGGCACTCTGACGGTCAAGTCAGTAACGATCTAGGAGAACAGATCCTCATGGTCGAGCCCCAAAGGTGGACTCCATGCTAAGAGAATTTGTGATGTGAGAGAGTGAGAGTGGGTCGAGCAAGATTATGAGAGTGACAGCAGAGGAGAGCTCGAGCTGGGTGGCTATGTCTGTCTAGACCCCTTCTGGAGGTTTCAAGGTAGCCTCGAGCATTGTCTTCCTGTGCGCTGCCCCCTTCTCGCTCGTTGGGCCTCACTCGACTGAATCTTAGCTTGAGTAAAAACTTGAAAAACTCACCTTGCTTGAATCTGAGAGACCCGTTTAGCTGGGGGCGTTGTGCACCGCTTACCTCGGGATCTTCTCCATGCTCATGGGTGCGTGCAGCGATGTTTCGTGCCATGGACGGGTTGTCTTTCCATTTTGGTGGTGTGGAAGCTACCGTTCATGTTGACATTCCTTCTGGTCGCTCCCTTTTAAGTAATTTGGCAGGGCCTCGATCGACGGACCGCCACCTCCTAGATCCAGATCTACTGGTTGACGTCCAATTTTGGAGGGTGCAGATAGTTGGTGGAGGATGCAAGGCCTCGTTCAGAGGATTCCTTCCATTTTGGCATAAGTGGCAGCTGGGATCATCATCAAGGCCTGGCAGACATCTTTTCATGGTTCTTGGGCATCGGGCCGCCATCCAGGGAGAGCGACGACTTCCTTTGATTGCAAATCTCTTTGTCCGAGATGGAGCCGATCTGGAGAGGAGGAGCTCGACTTCGACCTCAGTGTCTCGACCCGGAGGGAGCGCGTCCGGGCGAAGAAAGACAGAGCTCGACTTCGGCGATGGCGTCTTGACCAGGAGGGAGCACAGCCTGGCAAAGGAGGATGGAGCTCGACTTCGGCCTCGGCGTCTCGACCCGAAGGGAGCGCGACCGGGCAAAGGAGGACGAAGCTCGACTTCGAACTCGGCATCTTGACCCGAAGAAAGCGCGGCCAAGCAAAGGAGAGGCAAAGCTCAACTTCGACCACGGCATCTCGACCCAGAGGGAGCACAGCCAGGCGAAGGAGGACGGAGCTCGACTTCGGCCTCGATGTCTCGTCCCGAAGGGAGCGCAGCAGAGCGAAGGAATCCAGGCAGAGGTGTCCCACGTGGCAACTTCATCCGATGTGGCGTCTAACAGGGGTTCCACGTCAGCGATCCCGCCACATCAGTTGCCCCCCACTCTCGAGGCCCGTTGGCACGCGATACTCGAGGCGAAGGAAGTAATTGTAGTGCTATCATGGAAAGGCAGAAATCCGGTGCAATAATGATCACTATCACTGACGCTTCATGAGGCGGTTCTCCAAGCCAGTGCGGAGGAGCCACGTAGACATGCTCGAGGAGCAGTTATTATTGGCACGGAATTCAGAGTGATCATGGTCGAAGTGAGATGTCCCCTTTGTCGATGGTCGACACGTGGTGCAGATCCATCGACGGAGATGCTGTAAGGGTATGGTTAGGCGTCCGGTCACTTCGAAATGAAAGGTAGATTTTTCCAAAATGCCTCCTCTTTCAAATCTCGCGTGCTCACCATCGTACCAAAGTTTCTTCTTCTCTCTCGGCCACCTTAGACTCCCCCAGTTAACCAAGTTCATCTCTTTCTTCCCTCGTCTCCCTGCAAGGTAGGATTTCCCTCTAAGCTTAAGTTCTTCTCAGGCGTAGTCCGTCTTCCTCTTCTTCTTTAGCCTCATCTTCTTCATCCTTTCAGATGTCTCGTTTCGGCCCCCACTTCCGTCCCTCAACCAACCAGGGTAAGGTAGGGCCTTTTAGGCCGAGGCCACCTTCTTCCTCCAATGAGGAGGAGGAGGAGACGTGCTTCGAGTTTAACAGAAGGTGCCCCCCATCGGAATAGTCATTAGGGAGCCCAGAGCTAGCCCCTCTCCTCCTCCACTTTAACCCGTCCCCAAACCTCCTTGGTCAATAGGTCCTGGCGGGGTTGTTTCGATAATCTCTACTGAGGAACTGGCAACCATCCGGGATGTTTATGGTATCCCTTACTCTATCCGGCTCTCGGTCCCTCGACCAGGAGAACGGGTCACCTCCAGTGGCCCAAGCCGGATCGCCCTCAACAAAGAGACCTTTGCAGGGGGACTTTGATTTCCCTTCCATCCTTTCTTTCTTTCAGTGCTGAGCAATTATCATCTCATCCTTGCTCAGCTCGACCCGAATGCTGTGAAGATCATTTTTTGCTTCATAGTACTCAGTCACTTTCACGGGATTGTAGCTCATTTTTCCTTATTCAGGACATTTTTTACCCTGAAGCGTCACCCTTCTGAGGAGGGGTGGTGGTCCATTTCTTCTTGCCCGATGGGCATTAAATTCAAACTCCCTTTTTCCATCAAAGGATGGAAGAACAAGTACTTTTTTGCATCGGACAAGGGGGTCGACTGTGTTTGGAGCAACCTAGATCGGTCCCCTAATCGAGACTCCGCGATCAAAGTAGCTGACCGAGAGGTCTTCGAGTAGCTCTGCACCATCCAGATTCCTTCTCTCGAGGTCCTGTTGTCAGAGATGTTGCCTAGGTGGCTTCCTAAGAGGGGGTGAATTGGGATTAAAAACCTTTTTGCAAGTGTATGCGCTTTGAAATTCTTTTAGTGTAGAAGTGAAGTGTGCAAAGCGGAAGTAAACAAATTAAAGCAATTAAGCAATGTAATCACAAACACAAACACCAAGAAGTAGAGTGGTTCGGAGCAACCGGCTCCTACATCCACTACCCAAGGACCACTTGGGATTTCCACTATATCTCCCAACCGGAATACAGTTGGATTGTTTTACAAGGCTCACAATCCAAACCTATACACTTTGGTTTTACCGGGATCACCAAAGAAACCCAAACTCCCTTTGGTTTTACACGGGATCACCAAAGGAAACCCAAACACTTGATTTTAAACCGGGAAAACCAAGAACCCAAACTTAGGTTTTACAAGGTTCACCTAAAATCTTCAACTCTCTCTCTAGATACAGCCCCTTGCTGTTTTAAGAGAGCAAACCAAGATAAAGAATGTAAAATAAGCAACTACAACAAACCAAAGTTGTTTTGATGTTGCCGATGAAGATCAAAATGAAGTCAAGCTTTAAATACACTTCAATGCTCTTCAAAGTTGCTTCTTCCCTTCTTCAATGAGTGGATTCAATGATGGAGTGGAGTTGGTGAAGCTTTGAATCTCACTTGAATGCTCTTTGAGGTAGGTGAAGGAATAACTTGGAAGCTCTTCTTTTTCTTAAGAATATTTAGCAATAAATCTTCATTAATTTTCTAATCCCTCAAAAAATGATCCCCTTTATAGTTTTTCAAGTGATATGGCCGTTGTAGGGCCTTGGGAATCGTGAAATGACCGTTGGAGGTGTTGTGGAACTCAAATTTTAAATTCTGTAGCTAGTTGTTGAAGTGCAGACAATGACTCTATGAGCCGGCTCGAGCTCTAGGAGTCAGCTCGAAGTCTCAGGAATGCCAAAATCAAAGTTCTGTAGGAGCCGGCTCTTGGACTAGGAGTCGACTCTTAGCTTCATGCTTTTATACTTGACAAACATGCATACCTGGAGTCTGCTCTTGATCTAGGAGTCGGCTCTAGGTCTCAGAACTCCAAAAACTATACTTCTGTAAGAGTCGGCTCTTGACCTGGGAGTCGGCTCTTAGTTCTGAAACTCTGAAATTTGTCTCCGTGCATGCCAACTTGAGTCGGCTCTCACAAGACTTTAAAATTTGCTTCAATCTCCCCAAAAACTTCATCATTGAAATAACTAGAAGCTACTTTACATGCTTTATCAAATTATTTACATTTTTAAGTCCATTTTTCATGATTATAACATTCATAACTAAGGGCAATTACAAACTCAATTGAATATTCTTAAGTGAATTTGAATACCATTTTAAAACCAAGGTAATTCATTCCTGCAAAAACTTCTTAAACATTTTTAAAGAGTTAGTATCAAATACATGCTCCAATATTTTATGATCATCAAAATCATTCCAGGGGTCAACAATCTCCCCCTCTTTGATGATGACAAAACACTGGGCATGATCAAAAAAATGAGATCACTTTATAATTGTAGTATTTTCAAGTTTGTACGTATCATGTAGGTTAGGTATCAGTGTATCAATACAATGTGTCACAATGTATCAAATATACATGATTGAATGCCAAATATTATGTATCAAGTGTATCAAAATATGAACTTTCATAAGTATCACAACATGATGTATCGATACATGATGTATCAAAGGTATTAACTATATAAAGCATATCGAAACTTATAAAATTTTCAGCCTTTTGAAGTCAACTTAAGTTTCATCAACTTTTTATGAATCAAATATTTATTTTATCAAAATTTCATAACATTCAATTATCCATATAGCTTTTGTAACCAATTTTTGAATAATTTTCATGAAATCAACAGCAATTTTCAGAAATGCCATGCCCAAACATACATAGTCTCCATTCTCCCCTTTTTTGTCATCAACAAAAGGTAGATGAGAAATAGAGAGACATTCACAACATATATTCACAATATATAATAAGAAATATCATAATAAAGTATGTATATGAGAATGTATCAAGACAAGGGAGTATGTATCAAGACAAGTGAAATATAGATATATAAAGTGAGTCAATACATATATGTGATACTTTACAAACGTGCCACGGCATAACAAAATAGTATTACATAACCAAAATACAACAACAAAAAGTCTCACAAAATAAAACCTAAACATCAGAAAGAGGTGCTAGGACCACTGTCAGATTCTTCCTCATCAGAGGAGGAACCGACCTCTAAAATACCTGGACTAGGCTTGAATTTGGGAAACCTAGGGCGGAGATCCCTAATCCTAGTCCTAGTGGGTGTGGAAGTCCTAGTAGCCTTAGATTTAGGTTTAGGTTTGGTTTTAGATTCAGATGAAATGAAAATGGGTGTAGGTCTGGCAGTAGGTGGATCAAGAGATAGGGGCAAAGTGCTGGTGGAAGAAAGTATCTGAGTGGCCGGAGTCACTCCAATATCAATAGATCCAGCTGCCTCCATAGGATCCTGAGGCTCACCAACTGTAGGTGTGTCATGATAGGAGGCCTCGGTGCAGTGTGCCTCCTGTCTCTGCTTAGCATGTGTGCAGTCGCTGTGCCGGTAGCTGTGCCAGTAGAAGTGTCGATAGAAGGTCCATGCTGGCTGGCTGCTAATAACTGCCTCAATATAACCATGATGTCATGAAAGCCCTGCTGCATCTCAGACTATAGAGAAGTGATCCTCCGGTCAGTATCAGTCTTGAGACTAGAAATCTCCTCCAAAACTCTGTAGAGTCTATCATCAGTGTCAGCTCTAGCAGCAGTAAGAGTCTTGATAGGTGAATGTAGTGTAGCAAGAGCTGGCTTGGAAGGTCCAGCCTCATTTGTATGTCCCTCAGTCTGCTCACCAAGATCCTGTGTAGCCTGAATGTCATCATCTGAGTCCTCAGAGTGTGCTACAGGTAGTCCTGAGGTCTTTCTGATCCAGTTCCCATCAACCTTGACAAATCCCATCCTAGTTAGGGATTTCACTGTATACTTGTCGGTATGCAGCAACAACCGACAATCCTCCCCAATAAGGTCTATGCCTGCCTCCTGAAATAACAAGGTGAAAACCATCCCGTAGGGTAAACAGGCTCGTGCCCTTCGCACAGCCTCTCTCATCTGTGAGATCATGATGAATGGAAGGTTGAGGGGCTCCCCCTCATTCAGTCTCCTCATGAAAACAAGATCTCACTCACTAACCCAGTCAAATTTACCAGTCCTGGGTAGGAAAATCTGACTAATAATGTTGTACAACAGTCTCATTTCCAATGAGAGCTGATTTGCATGCACATGAATGACTCCTTTTACATTGGATCTTCCTAAAATAAGTCTGAGAGTCTTCACCTTTTCCTTCATTACCAAATAACAGTCCCCTTCTTTAGGAATATTCAACAAATTTGACAACTTTTGCTCATTTATCTCAATTAGTTTTCCTTTAACTGTTCCTTCAATGTGAAAAGCTCCTAGGGACATATTTTCAAAGAACTGTCTAACCAAATTTGGGTAGGTTGGATCATTTAACTGACAAAGCTCTTTCCACCCCTGTCCTTCAAGCCACATTCCAATGTTTAACTATTCTTGCTCAATAAAATTGAAGTCAATGCACCTACCGGGTGTTACTTGACGATTTCCCATAAGAATGATCTACCGAGATGCCGGAATACCTTCTTCTTGCTCTGGTTGCTGCTCTTCTTATGGGAATAAAGTATCTAAACACCTTTTGCTCCTCCTTTCCTTTGCTGCAGTCCAAACCACCCGAGTTGCCTTCTTTGCCACTGCCTTGCGAGGCCCCATACTCCAAGGATTAAGGATTCTAGAAGGTAGAAAGGGTTTTGGAGAGGTTTTTTGGTGAGAAGAGAAGAGTCGGCTAGGGAGGAATGGTTGAAATTGGAAAAAGTGGTGAAAAGGAAAAGTTTGAAACCCTATTTAAAAAGTCTCGGTCCGTCCTGCGAGTCGGCTCCCCAGAATACTGAGAATTCGAGTCGGCTCGAGCTAAAATCCATTCTAAAATTCAAAAAGGGTCAAAATCAATTTTCTAGGGTTCCTAGAGTCCAAATTAGGTTGCCATATGCTCTAAAGAGAATTTTGAAGATTCTAGATAATTTTTCCTTAATTTTCAAAAATTAGGTCAGATTGATTCAAAATGGGTCACATAACCCTAATTCTCCTCTAATTTTCTCAAATCTATCTTGACTCAAAGGTTTAGTGAAAATGTCCGCTAATTGGTCTTCAGTAGGTACAAATTCAAGTTCAACAACATTATTCAAAACATGATCATGAATGAAATGATGTCGAATTTCAATGTGCTTAGTTCGTGAGTGCTGAATTAAATTTTTTGATAAGTTAATAGCACTAGTATTGTCACATTTGATAGGAATTTTAGATTGGATAACACCATAATCTTCTAGTTGTTGCTTGATCCATAGCACTTGAGCATAACAGCTCCCAGCAGCTACATATTCTGCCTCAGCAGTAGATAAAGCTACAGAGTTCTGTTTGCGACAGTGCCAAGAGATCAAGTTAATACCTAGAAATTGACAGGTGCCACTTGTGCTCTTTCTATATATTTTACATCCTCCATAATCAGCATCAGAATAACTAGTTAGTTTCAGTGATGTGTGCTTAGAATACTACAGTCCTACATTACAAGTGCCTTTCAAGTATTTAATAATTCTTTTGACAGTTGTGATGTGTGATTCTTTAGGATTAGATTGAAAACGTGCACACATACAAACACTAAATAATATATCAGGTATACTTGCTATTAAATAAAGTAATGATCTGATCATACCTCGGTACAGCTTTTGATCAACATTTGTGCCATTCTCATCTTTGTCAAGTATACATGCAGGACTCATTGGTGTTTCAATTTCCTTGCTTAATTCCATGCCAAATTTCTTGATTATATCTTTAATGTATTTGGCTTGGTTGATAAGAATACCTTCTTTAGTTTGTTTAATTTGAAGTCCAAGAAAGTAACTTAATTCGTCCATCAAGCTCATTTCGAATTCTCCCTGCATTAGCTTAGCAAAGTCTTGACACAAAGATTCATCAGTAGATCCAAAGATAATGTCATCAACATAAATTTGAACAACCAAAATATCATTTTTCTTTCTTTGAATAAACAGTATGGTGTCAACACTACCTCTAACAAATTCATTTGCAATTAAAAATTTGCTCAGTCTATCATACCAGGCCCTAGGTGCCTATTTCAGACCATATAAAGCTTTATTCAGTTTAAAAACATGGTTTGAAAAATATGATCGATAAAACCGGGAGGTTGCTCAACAAAAACTTCTTCAGATAAAAAATCATTTAAAAAAGCACTCTTTACATCCATTTGAAATAACTTGAAATTCATGAAACATGCATAAGCTAGTAGCAGTCTAATAGCTTCTAATCTAGCTACTGGTGCATAAGTTTCATCAAAATTTATTCCTTCTTCTTGATTATATCCTTGTGCAACCAATCTAGCCTTATTTCTAATTACATTTCCATTTTCATCTAATTTATTTCTGTAAACCCATTTAGTGCCTAAAATAGGATGATCATTGGGTCTTTCAACTAAGGTCCAAACATTATTTTTTCTAAATTGGTTTAATTCATCATGCATTGCTAACATCTAATTAGGATCAGTTTCAGCTTCTATATTATAAGGTTCTACATGAGAAACAAAAGAAATTAAATCATGTGCATCTCTATGTGCAGATCTAGTTTTAACACCTTGAGATGGGTCTCCTATAATTAATTCTTTAGGGTGTGAATGTACATACCTCCATTCTTTAGGTATATCATCATGTTTTTTACTCACCTCTTCTTTTTGTGGTTCACTTGATTGTTTGTCTTTAAGATTTAGGTCTTTCATTCCATGCTCTAGTGTACCTACATCATCATCAGCAAAATCTTCCTTTCTCAAAGATGTAATGTTAGATTCATTGAAAACAACATATATAGATTCTTCAATAGTTAATGTTCTTTTATTGAAAACTCAATAGGCTTTACTATTTAAAGAGTAACCAAGAAAAATGGCCTCATCAGATTTTGCATCAAATTTGCCAAGATTATCTTTTCCATTGTTAAGAACAAAACATTTACATCCAAAAACATGAAAATATTTGATATTTGGTTTTCTATTGTTCCAAAGCTCATAGGGAGTTTTTTTGATAATAGGTCTAATTAAAACTCTGTTTAAAATATAGCATGCGGTATTAACAGTTTCTGTCCAAAAGTATTTTGAAAGATTTCCTTCACAAAGCATTGTTCTGGACATCTCTTCCAAAGTACGATTATTTCTTTCTACAATACAATTTTGCTGTGGTGTTCTAGGTGCAGAAAAGTTATGATCAATATCATGCTTTGTGCAAAAATGATCAAAATATTGGTTTTCAAATTCGGTGCCATGATCACTACGAATTGAAATAACAGAAAAGTTTTTCAAATTTGTAACTCTTTTGTAAAACTTTTTGAATACATTAAAAGAATCATCTTTGTGTACAATAAATAAAATCCATGTGTATCTAGAAAAGTCATCTACAATCATAAGTCCATATTTCACACCACCTAGGCTAGTAGTCCTAGTAGGTCCAAATAGGTCCATGTGAAGTAGCTCTAAAGGTCTAGAAGTTGAAACTACATTTTCAGATTTAAAACTCCCCCTCACTTGTTTTCCTAACTGACATGCATCACAAACATAATCAAAATTAACTTTAAACTTAGGCAAACCATTGACTAAATCTTTTGCAATCAATTTAGCTATTGTGTCCATACTAGCATGACCAAGTCATCTATGCCATAGTAAACTTGATTCCTTGCTCTTGTCATTCATTGCTACAAGACTTGTATTACTTGACATAGCTAGATCATTTAGATATACCACATAAATATTGCCAAGTCTGTATCTAATGAACTTAGTACTAGAGTCAAGTGGATCAACTACTATACACATTGATGACTTGAAAAATATATTATAACCAATGTCACATAGCTGACTAATACTCAAAAGATTATGCTTTAATTTTTCTACAAGTAATACATTTTCAATAAATGTAGAAGGAGTAATTTTGATGTTACCAATTTCGATTATCCTTCCTTTTCTATTATCCCCAAATGTTACCATTCCACCATCCTTCTGTTCTAGGATGAAGAATTGATCAGCATCACCCGTCATGTGTCTTAAACAGCCACTATCCAAATACCATCTTTTCTTTGTACTTGTGGCTGCAAGACATTCTTGCAAAATAATCATTTAATAGATTTAGGTACCCAAGTTCTCTTGGGTCCTTGCAAGTTAGTGGAAATGGTTTCTTTTGAAACCCAAACTTTCTTAATTTTTCTTTTGTCATTGTGTTTCAAATGACATTCAAAAGCTTTATGACCAACATTATTACATGCAAAGTATACAATCCTTGAATTTGAATAATAACTACGAGATGATACAAATTTAGGTCTAACATGTTTAGAACTAATGAATTTAGGAGCATATGAAGTAGAAGTACAAAAAGTATTTGAAATAAAACCTTTATAACCAATTTCAAATCTATTATTTATTTCTTTTTGATCTTTCAATATTAACTCAAGTTTGTTAGAACTTAGGGTTAACTTTTCAACCAAAGGTTTCAATTTTTGAACTTCTTTCTTTAGATCATCATTTTCATTTTTCAAATCCTTATTTTTATCAAAAAGTTCTTCTTTTTCAATTTGAAGAATCTTAAGTCTTTCACAAACCAAATTTAGTTCTCTTTGTAAGATTTTGTTTCTTTCACAAGATTCATTTTTATCATTTTCTAATACATCACATTTATTTTTCAAATCTCTTAATTTCAAACCAGCTTTTTTGTATTCTATCAATAATTCGCAAAAAGCATTATGCAATTCATCATAAGTAAATTCTAAATTAGGTTCAGAAGTACTTACCTCATCCTCCAAACCTATAAGACAAATTTGCGCTATTTTTGTTGTCTCTTAGTCCTCTTCAGTAGATGTGGTGTCATCACTATCACTCCAAGCAGCTAGCATTGCTTTCTTCTTCTTTCTAGGGAGTACCTTCTTCTTTCTTTCAGGGCAATCAGGGCGGATGTGTCCTGGTTTCTTACATCCATAGCAGATAGGTATTTGATCTTTATCTTTCTCTTTATCTTTTTCTTTGTCTCTTTCCTTTTCTTTTCCAAAGTCACCTTTTCTGTAGTGCTTTCTCCATCTATTCATTTTTCTTCTGCCCATAAACCTTTTGAATTTCCTCATAACTAGGGCAATTTCATCACTTCCTAGATCATCATCATCTGATGAATCAAATTCTTCATTCTTGTCTTCCTCAGTTGCTTTAAATGCAATGGCTTTCTTCTTTTTTGTATCTTCTTCAGTCCTTTATTGCATAGCCAGTTCATGAGTAATTAAGGAACTAAGCAGCTTATCTAGTGGCAGTGTATTCAGATCTTTTGCTTCTTGAATTGCTGTCACTTTGGCTTCCCACTTATCTGGCAAGGATCTTAAGACTTTTTACACAAGGTCGGCATTAGAATAAGTTCTACCTAAACTCTTAAGACCATTTATAATATCAGTGAAACGAGTATACATAGCAGATATAGTCTCGCTAGGATCCATCTTAAACAACTCATAATTATATACAAGCAAATTACTTTTAGATGTCTTAACTTGAGAAGTGCCTTCGTCTATGATTTCCAATTTATCCCAAATTTCTTTAGCAGAATTACATGTTGAAATTCTGTTAAACTCATTTGGGTCCAAAGCACAATACAATAGATTCATCGCTTTGGCATTTAACTCGGCTAGTTTCATATCATTTTTGTCCCAGTCCTCTTCTGGCTTGGGAACCTCTATATCATTAACTCTAATTGTGGGTGTGTGAGGCCCTTTCAAAATAATTTTCCAAAGATGAAAATCTACGGCTTGAATGTATATCTTCATTCTGGCCTTCCAATAAGTGTAATTAATTCCGGTGAAAAGTGGTGGTCTATTTGTGGATTGACCTTCGACCAATGAAGTGCTTATGGGATTTGCCATATGTCTTTACTCTAAGTATCTTTCAGAGACTCTGCTCTGATACCACTTGTTGCCTAGGTGGCTTCCCAAGAGGGGGGTGAATTGGGATTAAAAATCTTTTTGCAAGTATGTACGCTTTGAAATTCTTTTAGTGTATAAGTGAAATGTGCAAAGTGGAAGTAAACAAATTAAAGCAATCAAGCAATGTAATCACAATCACAAACACCAAGAAGTAGAGTGGTTCGGAGCAACCGGCTCTTACATCCACTATCCAAGGACCACTTGGGATTTCCACTATATCTCCCAACCAGAATACAGTCGGATTATTTGACAAGGCTCACAATCCAAACCTATACACTTTGGTTTTACCGGGATCACCAAAGAAACCCAAACTCCCATTGGTTTTACACGGGATCACCAAAGAAAATCCAAACACTTGGTTTTAAACCGGGAAAACCAAGAATCCAAACTTAGGTTTTACAAGGTTCACCTAAAACCTTCAACTCTCTCTCTAGATACAACCCCTTGCTGTTCTAAGAGAACAAACCAAAATAAAGAATGTAAAATAAGCAACTACAACAAACCAAAGTTGTTTTGATGTTGCCAATGAAGATCAAAACGAAGTCAAGCTTTAAATACACTTCAATTCTCTTCAAAGTTGCTTCTTCCCTTCTTCAATGAGTGGATTCAATGATGGAGTGGAGTTGGTGAAGCTTTGAATCTCACTTGAATGCTCGTTGAGGTAGGTGAAGGAAATAACTTGGAAGCTCTTCTTTTTCTCAAGAATATTCAGCAATAAATCTTCATTAATTCTCTAATCCCTCAAAAAATGATCCCCTTTATAGTTTTTCAAGTGATATGGCTGTTGTAGGACCTTGGGAATCGTGAAATGACCGTTGGAGGTGTTGTGGAACTCAAATTTTAAATTCTGTAGCTAGTTGTTGAAGTGCAGACAACGGCTCTACGAGCCAGCTCGAGCTCCAGGAGTCAGCTCGAAGTCTCAGGAATGCCAAAATCAAAGTTTTGTAGGAGCCGGCTCTTGGACTAGGAGTCGACTCTTGGCTTCATGCTTTTATACTTGACAAACATGCATACCTGGAGTCTGCTCTTGATCTAAGAGTCAGCTCTAGGTCTCAGAACTCCAAAAACTATACTTCTGTAAGAGTCGGCTCTTGACCTGGGAGTTAGCTCTTAGTTCTGAAACTCTGAAATTTGCCTCCATGCCGTGCCAACTTGAGTCGGCTCTCACAAGACTTTAAAAATTTGCTTCAAGCTCCCCAAAAAAAATTTAACTAGAAGCTACTTTATTGAAATAACTCTAACATTATCAAATTATTTATATTTTTAAGCCCATTTTTCATGATTATAACATTCATAACTAAGGGCATTTACAAACTCAATTGAATATTCTTAAGTGAATTTGAATACCATTTTAAAACCAAGGTAATTCATTTCTGCAAAAACTTCTTAAACATTTGTAAAGAGTTAGTATCAAATACATGCTCCAATGTTTTGTAAAAACTTCTTAGTTTTACCTCTGCTGGATGCTGAGCTCAGCACAAAATTCTTCAAACTCCCGGTTGTTGAACTGCCGCCTGTTATCAGTGATGATGCTGTGGGGAAGCCCAAAGCAATAAATGATCGACTTCCAGAAGAACTGGCGGACCTCGACTTCCGTGATCCGCGCTAGTGGCTCTGCTTCTATCCACTTGGTGAAGTAGTCAATGGCCACTATCAAAAACTTTTATTACCCGGAGGCAGGGGGAAATGGACCCATGATGTCCATTCCCCACTGGGCGAATGGCCATGGAGTGAAGAGCTGGGAGAGTGGTGTCGCTGGTTAACGCTATATGTGGGTGTGGCACTGGCACCAGTCACACCTCTTCACGAAGTCAGCGGCGTCCTCCCTCATGGTCTCCCAGTAGTATCCTTATCAGAGGGCCTTGTACGCAAGAGTCCTCCCCCCGATGTGGTTTCCGCAAAGGCATTCATGTATCTCTTGGAGCACGAAGGTTGCCTCTGAAGGTCTTAGACATTTCAGGAGCGGATAGGAATATGATCGGCGATAGAGCTGTCCTTCCATGAGGACGAACCGCGAGGCCTTCTTCTTAATAAGGCCGGCCTCAACTCAATCTTCTGGCAGGGTGCCATCGGTGATGTATCTGATATACCTATTCATCCAGCTTGGCTCTCGAGTGACTTGCTGCACCTCTACGGGAGCTTTATTGCTTGGGTTTTCGAGGTACTCGATGTGGGTGCGTCGCAATGACGAGTTCGGCAAGGTTGCAAGTCTAGACAGTATATCAGCACGAGCATTCTCACCTAAGGGGATATGAGAGATGCCAAAGCGCTGGAAACCTGTTGTGCTTGAGTAGACCTGCTCCAAGTACTTCATCATCTGGGGATCTCTGGCTTCATACTCTTCGAAGACCTGTCCGGCCACCAGTTGAGAGTCGATGAAGACCTTCAGGCTTCGTACACCCAGCTCGTGGGAGATCCTGAGGCCCGTGAGGAGTGCCTCGTACTTCGCCTGGTTGTTTATTGCGGTGAACTTGAAATGGAGTGCGCATTCAACTACAACTCCATCTTTGTTGGCGAGGATGAGACCTGCACTACTTCCGTCCGTATTGGACGCACCGTCGACATGCAGGATCCAGGACTCCTCCTCGGCTCCGGGCTCCACTGGTGCTTCGGGGTAGTCTGCTCTAGCTTTTCGACAAGTCCCGCGCACTCGACTAGGAAGTCGGCCAGCACCTAAGCCTTCTGAGATGACCTTGGTCAGTACACAATGTCGAACTCGCTGAGCTTTAGTGCCCACTTGGCCAAATGTCCTGATGTGTCAGGACGACTGAGCACAGCCCTCAGGGACTGGTCCGTCAAGACCGTGATTAGATGCGCTCGGAAGTACGATCTGAGATACTGAGCAGACATGATAAGAGCAAAAATGAGTTTTTCGGATCGGGTGTACCTGATCTCAGCATCCCGGAGGATCTTACTGGCATAGTACATCGGCTTTTGGGACCCATCCTGATCCGTGCGAACGAGGATCGAATTGACGGCTCCAGGGGTGATTGCCAGGTACAGCAGGAGCTCCTCTCTTATCTCCGTCCTGGAGAGCAGTGGTGGTGATGCCAGGAAGTCTTTAAGTTCCTCGAAGGCCATCTTGCACTCCTCTGTTCAGGTGAAGTCGTTCATCTTATGCAGCACCTTAAAGAAAGGAAGGCAACTGTCCGCCGACCTCGAGATGAACCGGTTCAGTACAGCGATTCCTCTTTGGATCATCATGAAGCCAAGGAACTTCCCTGCTGCTACTCCGAAGGCACATTTTGCTGGGTTCACCTTCATTTTATGCTCCCGGAGGTTTTGGAAAGCCTCCGAGAGGTCAGCGACATGGTTTGACCTTGGCTTGCTCATGACGAGCATGTCATCCACATAAACTTGCATGTTCCTGCCAATCTGGTCCTTGAAGACCTGAATGACCAAGCGCTGGTATATGGTGCCAGCATTCTTCAAGCCGAATGGCATCATCCGATAGCAGTACGTCCCTCGGTCGATGACAAAGGTAGTGTGCTCCTCGTCCTCTGGGTGCATCCGGATCTGGATGTATCCGAAGAATGCATCCATAAAGGAGAGCAAGCGGTGCCCCGAGATGGCATCCACTACTGGTTGATCTTCAGTAGAGGAAAACTGTCCTTCAGACAGGCTCGGTTGAGGTTGGTATAGTCCACAAAGATCCTCCACTTCCCGTTATTCTTCTTTACCATAACCACATTTGCCAGCTAGCTCAGATAATGCACTTCCCGAACAAAGCCGGCTATAAGGAGTTTGTCCACCTCCTCGTTGATCGCCCTTTGCCTCTCTAGTGCAAAACTTCTTTTCTTTTGCCGCACAGGGCGATACTTTGGATCGATGCTTAGCTTGTGGGTTATGATCTCAGGTGGGATCCCAGGCATGTCGGCCACCGTCCAAGCGAACACGTTGGCATTTGCTTGGAGAAAATCTAGCAGGTGGGCTCGCTCATCATCTTGCAGCTGCGCCCCAATCTGCACTGTCTTCGCCAGGTCAGTTCCGAGAGGATATGACAGCAGGCGCTCGGTCGGGCCTCCTCTGGGGTCCTGTGCCCTTTGGTCGAGGTCGTCTAAGCTGGGGTCATCCTCGGCAACCTTGGCCCCGGGGATGGTTTGGAGGCAATATTGGATTGGCTAAGGTGCCCCCCTCATCTCTTCGACACCGTAGGGAGTTGGAAACTGCACTAACAGTCGCTTTATGGAGATGACCACGTCGAGCAGGTTGAGCCCGAGTCGGCCAAGGATCATGTTGTAGGCTGAGGGGAGCCTAACAACCGTGAAGGTCATCATTACAGTACTCTACCGAGGTGGTGTCCCGGCAGTAACGGGAAAAGTGATCTAATATAATATTCTTTATATTAGCTATTTTTTGATTAGGTTTGGAGGACGTGGGGCCACTAATGACTCCACATTAATAGGTAGCAGTGACCAACTCATCTCAGACTCGATACCATGGTCGACGACCCACTTGGCTCGCGGTATCTCTGACTTGGCCGGAGGATAGAGAGCTCATCCACATTCAAAGCCACTCATAAGTACTACATCTTCATATTAATATATTTAAAATATAATTGTTATAAAATTAATATTTATTATTAGATTTCAATTTTGCAGTACATTTAAAGAAACTAGAGTTCCTTGTGTGGTTACTGAGGTCATTCACTAATTGAACAGAGAGTAGTGAACGAGTTTTTCAATTGGTTGTCGGGGGTCATGATGCAACCCGGTAAATATTCCTGGTTAGTCAAATATGTTTAATTTTTAAATTCATGAAATATTTATGTTTTGTTTCTTTAGTACAAGCTTGCTTTTATTTGCACGAGTATTACTTATTCAAGGAGGTTGCCACACATAGGCTCCAAGATGGGCTGCAAAGTCTCAGGCAAGCCATCATTGAGCATTCCAATTTTGAGTTGCCATCAGACTGAAGGTCTTTAAGGAATCACTGGATACGGACGAATATATAGGAGGCCCTCTATGACCTATGAAGATCAAGGAGTACTTTGACAGGCAACATAGGGCATGGTAGAATCATACTACCTGTAGGATCGGATCAAGTATACTGGCAACTCTATTGGCATGCATGTGATGACCGATAGATTGGTAAGAATTTTATTATTAATTATATCAATTTAAATTTAAAATATTGATATATATGTTTTAATTGATTTATTTTTATTATTTATTTATTATAGGCAAGATAATTGGGTCATGCACTAGGTCAGTTGTAGTTGTGGAAGGTCACACACCAGTCCAGGAGGACTGATAATTACTTAGATCCGAGATCTCGATATATCGCGATAAGAACTTAAAACTTTAAGTATTAATTTTTATACATACTAATATGTATAATTGGACTAATCAATTTATAAACTGTATAAGAAGATTACGCTGGATACATTGTAGTGCAGTACTCTTTGATGTCCTAGGATTCAGCCATAGCTTTTATCCTTCGGCAACTTAGTATTCTTTGGCATCCTTATCTCAAGCCTCGACGATTCAGACCTAGAATGATGTACACATCGAGAACATCGTGACCCGTGTACTTATCCAGAGATGTTAGAGCATCCAGGATGTCATTCGCGATATGGTCGTCGATATTTTCTGAGACATGCATCTGTATAATCAGCTGAATTCATTATCGCAACCATCATAATAGATAAATATATTAATAAATTTATTTATTTATTTTAAATTTTTATATTTAAAAATTTATTAATAATATATATATTTTTTGTTATAAGATGTTTGAATATTCGGCTCTCATTCATTAATGTCTTTATCGACTCAGTAACCCTCACGTCCCAAAAAAATAAAATTTAAGGATAACAGTAAGAGTAAGAAACTCACTTCTATATAAAAAGAGATGAGAGGGGGGTATATGGGTCTTTGTGGTTTCTTCTTCTCATTATTTTGTAAATTTTAATTAATTTAAACATCGAAAGATAAGTAGATTTATTTGTGGGTACACCGATATTTGAAAAGCAAGGTATAATTTATTTGCTACCAGCCCGAAAAACGGTTATATCTTTACCGGGGTTTAGTGGCAACACCCTGTACAAGCCCAGGGCCACCGCAGTCCCAGTTAGTTTGTGGAGCCCTCTCAGCATTCCTTTTACAAGCAGTCCCATTTATGGGTCGACGTGCAGGTGTCACTACAGCTAAGATCTAGCTCTCGAGAAGCGTGCCGGCCCAACAACGGACCGGGAGAGACGGACCGGGGATGCAGCGGCTTTTCCAAGACTGCAACCGAGTCAAATCCCGAGCCGGCCTCGAATTTTCCGCCCCTTGTATGGTACGGGCACCCAGAGAAAAAATGCCGGACGGTTCGGCGTCGTCGTGGGACCAGAAGCCACTTGCTCCGGTCTCTGCTGAACCGCCCCCTCCAGAGTCCACGTGGCATGGCGGTCACGTTGATGGGTCCAAGACGTGGGCTCCCATCTCGCGGCGCGGCTCCTGTGTCCCGGCCTCAGGGAGGCAAACACGGGGAGCCGTCACCGTCCATGGGGCCTGCCTGCTGATGTCCCGTCCTGGATGGCCCCACGTGGCAGTCCTGTCGTCCCCTCGCTCGCTCATGGGTCCGCAAACAGCGAGGTGGGTGTATCAGGACATGCATTCATGATGGTTGGCTTGAATGTTGCACCTTAATATGACTAGAAAATTAATCACAAGATATAAAAGAAAAATAGGTCAAAAATCAGTCAATAAGGCCTATAGGGGTTCTAGAACATGATTTTCTTTGCCTTCTGCTCTTATGAATTTGTGGGCTTTTTATATCTATCCAATTATTTTTGTTGAAATGAGTTTTTTTATAAAAAAGGTGAGGCAATGAGAAAAGAATCATGATTTTAAAAAATTAACTTAAAAAACACTCAAATTCATAATTTAGAACTTTTAAAAAAAAATACAAAAACTTCATATTCTACCGTTGATATATAATATGCCCAAGACAAAGGTTACAAATTAGAAATTTCTTATCTTTTATTTTGTTCCTTTGAAAAGCAAAAGTTTCGGTCTATTTAATTTAAATTTAAAGAAATTCTCATAATAGCTATAAATGTGCTGCCATATGGTGCTATTGGAGCACAATATTTTTTTAATTTAATTAATGTTCTTCAATTCAAACTCTCTCTCTTTACATGTTGCTTTTTATGCATTTGATTTTAAGTTTAAATTTGTTGCATTTATACTGTTGCTGCAGATTCACCGGGGTCGGACCTTTATCTTGTTCTTCCTCTCTGGGATCCTGCAAAACAGAGAATACCTTGTACCGGGATTTCGGCGAAGACACTCTGATGATCAAGTCAGTGGAACGATCATGGGATATGGAAGACCTCTGAGATGGAGAGCTTGGAAGACTCTCCGTCTGCCAGAGGATGAGGAGATGAGAAGAGAAGACCCATAATTAAAAGTGATGGGTTCTGAGAGTTACCTGGGGTCTGCCTTTCTTTATCTTATATAGGAGTGGAATAGTACCAAAATATGTTAGGGTAAAGTCGGGAAAGACTGATCTGCCCCTAGGAGAATCTGAAGAGTGGCCATGTGGCGCCCCAGTAGGGCAACATCATAGGAGTAGTAGAGTAGTGGCGCTGATGTGTCAGAATTCTGTTGTAACAGAATTCTGGTACATGTGGGAAGAGGTTTTTGGAGTCATCGAGATATCCTTGGAGTGGGTCAGTCGTACTTCAACAGAAGTGGGTCAGCCGTATCTCAGCAGAAGTGGGTCGTTCGGACCTCTACTTCAGTGGATCGGTCGGATCTCAACTTCAATGGATTGGTTCGGACCTCAACTTCAGTGGGTCAGTCCGACCTCAACTTCAGTGGGTCGGCCTTCAGGTTGGTCGGCCTTCTGGTGTAACAGTTGTCCCTTTGCTCTTGGCCTTTGGGAGGGTTCACACCCTCAAAGGGGAGAGCATCATTAACTGCGCCCGTTTTTGAAGGGAGATCTGGAGAAAGATAGTGGATCTGCTCGGTCATGCTGCTTGTGACCATTTCCTGATTCAGGATACTGACTGGGGTACTGCTCCTTTGCAGCACATGGGCTGAGAAGAGCATGCCTGAGATGGGCAGAAGCAAGCCCGGGGCGGAGCCTTCTTGGGGCACTGTCGATGCACTACTTTACACGCCGGATTGTTATCCAGATCTCCTTCATACCTGCATTTCGAGAAGCGTACCTGGGATGGAACCTGACGGACCGTGGGAGCATGCGGGGGCACGGAGACAGCCTTGGGGCCGGACCTGATGCAGAGCAGGCCGCGGGAGCGTGCGGGGGCACAGAGATGGCAGCGGAAGCACGCGGGTGCATGGAGACAGCCGTGGAAGCGCACAGGGGCGCTGGGGCGACCGTGGGGCCGGAACAGGCACAGAGCAGGCTAACCGCAGGGCACGGAGATGCCGAGGGGAGTGCGCGGGGGCGCGGAGGCGGCCTTGGGCCGGACCTGGCACGGAGATGCCGTGGGGCCCCTTGCGGGCACGGGGCAGGCCGTAAGGGTGCGTTGGGGCGCGGAGACGGCCGACGATCGCGGGAAGATGCCGCGGGGGCATGGGCCTAGCGCGGAGCAGGTTGAGGTCGTCGGGCTACCCCCCAGCGTGCAGATGCAGGAGCTGACACGGGGCAAGCCGACTGCAAGCGTCCGACGACGATCGTGGGGTCGGAACTAGCATGGAACAGGCTGACCGCGGGGTGCAGAGACGCCGCGGGGATCGCACGGGGGCGCGGAGGGGGCCTTGGGCTGGACCTGGCACGGAGACATCGTGGGGCCCCTTATGGGCGCGGGGTAGGCCATGAGGGCGCGTTGGGGCGCGGAGATGGCCGACAGCCGCGAGAAGATGCCGCGGGGGTGCAGGCCTGGCACGGAGCAGGTCGAGGTCGTCGGGTTGCCCCCCAGCATGAGGACGCAGGAGCTGATGCAGGGCAAGCCAACTGCAAGCGTTCGATGACGACCCGGGGCCGAAACTGGCACGAAACAGGTTGACCGCGGGGCACGGAGACGCCGAGGGGAGCGCGCGGTGGCGCGGAGATGCCGAGGGGAGTGCGCGGGGGCGTAGAGGTGGCCTTGCACCGAACCTGGCGTGGAGCAGGTCGGGGTCGTCGGGTTGCCCCCCAATGTGCGGACGTAGGAGCTGATGCGGGGCAAGTTGACCGCGAGCATCCAATGGTGGCCATGGGGCCGGACGTGGCGCGGGGTGTGTAGGGCATCCGGACCAAGCAAAGGGGACCACGGGGGCATCCAGATGCGCGGAGGTGCCCGCGAGGGCATCCAGACCGAGCGGAGGTGACCGCGGGCTGGAGCAGGATCTGTGTTGGCAGTGGCCAAATCAGGTGGTGCCCTCCTTCTAGCGCCAATCTGTTGTTGCAGATTCATCGGGGTCGGACCTTTACCTTGTTCTTCCTCTCTGGGATCCTGCAAAACAGAGAATGCCTTGTGTTGGGGATTCCGGCGAAGACACTCCGACGATCAAGTCAGTGGGACGATCATGGAGAATGGAAGACCTCTAAGATAGAGAGCTTGGGGGACTCTCCGTCTGCCAGAGGGTGGGGAGATGAGAAGAGAAGATCCATAATTAAAAGCAATGGGTTCTGAGAGTTACCTGGGGTCTGCCTTTCTTTACCTTATATAGGCATAGAATAGTACCAAAATCTATTAGGATGAAGTCGAGAAAGATTGATCTACCCTTAGAAAAATCTGGAGAGGGGTCACGTGGCGCCCTAGTAGGGCAACATCGTAGGAGTAGTGGAGTAATGGTGCTAATGTGTCAGAATTCTGTTGTGGAGTCATCGAGATATCCTTGGAGTGGGTTAGCCGTATCTCAGCAGAAGTGGGTCAGCCGTACCTCAGCAGAAGTAGGTCATTCAGACCTCTACTTCAGTGGATCGATCGGACCTCAATTTCAGTGGATCGGTTCGGACCTCAACTTCAATGGGTCGGTCCGACATCAACTTCAGTGGGTCGGTCCGACCTCAACTTCAGTGGGTCGGCATTCAGGTTGGTCGGCCTTCAGGTTGGTCGGCCTTCAGGTTGGTCAGCCTTCTGGTTGGTCAGCCTTCTGGTGTAACATATACATTGTGCAAAACAAAGTTATGTTAATTTATTAATTAGATTATGAAATTATAGAATTAGTAATTATTTATGTAATAAGTAATGATAGCCATAGCCTCCCCTATTTTAGATTTGGTGAAAACTAGCCATGGCCATGAGCTAGGTGGAATAACCTTCTTCCTATGAGAGATTTTGGGTTCAGATTTTTGATAGTATATCTTTAAAAATTTTGGATATGGATAACATTTATTGTGCTGAGTCTTCTTTCATTCCCCACCCCCTCCCCCCCCCCCCCTCTTTGTCAAAAAAATAAAGAAAAGAAAAGCAAATGCATAATTGCTCTAGTTTTTGACTTAATCTCTAGGTTGCATTTGGTGCATTGTCAGGTAATCTTGAAAAGTAATATGGATTGCTAGTAATATAAATTAGAGGTAATATGATTATTGTATTTAGTATATATAGGTAATGTTACATAATATAAAATTAAAATTTCTAAATATTTTTAAATTAAATTTATAATTTATTTATAAAAATATATTTTCTATGTTTTATCTATTTATTAAAAATATAATTTTAATATTTATATTACAAAAAATATTAAATATTTTATATTAAAATTTTAAAATTATTTTTTATACTAAATAAACTTAATATAAAAAAATCATATATTAAATTGATAATAAATTTAATATATTATTTCAATATATTAAATAATATATTAGATTTATATATATTACATTATTAAATTTAATATAATATATTTATATTATTATATATATGATAAATATATATTATATTATATATAAATATAAATATATTTAATATAAATATACTACATTATGTTAAATATAATATAGAATAATATTTTTATATTATAAAATATAAAATATAAAATTTATATTATGTTATATTATATAAATATTATAATATTAAATAATATTATATTTTTTAATATTACAAAATAAAATAAAATAAAATAAATTTATATAATATAATATACTATTATATTACATGCTATAATATTATTATATTTATAATAATATAATATAATGTAATATAATATGAAAATATATTTTATAATATTCATATTTTATAATATAATATAATATATTACTAAAAGATATTAATATTATATTATATACTATAATAATTATAATAATATATAGTTTATAATATATATTATATAATACTATTGTATAATATATTATAATAATATAATATAATATAATTATATGATAATATTATATTATATTTTATATTATATTATAATATTAGAGGAAGGGACACTATAGTGAAACAAGCTTTTTCCGATGCTTTTTGGAATATTTTTCGATGCTTTTAAGCATTGGCAAGAAATCTCCCGATGCTTCTTGAAGTGTCGCAAAAGTGTCGGCTATGTAAGCATAGGGACGCAACCTGCCAATGCTTTAAAGCATCACTAAATTTAAAGTTACCGATGCTTTAAAGCATCGCTAGGTTTTAAATTTAGCGATATTTTTTAAAAGCGTCGGCATATTCCGATGCTTTAAAGCATCGCTAAGATGAAAACCCAGTGACGCTTTAAAGCATCGTTAAGTTTAAAACCCAGCGATGCTTTAAAGCGTTAGTATTTGTTAGGATAGCGATGCTTTAAAACATCGACAATCGATAATTTAGCGACGCTTTAAAGCATCGACAAATTTAATTATTTATTTTTTTAAAATATATCTGTATTATACAAACTTGTATACATCAAATACATACATCATTCATTCAAACCTGTATCATTCATTCAAACATGTATACATTAATTATCATCAAAATGAAATATCATTTCATTCAAACCTATATCACACATAGCCAAAGACATACAAATTGAATCAAACATCATTTAAATGAAAATTGTATCACACAAACACAACTTTAATACTCCAAATACCAAATACACATGAAGTCAATATAAAGAGTGTTTTATGTATATATAAAGTATCAACATATACTCAAACTCGATCCAAGTTCAAATACATAAAAAGGCATACAAAAATTTTTAAAAAAAATCAACTGGCTCAATGATCCGCGGGAGGTTGGCCGTTGTCCTGTCTACGACTTACAGATGCATCAGGAACCTACAAGATATACATATATGTAATTACGATACATACATTATATATATTCTAAATTATTAGATACATACAATATATATATATATGTGTAGTTATAAATAATTACTTACCTGAGATGATATGAACATATGCAGCACAGATGTAACATGCTTAAGCTGAGTCCTAATAGTCTGCATCTCTGCTCTGTCAGCATCACGTGTCTGTCTAAGCTCTGTTATCTCATCCTCGAGTCAACGAACATAATGATCATGACTATCTCTAGCATCTCGAGTATATCTATTCATCTTAGATAATTGAGTATAGGTAACTCCAATCCCATAACCCCTTAGTCATCCATGATGCTTTGGTCCCATCAACTCCAAGAATATCTTGGCCTCGATGCGACTACTCTGAGTAGATGATGTAGCCTCGCCACCACGTTCGGCGATCATAGAGGTAGCCCTCTCCTATGTTTTATAAAAAACTCATATATTAATACTTAATAAAAATAAAATTATAAATCATGATATAATATAACTAAAAAAATACATATATATCTCTAGACTCCTCCCGAACAAAACTACCATCCTGGTGAACGTAAGTCATCCGATACAACTCCACCTCACCAGGATCCCTCCTCTACTGATTAGCCTATATAAAGAATAAATGTTACAAAAAAATCTAAAATGACATATCTTATACCCCCGTACCATGATACATGGCACATGCATGATACATGATGATACATGATGTTAAAACTAAAAATGTACTAAAAATATTATAGGATGAAAAATATACAAACTCATGCCTGAGCCGTGCATAACTCTTAAACCCCGCTGTGTGAGGAATAGACCGAGATGGTCGTGCAGCTCTACCAATAGCAGAATATGTCTACAAAATAAAAATTAAAACTATGTTATATATTGTATAACTATAATTAGGACGAGTGAAAATTAATAAATTTATATATTTGATGATGCTACACAACCTGTGCCCTCTCAGAGAACCAATAATGTACCAGCTCCCTTCACTAATGAGGGTGAACATCATGAGGATAGGTAGCTGTAACCTGCTCCTCTGTCCTACCCTCTAGCTTGTAGTTTCCCTTCAACTTCGTCCTATATTCTTTCCACTTATGATTGAGAGACTTAAACACAAAATCAGAATAATCTAGAGGGAGAACGAACTTGCTCTATAATATAAATAAATAATAAAAAAAGTATTAAATAAAATAAGCAATTTAATTGTTAAAAACCTAAGATATAAAATAATATATCAATTTTTTTACCTGCACAACTCGTAGCATCTCTACTTTATAGGCAGGAAGCATGTCGTTCCACTTCGGATAATTTAGAGAACATAGCTGACCTCGGCGTGCTACTGTCCCTGAAAAACTAGTCAATAAGCTAGCAGCTTTCTTAATAGAATGGCCTAGCTTGTTGCACTCTATGACTATCCTCTCACCCTTAGGTAACTGCCACACATCATGGACTAGTGTGGCTCCTCGTCTTTGCCTAAGTCTCCTGGATCCATCTACAAAAAAAAATACAGAAATTTATATATCAAAACTATTGTATATGTATGAATTGAAATGGAGTGAAATTATTAAATTACCTTATATCTGTATGTTATCGATGATAGGCTCGTCATCAGGATGATTCATAGAAGGATCGTGATGTGCTAACTCGGAGGGAATGGGGTCGTCATGAGGTGGAGAGGTACTGACCTCCGTCGGATGTACAGAAATGGATGGACTGGCATCAGACCGATGTAAAACTGATCGACGCTCATCGGGCTGCTGTGACGAAGTACTAGCCTCGGTCTGAGAAAACTGAAACTGTACATCCGATAGGCATTTCCTTCGAGGCATGGTGTACCTAACATGCATTATTAAAAACCAAGTCAGTCAATATTATAATCAAATTATAACGGAAATGAATTGCAATTTAAAAGATAACATAATTATTCATACAAAAATATAAACCATCTTATAAACTACTTACTTGTCATAATCAACCAGTTATACCTTCTTCGGAATCCAACCTAAACAAAATGGTTGTATCATTTATATGATCATCCGGCATAATATTATAAGGCATATACTGAGTATAAGTATCATCATCATTTTCTTCCACCCTTTTTCCCATATCATACAAGTCTCTGGATTTTGTCTTAATAACAGTAGCCCATTCTTTATCTTTCGAGTCTTGTATATAAAAAACTTATCGAGCTTGAGATGAAAAGATAAATGGATCATCCTTCAATAACACACCCGTATGTATCAATCTTGAAAAATTGACAAGTATGAATTCGTTTGAGTCCTTTTTCAAATCTCTTGATGTATTTATATCCATCCAATCGCATCAAAATAATACAACTTTAAAATTTTCATAATAATCCAATTCAAAAATATCTTTAAGTATACTATAATAAGATTTTCCATCTGCTTCACCATAACACCACTGTTATGAGTTTTTCTAAATTTCTCGCGCTCCTTGGTATGAAATTTAAAGCCATTTATAATAAAACCATTATATTTGTTCACAATATAATTAGAACCTCTGGCAAGTGCTATTAGTTCTACTGAATAATTTTTTTTCATTAGTACCGGTACCTAAAAAATATAATATTAATTATTGATCACTTATTTGATGTTAAATGTATGTAAAATTATTATATGACTTATATATACTAATCTGATTGGCAAGCCAATTAGGGAATAACTCAACCAACCATCTTTGTTTAATCCTTGGATTAGGACGAGTGGAATGATTGGCTTGTTGTTGTACAACTAAAAATTCACTGCATGACAATCAAATATAAGTTTGACAACAACATGTCAATATTTAGTATTATCCATGTATAGATAGACTAACCTGCGATAGTCAGATATTATGTCACTATGTAGCAATACATAATGGTGTGCTTGTGACAAGGATTTATGGTCAAGAACAATACTTTCAGCTTTTCCTATAAATCTTTTGGAAGATGTAAATTTGTATAGATCTGTATTCTCCATAGTATCACCATGACGTTGAGGTCGATTGAATACAATTTCTATACCTTCGAGATATCTTGAACAAAATGTTAAACACTTTTCAGCAACATATCCCTCTGTTATTAAGCCCTCGGGATGGACTTTGTTTCGTACATAATCCTTCAAACATACAAGATACCTTCAAAAAATATGATATTTATTAAAATCTTAATATTAATATCACATTAAATAATAAAAAAATATCTAAATTATGAAATTTTAGTTTTAAACAGTATTATCTCTCGATAGGGTACATCCATCTGTACTGTACCAGTCTACCAAGTTTAGCTTCCAAAGCTAGGTGAATGAGTAGATGAACCATAATCGTAAAAATCCAGGAAGAAAAATCTTTTCCATTTGACATAACGTAAGTATGACTTGAGACTACAACTGATCAAGCTCCTGAGGATCAAGAACCTTAGAACATAATATCTTGAAGAATGATGATAACTGAAAAACAATCGTAATAACTTGTTTCAGCATTGATAACCTTAAAGCTAATGGAAGAATATCTTGCATTAGTATATGTCCAATCATGACTTTTAAGATTTGAAATTTTTCGCTCTTTCAGATTAACACATCAAGAAATATTTGATGCATATCCATCAGGAACCTTGATATTCTTTAAAACTGTCAGAAAAAGATCTTTTTCTCGACTAGATATTGTATAACATGCATGAGGAATATAAGTTCTATCATTTGCAAGCACTTGTAGCTGAAGTTCATGTCGGATGCCCATTTTTTTAAAATCAAGACGCGCCTTTATATTATCTTTAGTCTTTTCATCAAAATTTAATATTGTTCCAATCAAATTATCACAAACATTCTTTTCTATATGCATAACATCAAAATTATGCCGGAGTATATTATGCTCCCAATAAGGTAAGTCTCAACATCATCTCTTCCTCGCTTTTTAGAGGATTTTGTCATCTTACCGTAACTGTGTTTGATACCAAGCATTTGTTTACGAATATCAAAACCAGAAGGTAGAATTGGAGCAGATCCAAACTCTATAGTACCATCAAATAAATCCTTCTGAAATCGAAATAGATGATTTGCTTCTAACCATCGATGATGTCCCATATAACAAAACTTTCTTCTATGTTTTAACCAAATTAAATGGGTTGATTTACCACAAGAAGGACATGCAACTCATCCCTAAGTGTTCCAGCCAGATAAAATAGCATATGCAGGAAAATCATTAACAGTCCATAATAGAGTTGCCCGTAGATTAAATGTTTGGCCATTCGAAGCATCAATTGCACTGATACCCTCCCATAATTATTTCAATTCATCTATTAAAGGTTGTAAGAAAACATCAATATCATTGCCTAAACTCTTATCACCTGGAATGACCATTGATAAAATAAGTGAAGAATGTTTCATGCATATCCATGGTGGCAAATTATAAGGAATCAGAACAACTGACCAGGTGCTATAGATAGAACTTAAGGTCCGAAATGGATTGAACCCATCACTGGCTAAACCCAGCCTGATATTACGAGCATCATATGCAAAATCAGGATGTCTGTCATCAAATGCTTTCCATGCTAAACTATCCGCTGAGTATCTCAGCATTCCATCTTTTGTACATATTTCATCATGCCATCTCATTGACGAAGATGTCTTTGATGATGCATAGGTTCTTTTTAATCTAGGTACAAGAGAAAAATAACATAATACCTTTGCCAGCTTTTGTTTAATTTATGTTGCGTCCAATTCATCTAATCCCTCACTCTCATTTTCTTTTTGCTTCATCCATCGTGAACATCCATACACATGGCACGACTCTTGATCGGCATGTTCTTTCTGATATAATATACAATTATTTGGACAGCTATGAATCTTTTCGTATCCAAGATCCAATTCCTTTACTAATTTTTTGGCTTCATAACAAGATATTGGTAAACTAGTACCTTCAGGAAATGCATCATTTAACAACTTGAGCAACATAGTAAAACTCTTGCCAGACCATCCGTTCAAATATTTTATATGAAATAAATGTACAAGAAAAGAAATTTTTGAAAAGTTCTTGCAACCAACATATAATTCTTGATCTATGTCTCTTATCAGCTTCTGAAAACGATCTATTTCAACATTAGTTGGGGGTATCAGCTCTTCATTATGTATAGATTCAATAAATATATGACCATCAGGTAGCCCATCTGCTACTTGTCCTCCACTGAAATCTCCAGGATTTTGAGCACCATATTCAAAAGCATCTCTGAGCAAACCCCTAATATCATCATCTATTGCAAGATTTTTCTGTTGGTTACTGGATCCAAAATCAGGTATATGTTTCATGTTAGAGGTTTGGTTACATATAGATGGTAACCTTGACTCTCCATGAAAAAACCACTCTGTATAACTTCTTAAAAAATCATTCCATACCAAATGTTCTTCAACAGTATTTAGATATAGAGAACTGAAATTTACATATTTTTGGCATGGACATAAAATCTTTCCATTGATACTACTTTCCATACAAAATTTAATGAAATTCTGAACTCCATCTAGATATTTTTTGCTATTCCTCGGTTTAGTTATCCAACTCTTATCCATTGTAAGATAAAACTAACTGAAATAAATAAATATTTATAAGAACAGAATAAATTTAAAATAAGTTTATTCAATAGATCAATTACAGTATTATTAAATGCACCATATTACCAACTAATAGGTAAAGAGGTCCCACCCCATTCAAGAATTGCATTAATTTTATAGGTCATTTACAGTAACCAAAGGATACACAATAGAAGTTCCAGAAAAACTTTAGGAGCATTTCTCCTTAGTTCTTCCCATACAATTAAATATGTATGAGGATAACTAAAAGAAAATGCTATCCGAAATATATCTGGAACTCTATCCATACTGTTTGATTACCGTAAGCACCTATAAAACTATTTGCAATTCTAAAATTATCCAAACTGGATAATCAATTGACCACTGTATATATTTTTTCCATCCGTATAAAAATAAAATAATTGTACTGATGCTGTAGAATATGTATTTTAATCAATTAACGGATCTATGTTTCTATGCAATGCAAGTATTTTAAAAAATATTTAAAAAGCCATAATTGATCATAACAAAGCTATAGATGGTATTGAAATAAAATAGTTGCAATAATCAAACTAACCTTAAAACATAACATGTTCAATAAGATGCAGATATATACCAAGAAATTTATAAAGAAACAGAAATAATCTACTAAGAAAAAGAATAATAGATAATGAAAAATAAGGAGGAGGCTCGGTTATACTATTTAATTTGCAACTAAATCAAAATGACTACAATCGATTGCCTACAAAAGAAGGCCATCCAAGATTGTTGCCATTAGAAACAGTTGAATCAGCCAAACATACATCGCATAATCATCATAACCTCCATATACAAATCTTAAACCAATTTTTAAAATTGGTTATAGAGCTTCTTTACTCTCCAAGCAATCAAGCACCTGATAAGAAAAAGGCAACAAAATAGGTAGAGCATATTTTTCTTAGTGGTATGCAATTACTAAGTTATTTAAGTCTGAACCCTGGCTCCTGTACTTTGACTAATATAATATATGACTTTAGAAAAATCAAGATGATTTTTTGAAAACCATAAACTTAAATCTAATGTAAGAACAGAATAACATAGTGAAGTACAAAACTTGTGAGGTGCTACTTTATTTGCATGGAATCTATTTGGGCTATACATGGATGGGGATAAACCTTACATACTGTCTGACAAACTAATACATGAAGCACATACTATTTTCATGCATGTACATATAGTTTCCAGTTTGGCAAAATTTATGGCCAAGTTAAACTTCTTTGTTGAATTATTAGAATTTGTCTTGGCACAATCAAACAGCTTCTTATATCATGATAGGAAATTTAATTTTTTGTAAATTCTAGAAATAGATTTTTTGTTTTTTTGTAATACAATAATATGTTAGCTTTGATTTTACTTTTGAAATAACTTTGAGTCAAAAATTAGATTTAATTTAGACATGACTGAGAATGGATTAAATTGTTTTCTTTCTTCTTAAAATCTCAAGATAAGTTATATTTTGTAAATATTTTTAAGTTATTAAGAGCAACACTATTCCAAACATTTTTATGAACAAAAAATTATATCAAGAATTTTCATATTTGTACCAATTTTACATGTTATATATATATTAGGTAGCTAAAAGTCAAATTTATTCATAATTAGTATGCCGCGATTAAAAAAAAAAAGTTTGATATATTTCTCATTAAATTTCTATTTTATTAAACACTATATTTTAGCAACTTTTTTTAAGTAAATATAAAGTTTAGTTTATAATTTTCATGTAGATTGCATGTCCATATAGTAGTAAATAATGAAGAAAATTAACAAATAAAATATTAACTCCTGGTAGTCCAATTAACTTTTGAAACCATGTCAATTGTGCTTATACTAGTGAGGTAAGTAAGATGCATTGTATAATCAAATACTCGAACTAACATTGGAGCTACCCAATATCAAGACCAAATTTACATGGGCCACAGGAGAGAAGAATATAATTAAACATTATAAAACTAAATTTAAAACATTTCGGACAGTCAAAGGACATTTAAACTCCTACAACTGCTTACTAGCCGCCCAACAACAAATGAGGCCGGACACCAACAAAATGCCAGCTAATCCCATTATCTGGCTTTCCATGAATCCATTAAAAATAGAGAACCCAAGTCTACCCTCTCTCATGTTCAATAAAAATAAGCTTTTCTCTGTAACGTTTTTAATAAAAAAGAGAATTGCAAATCAAGACCGAAATGATACTTCTAACAGTCAAAAATTTGTACACCAAGAAAACTAGCTAGAAATTAAAGTATTACTTGAATTTATTAATTTTATATAAATATTCAATATACCTAAATTTGATGAACAAAGAGGGATCAGAGGACGAAACGGAGGAGGTGGTCGGCGCGCGGCGGCGACTCGACTCGACTCAAGGCCACCCGCCGGCGGCTCGGTCCTTTGGACGGTGAGGATAGACCCGACATTGACGGAAGAGATAGAGGGATCGAATGAGGAGCTACCGGCTATTCGAATGAGAGGAGGAGGGATGGTTCGGGGGATCGGAGGAGGAGGAGTGAGTGGTTAAGGGAGGAGGAGGAGGTTGCGGCGGATGAATGGGATCTAGGGCTCAAACGAGAGGAGGGAGGGATCGGAGGAGGAGGAGTGAGGGATTGGAGGAGGAGGAGGAGGAGGAGGAGGAGGAGGGAGGGATCGGAGGAGGAGGAAGTTGCGGTGGCCAGATAGAGCAGCGAATGGGATTAGGGCTGGGGATTGGAAGAGGATGAGGAGGCGCGAATGGATCGATCTAGGGCTCGGGCTGGGGAGAAAAGGGAAACACCGGCCATAAACAAAAGTCTGCTGATGCTTAAAAGCATCGTTAAAATCCAATACTTGGCGATTGTTAAAAGCGTCGGAGGATACCAATGCTTTTCAAAAGCGTCGGTGGGTTGCGGAATCTCCCGACGCTTCCCCAAAGCGTCGGGAAAAAAGCATTGCCATTTGACCCTTTTGCTGTAGTGAGAGAAGGGGAGGGTAATATTGTTGAAAGATCACGTAAGAGGTGGTAATCTAGTTTATCATCTATTCCAAAGGTAATCCAAATTATTTCTTTAGAGGCAATTCAGATTACTGGATATGATAGATTTTCATCAAGAAAAATATATCAAACATAGTAATGTGGTAGAGTTTTATCAAATTATTAGTAATCTGGATGAATTGCCTGCTACCAAATACAATCTTAGTTCCATCTTTCGAAATAAAGCATATTATAGAATGGTGACTGCTTATAATTGATTTTAGTCACAACCACAATCTTTTTTAAACTCTTTTTTATTAAAAAAAGGAAATGAACCATTATTTTTCATTTCATTAGGGAATGAAATGAGCAAACAAACCGAAAAACATCCGTGGAGTGTTTTTCAGGACTTTAGAAAACTAATACAGTTCACAGCATATGTACTATAATTTAATTCTTGTGCCTGGTATACTATATAGTTTACTTACATGTAATCACTTAATATAGATTTTTTTTCACAATTAGAATGAGAGTCGATCCTAGAAGCAAGCTTTTTTCTCCCCTCATTATAACTATGATGCCTGATTTAAAATTTACATATATTATCAAGTACTTGCTCGATCACATGGTGTCACTCTTAATTTATTAAAGTGGCAAGATGGGGTTCGTCTCTAATCAAAGTTAGACACCCAAGTAGGATGGGTATATATAGGATGTTACCTATAAATGAAATTGAGTCATTCAAGTTCCGAGTAAGGATATTATAAAGATACTTGCTTGAATTTTAATTTACGCGAAATAACCAAGTCAAAGCAATGTATGCAAGTAAATTATTCTTTGATCTTCCAGTAGGTTTTAGGATATGCATGCAGTAGCCTTAAAATTTCAACTGCTTGATGTTATTTTTGTTGCTCGATCCAATTAAGTTCACTAACTGATATCAATGGGTTTGGTAGGGTTAGCTTGTTACCAAAAAAAACGTTTTCAATTTTTTATTTGGTATATATCAAGCATAGATTTAGGTTTAGCTCAAGCCCTAACACCTTCTATATCATGTTTTGCTCCAAGATCCCTCCAACTTCGGTATAGATACATCCATGCATGGGTACGAGCAAATAAAATATTTAACAACCGGACAAAAAGATTTGCCAAAGAGTTCCAGGGTGTAATACCACATAAGCTTCGCTCGCCTCCATGCCATCTCCTCTCTCCTTTTCTTTTTTTTTTTTTTCTTTTCTTGATAGAGAAAATGAGAGTGGGAATAAATTTTGATGTAGCTATCTCCTTCGGATCCCAACCTCGCCAGATCATGTCCAATTCGAGTCGGTGTAATACCACATAAGCTTCGCTCGTCTCCATGCCATCTTTTTTTTTTCTTTTTTTTTTTATAAAGAAAAGGAGAGTGGGGATAAATTTCGGTGTAGCTACCTCCTTCGGATCCCAACATCGCTAGACCATATTCGATACGGTCCCCATCACTGGTGAGTATGTCAGCCTGACACCACTAAGATGTCAGAGTAGTGCACTCTTTCACCCCTGATCACATGTCCCAGAAAATTTTTGAATTTAATCGAGTCATCCCGTAGGGATCATGCCTTGAACTCGTGATTGATGAAAGATAAATTTAAATCTCTACCAACCGAGCTACCATCTTAGCGATAAATTCCATGCCATCTCCTTTTGGTACTCCTTTGTATGGGTATACCTGCTCTCGATCTCCATTGTGGACTTCTAGAAACGGCACACAAAAAGCAGTCAACCTCTCTCTCTTTCCTCTCCCTTACATCCGCTTGTTCTCCTATCGAGAATACACCACCTCTTCGCCTCATGAATCCCTGCATTTAATGCCTTTCTTCCTCTACAAAAACTTTTGCCCTGCCATGAACTCAACCAAAGGTTTCCTTCAAACAAAAATCACCATGTCCTCCCCCCACCTCCTCATCTTCCTACTCTATCTTTTTGTTCAACCATGCACTGGTCGCCATCTCCTCTTCATGGATTCAAGCAACTTATCTCATCACCCTCGCAAGGTTGGTGCAAGGACTCAAACTGTTATTTTATGCTCTTCTAGTCTAATGCTTCTGGTTAATTTAATTTAATCGTTGTTGTACGTGATGAAGGTTGATCATGAGGAGCCAAGTGAGTACTCGGTACTGGAGAGACCCCAATCTTTCAACCTTGGTCCGGAGCTTAACAAAGCTATCGTCCATGAGATCCAGGGAGATGTTGCTGCTGAAAGGCGCCTGAAGGGTCCGAAAAGTACTCCTTCAGGAGGCATCAACAGCAGAAGAGAAATGGAACCCGATGACACTCGATTAATCCAATCTCATGATACGGATCCATCATTGAATGCGTCACAGGAGAAGAAGTATGAAGAACGTGTCGAGTTTAGCATCGACTATGACCAACCAAAAGCACATCCTCCATCTCATAACTGAAGCCAATTAATTATACCACTTTCTTCCATCCTCACTTGGTAGCCTTTGTCTTCCTCTTTTCTTTGGTTCCTCTATGACCATGTAAAAAAAAAAAAAAAAAACTCTATGACCATGTAAAACAAAAAAAAATGCAAAGTAGTTGTTTACTCCTACATCTACATACATATATAAACATTTACTTATGGCTAGCTTGTATAAATATATTGTTATAGGTTTCTATCTGGCATGCAATATATATATATATATATATATATATATAAAATGTTGTTTGGTGTTTGTTCTCATATGCTGTTGTACACGAAATTGTTCTTTGTCAACTTTGGCATTGTTCCGTTATAGACTTTTCCCCACCTCATTTTGACACATGTGGGCAAAATTATTGATGTTTGTATATATATATATATTACTATAGTGAATCTGGTATTTAGCGATGCTTTTTTTGATCTTTCCCGATACTTTTAAGCGTCGTTAATTAATCTCCCGACGTTTTGTAAAGCGTCGCTAAATCGTCGTCTATGAAGCGTCGGCACGCTTTAAAACGTCGCTAAACTTAAAACTAGCGACGCTTTAAAGCATCGCCAGTTCCAGTTATAGTGATGCTTTAAAGCATCGCCAGGTCCAAACCTAGGACGCTTTAAAGCGTCGCTATATTTTTTTTAAAAAAAAATAATAAACAGCCATATATACAAACCCACAACCTGTATATATTATGAAAATGAAAACATTCAAACCTGTATCACATCCAACATACACAAACAAATGAAAACATTCAAACCTGTATCACATATCACATCCAACATACACAAACACAAATACAAACCAAATATAAAAAAAAATTATATATATAAACGTATCAATCCAAGTTCAAATAAACAAAAAGACATACATAAATAATAAAAAAAATATCTGGCATCACTGATCCGTGGGAGGTTGATCGTCGTCAGGTCTGCGACTCGCAGATGCACCAGGAACCTACAAGATATACATCAGGAATTATAATACATACATTATATATATTCTAAATTATTAGATACATACAAAATTAATAAATAATTACTTATCTGAGATGACATGAACATATGCAGCACAGATGTAACATGCTCTAGCTAAGACCTAATGGTCTGCTTCTCTGCTCTGTCTGCATCACGTGTCTGTCGGAGCTCTGCTATCTCCTCCTGGAGCTGACGAACATGTAACTGATCATGACTTTCTCTAGTATCCCAAGTATATCTACACACCTCAGATAACTGAGTAGGGGTAACTCCAATCCCATAACCCCTTACTCGTCCAGGATGCTCTGGTCCCATCAACTCCGAGAATACCTCGACCTCGATGCGACTGCTCTGTGTAAATGATGAACCCTCGCCAGCACGCTCGGAGATCATAGAGATAGCCCTATTCTATATTTTATAAAAAATACATATATTAATACTTAATAAAAATAAAAATATAAATCATAATATAACATAAATAAAAAAATACATATATATCTCTGGACTCGTCCCGAACAAAACTGCCATCCTGGTGAACGTGAGTCATCCGATAGAACTCCACCTCACCAGGCTCCCTCTCCTGCTGATCAGCCTATATAAAGAATAAATATTACAAAAAAATCTAAAATAACACATCTTATATCTCGGTACCATGATACATGGCACATGCATGATACATGATGATACATGATGTTAAAACTAAAAGTGTACTAAAAGTATTATAGGATGAGAAACATACAAACTCATGCCTGAGCCGTGCATAACTCTTGGACCCCGCTGTGTAAGGAACAGACTGAGCTGCTCGTGCAGCTCTACCAATATTAGAATACGTCTGCAAAATAAAATTAAAACAATGTTATATATTATATAAATATAATTATGATAAGTGAAAATTAATAAATTTCGAAGTGTTTGATGATGCTACACAACCTGTGCCCTCTCAGAGAACCAATAGTGCACCAGCTCCATCCACTGATGAGGGTGAACATCAGGAAGACAGGTAGCTACAACCTGCTCTTCTGTCCTACCCTCTAGCTTGTAGTCTCTCTTCAACTTCGTCCTATATTCTTTCCACTTGTGATTGAGAGACTTAAGCACAAAATCAGATGAATCTGAAGGAAGAACGAACTTGCTCTACAATTTAAATAAACAATAAAATAATTATTAAATGAAATAAGCAATTCAATTGTTAAAAACCTAAGATATAAAATAATATATTAATTTTTTTACCTGCACAACTCGTAGCATCTCTATTTTATATGCAGAAAGCATGTCGTTCCACTTCGAATAATTCAGGGGACATAGCTGACCACGGCGTGCTACTATCCCTAGAAAGCTAGTCAACAAGCTAGCAGCTTTCTTAATAGGCTGCCCTAACTTGTTGCACTCTATCACTATCCTCTCACCCTCAGGTAACTGCCACACATCACGGACTAATGTGGATCCTCGCCTACGCCTGAGTCTCCTGGATCCATCTACAAAAAAAAATACAGAATATTGTATATCAAAACTATTGCATATGCATGAATTGAAATGAGATAAAGTTATTAAATTATGTACCATGTATCTGTATGTCATCGACGATAGGCTCATCATCAGGATGATCCATAGAAGGATCGTGATGTGCAGACTCGGAAGGAATGGCATCGTCCTAAGGTGTAGAGGTAGTAGCATCGACCTGATGTGCATAAATAGAGGGACTGGCATCAGATCGATGTGAAACTGATCGACTGCCCTCAGGCTGCTGTGCTGAAGAAGTACCAGCGTCGGTCTGGAAAAACTAAAACTGTACATCTGCTAATCGCTTCCTTCGAGGCATGATATACCTAACCTGCATTATTTAAAAACAAGTCAGTCAACATTATAATCAAATTATAACGGAAATGAATTACAATTTAAAAGATAACATAATCATTAATGCAAAAATGTAAACCATCTTATAAACAACTTACTTGTCATCATCAACCAGTTGTACCTTCCTCGGAATCCAACCTAACCAAAATGGTTGTATCATTTATATGATCATCCGGCACAATTTTATAAGGTATACACTGAGTGTAAGTATCATCATCTTCTTCTTCCACCCTTTTTTCCATGTCATACAAGTCTCTGGATTTTGTCTTAATAACAGTAGCCCATTCTTTATCTTTCGAGTCTTGTACATAAAAAACTTGTCGAGCTTGAGATGAAAAGATAAATGGATCATCCTTCAATAACACACCCGTATGTATCAATCTTGAAAAATTGACAAGTATGAATTCGTTTGAGTCCTTTTTCAAACCTCTCAGTGTATTTATATCCACCCAATCGCATCGAAATAATACAACTTTAAAATTTTCATAATAATCCAACTCCAAAATATCTTTAAGTATACCATAATAAGATTTTCCATCTGCTTCAACCATAACACCACTGTTCTGAGTTTTTCTAAGTTTCTCGCGCTCCTTGGTATGAAATTTAAAGCCATTTATAATAAAACCATTATATTTGTTCACAATATAAGTTGGACCTCTAGCAAGTGTAATTAGTTCTGCTGAACTATTTTTCTCCATCAGTACCGGTACCTAAAAAATATAATATCAATTATCGATCACTTATTCGATGTTAAATATATATAAAATTATTATGTTCAAAGAATATGCTTCTTTTCTTCCATAATTGTTTAGTATACTGATGGGTAGTTGCTGTGATTATATCATCATCATTTTCAACTTCAAAGAAATTATTCGGATCCTCAAACACTGCCGTATCTAAGGTGCAAGTTATGACTTCCTCCGATACTTCTTCTTGTACCAAAGTCTCAACATCATCTCTTTCTCATTTTTTAGAGGACTTTGTCATCTTGCCGTAACTGTGTCTGATACCAAGAATTTATCTACGAATATCAGAATCAAAAGGTAGAATTGGAGCAGATCCCAACTCTATAGTACTATCAAATAAATCCTTCTGAAATCGAAATGGATGATTTGCCTCCAACCATCGACGATGTCCTATATAACAGAACTTTCCTCCATGTTTTAACCAAATTGAATGGGTTGATTCACCACAAGAAGGACATGCAACTTGTCCCTTAGTGCTCCAGCCAGATAAATTAGCATATGTAGAAAAATCATTAATAGTCCATAATAAAGCTGCCCGTAGATTAAATATTTGGCCATTCGAAACATCAATTGCACTGATACCCTCCCACAGTTGCTTCAATTCATCTATTAAAGGTTGTAAGAAAACATCAATATCATTGCCTGGACCCTTATCACATGGACTGACCATTGATAAAATAAGTGAAGACTATTTCATGTATATCCATGGTGGCAAATTATAAGGAATCAGTACAACTGGCCAAGTGTTATAGATAGAACTTAAGGTCCGAAATGGATTGAACCCATCACTGGCTAAACCCAGCCTGACATTACGAGCATCAGATGCAAAATCAGGATGTTTGTCATCAAATACTTTCCATGCTAAGCTATCCGCTGGGTGTCTCAACATTCCATCTTTTGTACGGCTTTCATCATGCCATCTCATTGACGAAGCTGTCTTTGATGATGCATAGATCCTTTTCAATCTAGGTATAAGAGAAAAATAGCGTAATACATTCACCGGCTTTTGTTTAATTTGTGTTGCATCCAATTCATCTAATCCCTCACTCTCATTTTCTTTTTGCTTCGTCCATCGTGAACATCCACACACATGGCACGACTCTTGATCAGCATGTTCTTCCCGATATAATATACAATCATTTGGACAGCTATGAATCTTTTCGTATCCAAGATCCAATTCCTTTACTAGTTTTTTGGCTTCATAACAAGATATTGGTAAACTAGTACTTTCAGGAAATGCATCCTTTAACAACTTAAGCAGCATAGTAAAACTCTTGCCAGACTATCCATTCAAGTATTTTATATGAAACAAATGCACAATAAAAGAAATTTTTGAAAAGTTCTTGCAACCGGTATATAATTCTTGATCTGCATCTCTTATCAGCTTTTGATAACGATATGTTCCAACATTAGTTGGGGGTATCGGCTCTCCATCATGTATAGATTCAGTAAATATAGGATCCTCATGTAATCCAGCAGCTACTTGTCCTCCACTGCAATCTCCAGGATGTTGAGCACCATATTCAAAAGCATCTCTGAGCAAACCCCTGATATCATCATCTCTTGCAAGATTTTTCTGTTGGTTACTGGATCCAAAATCAGGTATATGTTCTATGTTAGAGGTTTGGTTACATATAGATTGTAACCTTGACTCTCCATGAAAAAACCACTCAGTATAACCTCTTAAAAAATCATTCTATACCAAATGTTCTTCAACAATATTTGAATATAGAGAACTGGAATTTACACATTTTCGGCATGGACATAAAATCTTTCCACTGATACTACTTCTTTCTATACCAAATTTAATGAAATTCTGTACTCCATCCAGATATTATTTGCTATTTCTCGATTTAGTTATCCAGCTCTTATCCATTGTAAGAAAAAGTTAACTGAAATAAACAAATATTTATAAGAACATAATAAATTTAAAATAAGTTTATTCAATAGATCAATTACAGTATTATTAAATGCACCCTATCATCAACTAATAGGTAAAGAGGTCTTATCCCATTCAAGAATTGCATTAATTATCTAGGTCATTTACAATAACCAAAGGATATGCAATAGAAGTTCCAGAAAAATTTCGGCAGCATTTCTCCTTAGTTCTCCCCATACAAATAAATATGTATGAGGAGAACTAAAAGGAAATGATATCCGAAATATATCTGGAACTCTATCCGTACCGTTTGATTACTGTAAGTACCTATAAAATTATTTGCAATTCTCAAACTGTCCAAACTGGACATTCAATTGACCACTGTATATATTTCTGCCATCCGTACAAAAATTAAATAATTATACAGATCGTGTAGAATATATACTTTAATCAATTGGCGGGTCTATGTTTCAATGCAATGCAAGTTTTTAAAAAAATATCTAAAAAATCATAATTGATTGTAACAAAACTACAGATGGTATTGAAATCAAAGATTTGCAATAATGAAACTAATCTTAAAGCATAACATGCTCAGTAAGATGCAGGTATATACCAAGAAATTTATAAATAAACAGAAATAATCTACTAAGAAAAAAAATAATAAATAATAAAAAGTAAAGAGAAGGCTCAGTTATATACTATTTAATCTGCAACTAAATCATAACGACTACAATCGGTTGCCTACAAAAGAAGGCCATCCAAGATTGTTGCCATTAGAAACAGTTGCTAGCCCGTGCATAACTTACAGACAACAAAGTAGCCTCTACAACCTTGGCATACAATGTAAAGCTTACTCGAGCTGATGGTGCACTTTTAGATGACCCCACTCTCTACTGCCAGCTTGTAGGACTAGTTTATCTGATTGTTACATGGCCTAACATCACTTATGCAATCCATATAGTCAGTTTAAGCCTCTACCAACCGGACTATCGTCTTAGCGGTACAATTGTAGATCTTTAGCGATGCTAATTAGACTAGTGATATGACAGGTTGTCGATCTATCACTAGGTATTATTTTTATTTTGGAGACTCTCTCATATTATGGCATAACAAGGAACAAATTGTAGTCGCCCACTCAAGCACTAAAGCTAGATATTGAGCCTTAGCGAACACTATGGCTAAACTTCTATGGCATAGATTGTTGTTGAGTGACATGGAAGTTTCTCATTCTAGGACTACTACACCTCATTAATTATGATAATCAGAGTACCAAGTAGTTGCTCATAATAATGTATTCTATGAATGGATCAAACCTATTAAAATTAATTGTCACTTCATTCATCAACATTATGATAGCCCGACATGTTTGTCTTATTTTCTTTCTAGAGAATGCTTGACTCTAAAATCAGGTTATGTGAAACCCTATCTCAATCTTTACCTCATAAGGGCTATACAAATCTCCCTATCATAGTCCTGACTTTGTCTAATAAAGCAAATACTTATCTTTCTAACTTGTTTGGATAGAGGGTTTCAAATTCTTCTCATTGGGATCTCCACTTGGTATATGGCTAGCTTTCCACCTTTTTATTTATGAAGTTATTGCACAATCAAAGCCAAATGAGCAAAAGAAAAAAAATAGTTTTTTAATCAAGCGACATATATATATATATAGGTAGATTAGAATCAGGTCGACCAGATTTGGCTCCAAATTTGGTTAGGTTTCTGATCATTTGATCTTCACAGATCTACACGCAACAAAACAAAAGTTAACAAGTTTTTCATCTATTTGAATGATAAAAAAGAAAAGAGACATGTTATTAATGCGAATGGAATAGGAGCCCATGCATCCATGGTCTCCTTTGTTTTAAGCTATCTCCCCTCATAATTAAAAGGCTCTCTCTCCCTCTCTCTCTCCATAAAACCCTTTTTCTCCATAGAGCACTCATTTTTCGTCTCTATCATTAAAACCCTCCTCCCTACTACCACTTCTCTTGCAAAGTCCTTAAATCCTAACCTCACCCCTAACCCCCGACCCATCCCTTAATCCTTGGCCTTTCTCCGAATACTTGACCTCTCTCATACCCTCTAACCTCTCTGCCAACGCCTAATCTCTAGCTCTCTTACAAGAATTTCATGATAAATAACAATAATGAAGGATAAACACTAATTTTTAGTAAAATAAATATAAATTGATATAAAATTTTAGAATAAATAGAAACATATATAATAACTTACATCTTGCTTGCTCATCTACAAAAATAAATGCAAATCCCTCCAAAATAAATATAAATATATCCAAAATAAATTGAAATACTTCAAAATAAAAACAAACTCTACAGCGATAAATCAAAATGAGCATTATTTTCTTCATGAACAAATAAATAATATAATATTCATATTTAAAAAAAAAATTAATACCACAGATTGGAGGAACTACCGGTCGGAGGAGGAGGAGGTTCGGCGCTCGGACGGGTGCTGTGTCGGTGGAACGAGAGGAGGAGGAGGAGGAGGAGGGGGGGTTCGACGGTGGCTCGATCGGGAGATCTAGGGCTCGGGCGAGGGAGGTGTAGGGATGTAGAGGGCCTGGGAGTCCGGCGATGCTTATAAGCGTCGGCAAAGGTCCGGTGATGCCGACGCTTGGGTTCGTCGGCGGATTCCAGGGCGGTGATGGGTTCGGAGTCCGGCGACGCTTATAAGCGTCGATAAAGGTCCGGTGAGACATCGGTAATTGCCGAAGCTTAAAAGCGTCGACGGATTTTGGGATAATGCCGACGCTTATAAAAAGCGTCGACGGGTTCTGGGTCTTCCCTACGCTTTCCAGAAGCGTCGGCAGGTAAGCGTTGTCCTTCTCTCACTTTACTGTAGTATATATATTGTTAGTTTTCATCGGATGAGTTTATATATATATATATATATATATATATTTGGGTAAATATGATCTTGAGTTGAGACTCTAAAGTTAATCGGTTAACAGATGAATATATGTTGGGTAATTTCTTTTGCTTTCGAGAAGGTAATTATACGGTGAGCTCGTTTATATATGCTTTTTTATCTTTGAATTAATTGCATTGGTATTGAAATTAGAATCGGCAACAATACAATTCAATGATAGGAAGCCACATTCGTATATGCAATTAGGCGTTTCTAAGCCCAACCCTTGGAGAATAGTGCGTGTCTAGATATAGAGAATTAATGCCTAGGCCTAAGTGTGCATGCAAGAGACCAAATTAAATATACCAAACTTTTAAAGATGGTATATGCATTCGATTTACTCAATACTAGTATACATCTTTAATGTACAAGGTCATGGGTTACATGGTGCATAGGTTTATCATTTTCCTATTGAATTACTAGTGAACCTAATGGTAAATATAGATTCATGAGAAATGGCGGTCTAAGCTGCTGACATTAGTTAGCTCACCAAATTATGGGGATTGCAGAAGGTATATATGTAGGGCTGGAATTGGGCCAGTTTAATAAACTTCGAGCCGATCTGAAATCGATTCGGATTTCGGACCAAATTTTAAACATATCAGGCTAGACTTCAGGCTGTAAAATAGAGTATATTTAATTTTTGAACCAAAGGAATGCCTGGATTCGGTCTGAAAATTTTTAAAATATGATCTGAAACTTGATCCAATTTGGATTGGGCCGGCCCAATGAACTTTGGACCGGTCTAGTTCCAGCCCTATATATATATATATATATATATGGTCTTGGATGGATAAGGTTCCTTGCAATTAATTACCAGCTATTTTGTTTTGTTGATTTTTTTTTTTTTTTGATAAATTTTGTTGTCGAATCCCTTTACTGAATCCCTTAACCAGAGGGAAAGGAAGAGGGCAATGAGTATGAAGTGGATCTGATATAGACAAGTGGTAGTTGCTTGTTCATTTATAAAAAGGTGTCATCTATAAGTTTTTCCTTATTTTCCGTGAATCCAGTAATTTATCATAAATGCGGGGCAAACTGTAATTCTCCAGTATTTTTTAGCAATATTGCTAAATTAATGCGGGAGATGCTAAAATTTTTTATGGTGTCTATGAGATGGGATTTGGGCTCCGCGTAAAAATTTTTCATTTTTTTGTAGATCAGAGATAGCAACAAAATCTAAATCTATGAATACTTGACTTTGCCCAATCCTATTAGACCGGGTAGTCAACGGTTTGATCGAGTTTGGATAAAATCTGGTTGCTTAACTTTGGATTTCTATCGGGACTAGATAAATATGTATCCAACCCAAACCCGATCCAAATTATTTTAATATTATAATATATATAATTAATATATATTATAATAAATATATTTTATTTTGATTAAATATGAAGCTAAATGTTGTTAAACTAAAAATATATTTGAATTTTATTTGATTAATGTATATATGATTTATAGAATGGTAGGTGATTTTAAAGTTGACAAAAATAAAAATAAATATTTAATGTGACTCAATTGGGTTGGGGCCGGGTAAATCCGAATTTTTCAATACCTGATTGAGATGAGTTTAGATAAAAAAACTCAATTCCGATAATGTTTGAGCTGCGTTTGTATAGTTTATTGGATATTCGGATTTGGATTTGGATAGTTAAAAATCCGGTCCATTGCCATCCCTACTATAGACGTATTTGGATGCCATATTCTTACCTAGAATAAGCTTTTATTTTATATTATTTCTCTAAATAGCTACAGAAACTGAGATGGGCTGTCTAGAATAACTTATTCTAGTAAATCTTTAATATTTTAGAAAGGTCAATTTATTTCTATGCAGTGGTTCTCACTATAATAATTATATTAAAATAAAATTATTATTTCAGATATCCAAGTAGGAATACAGAATAATGAGAATTAATAACTATTCCTTAAAAAATTGGTATCCTATTTTAGGAATAGTTTTTTTCTTGAAAATTGGCATCCTATTCCAGGAATAGTGTTTTTTTTATCCAAGTACTATCCTAATGTATATCTGCCCATCATAAGCTTCGGGTACAGAGGACAATTCAAAGTTGGTTGGTCGAACCACTCGGAATAGGAATTTTCTTTTCTAAAATCTTGGATTCCAAAAAATGATACAGAGCTCTGCTAAGAAATCTAGACCCATCACTTGTCTCTGTTATTATTGAATTCTTTCTAGGCTCGGAGGGCTGGCCCAAATAGTGGTGTGGACTGTGGCCAGGATCAACAGTCCATGACAACCCTCTTGCTTGTATTTTCCTTGTACAACATATATCAAAATTAAGTTATCATATAGTACTTTTTTGCACATTTAATAATTTAAATACTACTTAAATACTCTGTTTTTTGGGCTACAAGATTGTTTTTTTTTTTTTGGCTAAGATGTTACAATAATAGGTATTTTGTTTAGTGTCCCCAAAATATTTCTAGAAACCCTTGAGATATTAAACATGAGCCATAGTGGATTAGGTAATGGTTATATTTGCCTAACAAACAATATTAACCTGTTCAACTGGTAATAAAATTTAAAAGGAAATATGTTAGATTTTAAATTGAGTTGCTTGAACTCTCTGTATCTTATATTCAATTATGAGGCCCCTCATTTGAGTGCCTAATTCCAATATTTGCATGACACTCCCCCCCTTACTCATCCCCTGACAAAATGACACCCTCTCTTCCATTGATGTTATTAAACACTGTATGCTGCTTGCCATATGCTCCCTTATCACTATTACTGCTCCTTCAACCATGGTACTAAAAAGAATGGTTGTTGGGTTGAGGATATATCAACATGACCTTCAGTTATTGGCAAAGCCATTGCATTCAAGAAAAATTATATGTGGTCTAGCACTTTTGACCGGTACTTCAAATATTTTTGATCTGTATCATTTCATCAGATTAGCTTCAAATGAAGTAGAAATCTTGAGGAAAATGGCAGTGGATGTCTTGCTGGTGATTTTGTACAGGATGTTTTATAAAAGGGAAGGGAATCACCTTGCAAATTGACTATCCAAGGAGGGCAATCAAGGTTGTGGACTTCACATTTTTCCCGGTTGAGAAAGCCCAAGTAGATATAAGTTATGCTCTGTTTAAAAGGATTTTAAGGGTGTAATTTGGGTAGTGTTGCCCAAGAAAAGAAAAGAAGATAAACTTAAAACAAGCAATTTAAAAGCTTATTAGTTTTTTTTTTTTAGTCTAAACAGGTGAGCATCATCATGATACCCTGGTATGAATGCCGTCCATAAAATCAAAAAATAAAAGCTCCTGCAAATCTTGCAGGCGAGCATCGTCATGATACTGCACTAGTATCCTATATAGTCTACCACGAAGGATGTAACCAGTCAACCATGCTACTCATCTTGTGAAAAATATGTCAAACAGCCACAATAGCAAAAGCTTGGATAAATCTCCAGATATCATGAGAGAGAAAAAAAAAAAAAAAGGCAAAAAAGAAATGTCTTTAAAACAAGACCCATAATAATGCTTCGTGTAGGCACTTAATATATAAATATGTATACGTACTTAATATATATGTAGGTTATCAATAATGAGCTATCACCCTCTTTGTTACCAATGAGATAGACTTGGCTCCTTTCAAAAGATTTGAAACTTAAATCCTCTCAGATCAAAATTTTATAATGGAAGTCCTACATCGATGATCCAAGCCATTAAATATAATCTATTTAAAACTACTTATATATCAAAAATATTCATATCAAAATAATATGAGCTATCACCCCGGCCAAGGGCTCGATCTCGAGGGAGCCCACTTCGGCCAGGGGCTCAATCTAGGCACCTCATTCGGCTAGTACATCCAAGTGGCGCCTTCCACCAGCGTGGCTGTCAGTCGGATCCATTGAGGGCTCCTCGTCAGCAATTATGTCATATCAGTTGCCCCCCACTCTTGAGTCCCAGGCATGATGCAATGCTCAGGGCGAAGGGAGTTATTATGATGCTGACGCGGAAAGACACTTAGCCGTGCCATTAAATGCCTCGATTGTGATGATTTGCAGATCGTGCTGTGAGGCCAATGAGGAGATGCCACATCAACGGGTCCAAGGAAGTAGATGATTGACGTCAGACCCGAGGCAATCTTCGGTGTGTTAAGGCACCATTCCTAGCTGATCTCGATATGTGGCATGTATCCTGTGATGAGAGGACCGAAAAGATGTACAGGTGCTGTCAGGCTATTTTTGAAAGAGAGGAAAACTTGCTCCAAACTATTGCTTTCGAATCTTCGAGCATGCAGGAAGACTAGAACCTTTTCTTTCCAGTCCAACTTTTCTCCCCGAGGCATCCAGGTTAGTCTTCCCTTCCCTTCCCTTGTTTTCTTCTTCTCCTTCGGCCTGCACAGAGGGAGTCCCATTCTAAAGCCTTTAGGTTTCCCTTCATTGGTACCTTTCTTCTTCTTTATTTTAGGATGGATCCGTCTGGTTGGAGACGTCCTCGCTCGAGGTACTCCAGCAAGGCAGGGCCCTTTCAGCCCAGGACCCCATCCTTCGATGAGGAGGATGATGTCCCCCTTAATGTTCATAGAGGTCCCTGGTCGACGGGGATTGTCATAGGTCGACTTAGGGCACCCCCTTCTCCTTCTCCTTCTGTTCCTCTTGTTCCTCTACTCCTCTGGTTCCTTCTGCTCCTCCGATTCCTTCTGCTCCTTCTGTTCCGGCCGGTCCTTCTGGCGTCACTTCGATGATAACCCAGGATGACCTCTCTTGGCTCCGGGACACCTACGGGATTCCAAACTTTATCCAGCTCTCGGTCCCGAGATCGGGGGAGCAGGTCAGCTCTGGTGGCCCGGGTTGGATTGCCTTGTACGAGGACTTCTTCCTCGGGGGTCTTTGTCTACCTCTGCATCCTTTCTTTATGTTGCCTAGGTGGCTTTCCTAAGAGGGGGGTGAATTGAAAATTTAAAAAATTAATCAGATATGTACTCTTTTAAATCTACTTTAGTGGTAGGTGTTGTGTTTCAAATAATAAATAGCGGAAGAAAACACAAACAGAAAAAGCATAATGCAAACACAGCAAATTTATAGTGGTTCGGAGCATCCTCGCTCCTACGTCCACTACCCAAGATACCACTTAGAATTTTCACTATATTCACCACCGAAATACAGTCGGATTATTTTACCAAGCTTACAATCCAAACCTAGCTTTGTTTTTCAATCGGGCTCATAAAAAACCCAATACTTGATTTTACACAGGATCACCAAGAACCCAACTTGGTTTCGAATAGGATCACCAAGAACCCAACTTGATTTTTAACTGGATCACCAATAACCCATACTTGGTTTTGAACAGGCTAACCAAGAACCTACTTGGATTTTGAACCGGGCTCACCAATAACCCAACAACTCATAAAAGAGTTAAAGAAAATAAGCAACAAAATGACAAACTAATGTTGTCTGATGGTTGCCGATGCAGCTCAAGAGAAGCATTCTTAATTGCACTTTAATGCTCTTCAGTGGCTTCTTCAACTTCTTCAATGTATGCTTCAAGCTTCAGATTGGAGTTGATGAAGTCTTGAAGAGTGACTTGAATGCTCTCTAGTGCTCTCATTCTCATAAGCTTATTTAATGTTCAACTAAGCATTAGCTTCTTCAAAAGTTGTCCCAATACCTCATTTATAGAGTCTTGTACTCTTCTCAGGTGGGTATAGTCGTTGTAGACCATTGGAATGTGACATTTGACCATTAGAGCACTTTTCAAATTCAAAAATGAAGTTATGGAACTAGCCGTTACCTGCCTGGAATCGAACTTCGAGTTGGCAGCTCGGATCCCTCGAGTCGGCTCGGATTCTCAGAGACGTTCTAGTCGAGTCACCTCACCTCATTCGGGTCAACTCGGTTTCACGGTATTCTTGATTCCTTACTCTGGATGAGTCAGCTCGCCTCAGTTCGAGTCGGCTCAGATTCATAGATCTTCAAAACTGTACTCTGGAGGAGTCGGCTCTTCTTCTTGGAGTCGGCTCACCTGGCTATTCTCTCATAACTGACTTTTCATGAACTCTAAAGGAGTCGGCTTGGATCTCTGAAGGGTTGACTCGGATGTCTGAGTGAATGGATGAGTCAGCTTGAACTCCCTTCGGGTTGGCTCACCTGTCTGATTCAGGAAATGATGTACTGGACGAGTTGGCACGGGTTCCTACAAGTCGGCTCGGATTTCTGCGTGCCAGTATCCTTCATGTGTGCCATAAACTAGAGTCGGCTCCCTTTACTTGAGTCGGCTTGAACGAGTTTTTCAGTAAAACTTTCATTTCTTCTCCAGATTTTATCCAGTAGCATTTTATCATTCAAGATTCTTCCTAACTTAACTAATAATTGATTCTGAGTTTAAGCTTGAAATCACTTAGAAGTAACCCATTTTAGAGAATTTTTCTTTAATTTTTCTTTGGGCTCTTCTTTACATGACACATTTTCAACACAACTCATGACACATAATACGATTGTAGGCATTGTAATTGAGCAATGAAATCATCCTATAAAAACTTGTAAAGTACTTGAAAAGTAGTTAGTAACATAAGTGCATGCTCCAATATTTTGTTATCATCAAAATCACTCAAGGGGTCAACACTTTCTTTCTTTCCTCAGCAACTTTCATTTAGTTGCGGCCCAGCTCACCCCAAATGCTATTAGGGTCATTTCTTGTTTCACCATCCTCTACCATTTTTATGGGATTGTCATCCGTTTTTCCCTATTCAGGGCTTTCTTCACCCTGAAATGCCACCCATCTAATGATGGGTGGTGGTTCGTGGCCCCCGTCCATAGGCCATCAAATTTGAACTTCCTTTTTTCATCAAGGAATGGAAGAATAGATTCTTCTTTGCCTCAGTCAAGGGGGTCGACTGGGTCTGGAGTAACCCAGACCGTTCCTCGATTCGAAATGCCCAAGTGGAGGCTGCAGACCGGGAGATGTACGGCCAGCTCATCACCTCCATCATCCCTCCTCCCTAGGACCTGCTGGCCAAACATAACTTGTTCGAGGCCGAGGTTATCTTAATCCGTGCCTTAGGTGAGCCCCATGAATCATGTTTCTCTTTTCTACATGGATCATTCTCAGCTTCGAGACTAACCATCGTTCTTCTTTTTCTACAGGCATGAAGTTCTCAATAGACCAAATTCGGGAGATGTCCCGGAAAAGGAGCACGTCCCCCAAGCCCAGGGAGGACCCATTAAAGAGGGCCCATGATGAATCTGGACAGGGGCCCAGGGCAGGCTCATCGTCTGGCTAAGAGGGAAGGAGAACTGTGCTAGTCCCCACCTCGTCCCGGGCATAGGCCCAGCTCCTAGCCAGTGGGCCTGACATAGTTGCTCGGTCTGGGCCAGCAACCCTCCCCGCGGAGACCCCAGAGGTGGTCGAAGTGGAGGATGAAGCGGTAGCGGGGGGAAGGTTGATACCACCACCAACGATAGGAGCAGTGACCTCATCCCCGGCAGTTTAGGTGCCCACGCCGTCGCCCGCCCCGAGACTGGTGACTGCCCCAACGACAGCGACTCCTGGGGTGAAGAGAGTGTCCATCGCAGTTCCGCCGAATGCAATGGTCACCCAAGACAACGGGCTGGTTGAGCGAATGATGGAGTTCGCTGTCCAGCCACATGACCGTCGTGAGAGGAGCGGCAAGCAACTGATGGCCGCCATCATGGACGTCCTTCCCTAGCTCTTCACGGTAAGCCTTCCACTCTGTCAACTTCTTTTCATTACTATTTGCATTATTTTTGCTGATGCTTTCGTTATTGCAGATAGCCACCAACATGATCTTCATCAGGAATTATTGTACACAATGGGCCAAGCGTGATGCCCAAGAGAAGAAACACTCGGAGGCATTGGAGGCAAAGGCACTGGTGCAAACTAAAAGGGTCCGAGTCCTGGAGGAGCGAACCAGGATTCTTCGGACCGAGGTGGTCGAGGCGAAGGAGTCGACGGCCAGAGTGGAGAGGCGCGCAATGAAGGCCTGAGACAATGAAGCTCCTGAAGTGTCAGCAGATGGTGCCTGAGCATATGCAGACACTGAAGGTGCAGGTGGTGGAGCCAATGGAGATGCTGGTGCTGGTGGAGATGCTGGTGCTGGTGGAGATGCTGGAGATATCCTGGAACTTCCATACTCTCTAAGCTCTGACTCCATGGCATCATGAACAATAGGTTCAATAGCAGCAGCAGTTATAATCTCCACAGGTAGCTGCTCCTCATTATCATCATCCTCATCATTGCTAGATGATCCAATAGCTCTCTGATCTGATCCTTTCTTCCTCTAAGCTCCTTCAGTTAGTTGGTATCCCATTCTTTGCAAAGACTTGGAAGAGTAGGTATCAGTGTGATAAAGTGGCTTACCATCCTCACCATCTAAGTTCACTCTAGAGGCCTGGAAAAACAAAGTAAGAACCATTCCATACTGCAAACAGGCCTTCACTTTTCTGACTGCTTCTTTCATTTGGAGTAGCATAATGTAAGGTAAATTGAGGGCCTCCCCCTCAACTAGATATCCCATAAAGCTGAGATCTCTCTCACTAACCCAATCAAACCTACCAGTTCTTGGAAAAAAGATCCTACTTATAAAGTTGTGCAATAATCTCATTTCAAGGGACAGGGTATTAGCCATCACATTCCCGATTCCACTCACATCAGCCCTATTCAAGATTGTCCTGAGGGTTTTCTATTTATCTTTCAGAATTAGATGCTTTAGACCCTCATTTGGCATTTCAAGCATGCTACTTAATCTTTCCTCTGTCACTATTATTCTCTTTTCTTTAACTACAGACTCAATGTAATGCTCTTCCAATCTTAAATTTTCATAAAAGCATCTTACCAAATTGGGATATGTTAGAACATTTAAGGAATAAAAGAAACTCCAACCCTGGTCTTCAATTAAATCTCCAAACCGAAGCCCTACCTCTTTCAAGAATGTAAAGATTATTCGTCTTCCACTTGTGATGGGTCGATTGGCCATAGAAATAGTTTGTGTTGGAGGAGAAGATGTCGCAGTCGGTTCCATTTCTTATTCTTCCACTTCAACTGACCGAGTTGGCTCTTCCTGCCGTCTCTTGGTCGTCCTTTCCTTTTCAGCAGTAGATTCGGCTTATTTTGATCTCTTGTCGACAGCCCTTTTCGGAGCCATTGCACGAGCTCAAGAAGAATGCAAGAGTTTCAGCTAGAGAAGGTAGGTTTTGAAGGATGGAAGGTATTTTCAGGTTGGAAATAAGGGTTCTAAGCTAGCAAGAAGTGAACACTTAAAGCATAAAACCTTAGATTAAGTCCTACTGCTCTAATAAAAAACCACTTGCCCGATATCCGAGTCGGCTCGGCAAGCCCTAATTTTCTCGAGTTGGCTCGAGCAGAGATATAAAAAACTTAATCAAGAATTCGAGTCGGCTAGGCACGAGCACAGTAGCTCAAGTCGACTCAAACCGGAACTCTCCAAAAGAGTCAAAAACATCCAAAATTGAAATTTAATGGTAGAAAATTACAATGAGAGATGATCAAAGTTCTTGGTATGATGTAGGAGGCTTTCTAGATAATGTTTCCTTAATTTTGAAGATATTAGGTTAAGTTTTCTAAAGAGGGTCATAAAGTCCTAATTCTCCTCTAATCATTTCAGATCTATCTTGATTGAGTGGTTTAGTAAAAATGTCAGCAAGTTGGTTTTCAGTTGGAATAAATTCTAATTCAATTTCAGCATTTAAAACATGATATCTTATGAAATGGTGTCTTATTTCAATGTGCTTTGTTCTTGAGTGCTGTATTGGATTTTTTTTGACAAATTTATAGCACTTGTGTTATTATATTTAATAGAAATTTTAGATTGTGTAACACCAAAGTCTTCAAGTTGTTGTTTAATCCATAACACTTGTGCACAACAACTCCTAGTAGCAACATACTCTGCCTCAGCAGTAGATAGTGCTACTGAGTTTTGTTTCTTACAGTGCCATGAGATTAAATTCAATCCTAGAAATTGGCATGTACTACTAGTGCTCTTTCTATCAATTTTACAACCAGCATAATCAACGTCAGAAAATTTAATTAAATTTAATGAAGATTGCTTTGAATACCGTAGACCTAAATTACTTATTCCTCTTAGATTTCTTATAACTCTTTTTACTGCAAGCATATGTGATTCTTTAGGATTAGATTGAAATCTAGCATGTACACATACACTAAACAAGATATCAGGTCTACTAGCAATTAAGTATAACAGAGATCCAATCATACCTCGATATAGCTTTTGATCAATATTGTTGCCATCTTCATTTTTATCTAATCTGCAAGTAGAGCTCATGGGTGCTCTCATTTCTTTGCTTGTCTCCATACCAAACTTTTTGATGATTTCTTTGATGTATTTGGCTTGGTTTATGAAGATCACATCCTTTGATTGTTTTACTTGAAGTCCAAAGAAGTAGTTTAGTTCACCCATTAGACTCATCTTAAATTCACCCTGCATCAACTTAGCTAATTCTTCGCAAAGTTCTTCGTTAGTTGCACCAAATATAATATCATCTACATAGATTTATACAACTAATATATCATTATTTTTCTTTTTGATAAAAAGAGTTTTATCTACATTTCCTCTTGCAAAATCATTTTCAAGCAAGAACTTGCTTAGTCTATCATACCAAGCTCTAGGTGCTTGTTTAAGTCTATACAATACTTTATTGAGTTTAAATACATGATTTGGAAAAGCATGACTTTCAAAACCTAGTGGCTGTTCTACAAAAACTTGTTCAAATATAAAACCATTTAAAAAAGTACTTTTCACATCCATTTGGAATAGTTTGAAATTTATTGTTGCCGACCTTACTGCTGTAGCCTGCAGCTATAGGTTGGCACCGGACGTCTGCCCCTTTAGTCCGGAATCCTGGCATCCTCGGATCTGCAAAATAAGGTTAGAGACCCGAGCCGGGGTTCTCGGTGGGAGCACTCCGATAATCAAGTCAGTGAGCAGCAAAGTGGAACAAATTTACTAAGGCGGATCCCAATCGGGTCGTCGTGCTTAAAGGAATCCTAGGTGAAGAGAAAAAGTGAGAGAGAATGAGAGGGGATTGGCACTCAAGTTGCTGTAACTGGGCTCGCAAGACTCACTCCTGGGAGTCCTCTAGAGAGCCTTCACCTTTGAGTCGCCTCTCTACTCGCTTCGCGTGTCTGCCCTTTCGATCGCTTACCTTGCTCCTCGCCCGTGGGTGCCTTTTAGATCATCGGTTGCCTTGGAGCCTTGATTCTCCCCCTCTGGGGGCTTAGAGGTCAACGACGTTCCTTGGCCACCCTTCCGAGATTACTTCTCCCACAGTTGGCAGTTAAGTTGCGAGCTTGTCTCGTCCGCCGTGCTGTCATGAAGGGGGGAATCAAGTGGGACTTCGATCCAGGTGCCGTCGCCCTTGGGTTTGGGATGTTGAATGCGGCCCTCCCCTTCGGGGGGTTCCAGGTGATCAGCCACAAGATCTGATACCTCGATCAGGGTATCCCTCCTAAACAGGTGCGAACGAGGTTACACACACCGTTACGGACCTGGGGGCGCCGTACTGGGTATGCCGCACCACGCGCGCCGACCTCAGCAGCATCCTCGGGGCTGGCACCCTCGGGCCTCCCGATATTCCATGGAGAAGGCATGACTTCGACCGAGGTGGACCCATTTGGGGATGCCACCTGGCAAGAGAGTAGGAGTGCCCGGCTCGACTTCAGCCGAGGTGGATCCATCTGGGGGTGCCACTTGGTGAAGGAGCGGGAGCAGGCTCGATTTCGATCGAGGTGGACCCATCTGGGGGTGCTACCTGGTGAAGGAGGGGAGCGAGCTTGACTTCAACCGAGGTAGACCCATCTGGAGTGCCACCCGGCGAAAGAGCGGGAGTGCTTGGCTTGACTTTGGCCGAGGTGGACCCGTCTGGGGGTGCCACTTGGCAAAGGAGCGGGGGCAGGCTCGACTTCGACCGAGATAGAACCATCTGGGATGCCACCTGGCGAAGGAGCAAAGACAGGCTCGACTTCGATCGAGGTGGACCCCATATGGGGTCACCACCTTGCAAAGGAGCAGAGGCAAGCTTGACTTCGATCGAGGTGGACCCTACTTAGGGGCACCACCTGGCAAAAAAGCAGGGGCGCCGAGCTCGACTTCGATCTTGGTGGACCCCACTTGGGGGTGCCACCTGGTGAAGGAGCGGGGGTGCCGAGCTCGACTTCGGCTGAGATGGACCCCACCTGGGGGTGCCACCCGGTGAAGGAGCAAAGGCAAGCTCAACTTCGACCGAGGTGGACCCCACCTGGGAGCGCCACCTAGTGAAGAAGTAGGAGCAGGCTCGACTTCGGTCGAGGTGGATCCCAATGGGGATGCCACCTGGTGAAGGAGCAGAGGCAAGCTCAACTTCGATCAAGGTGGAGCCCGCTTGGAGGCACTACCTGGCGAAGGAGTAAGGGCGCCAAGCTCAACTTTGGCCGAGGTGGACCCTACCTGGGGGTGCCAACTGTCGAATGGGCAATCGCAGGCTCAACTTTGACCAAGATGGACCCCTCCTGGGGGCACCACCTGGCGAAGGAGCAGGGGCGCCCAGAAGGGAACATGGCGCGGCGCTATCTGCCTACTCGGGTGCTAGCTGGTTCTTACGCGCGCTCTACGTCAGCGACCTTGCCATATCATTCATGTAGCAAGCAAATGCAGGTAATAATCTTATGGCCTCTAGTCTTGCTACGGGTGCATAAGTTTCATCAAAATATATTCCTTCTTCTTGGTTGTATCCTTTGGCTACCAATCTTGCTTTGTTTCTAATCACTTTACCTTGTTGATCTAGTTTATTTCTATGGATCCATTTGGTTCTTATAATGGGATGGTTTGGTGGTGTATCAATTAAAGTCCACACATTATTTCTTTCAAACTGGTTTAGTTCTTCATGCATGGCCATCATCCAGTTTGGGTCATTTTCAGCCTCTTCTAAACTATGTAGCTCTGTTTGTGATACAAATGCTAGATAATCATGTGCATCTCTATGTGATGACCTAGTCATAACATCTTGTGAAGGATCACCTATAATTAAATCTTTTGGATGAGAAGTTACATACCTCCATTCCCTTGGTATATCAGCATGATCCTTACTTACCACTTCTTCTCCTTCTTGAGTTGGTTTCTCTTGTATGCTCATATCTTCCTTTTTCTTTTGAAGTGTACCTGCATCATTGTCTATACACTCTTCTTTCTTTGAAGGTGAGGGATTAGTTTCATCAAAAATAACATGCATTGAGTTTTTTATGGTTAAAGTTCTTTTATTAAATACTCTATATGTTTTGCTATGTAATGAATAACCAAGAAAATTTGCTTTATCAGATTTAGCATCAAATTTTTCTAGATTATCTTTTTCATTGTTCAACATAAAGCATTTACAACCAAAAACATGAAAATAATTAATATTATGTTTCTTTTCATTCCAAAGCTCATAGGGGTTTTCCTTAGAATTGGACGAATCAAAATATGATTTAAAATATAACAAGCAGTGTTCACCACTTCTGTCCAAAAGTATCTTGGAAGATTACCTTCACATAACATTGTTCGAGCCATTTCTTCCAAAGTCCTATTCTTTTTCTCTGCAACACCATTTTGTTGTGGTATTCTAGGAGCGGAGAAGCTGTGATTAATGCCATTTTCTGTGCAATAGTTATCAAAAAATTGATTTTCAAATTCAGTACCGTAATCACTTCTAATATATATGATTGAAAGATTTTTCTCATTTGAAACTTTCTTATGAAATTTTCGAAATACTTTGAAAGTTTCATCTTTGTGTGCAATAAACACGATCAAAGTAAATCTTGAAAAATCATCTACCATCATAAGAGCATATTTCATACCACCTAGGCTTGTAGTCCTAGTTGGTCTAAATAAATCCATGTGAAGTAGCTCAAGGAGTCTAGAAGATGAAATCATATTTTTGGATTTAAAACTCCCCTAGTTTGTTTGCCCATTTTACAAGCATCGCAAACATATTCAAAATCAACTTTAAACTTAGGCAAACCTCTAACTAGATTCTTGGAAATTAACTTAGCAATAGTATGCATGCTAGCATGATCTAATCATCTATGCCAAAGTAAACAAGACTCCTTGGTCTTAGCATTCATCATATTAGATTGGAACTACTAGACATGGCTAGATCATTAAGATCTACTACATAAATATTTCAAAGTCTATGTCCAATGAATCTGTTGCTAGAATCAAGAGAGTTTGTTACAATATACATAGATGATTCAAAGACAATCTTAAAGCCTTTATCACATAATTAACTAATATTTAACAAATTATGCTTTAATTTGTCTACTAGTAATACATTTCTAATAAAAATATAGGGGGTCAATTTGATCTTATCAATACCGATTATTTTTTCCTTGCCATTATTTCCAAAGTTTACCAAACCACCTTCTTTCATCTCTAAGATGATGAATTGATCCTTATCACCCATCATATGTCTTAAATAACCACTGTCGAGATACCATCTTTTCTTTATTTTCTGGGCTGCAAGATATTCTTGCAAAACAATCAACAGGTTTTTTAGGTACCTAAGCTACCTTAGGTCCTTGCAGGTTAGCAGAGGTGGTTCCTTTGGGAATCCAAATCTTTATTACTTTACTTTTATCATTTCTAAAAATATTGCATTGAAATACCTTGTGTCCTATCCCTTTGCATGCATAACAAACATTTCTAGAATTTTGAAAAGAAGTAAACTTTGAAGTTCTAGATGTAGAAGCATGTGATGCTAATATAGAAACATTTGACTTCAAAGATTTTTTATTTGAAAACCTAGGAATATACTTTGAAGCTCTAGAAATGGATATTAAAGGATTTGATATAAAAGCTTTTTGAGATAAACCTTTTGGAACATAAGCTTTTGAATGTATAAATTTGGTAGCTAAAATTCTATTTACATTTGAAGAGTTGTAACCAATTCCAGCTTTACTTTTTGAATCTCTTTGCTCTTTCAGAATTAACTCAAGCTTATTTGAACTTAATAAAAGTTTTTCAACCAATGGCTTGGATTTTTCAACCTCCTTTTTCAATTCAAAATTTTCAATATTTAAAGCTTTGTTTTTCTCAAGAAATATATTTTTCTTAATTTCCAAAGCTTTATTATTTTTAGAAAAGGCGGTTAATTCTTTTTGCAATATCTTGTTTTTTTCTGAAATCTCTTTCTTTTCTTTTAGTAAAGAATCGTTGATATTCGTTAAAGCTCTAATCTTTACTCTAGCCTTTTTAAATTTAGATAACAAGTCATGAAATGCAGAATTTAATTCATAAAAAATAAATTCTATTTGAGGTTCGGGAAACGTTACCTCGTCTTCGAGACCCATAAGATAGAAGTTTGCAGTTTTTGTAGTCTCTTCCTTTTCTGTTAAAGTTGACTCCTCGCTGTCACTCCAAGTAGCAACCATAGCTTTCTTTTTCTTTTTCTTGAAAGTTTTCTTTAGTAAAGGACAATCGGGATGGATATGCCCTAGTTTTTTATACTCATAACAGATGGGCATTTGATCGCTTTCTTTTTCTTTTCTTTTGTTCTTGTCCTTGCTATATTCTCCTTTCTTATGAAACTTTCTGAAGTATCTTCATTTCTTCTTTTTCATAAATCTTTTAAATCTTCTCACGATCATAGCGATATCTTCATCTTCTAAATCATCTTTGGAGGAGGAGCATTCATCTTCCGATTTCTCATCTTGTTTATTTGAATCCGATGAAGCTTTGAAGGTAATTATTTTCTTCTTTTTCTGATCATCTTCATTTCTTTGTTGCATGGCCAATTCATGAGTGATGAGAGAACCCAACAGTTTATCCAAAGTCAGTGTGTTTAGATCTTTTGTTTCTTGGATGGTAGTTACTTTGGGATCCCATTTATCTTAAAGTGATCTTAAAATCTTCTGTACCAAGTCTGCATTTGAATAAACCCTGCCAAGACTTTTTAAACCATTAATAATATCTATAAATTGTGAAAACATGGCAGAGATAGTTTCAATTTGTTCCATCTTAAATAATTCATAGCTATGTACTAGAAGATTGATTTTGGAGGTCATCACCTGGAAAGTTCCTCATGGGTCACTTCGAGTTTATCCCAGATTTTTTTTGTAGATAAGCAAATAGAAATTTGGTTGAACTCATTTGCGTCCAAAGCACAATATAGTAAGTTCATGGCTTTGGCATTCAATTCTCCCATTTTCATGTCATGTTCATCCCAATCCTCTTCAGGTTTTGGGACATCCACGCCATCAATTTTAATCATGGATATTTGTGGATCCTTAAGAATGACCTTCCACAACTGAAAATCAACAGCTTGAATGTATATCTTCATTTTAACTTTCCAGTATGAATAATTCATGCTAGTGAACAATAGAGGTCTATTAGTAGATTTGCTTTCGACCAAAGAAGTACTCATGGGATGAGCCATCAATCTTTACTCTAATTAAATTTAGAGACACTGCTCTGATACCAGTTATTGCCCAGGTGGCTTTTCCAAGAGGTGGGTGAATTAGAAATTTAAGAAATTAATCAGTTATGTGCTCTTTTAAATCTACTTTAGTGGTAGGTGATGTATTTCAAATAATAAACAGTGGAAGAAAATACAAACAGAAAAAGCATAATGCAAACACAGTAAATTTATAGTGGTTCGAAGCACCCTTGCTCCTACATCCACTATCCAAGATACTACTTGAAATTTTCACTATATTCACCATCGAAATATAGTCAGATTATTTTACCAGGCTCATAATCCAAACCTAACTTAGTTTTTCAACCGGGCTCACCAAAAATCCAACACTTGATTTTACATAGGATCACCAAGAACCTAACTTGGTTTTGAATAGGATCACCAAGAACCCACACTTGGTTTTGAACAGGCTAACCAAGAACCTACTTAGTTTTTGAACCAGGCTCACCAATAACCCAACAACTCATAAAAGAGTTAAAGGAAATAAGAAACAAGATGACACACTAATGTTGTCTGATGGTTGCCAATGCAGCTCAAGAGAAGCCTTCTTAATTATACTTTAATGCTCTTCAGTGGCTTCTTCAACTTCTTCAATGTATGCTTCAAGCTTCAGATTGGAGTTGGTGAAGTCTTGAAGACTGACTTGAAAGCTCTCTAGTGCTCTCTTGCTCACAAACTCATTTAATGTTCAACTAAGCATTTGCTTCTTCAAAAGTTTTCCCAATCCCTCATTTATAGAGTCTTATACTCTTCTTAAGTGGGTATAGTCATTGTAGACAGTTGGGATGTGACATGACAGTTGGAGTACATTTCAAATAAAAAATGAAGTTCTGGAGCTAGCCGTTACCTGCCTGGAATCGAACTTCGAGTCGGCTCGGATTCTTAGAGAAGTTCTGGTTGAGTCATCTCGTCTCATTCGGGTCGGCTTGGTTTCACAGTATTCTTGATTCCTTACTCTGGATGAGTCGGCTCACCTCAGTTCGAGTCGGCTCGGATTCACAGGTCTTCAAAACTGTACTCTAGAGGAATCGACTCTTCTTATTGGAGTCGGCTCGCCTGGCTGTTCTCTCAGAATTGATTTTTTATGAACTCTAGAAGAGTCGGCTCGGATCTCTAAAGGGTCGACTCGGATGCCTGAGTGAATGGATGAGTCGGCTCAGACTCCCTTCGGGTTGGTCGCCTGTCTAATTCAAAAAATGATGCACTGGACGAGTCGGCTCAGGTTCCTACGAGTTAGCTCGGATTTCTGGATGCCAGTATTCTTCATGCATGCCATGAACTAGAGTCGGCTCCCTTTACTCGAGTCAGCTTGGATGAGTTTTTCAGTAAAACTTTCGTTTCTTCTACAAATTTCATCCAGCAGCATTTTATCATTCAAGATTCTTTCTAACTCAACTAATAATTGATTATAAGGAGTTTAAGCTTGAAATCACTTAAAAGTAATCCATTTTAGAGAATATTTCTTTAATTTTTCTTTGGGCTCTTCTTTACATGACACATTTTCAACACAACTCATGACACATAATAAGATTGTAGGCATTGTAATTGAGCAATAAAATCATCCTATAAAAACTTTTTAAGTACTTGAAAAGTAGTTAGTAACATAAGTGCATGCTCCAATATTTTGTTATCATCAAAATCATTTAAGGGGTCAACACTTTCTTTCTTTCCTCAGCAACTTTCATTTAGTTGCGGCCCAGCTCAACCCAAATGCTATTAGGGTCATTTCTTGTTTCACCATCCTCTACCATTTTCACGGGATTGTCGTCTGTTTTTTCCTGTTCAGGGCTTTCTTCACCTTGAAACGCCACCCGTCTAATGATGGGTGGTGGTTCGTGGCCCCCTGCCAAGGGGCCATCAAATTTGAACTTCCTTTTTCGATCAAGAAATGGAAGAATAGATTCTTCTTTGCCTCAATCGAGGGGGTCACTGGGTCTAGAGTAACCCAGACCGTTCCTCGATCCAAAATGCCCAAGTGGAGGCTGTAGACAGGGAAGTGTATGACTAGCTCATCACCTCCGTCATCCCTCCTCCCCAGGACCTGCTGGTCGAACATAACTTGTTCGAGGCCAGGGTTAGTGATGGGGACATCGGCTCAGAATCTGAAGCAGCCCAGACTAAACCTGAAGCCCAACCAGAAGCCCAGCCCAGAACCCAGAAGCCTAGCCCAGAACCTGAAGCACAGTCCAGTCCAAGCCTGAAGCCCAACCCAGAACCTGAAGCCCAGCCCAGCCTAGCCCAAACCCTGGGGCCCAAGATCCTGGAGTCGATGAGCACAAATCCTGAAGTCATCATCAGCACCGATCCCGATGCAGATCCCAGCATAATTTAAATTCGAGATTTGAGTAGGATATTAGGATATTAGGATTTATCTTGATTATTTGAAAAATTGTTTTAGGATTTGATTATTTGCTTTAGGATTTATCTTATCGGTTGTTTTTAGGAAGGATCTTATCGGTTGTTTTAGGATTTGTTCCGATCTCTTTCGGAGGTTTATTTAAGAACATGTTTCTTGAATAAAAGGAGCGATGATGAGAAATATTTGAGAAAAGAGTTTTGGGTGTGTCCTGACTCCCTCCCTCCTTCTTCCTCCCTTTCTCCTTCTTCTGGTTCTTCCCTTCCTCCTCCTTCTTCTTCCTTCTCCTGATTATTCTTTCTCTTTGGTGATTCTTCTCTGTGGCCTTTCTTATTCTCCCTCTCTCTTTCTCTTCTTCTCTCCTCCGGGACTCTCTCTTTTCTCTATTCCTCTCGCAGGGTTCTCTCCCAGATTTCCCTTCTTCTCTATTTTCTTTCTCCAACCCGTGGATCAATCCTTCCTTGGATCTACCGACCATTCATCTCCTCCGGATCCATCCGAAACCCACTCGGTTCCCTAACTCCGCTCGTGACCGAAACCCGCTCGGCTCCCCAAGCCCACAGCCGCCGCTCAACCATAGCCGGACTGCCCAAGTAGGTAGACCTCCATGGCCGACACCGTCGCCGCCAAGCGCCCTGCCGTGAAACCCCTCCTCACTGCCCAAAGCCGAGCGTCCCATCCATGCGACGCCCCTCCGATCGCCCCCAGTCGCCGCCTCCCGTCCACGTCGCCACCGAGCCAGCGCCCCCCCTGCGTCGCCCGCGTCGCCACCGAGCCAGCACGCCCGTGTCGCAGCGCTGTCGCCAGTCGCTCCCGACCGAGCCACCCAATCGCCGGACTGCCGCCATCAATGGATTCGTGCCACCGCCTCCATGATCGCCGCCTCCGTCCAACGCCATCGCTGGAGAAGCCGGCCAGAACTCCTTGCTGCCGTGTCCTCCACGGCCACCGCACGACCGCAGACCACCTTGCCGGTCCGTCTCCTCCACCCATGCAACCCGTTGCAGCCGAAGCCCCCTCCGCGATGCCTTCCGCCGGTCTGCCTCCTTCCTTCCGACCGAGCATCGCTGCAGCCGAGCCAGCCGGCCGTCCGACTCCTCCGATCCCGTCTCCGCTCGTGACGGCACACCGACGGCCGCCCTGCTGCCACCTCCGCCCGGTCCGTCGACTCCGCCATGGCCGCCACCGTCCTCGTCCCCAGCCCCGGCGAAGCCCTGCCGAAACGACTCCGCCCCTCGCCGACGCCGGCGAGGCTTCCTCGCGAGGTCCCCCCGGCCTGCACGGTCGTGAAGGTGAAGCCGGCTTCTAATGCCGACTTCACGGGTAGGCAATGAACAAAAAAAAAAAAAAAAAAAGAAGCCGGCATTCTCAGCCGACTTTAGGAATAGCATAGAAAAAAAAAAAGAAAAGAAAAAGAAAGAAAACCGTGAGAAAGAAAAAAAAAAGTGAAAAAAAAAAAAGGAGAAAAACAAGTATGGCTTATTAGTGGGAAAAATAAAAGGAGAAAAAAAAAATATATGAGAAATGAATGGAAAAAAAAAAAAGTGGGTTTCGTTGGAATAAAGCCTAGCCTAGGGTCGTTTCCTAGCGACCAACGGTCCGTTTTCCTAGAAATAAAAATTGATTCGGGCTCGCTTGCCGCGTCAACTTGGTATCAGAGCAAGTTTAGGTTAAGTTAGATTTTAGGTTAGCCAATTTTATTTTAATTGCATTTGCATTATTTGTAAAAAAAAAAAAAAAAATTCAGTTTGCAGGTGCATCTTGGAGTCAGAAGAATCTAGAAGATTGCTGAAGCTTGACTCGACGGAGTCGAGTTCTCCCCATCTCAGGAGAAATGATGGGGACATCGGCTCAGAATCTGAAGCAGCCCAGACTAAACCTGAAGCCCAACCAGAAGCCCAGCCCAGAACCCAGAAGCCTAGCCCAGAACCTGAAGCACAGTCCAGTCCAAGCCTGAAGCCCAACCCAGAACCTGAAGCCCAGCCCAGCCTAGCCCAAACCCTGGGGCCCAAGATCCTGGAGTCGATGAGCACAAATCCTGAAGTCATCATCAGCACCGATCCCGATGCAGATCCCAGCATAATTTAAATTCGAGATTTGAGTAGGATATTAGGATATTAGGATTTATCTTGATTATTTGAAAATTTGTTTTAGGATTTGATTATTTGCTTTAGGATTTATCTTATCGGTTGTTTTTAGGAAGGATCTTATCGGTTGTTTTAGGATTTGTTCCGATCTCTTTCGGAGGTTTATTTAAGAACATGTTTCTTGAATAAAAGGAGCGATGATGAGAAATATTTGAGAAAAGAGTTTTGGGTGTGTCCTGACTCCCTCCCTCCTTCTTCCTCCCTTTCTCCTTCTTCTGGTTCTTCCCTTCCTCCTCCTTCTTCTTCCTTCTCCTGATTATTCTTTCTCTTTGGTGATTCTTCTCTGTGGCCTTTCTTATTCTCCCTCTCTCTTTCTCTTCTTCTCTCCTCCGGGACTCTCTCTTTTCTCTATTCCTCTCGCAGGGTTCTCTCCCAGATTTCCCTTCTTCCCTATTTTCTTTCTCCAACCCGTGGATCAATCCTTCCTTGGATCTGCCGACCATTCATCTCCTCCGGATCCATCCGAAACCCACTCGGTTCCCTAACTCCGCTCGTGACCGAAACCCGCTCGGCTCCCCAAGCCCACAGCCGCCGCTCAACCATAGCCGGACTGCCCAAGTAGGTAGACCTCCATGGCCGACACCGTCGCCGCCCAGCGCCCTGCCGTGAAACCCCTCCTCACTGCCCAAAGCCGAGCGTCCCATCCATGCGACGCCCCTCCGATCGCCCCCAGTCGCCGCCTCCCGTCCACGTCGCCACCGAGCCAGCACCCCCCCTGCGTCGCCCGCGTCGCCACCGAGCCAGCACGCCCGTGTCGCAGCGCTGTCGCCAGTCGCTCCCGACCGAGCCACCCAATCGCCGGACTGCCGCCATCAATGGATTCGTGCCACCGCCTCCATGATCGCCGCCTCCGTCCAACGCCATCGCTGGAGAAGCCGGCCAGAACTCCTTGCTGCCGTGTCCTCCACGGCCACCGCACGACCGCAGACCACCTTGCCGGTCCGTCTCCTCCACCCATGCAACCCGTTGCAGCCGAAGCCCCCTCCGCGACGCCTTCCGCCGGTCTGCCTCCTCCCTTCCGACCGAGCGTCGCTGCAGCCGAGCCAGCCGGCCGTCCGACTCCTCCGATCCCGTCTCCGCTCGTGACGGCACACCGACGGCCGCCCTGCTGCCACCTCCGCCCGGTCCGTCGACTCCGCCATGGCCGCCACCGTCCTCGTCCCCAGCCCCGGCGAAGCCCTGCCGGAATGACTCCGCCCCTCGCCGATGCCGGCGAGGCTTCCTCGCGAGGTCCCCCCGGCCTGCACGGTCGTGAAGGTGAAGCCGGCTTCTAATGCCGACTTCACGGGTAGGCAATGAACAAAAAAAAAAAAAAAAAAGGAAGCCGGCATTCTCAGCCGACTTTAGGAATAGCATAGAAAAAAAAAAAGAAAAGAAAAAGAAAGAAAACCGTGAGAAAGAAAAAAAAAAGTGAAAAAAAAAAAAAGGAGAAAAACAAGTATGGCTTATTAGTGGGAAAAATAAAAGGAGAAAAAAAAATATATATGAGAAATGAATGGAAAAAAAAAAAAAAAGTGGGTTTCGTTGGAATAAAGCCTAGCCTAGGGTCGTTTCCTAGCGACCAACGGTCCGTTTTCCTAGAAATAAAAATTGATTCGGGCTCGCTTGCCGCGTCAGTTAGCCCAATCCATGCCTTAGGTGAGCCCCATGAATCATGTTTCTCTTTTCTACAAGGATCCTTCTCAGCTTCGAGACTAACCATCATTCTTCTTTCTCTACAGGTATGAAGTTCTCAATGGATCAAATCCGGGAGATGTCCCGAAAGTGGATCACATCCCCCAATCCCAAGGAGGACCCATTAAAGAGGGCTCGTGATGAATCTGGACAGGGGCCCAGGGCAGGCTCATCATCCGGCTAGGAGGGAAGGAGAACTAGGCTGGTCCCCACCTCATCCAGAGCACAGGCCCAGCTTCCAGCCCGTGGGCTCGACATAGTTGCCCGGTCTGGGCCAACAACCCTCCCTACAGAGACCCCAGAGGTGGTCGAAGTGTAGGATGAAGCTGTAGCGGGGGGAAGGTCGATACCACCATCAATGATAGGAGCGGCGACCTCACCCTCGACAGCTAAGGTGCCCATGCCATCACCCACCTCGAGACTGGTGATGGCCCCAATGATAGCGACTCCCGAGGTGAAGAGAGTGTCCATCGCGGTTCTACTGAATGCGGCGGTCACCCAAGCACTGGGCTGGTTGAGTGAATGATGGAGTTCGCTGTCCAGCCACGCGACCGCCGCAAGAGGAGCGGCAAGCAACTGATGGCCGCCATCACGGGCATCCTTCCCTAGCTCTTCATGGTAAGCCTTCCACTCTCTCAACTTCTTTTCATTACTATTTGCATTATTTTTGCTGATGCTTTCATTATTGCAGATAGCCACCGACATGATCCTCATCAGGGATTATTGTACACAATGGACCAAGCGTGATGCTTAAGAGAAGAAACACTCGGAGGTGGTGGAGGCAAAGGCACGGGTGCAAACTGAAAGGGTCTGAGTCCTGGAGGAGCAAACCAGGATTCTTCGGATTGAGGTGGCCGAGGCGAAGGAGTCGACAGACAAAGTGGAGAGGCGCGCCAGGGATCTCGACCCAGAGTCCACCGCTGAGGTGGCACTTTTGGAGGGGTAGTCCCAGACTCTCCAAATGTGACTGGAGGCAGCGATGGCGAGGGCGTCAGCAATGGAGGAGAAAGAACAGTCGGCTGTGGCCTTGATGGAGGCCGCCAAGAAGGAGGTCGCGGAGGCTGTGCCAAGGTTCAAGACCTCGACGGAGTTTTTCGAAGTGGTTTGGGAGGTGGTCATGGACTTTTTTCTCAAGGGGTTCATATACTGCAAGAAGAAGGTGGCCCTGGCCTACCTTCGACAAGATCTGGCAGTCATCTCCCCTGATCCGGCCGGTTGCGAAGGCATAGAGGAAAAGGCACCAATTAAAGAGATCGGCCCAGTGCCCATGGAGGAGATAGCCATTTCCTCCATTGCACCGATGGAGGGCCGGGAAGATGCCGAAGAGATTCCCCGATGCCCTGGGAAGGCTCCGACGACGTCGCCTTAGTCGGTTCTTTTTCCTGTTCACTTTTGTACTTGGGAATTTTGGAGGACCACCCGATCTGTCGGAGGTTCTCTTTGCTGTAAAAACTTTATCCTTATTGATATAATTTCCATTCCTTCAGTGAGCTCTCCACTTTTCTTCTCTCTCTTTCTTTTCTTCTTTTTCTCTTTTTTTTAGGGCCGGAGATGGATTTTTATTGTGTTTGCCAATCTTAAGGCCTCCCAAGTTTCGGCTCTTCTTGGTTAACCCCAGAGTTGGTAGGTGACTGGAGGAACCTTAGGAGTTCTGTGAACTATCTCCACCAGGCCAGGAGATTCACTGAGGTGGCCAACTCTTAAGACTTCCAAAGCTCTAGCTCTTCCTGCCCAATTCAAGGACTGGCAGGTGGCTGAGGAGACCTCGGGGGACTGCTAGAACCAGTTGCTAATCTTGGGGCTCCCAGAGTTCTGGCTCTTCCTGCCCAATTCATGAATTGGCAGGTGGTCGAAGAAATCTTGGAGATTTTGTAAATCCTCCCTACCAGTCAGAGAGTTTCACGGGTTGGAGTGCGAGACTTCGAGGATTTCCCTGGCTTGCCTTCATCGGACTCAGAGTCTAATGGATTGAGTGCGGGGCTTCAGAAATTTTGATCCTACTGTTGCCTCCCTAGAAGTTCGATGGATAGAGTACGAGGCTTTTGGAATTTCTTGGCTTGCCATCGTCGAACTGAGAGTTCGATGGATAGAGTGCGAGGCTTCTAGAGTTTTCCAACTTCAGAGAGCGGGTCTTCAGGAGTTTCCCAGCTTGCTATCACTGAACTGAGAGTCCGACAGATAAAGTGCGGGGCTTTTGGAGTTTCCCGGCTTGCCATCACCGAACTATGAGTCCGACAGATAGAGTGCGGGGCTTCTAGAGTTTTTCGGCTTCAGAGTGGTATCTTCAGGAGTTTCTTGGCTTTCCATCGCCGAACTGAGAGTCTGACAGATAGAGTATGGGGCTTCTGGAGTTTCTCAGCTTCAGAGTGCGGGGCTTCTGGAGTTTTTCGATTTCAGAGTTCGGGGCTTCTAGAGTTTTTCAGCTTCAGAGTGCGGGGCTTCAGGAGTTTCCCGGCTTCAGAGTGAGGGGCTTCAGGAGTTTCCTGGCTTTGGAGTGTGGGACTTCAAGAGTTTCCCGATTTCAGAGTGCAGGGCTTTAGGAGTTTCCCGGCTTTGGAGTGCGGGACTTCAGGTGTTTCCCAGCTCGTCATCGTTGAACTGAGAGTCTAACGGATATAGTACGAGGCTTCTAGAGTTTTTTGACTTTAGAGTGTGGGGCTTCTGGAGTTTCCCACTTTAGAGTGTAGGGCTTCAGGAGTTTCCCGACTTGCTATCACCGAATTAGGAGTTAGATGGATAGAGTTCCTGCATAGGTGAAGACAGTGTTGCACCAAAAAGAAACTTTTAATTAATGAAAGAAAATCTTACATCTTGGTAGTACATCCTCTATTACTGGCATTCCAGGTTCGTGAAAATTGGATGCCATCGAGTCCGACGAGGTAGTAAGCTCCATGAGAGAGGGCTTCGACCACCTTGTAAGGGCCTTCCCAATTAGGGGAGAGCTTGCTGCACTCTCTAGGTTGTGAGACTTCAGCTTGCTGCAGGATCAGGTCACTTGGGCGGAAGGCCTTCAACTTCACATCGAAGTTGTAATACCGGGCCACCCGTTGTTTGTGAGCCGCTATACAGAATCGGGCCTTGTCCCTTGTTTCTTCCAATAAGTTCAAGTTGAGTAGAAGGCAGGCCGGATTGTCAGCCTCATCATATTGTTCTACCCGTAGTGTGGGCAGACCCAACTCTACTAGAAGCTCAGCCTCAGTACCGAAGACAAAGTTGAAGGGTGTCTCACCTATTACTGTTCGGGGCATGGTGTGGTAGGCCTAAAGAATACTGGAAAGTTCCTCGGCCCACCAACCTTTGGCCTTATCTAGCCTGGTGCAGATCCCTTGAAGGATGGTTCGATTGGTTACCTCAGCCTCTCCATTGATCTGAGGGTGAGCCACCAAGGTGAAATGGTGGTTGATATTGAGATCAGCACAGAACTCCTCGAATGCTTGGTTATCGAACTGCCGTTCGTTATCGGTGATGATAGAATGGGAAAGCCTGAAATGGCAGATGATCAACTTCCATAGGAAAGATTTGGCCTTGGCTTCAGTGATTTATGCCAGTGTCTCAGCCTCGAGCTACTTAGTGAAGTAGTCGATGGCCACGATCAGGTACCTCCGTTGTCTGGATGCGGGAGAAAAAGGATCTAAGATGTCCATTCCCTATTAGGAGAATGGCCAAGGAGTAGAGAGTTAAGAGAGCGGCATGGCCGGCTGATGCTGTATGCTGGCATGTCATTGGCAACGGTAACACCTTCTTACGAAGTCAGCTGCGTCTTCCTTCATGGTCTCCCAATAATACCCTTGCCGGAGGGCTTTGTATGCCAGTGTCCTGCCCCCCACATGGCTCCTACAGAGGCTCTCGTGTATCTCCTAGAGCACGTAGGCCGCCTCCGAGAGTCTCAAACACTTCAGGAGTGGTAGGAGTGGGACCTTCGGTAGAGCTGCTCGTCCATCAGCATGAAGCGCACAGCCTTCTTCTTGAGGAGGCCAGCCTCTACACGGTTCTCGGGCAGAGTACTATCAGTGATGTACTTAATGTAGCAGTCCATCTAGCTAGGTTCAGGAGCGACCTGCTGTACTTCGTCGGATGCTTCGTAGTTGGGGGCTCGCAAGTATTCAACATAGGCACGCCCCAACGATGAGTCTGGTAGAGTTGCAAGCCTGGAGAGAGCATCGACATGGGCATTCTCTCCATGAGGGATATGAAAAATGCTGAAATGCTAAAAATCCACCATGCTCGAATATACCCGCTCCAGATAATTTGCCATCTGAGGATCTTGGGCTTCAAATTCTCCCGAGACTTGACCAGCAACTAACTGTGAGTCGGTGAAGACCTTTAGGCTCATCACACCCAGCTCGCAGAATACCCTTAACCCCGCGAGGAGTGCTTTATACTAGCCTGGTTATTGGTGGCTACGAACAAGAAGCATAGTGCATACTCGGCCATGACCCCGTCAGAGTTGGCGAGGATGAGGCCAGCCCCTCTCCCTCTCCCATTGGATGTGCCATCTACATGGAGAACCCAGATCGTCTCATTGGTGGGCGGCTCCACGGGATGCTCTAAGGGGGTTTCTTTTGGCTCTCCACTAATGCAGGCGCACTCCACCAAAAAGTTAGCCAATACCTATACCTTTTGAGATGACCTCGGGCAATATGCGATGTCAAACTCATTAAGTTTTAGTGCCCACTTAGCCAAACACCCGGATGTATCTGGACAGCTGAGTATGGCCCTTAATGGATGGTCAATGAGGACCGCGATCCGGTGGGCTTGGAAGTATGACCTGAGACATTGAGCAGATATAATGAGTGTGAAAATTAGTTTTTCGGAGCATGTATACCTGGTCTCGACATCCCGAAGGAGTTTGCTGGCATAGTACACTAGCCTCTAAATTCTATCTCCATCCGTGAAGATAAGCACTGAACTGATAGCCCCTGGAAAGACTGCCAAATACAGGAGTTCCTCCCCATCTTCTAGCCTGGAGAGTAGTGGTGGCAATGCCAGGAACTTCTTTAGCTCCTCGAAGGCTTCTCGGCACTTACGCAACACCTTGAAGAAGGGTAGGCAGCGGTCAGCGGAGCACGAGATGAACCGACTCAGGATAGCGATCCGATCGGTCAGGTGTTGGACTTATTTTTTCGAGATAGGGTGTTCCATGTCGACGATCACCTGGACCTTCTCAGGATTGGCTTCAATCCCTCTCTGAGTAACCATGAAGTCCAAAAATTTTTCGGCGGCCATGCCAAAGGCACACTTAGCTGGGTTCAACTTCATATGATGGAGACGGAGATTTTGGAAGGCTTCTACTAGGTCCGTAATGTGGTCCGACTCTGGCTTGCCCATAATGAGCATGTCATCCACAAAGACTTGTATGTTGCGATCGATTTGGTCTTTGAAGATCTTATTGACCAAATGCTGGTATGTGGCTTCAGCATTCTTCAGACCGAATGGCATCATCTTGAAGTAGTACATCCCTCGATTTGTGATGAAGATAGCGTGCTCCTCATCTTCTGAGTGCATCCAGATTTGGTTGTACCCAGATAATGCATCCATGAAGGTGAGTAGGCGGTGCCCTGACATAGCATCCACCAGCGGTCAATTTTTGGAAGGAGAAAACTATTTTTTGGACAAGCTCAATTGAGGTTGGTGTAATCTACACATATCCTCCACTTCCCATTGGCCTTCTTAACCATGACTACATTCACCAGCCAGCTGGGATACTGGACCTCGTGGATGAAGTTGATCGTAAGGAGTTTTTCCACCTCCTCATTGACTGCCTTCCACCTTTCAGGGGCAAAGCTCCTCTTCTTCTACCTGACTGGGTGGCACTTCGGGTTGACGTTCAACCTGTGAGTGATGATGTCAGGAGGGATACCCGGCATGTCTGCCACAGTCCAGGTGAAGACATCTACATTCGTCTAGAGGAAACCTAACAGGTGAGCCTTCTTGTCCTCCTGTAGCTGGGCTCCTACCTATACAGTCTTCGATGGATCTATGCCAAGGGGGCATGTAGTAAGTGCTCAACCGGGCCACCCTTGGCATCCTGCATCTTTGATCAAGCTCATTGGTGACAGGGTTCTCTTCACTGCCTCTGGTGCTGGGAACTGCCTGTAGATAGTGCTGAACCGGTTGGGGGGGTCCCCCCACATCTCTCCCATGTCGTAAGGGATCGAAAACTAAACCAGAAGCCACTTTGTTGATATGATGGCATTGAGCAAATTGAGCCTAGGACGGCCGAGAATCACATTGTAGGTCAAGGGGAGCTTAACAATCGTGAAGGTCGACATGACCATGCTCTATCGGGATGGCGACCCGATAGTGACTGGGAGAGTGATCTCCCCCTCGACCCCTACCAAATCTCCAGTAAAATCGACTAGGTGAATGTGCATCGGCTTCAGATGGGCAGGAGACAAATTCATCTTGGAGAAGGCATCGTAAAAAAGGACATTAATCGAACTTCTACTATCGACCATAATCTGTTTTACAAGATGCTTCACTATCATCATCTCGACGACAATGGCATCATTATTTATATTTTCTATCCCGATTTTTCTTTCCCTCATAAAGGGGGGTATATTCCTAGACCCTTCTCTCACCCTGGTCCTCTTCAAGGTATGCTTTATCCCCTAGGATATCATGCCCACTGGCTTCTCAATGGTTCGATTGTCAACAGGAGGGAGAGCTGCAAGCGCCTGAGGTTTCACTAGAGTTTTGCCCCTAATGAACTTTCCAAGGTAGCCTCTTCTTATCAGATCTTCGATCTCCCTCTTTAAGTGGTGGCATTCCTCGGTGTTGTGGCCGTGGTTGTGGTGAAACTGATAGTACTTCGACTTGTCATGGGTACCAGATGACCTTAACGGGGGAGGGCGGTGCAGGTAGCACTTGCCCTCAATCTCCATGAGGATCTTGGACCTTGGGAAGAGGAGATGAGTATATCTTTCTTCCTGGATGGGGGTACTCCTCGGCTTCGGACTCGCCTGGAGGTTCGGGGCTACTCCTGGCCTGTGCATCCCAGAGGTTTCCCCCTGGGGTTGCTTTTTCAGGGGCCTCCTGTCCAACTCCCTTTGGATGCAGTCTGCCTCCTCTGCACGGATGTACTTGTGGGCCCGGAGGAGGAGCTTGGAGTAAGTCTTTGGAGGCTTCTTATCCAAGAAATAGGTGAGATGGGTAGTTCTGAGCCCTCTCTTCAATGCCAACATGGCAATGGGCTTATCTAGGTTGTAGATCTCCAAGGTGGCAGCTTTGAAGCGGGATACATAGTCCCACAAGGACTCATTATCTTGTTACCGGATGGAGAAGAGGCTGTCGACTTCTTGTGGAACCTTCCGGTAAGCATCGAAGTGCACCACAAACTTCTTTTTCAACTGCACGAAGGAGTCAATGCTCCCGGGCTCGAGATAGGTGTACCAGACTCGAGTAGCCTTTCGAAGAATGGCCAAGAAGGTGATGCAGAGAAGGGCATCAGTCACCCTCTGGACTCTCATAAGGGCCTTGTAGCTCTCCAGGTGGTCCAGGGGGTCGATGGTCCCTTCATAAGGATCCACCTGAGGCATGCGAAACTGGCTGGGGATCGATTCCTCTTGGATTTTTCGGGAGAAGGGGGCGGGCATCATAGGCCACTGGCTCGTGTGGGGAGCCCTATAGGTTAGCAAACTAGTGGGATAGCTCGGCCAGCTTACGCTCTTGTTCCTCCAAGCATCTCTCAGCCTGACACTTGATAGCCTCGTTGGCGGAACCTTCTACCGAGGCTATTAGAGGAGAGGAAGATGAGGATTAGAGAAGATCGTGCCGGGGGACCTAGCCGCGATGGTGCTTGCGATGCCTAGAGGCGACATAGTCGAAAGTCAAAGACCGACTCTTCAAATTGGTCGACCCACTCCACTGCCTCTTCCTTAGGGTCGAAGGCTCCCCCATCGGTAAGATGTGGCCCGCGGGTGCGATGGCCTTCCTTGAAAGGATCACAAACTACCACGGTATCCGGTGGCCTACCACGGGGGTTCCTGGCTGTTGTTGGGTTGTCAGGGACTGGTGCTGGTGATGCAACTATCGCACCACTGCGGTCAGCGTCTGGACTTGTTGGGCGAGCGCAGCAAGTGGGAGCTCCGCTGGAGGCAGTAGTGGCGAAGCGGGGAGATCCCTCTCCGGACTGTGTGGATCTCCATGGGGATGACGATCCCCCACGTGGTTGACGGAGGCTTACAGCGCGTGCATTACCACCATGTTGCCAGCATAACTGCTTTATTAATAAGAAACTGGTCTAACCCGAGAATGCCCCTACCTGGCATGCCAATCTATTGCCGCGTAGATCATCATGGCCCACAACTCCTACGTGGTGTCGGTTGGTGGCTTTCTCGCTTGGCATCCCATGCACATACCCAGTCCTGCAAAAGAAGGAAGACCCAGGCCAGGGATCCCGGCGAGGGCACTCCGATGATCAAGTCAGTGGATGATCAAGGGGAACAAGTCCTCCTCAGTGGATCCTGAAGTGGTCTCCACTCTCAAAGATCTTGAGAGATGATGGAATGAGGGTTAGGATCGAGAAGGAGGGCTTGAGCAATGATGGCTATCATCATTGGAACTCTCATGGGGAGTCTTGGTATATTCTGAATGCCCTCAGAGCCTTGCTGAATTGCCTGCCCCTCCTCGCTAAGGCCCCTTTAGGTTTTTATAGATGAGTGGCACCTCCAGTGAGGTGTAGAGTCCTGGCCTGGTGCTCTCTAGGCATTCCTTACGCGGGTGAGGCATAGGCCTATTCTTCCTCCTCCCCTCCCCGGAGGTAGGGGACCTGACCCTTAGCCTCTATCAGGGGAGGTCTACTACTGGCAGTGGTGGAGTGCTCAAGAGTGCGCGTCCCTTTCATGGCAAGTACATGAGATACGCCATGGGGTTTGACACTTTGACAGGGCATTGTCCCTTTCTGGCATCGTCTCGCCAGGTTCGGAGAGACCTAGCAAAGTACTGGTCTGGAGGCAAATGCTATAGGGTCTGAATTTCCTGGCAAAATCTTCCTCTTCTAGGTGGTGTAGATGGTAGGTCGAGGGGCATGGTGCCCCGAGCGGAGTGCCCTTCCTCAGGTAGTGCCGACAGCAGGCTGAGGGGTCTGACGCTTTGGCGGGACGCTTCTCTATAGGCGGTGTGCTCCGGTGAAATGCAATCCCGCATGGGTCACAGTCGGCGTGCCATGGTGGGACACTACTCCTCAAGGGTTCCAGGTGGCATGCCTTAGTGGAGCACCACCCCTCAGGGGTGTCAGCCTTTCCACACAGTGCCAGGGTTTTGGTGAGGGCGGTGGTGCCACCGGCCGACGTCACCCACTCGTCTGCCCTGGGGGTGCTCACGAGAAAGGCCACACTCCCTTGAAAGAATCCATACCTGACTCTAGGGGAAGAAGTTTACTTTGACCCAGGGATCGGTCTCAAGCAGGGAAGCATGACCCCGGCCAAGGGCTTGACCTTGAGGGAGCCCACTTCAGCCAGGGACATGAAAAATGAGAGCACGACCTCGACCGGAAGCTCGACCTCGAGAGAGCCCACTTCGGCCAGGGGCTCAAAGAACGAGAGCATGACCTCAGCGAGGGGTTGACCCTGGGGGGGCTGACCTTAGCCAGGGGCTCGAAGAATGAGAGCACAACCTCGGCCGAGGGCTCAACCCTGTAGGGGAGCTGACCTCGATCAGGGGCTCGAGGAATGAGAGCACGACCTCAGTTGAGGGCTCAACTCTGCGGGGGAGCTGATCTCGGCTAGGGGCTCGAAGAACTAGAGCACGACCTTGGTGAGGGTTCGATCTTGGGAGGAGTTGACCTCAACCAAGGGCTCAAAAAATGAGAGCATGACCTCGACCGAGGGCTCAACCTTGACCTCGATCGAGGGCTCGACCTCAAGGGAGCACACTTCAACCAGGGGCTAGAAGAACGAGAGCATGATCTTGGTCGAGGGCTCGACCTCGGGGGAGCCTACTCAGCTAGGGGCTTGAAGAACGAGAGCACGGCCTCAGCCGAAGGCTCGACCTCGAGAGAGCCCACTTTGGCCAGGGGCTCAATCTAGGCACCTCATCCGGCCAGTACATCCAGGTGGCGCCTTCCGCCAACGTGGCTGCCAGCAGGATCCGTTGGGGGCTCCACGTCAATGATCATGCCATATCAATATGATTTGAGAATCCATAACCAATGTATCAAGTGATTAAAAAATGAATAGCCCAAATAAAATTAAAATAGATATATTTTTGATCACTTGATGCAGAGACTAGAAATTTCTAAATTATATGATTTTTAATATATAAGTAATTTTGATGCAGTAGAGCATATCTAATAATTTGAATCATAGATATAGAATCTTTATTAAATAATTTTAATATGAAAAGATTTGGTTCTAAATCCTTTCAAAAAAATCAAGTCTGTCTCTATTACCAACTATCAACCTAACACCAATTAGATAAAGTAGAGTTATATCTTCCATGCAGCCTCACCTTGCTTCACATAAATCGACTGTTGGGTCACCTACCATATAAATTTCAAATTAAACTTTATATCTCATCCACTTGCATAGGTTTATAAGTATTCACTATCCAATGATATGATAGATTTACAAAGGTGAATCTTTTTTCTCGCGTGATCCAAATTTAGATTGTTCTTTTGAATTTTTGATGCCAAGTTGCAACCTGTCCAAGTTGGCAAGAAAACATTGCTACAATATTTTTGCACAGGGCCCATCCATGTTGCCCACAATCATGACCATCCCAACCATTCCTATAATTTTCAAATGTACTCTCATCTAGAGATAGAAAATAGGAAGTATTTTCAATTGTGTGAGTTAAATTATATAAATGAGCTGAGCCAATTACGTTTTATTACCCTTTTTGCCATTGCTACTGCTTCTGTTTACATATATCGAGGGGATTAACCTTGGCATTCCATTAAGCCCAATAAAAACAAGAGTGTAATGAGAGTGTTTTGTATCAAATAATAAGTTGGTATTTTTTTTTAAAAAAAATGTGAGACTTAAAAGGCGTGATCCAGCTCATTGGCATGGCTCTCTCATATGAGTCACATGCATCTCACAATTAAAATTTTAATTTATTTTTTAAGTTTCCGAGAATGCCCTCCTAATAATAATATTGAGCACGTGTTCTTTTGCCGTTCCCATGATGCATCTCACGGTGCATGCATTGTGTGCACCATCAAGTACATGATCGATGGCTATACATGAATGGCATGCATCACATAAATTATATGCATACGTGGCTATCCATTATATAATGGTTGGTACATATAATGCATTATTATGTTAGCTGCTTTCATCATAAACATGCCATCAATTAAACCCTCATGTATTGCTCTTAGCTTAGCCACAAATAGAAATGCAAATGTGTCCGGTGTGATTGAATCATGGGTGATTCCTATTCAATTAGATTTCTTAATTGAGTTTTAATATTAGATCCTGATCTAATTCAATAAAAAATTATGTCGATTCGGATCGAGAACACAATCAAAATTTTTAACTAAATTGGTCATTTAGGTCTGGTCCAATCCATATATAATCCAGTTCTAATTCAAAAAAAAATTGATCTAGATTGAGTTTGACTCGAATCCAAATTGGACCCGGATTAAATATAGCCAATCAAATTTTAGTTACTACATAGCTAACTATTATTAACCACATAAAATAAATAACAAATAATTTTTTTTTCAAAATAAATTAAAATATAAAAATAATTTTAAATTTATTTTTATATTAAATATATGATTTATATAAATTTTAAATTATAATTAAGATATTCAAATAAATTTAGATCTTAATGGTATTATCATATACGGATCCTATTCGAATTTAGTAAATTCAAATCTAAAATAAAAAAATAGATCGAATCTAATTTTAAAACTTAATATGAATCCATAAATCCTTTAAAATATATTGGATTGGATATAAGCGGACCAAATTGGGTAGACTCGTGGGTTAATCACCAGATCTACCCAGATCCATTTGTAATATCAATTACATTGATGACATCCACCTACGGTCACAACCAAAATGTCATATAAACAACAAAAACCAACCCCCGAACAAGTGATTTGAGTGTCTTGAGTGTCTTGAGTGAGAAAGTCTGGCGAATGTATCGATAAGAGAGAAAGGGATTAAAATGTCTAGGGTTTCCTCGTCCACTTCCTTTCGGAGGGATGACGAGATGGTACTACAGGGGAATCATCAAGCAAACAAAGGGAAAGCTAAAGATCATGATGTAAGTCAAGGAAAGGGGGAATGTTTATGACCGAAAATGCTTGCTGAACCTATGTCTCCTGTGCGGCATATGTCGAAGATGATGAATACTTTTGCTGGGGAAGGTGTTGCAAAAATTCCTACGGTAACCCATCAATCCCGGATTCTGGTACATCTTTGGCTAAAGCTCGAAGTCTGAGGGATTAGGGCTGGATGCAACTCGTTCCTGGTCCCAAGTGGTGCAAGGAGTCCGGAAGTTCCGATGGGAGTCCTCGCGAGCTACCCAGGCGGACATCACAGCTCTGAAGGAGAGATTTTCTCAAGTGGTGGTTTTCTCGTCAGAAGAGGTAAGTCAAGCTCGTAACACTCTCAAATTAGCTCTTCTTGGGCATTTTTTGGGTAGAGGACTACCTCTGGACTTTGTTCAGAAGGAGCTTAAGCTCCGATGGGGAATTAAGGGTGATATGGCTGCCTCATCTCTGTCCGAGGGAGTCCTTCTATTCAGGTTCAATTATGAGGAGGATAAGGCCAAAGTCCTTGACAAAGGACCGTGGTCTTTGGCTGGACAACTCTTGACCCTGGAGGATTGGAGGTCAAATTTCAAACCTGGCCATGAAGAGATTACTCAGGCTACGGTGTGGATTAGGCTTCCAGATCTTTCGATCGAACTGTGGGAGAAAAATAAAATCTTAAAAAATTGTCTCTATGGTGGGTAGGCCATTGTTCCTCGATGAATGGACGGCAAACTCAACCCGCATGGGTTATGTAAGAGTTTGCACCCTCATTGATGTTTCAAAGCTTATTTGCCCGGGTATAAAAATTATGATAAATGATGAATATTGGTGGCAAGAATATATCTATGAAGTGTTACCAGAAATATGTTACACATGTGGTATCATGCAAATAGATTCTTCTAAGCCTTGTAGATGTCTAGAATTGCCACAACACATCAGAACTAAGCCAGTGTATGGTCCCTAGATTGGGGCAGCCAGGGTACCAATGCAGCCCCAACCATCTGGCCTGAAATCCAAGGTAAAACCACTGCTGACAAAAGGGTGGAGGAGAACCGATGGACTCAAAATTCCAAACAGGTAAGGAAATCTTCTCCAAATAAAAATACTCCATAGCAACAGGACGTCATGAAGGGGTCTAGGTTCTTTCCATTGAACCAAGAGCCTGATGAGCAAGATACTATAGAGATGCAGGGGGTTCAATTTACAACAACAAAGGGAGATAGTTCATCAGCAACAATAAATAAGGAAAAACAGAAGAGATCTCCTCCAAGGGCACTCATCAATGCAAATTTGCTGAGAACAGATTCTCCCCCATCGACAAAGGTGATCATCCGAGAAGAACAGAGCCAGGATCATGAGCCAAATCTTCAACTGGTTCCATATAAGCCAAAGCAAGGTAAAAAAGATATCCAAGTTCGTGAAATCTGGAGACCAATATCTTCCTCTAAATCCAAGAATGATAGGCAAATGATGGAATATAAATCAGGTCAAGAATTGAATCTACCTGATAAAAAGGTAATCCATAATCAAGTCAAAGGTACGCACCAAGAACATCTAGTAAAGTTATCCACTATTATCCAACATAAATCTAGAACTGGGATGACTCGAACACTTTCGGAACATTATCAAGCTGATCACCTAATTAATGTCCCTATAACTCAGCTGACATCTAATTTGCATGTTCTTGAGGATAAGCCAGGTGGGGCGTATCCTCACACCTCTGCCAAATGAAGATTGTGGTTTGGAACTGCAGGGGTGCAGCTAAGGCCCCGTTTGTAAATTACTTAAAAAATATGTTACATACTTATAATCTTGATATTTGTTATTTTGTAGAAACTAGGTTGTCTGACCAGGCGATTGACAGTGTCAGGAGTATCATGGGCCCTAAGTGGGGAGTCTATATAGTTCCTTCCTTAGGTCTGTCTGGGGGGATCATTATTACCTGGAAAATAGATCTTGGTCACCTGGACTTCATGCATACCAACAGACAGGTTGCCTATGGGATGATAACTCAGACCACTGGTCAAACCTGGATTATTGCTTTTGTTTATGCTAGTACTAATGGTATTGAGAGGAGATCTCTTTGGGACCAACTCCTTTTAATCAATTCTATAAATCTACCAATGCTTGTAATGGGTGATTTTAATTGCATTTTGAACAAGGAAGACAAAAAGGGGGTAGACCTTTTCAGAAGACGAGGGATGTTACGGAGTTCAATCAATTCATTGGCCAAGCAGCTCTTACAGATATTAGTTTTTGGGACCTTCTTACACTTGGTGTAATAACAGGAAGGCTAAAGCTAGAGTCTGGGAGTGGTTGGATAGGGCTTTTGCATCATCGACTTGGTTGAATCTATTTCCAGCCTCTACACTTCAACACTTGGCGCGTTTTGCTTCTGACCACTGCCCCATTCTGTTATGCATCCAAACCAACAATAGAAGAACTCATACCCCATTTAGGTTTGAAAAAATGTGGCTGCACTGTGATGGGATTCGACATACGATTGCTAGAGCTTGGAAATCGGATGTTAGTGGGTCCCCTCCAGTAAGATTATCTAAACTTCTGTTCTAGACAAAGATTGCTCTATCAAAATGGAAGAAATGTTTAAGTAATATTTTCTGGAAAGGAAAACAACTTCAACAAAACATTCTTGACCTTCAGCTTAAAGAAACTACCACGAATGATTTTTCCGATGATGATCATACTAATCTTTTGAATCTCATTCGCCAATTCAATGTGAACCTCCAAGTATAGGAAACCTTTTGGTGCCAGAAATCAAGACTACAGTGGTTGAAGAAGGGAGATATCAATACAAAGTTTTTTCATCATTTCACAATAATGCGTTGAAGACATAATACAATCCATATGTTGAAGGATTAGCAAGGAACCAGGATTACTGAGAACGAGGGCCTGAGAGAGTTTATCCATTCTCACTTTAATCATCGTTGGCAAATTGAGGACCCAAAAGACTCTGAGCCTCTTTTTAATGCTAACATTAAGGTTACACAAACCCAAAATAAAATTCTAACAAAGCATGTTTCTGTGCAGGAAATCATGGATGTTATCAAACACATGCCTTCAGATAAGGCCCCCGGACTGGACGGTTTTCAGTCATTATTCTTTCAGAATTTTTGGTATATAATCCATAAGGAAGTCCTCCAAGCTGTCCTTTACATCTTTCAAGAAGGTCACATTCCGCTAGCCTGGAAAAGGACTTTCGTTGCTCTTATTCCCAAGAAAAGAAGATCGGAACTCATTACTGACTATCGCCCAATAAACTTATGCAACACTATATACAAGATTGTGGCAAAAATTTTGGCAAATCGTCTTCACAGTATTCTTCCATCTATAATTTTTAGGGAGCAAGGAGCCTTTGTTCCAGGTAGGAGTATATCAGAAAATATTCTGCTCACTCATGAAATAATGCATTCATTGCATTTGGCTCCTAGGAAGCGTCCTCTTATGGTTATCAAATTGGATATGCAAAAGGCTTATGACAAAGTTTTATGGTCATTTCTCTTTAAAGTTATGCAATAATTAGGGTTTCATCCGTAATTTGTACACATGGTAACTTAATGTGTTACTAACTATCAATATGCGATTCTGGTTAATGGAACCCCTACGACTTGGATCCAACCGGCTAGAGGATTCCGGCAAGGCTGCCCTTTATCTCCTTTTCTCTTTATCTTATGCTCGGATATTTTTTCTAATATGATAAATTATGCAGCTAGCCACCACCTGTTTAAACCTATTACCATTCGCAACAATGGTCCTCAACTCTCGCACTTGCTCTATGTGGATGACATGCTCCTTTTCAGTCGGGCTACTTCGACAGATGCCATCTGTTTAAAAGCTATTCTCGAAGCTTACAATCACCTATCTGGCCAATCAACTATTGTGGCTAAATCCCACATTTCCTTTAGCCCTTCGATAAATCGAAATATCAAAAATCGTATTATTTCCATATTCAATATTGAGGAATAGAGAGGAAAATGGAATTATCTTGGCATTCCAGTATCCGAAAATAAATTACAAATAACTGATTTCAATTTTTTATTGGATGCAGTGAACAACAAAATAGAAGCTTGGAAATGGAAGACTCTTTCCTTTACTGGACGCTTGATGTTGGTTACCTCGGTCTTAGCATCTTTATTTAATTACACCATGGCTGCGCTGTACATTCCTCACTCAGTTATCAAAAAGATTGAAAGTAACATCAATGCATTTCTTTGGGGACATCCAAATGATCGGAAAGGGCTTCATTTAGTGTCCTGGACTAAGGTCTGTTCACCAAAAGACGAAGGTGGCCTCGGTATTATTCCCCTTCTTCACAAGCAACGGGCCTCTCTTGCAAAAATTGCGGCTCAGGTTTTCCTCAAACCTAACACTTTGTGGGCTCAGACTTAAGGCAAAATACAATTTGCCGCCAGTCTAGTGTAACTACAGAAAACCTCGCAATTGTTCTTTAATATGGGTTAGAATTGTAGACATGGGCAACATCCTGGGTCCTTGCTTCATAACTACTATAGGATCGAGTGAAACCGCTACTTTGTTTAATGACCCCTGGATCTCCCAAATCCCTATTTCTTGTTGGCCAACTTATCTGAACATGAAAATTGATACACAGGATTGGAAGCTAAATAGCATTATGACCTCTGATAAGACCTGGGACACAACCATTATGAATCAAATTTTCTCAGAGGATCTTGTTAAGCATATTCTATCCATTCTCATTCCTGTGGGAAGATGGGAGGGTACCATAACTTGGTCGTCTACTGCTATTAATAGAGTTACTCAGAAAGATATGTATCCTTACATCACACAGCTAAGACAGGTAAGTCAAATTTCTCAGAAGTGGATCTAGAAACTTCAGACGTCTCAGAGAATTAGAACCTTTTGGTGAAAATTAGTAAATTTTAAATTATCCTCTAAGCATTATCTTTGTCGTAAATGCATTTTACCTGCTGACCATATTTATGGCGATATATGTCCGTCTCAGGTGGAGGACTTAGATCATGTTGGCATGGAGTCCCTGGATCGGCCGATCGGAGCCGCTGCGTCGCAGGATCGCTTCCTGGTTCACCTGCAAAACAGGTCCCTTGCCGGAGTTGTTCCGGCGGAGGACACTCCGATGCCTAAGTCAGTGACGGATTCCAGCCACAGAATGGAAAAGATGTGAAGAGTGGAAGAGGAAAAGGGCTCTTGGAGATTGTAAGCGTATGTGGGCGAGAATGTTTTCGCGCACCTCTCCAGCAATCCTTTTTACCCTTATTTAAAGAATTCCTCCGGCCTGCGTCCCGCTCTTTTTCCGGTGATCATGGAGAACTAATCTCTCCCATGATTGGCGATCGTGGGTTGTCATTGAGCAGTTCCGGCCAGATCGGAGGTGTGGTAGCAAGAGTTGCACGCCATGATCATGGCACGATGAGTGTCCATTGTAACCGTTGGTTACAGTTGCCTTTCTGGAACAGATTGTGGTCCAAGCTTTGGATTTCCCTTCGTATGGGCCGAAGACTTGGTATTTCCCTGAGACCGGAGATTGCGTCTATGGCAGGGACCAAAGTACGTGCCTTCGAAAGTCGATGGATAGTTCGGTCTTCGGCCGGGGTCGAAAACGTTACCCGAAGGACTGGCCTTTGGATGTTGTGGTCCGGTATGAAGCCTTGGGTTGCCCGCAATTGGCCTGTCCCCTTCTTGGTCCGAAGTCCGTAGTCCGGAGAAGCGGGCTTCGACCAGTTGAACCGGAGTTTGGTTTACAGTTGAACCGGAATATCCCAACAGTTGCCCCCCTTCAGGCCCTCCTCCATGAAGGTGAGGTCGTAGACTAGCTACATCGAAAAGGGGAGGAGTCATGAATCGAACAATCCTCAAGATAAAGAGAATTTTATCTTTTTGTGTTGGACAGAATTCTATAATTTACCTTTACAATCCTGTCAAGCTCACTCTTCCACAAGTACCACAACTTCCGAAATTGTTATATTTGTCCATCTCACATTAACATCTTATTTATGCCTCTTTGTTACCAACTCATTGGCATACCAGCATTTCTATGCAAATCAAGAACCGGATCACTCATTATTATATAAATATAAAGGTTTGCAATGCTGGGGTTATAAGACTTAACACTGTTTGGAATACCAAAAAAGAGAGGAAGTGAACATGGAGGAGGATAAAAAGGTTTGAGGAACAGTGCCATAGGAAGGAAAGGTTCCCAAAAAAGATGGAAAAAAAATGAAAAAAATTGAAGGAAAAAAAAAAAAAAGAAAACAAGTTATGCTAGTTCTCTATACTTATGATATTAAATCATTTCATTCTGTGGACTTTAAACATTATTGTTCAAATGCTGGCACTTTATACTGTGAAAAAGAGTGGTTCAATGCTTCTCTTTATATATATGGTGTTCCTCGGAGATCTTTTATGCTGTGCCCGTTGCTAGATTCATTTATTGTTACAGATTTCAAGGATGCTATGTTTGGCATTAAGGCTGCCTCTTGTTTTGAGTATGATATTGATGTTCTGGGAGTATATGATTTGGCTGTGCTATCGCATTATCTACTGCACCACTTGGGTGAATATGCTTCAGTGCCGGCTATAGGGTAAAGCCACTAAAGCCCTTGCTTTAGGCCCCCATTACATAGCATTTAATAGGCACCATTAGCAAAAAAGTATTTATAGCATTTAATAGGCACCATTAGTAAAAAAAAATATTTATAGCATTTATGATAGGTATTTGTATTCACATTTAAGGCATCTTAGATATTAGCAAACAGCATTTATATCATTTTCAAATTCTCTTTCTCAACTACGAAGTTGTTTCTCTCATTTCCAATTAACAAATGATAAATTGAATTTATGAAGTACAAACGGATACTTTTTTTTTCTATAAAACCATTGTTTTCAATTTATAATATCTACTTCTTAATTCTTCTTTTCTCATTCTCTTAACTTTTTTCCTTAGTAGTACTTTCAAGGCTCTCAACTCACATCTCCGCACTCCTACATAAGGCTTGCTTGATTATTCATCTGATTTACAATAAGCATTCAACAATCAGGTACTATTGTTCTAAACTTTGCAAACTTTTTATTTTTAATTTAAAATTTATTATATTATTATATTATCTCTATTTTATATAATAGTTAATTCATTGAGTTAGAAATTTTGATTGTTGATCTTGTATTAGCCATTTAAAAAATATAAGATAATTATAATATCTAATTTTTTTGGTACTTTATAATAAGAATTTAAATATGTCAACTCGAAAATATGAATCTGGTTATTCTAAACTTCAAAAAAAAAGAAGAATTGAAAGTTTAACTCTATCTCAAAAAGGGGCTCTTGATAAATTTTTTACAAGCAATAAAAATAATACATCAGAAAATATTGGTGAATGTTCCTTAAATAAACAAGTTAATAATCTTTTAGAATTAGATGATAATGAAATACTAGAACAAGAAGAAGTTAATGAAGTGATTCAAATTGATACTCAAAATCATAATGAAGAGAACCAAACTGTTGATTTAAATGATTGTATTCCTAAAAATATTTATGATCCAAGTCAATGGATAAATATTGATACAAATTTGAGAGATTTATTAGTAGAAAAAGGTCCAATTAGAATTAATGATATAGAGTTTCCTAAAGATGAATTCTCAAGACATTTTTCTACTACATATTATATTCAAAAGTTGGCAAATGGAGAGAAGCATGAAAGAAGATGGCTAGTTTATTCAAAAGACTTGGATAAAGTATTTTGTTTTTGTTGTAAATTATTTAATTCAGCTTTTAGTACAAGTAAACTAGCTAATGTAGGTACTAGAGATTGGAGAAACCTTAGTGCTAAACTTAAAAGTCATGAGATGAGTAATGAGCATATTATAATATGAGTTCATGGATTGATTTAGAACTGAGATTATTGAAAAATAAAACAATTGATAAAAGTATTCAAGAACAAATAAAAAGAGATGAAGAACATTGGAAAAAAGTATTAACAAGAATTCTTGCTGTGGTAAAAACTCTTGGTAAAAATAATTTGGCTTTTCGTGGAAAAAATGAAAAGATTTATCAAAAAAATAGTGGAAATTTTTAAGTTTAATTGAAATGATTGCAGAATTTGATCCGGTGATGCAAGAACATGTTCGACGTATTAAAGATAATAAAATTCATACTCATTACCTTGGACATAATATACAAAATGAATTGATAAATTTGTTAGCAAGTGAAATTAGAAATAAAATTATTAAAAAAATTATAGAGGAAAAATATTTTTCAATAATACTTGATTGTACTCCAGATGTAAGTCATCAAGAGCAAATGTCTTTTATATTACGATGTGTGGATATTTCATCAAGTCCAATTAAAGTTATAGAATATTTTGTTGAATTCTTAAAAGTAGATGATACAACTGGAAAAGGTCTTTTTGATGCCATTGTGGATGAAATAAAAAATATTGGACTTGATATTAATAATTTAAGAGGGCAAGGATATGATAACGGATCTAATATGAAGGGCAAGCAACAAGGAGTGCAAAAAAGACTTTTAGATATAAATCCTAGATCTTTTTATATACCATGTGGTTGTCACAATCTAAATTTAGTACTTTGTGACATGGCTAATTCTTGTACTAAAGCTATATCATTTTTGGAGTGGTACAACGTATATATTCACTATTTTCTTCTTCTACTAAACGATGGAAAATTTTACAAGATAATATACCTGGCCTAACTCTTAAATCATTATCACAAACACGTTGGGAAAGCCGTATTGAAAGTATTAAAGCAATAAGATTTCAAGCTCCACAAATAAGAGATGCTTTATTAAAATTAGCAGAAGTTAGTGAAGATCCTAAAACTAAAAGTGAAGCTAATTGCTTAGCAACATATGAGCTTGAAAATTTTGAATTTTTATTGGGCATGACTATTTGGTATGATATATTATTTGCTATTAACTCAGTTAGCAAAAATTTACATCGAAAGATATGTGTATTGATATTACTATAGAACAATTAAAAGGCCTTCTTTCTTTTTTAAAAAAATATAGAGAAAATGGATTTACATCTGCTATGATTTCTTCTAAAGAAATTGCATCTCAAATGGATATAGAACCTAAATTTCATGATAAACGTATTATTCATAGAAGAAAGCAATTTGATGAGAATGTTGATAATGAAATAATAAGATCTCTTGAAGAATCATTTAGAATTGATTATTTCTTATATATAGTAGATCAAGCAATTTTTCACTCCAAAGTAGATTTGAACAATTTAAGATATATGAAAATATTTTTGGTTTTCTATTTAGCAGTAGAAAGTTGAAATCGTTAAATAATAATAGTTTGAAAGAATATTGCCTTAATCTTGAATGTTCCTTAAAATATAATAATTACTCTGATATTGATGGTTTAGATTTATTTTCAGAGCTAAAAATTTTAAAAAAAATTGTACAAATGGAAGATAATAGTTCAATCGATATACTTAATCATATAAAAAGACTTGATTCTTTTCCAAATGCTTATATTGCTTTTAGAATAATGTTAACAATTCCAATAAGTGTTGCTTCAGCAGAAAGAAGTTTTTCAAAATTAAAATTAATAAAAAATTATTTAAGATCAACAATGTCTCAAGAAAGATTAAATGGATTGGCTATGTTATCAATTGAAAAAGAAATGTTAGAAGAACTTGATTATAAAAGTTTAATTAAAAATTTTGCATCTCAAAGAGCTAGAAAAATAAAATTTTAATAAAAAATTTACATAAATTTTAATTAAAAAAATGATTCATTTTAGCATTTAGCTTTAGGCCTCTATGTGTGTTGAGCCGCCCCTGATATGCTTATATTATTACTGCTGCCTTTGATGCTATTCCTATTCTCACTTGCATATGGTAAATGCTATGATATCTGCCATTCCCCACAAATGGCCACAGTTCATGGAGACAGGAAGATTCAAGGGAATTCACTTGATGCAACATATGATAGACAGATACTTTCAATATACTGTTGCTGGTTTCCTATCTTACCCATCCAAATTAGGCTGCCGAGAGACTCTGGTTTGGTTTGTTTATGCTCAATCTGCCAATCTGAGAATGAAGTTTCAAACCCATCATCAAAATTGGGGCTAATGGATTTCTCTTTCTTCAAATACAGCAGAACCTCTAAGAGATATTCAAATTAAATCTGGATGCTGCATTTTGCTACACTGGTACTTCTACAGGATCCCTGAATCAAGAGGGTTCCCATACCAATAGGGTTGCTGTAATTATATCTATGCATTACTGATTTCTGTATCTGTGATTCGACTGGTATTGTGTTATATACCGATAAAATTTGGTTTTTATTTATACATTTTTTTGTACTCCAGGAGCTTTTGTAAATTCCCAGACCTGCTCTTTATTGTATCATGTCAAATATTCGTAAACTCTATCTTTTTTTTTATTTTAATATGTTGCTATTTATCACAAAAAAAAAAAAAAAAAAAAAGGAGAAAAACCTAAACCATTCTCTTCAACGGTGCTATTGAAATTAGTCTGTATAAAAAACTAGGTAGAGGCCAATACCATCTAGAGGTCCAAGACTCTTTTTCTTTTTCCTTGAAAGCCTGCCCGTCAAGAAAGGGGAGCTCTTCCTCCTCCTCAAGAAACGTGGAGATTCCTTCCTCCGCCCATAGATTTTTCACCGCCTTCTAGACTTGGACTGCTGCAAACCTTGACGTGCCCTTCGTCCCTTCGGCGTCGGTAAACCGAACTGGTCTCGGTACACAGGATAAAGCCAATCCTGTGGCGCCGCGCAGATCGGATGGCGGCTTTCAGCTCCTTCGGCCTCTTCTCCGTCAGCGTGGGATCGTTAGACCGGTGGGTTTTTCTCTTTATTCATATTCTTTTGAAAACCTTTTGACCTTCCATCAGAAAAAACAAAAAAAAAAAACTTTTGACCTTTCCACTTGCCACTTCTTCCTCTTTCTCCGTCTAAGCCGGTGTATGAAAAATATATATATATATTAAAAGTTTTAGTAATTAAATATTATTATAGAACTATATCGAACATCAACCTAATTATAGTTTTTAAGCATTTATGCAAATCCCGATTTAAATTTAAAATTTTGATAAGAAAATAATTAATAAATTTTATATTTATAGGAGTTGAGTTAGAAGATATTCAGTGAGAGATAGTAATTTTTATCAATCCAATGTATATCCATCCTGGTTTTAATGAGACAAATAAAATTGAATCTGTCTAATTTATAAATAGATATGAATTATATTAAAAAAATTTGACTTGAATTCGGATTGGATGTAGGTAATAGTATATCGATCCAAAGCAAATACATTAATAAAAAAAATCAAATTTATTAAATATTTAAATAAATTAGATATGAGATGGATATATCTAATCTAAATAGTAGTATATTCAGATTCGATCTATATAGATTTTAAATAAATTAAATTTTACAGGACTTGATATATTCTATCCGATCCGATCTAAATATAATTTTTTTATATTTAATTAAATTCGATAAATATGGGGCTAAAAAATTTTTAATATGTAGGCATAGATTTTGGATGATCAGATCCAGATGCAGCCTCTTATATTTGGTTGACATAATATAATTTATATATTTAATAAAAAATTGGTTTAATTTTATTGAATAATCGAAAACGATATCTAATAATGTCAAGAAAAACTGCCTTAAACGCACTTGGATGCTATATCACGGATATTAACTTTATTATCACGTGCGTGGACCCGGTAACCGTGCGTCGTGTCTCCATTGCTGCGTCGAAACTGTGGACTACCCACTAAATTAGACCATAAAAGAGCATTCTTTCGCTTCGTCTCGACCATCTTACCCACCCCATCACCTGGTCCCACAAACGCTTTAGAGGGTGTGAGTAATGGTGTCCCTAAGCTGGGTGTATCAAGTATTCATTAAAAACATCCCCACCTTCCCCTTCATTTAGGAGGGCAGAGGAGCCGAGGAGCGGCAGTGACAACGCCCGCCTCTTTTTCCGATCTTCTTTCCATCGTTCGTTTTTGATCGTCCAATCGAGATGAAGAAGGTTTCGTCCTTGTCGGAGCTAGGGCTCGGGGAGGACATCTCGCGGGCCTTCTTCCGGCCGCTCCAGCAGGCGGCGCCGCCGTCGCCGACGAAGCGGCACACCAAGATCTCCGTCATTGGCACCGGAAACGTCGGGATGGCCATCGCCCAGACGATCCTCACCCAGGACCTCGCCGACGAGCTCGCCCTCGTCGACGCCAAGCCCGACAAGCTCCGCGGCGAGATGCTCGACCTCCAGCACGCCGCCGCCTTCCTCCCGCGCACCAAGATCCGCGCCTCCCCTGACTACGCCGTCACCGCCTCCTCCGACCTCTGCATCATCACCGCCGGCGCCCGCCAGATCGCCGGCGAAACCCGCCTCGATCTCCTCCACCGAAACCTCGCCCTTTTCCGGCAGATCGTGCCGCCTCTCGCCCGGTACTCTCCGGACGCGCTCCTCCTCGTGGTGTCCAACCCGGTCGACGTCTTGACCTACATCACCTGGAAGCTCTCCGGATTCCCGCCCAACCGGATCATCGGATCGGGGACCAATCTGGACTCGTCCCGGTTCCGCTTTCTTCTCGCTGATCACCTTGAGGTCAACGCCCAGGATGTCCAGGTAAAATTAATTCATAAAAGAACACTTTTTTTCCCCCAAATAGATATCAAATATTAGTGGTTTATTTATTTATTTATTTTTGTTATTTCATAGATCTATCGTTGCCTAGTTGATGTAGGAAATCCAAATTCACTGTGATCTGTTTGGAATCTTTATAATTTTTCTAATTTTGATGCTGGGTTGTGATAGTGTCTGACTCTTGTTCTCAAGTCAGTGGATCATTTGTTATTAGGATGAAAAGAAGAATTTAGAGAGTAATTGTATGTAATGGTATGTGCTTAACCAGATCATGAGCTTGTGAATTATTGCATTTAGCCTTTGTTTTTACTTATTTATCCATCTGGAGTAGATGGATAAATATGAAAGCATCATCTAACTTTGGGTAATTTTTGGTTGGTCAATTATAATTATATAGGATATTTCCAATGTCATGCCTAAACAATAAGCCCAGAGTCTAGGATGTGGTAATAATATTCTCTAGATTATTCATTTTTTTAAAAAAAAAATATTAATGATTTTCTGTTTGACCCACCCAATGATTGTCCAAGTCACTCCATTGATAATCAGATGAATGCACGCTGGTAGAAATTTTTTAATGAATTTTATCCTTTAATCATGAATTCTGTAAAAGGCTTAAGTCTTGCTATTATAAGATAAATGATTCCAGATTTAGGATTTTTTTGGGAATATAGCATGAAAAATCCACTTTTTTCCATTTTCCATTGGCGCATCCATTTATTTAGTTTTGTTCATTTTTCAAAATAATATATTTGATACTTCATTAGATCGTTAAACGTTCCCTCTCTCATGATTACTATGAAAATAATTTAATATTTGCATCGCTGTGTATTAATTATTGTGTATAATTTTGAACATTTCAATTTGAATACAGGGATATAACAATGGTATTGAAAAATAACAAAGAGACAGATCCAGGGGACCTGAGTATTGATATTATATAGATGAGATAATTAATAAGCCATGTGGTGTCTCCTATCTTATAAACATGTTGGCCAAGCATTTTCCCCAACAAATATTATCAAGTTTTTAAATCCAATAAAATAGGACATGATTTTTTCTACTATCTCGTTCTGTTATGATATTTAAAGTACAAAAGGTTTTAAAATATCGATCGGCTCCAATTTCATATGCAAAATTATTTAAATATAGATAAAAAATTGAGCATTCGGCTAATATCGATATCTATAATTATAAAAAAATAAATAAGGATATAAATAGATGGCTATCCGATCCATATTCAAATATTTAATTATATTTATAATTTTATTTAATTTTAAATAATATTTATTAATTTTTAAAATATATAAATATAATATTTATAGTTATATAATTTAATTATCTAATTTATATCGATATTTATATTTATATTTTTAATATTTATATTTAAAATAAATATAAATATATTTTTTTATCTAATTAATGTCGTTCAGAAATGATGCAATTCAAGAGGGGGTGAATTGAGTTTTATAAAATTTTTGAACTATTTAATGATGAACTAAAACAAGTATGTGCTAATTGCAAATCAAGTACTTGTGTTTGCCAAAAAATTTGTGTGCTTCAAAATAATATGCAGCGGAATTAATAAAGTAAATGCACAAAGAAAACAATCACACAAACACAAAGATATATAATGGTTCGGTGCACTTCAAGGCATCTATATTCACTTTCCAAGATTTTCCTGGAAATTTCATTATAATCATCGAGATTACAGTTGATTAGTTTTCTTGGCTCACTAATCAAAACCCAACTTATTTTTCTGGACTCACAAGTCAAAACTCATTATTGGTTTTCTAACTTAGGCTAACCAACAATCTTCGATGGTTTTACGGGCTTACCAATAATCTAGTTGGTTTTATAACTTAGGCTTATCAACAACCTTGTTGGTTTTTATACAAGACTCATCAACAAATCTCTTTGATTTTTCAAGGTTCACCAAAAATTTTAAGTAAACAATATAAGAACAATATGAAAGAGTATAATTAAAGCTTTCTAAAATAAAGCAAATATCTCTTTGAAGTCCTTGATTGTTAATGAAGAACTTGTCTTCAAGATGTTGAAGCCTTGAATGATGCTTGAGGATGTGAACTTTGGATACTCTCTTTGAAACTTGAAAGCTTTAAAGTTTGAACCACTCAACTCTTGAATTCTTGAAGGATATTCAATAATCTCACCAAAGTATTGTTTTCCTATTTGAGTTTTGATGTTTATATAGCTCACCAAATCATAGATGACCGCTTATGACCGTTGGGGATGAAAAACTAGATGTTAGAAGCTTGTAGGAATCAATTTTCGTTCTTAGAAAATATAGCCATTATGGCTGTCAGAACCCGTGAGTCGATACTTGATTTCTGTGAATCGATACTGAGTCTTCATGAGTCGACATTTGAGTTTCCTGAGTCGACACTTGAATTTTCTAAGTCGACACTTGAGTCAAAAACCTCCAAATGGCCTAGTTCTGTATTTTCAAAAATTTCAGGCCTTGAGTCGACACTTGAAATCCTTGAGTCGATACTTGTGTTCTGTGAGTCGACACGTGATTTTTATGAGTCGACACTTGGCGTGCCAGTGCTGAAACTTGCTAAAACTTATCCAAAATTAATTTTAGCCTCTTCAAGTTCTTCCGTATCAATTCCAAAGCCCTTATAACTTGAAAATCCAAGGCTTCTTCAACTAAATGACAATCTTTTCAATCTTTTAATATTGATGAGTACCTATATCTAATAAATACTTTTAACACACATTAGTATTCATATATATTTAAGTATTTTATCAATCATCAAAATCAAGGCCAGAGTTAACAATCTCTTCCTTTTTGATGATGACAAAATCTTTAAGTATATAAATAGAGTAAGCTTAAAAAGATTAACAATAAAATAAACATGTAAGCTCAAAATCAATAAGCATTAAGCTTCCCCTCAAAATATGATCCAAAAAATTTTTCAAAAATTTTTCAAAATATTTTTCAAAATATGCAAAATTTTCAAATTTTTTCTCTCTTACTAATTCTTCTCTTAAGATTAAAATATTTTACTTTCTTCTTCTCTTTTGCATTTTCTTTCATTTCTCATATAATTTTTGTATGTTTATCATATCTTTCTCTTTTTCATACTTAACATTTTTTTCTCTGTTTTCGTTATCATGAAAAAGAATGAAAGGCAATATAAAATGAAAATGAAGGTGAAAAGAATAGCAAGTAGATCATCAAAATCAATACATAAAATTAATTAATCATGATACCAATTAAATATGATACTAATTGAACATGATGCTGCAAAAATGCACATGCAAAAAATAATTCAATATATATTAGCTCTAATATACATAACTGATAGCAAGATAACAATCCATTCACCTTACTTGTTCATGGCATAAGGCCATAGTGGCACCTCAACATGTCATAAGAGATCCCATTGAATAGAAAGAGAGGGTCTTTAAATCCTACTTAGCTCCTATGACTAGACGGCTATGGTGACTAATCCAATCCAAAGCAGTTATTAGGAGCTCTTCTCTCTCCTTTTTTAAGATTCTTAATGAAATAAATCTTGATACCAATTGAATGTAACTTCCCTTAAAGGATTAGATTTGAAAATAAGGAGAATAAGTATTATAGCAATATAAGTAAAGTATGATATCAAAGAAAATATTCAAAGTATTATATGTATATAATGACAACAAATCTTTGGATGCTCCCCCTAAATATTATTCCCCCTTAAAAATATGCATTCATTGAGGAATAAAATATGAAAGCACATGCATCAAGATTTGAAATTTTAAAGATATTCATGATTTTCAAAATACAAAGGATTAATCATTAAAAAACTTTTAACATGATTTACAATCCATTTGAAATAATTTGATATACATACAAATGCTAGAAGTAATTTAATAGGAAGTCTAGTTACTAGAGCAATGGTTTATCAATATGCATACATTATTCTTAAATGTAATCCACTATCAGTTCTATACTTGATCCAAGTCATTTCTAGTTTAAGCATAGATGTCAAAAAATGAAAATACATAAATCATAACATTTCACTTGAAATAGCTTAAAATTATATTAATCAAAATCAAGTGAAAGTCTAATAATCATAAGTTTAATTATGATAGCATCAAATCTATCAACATCAAAAAGTTCATGATCACAATAAATGACTATTAGTTAAACTTGATTCTAATTGATCAATTGAAACAATTTTCAAAGCAATATGTAACTTTAAAAATATTTTTTTATGAAGTAATTTAAGATACATTAATCAAAATCAAGTGAAGGTTTTATAATCACAAGCTTAATCATGATAGCATGAAATTCATCAACATCAAAAAGTTTATGATCATAACCAATGACTATAAGTCTAAACTTGATCTTAATTAATCAATTTAAAATAATTTTCAAAGTAATTGATGCAATATTGATAACAAATATTCAACTACATTTTCAATTATGGAAGAAAATATTTAGAATTTATCAATATGTATAATCCTTTCTTTACCATTTAGTTAAGAATGTAGCTTGTCCACTTCTTCATGATGTCTAGTACAGCCACTATTCAATTATTTTTCTTTCTTCTTGTTGGGCTGCAAGATATTCCTGCAAAACACACTAAGTAAATAATTTTGGTACCCAAACTTTCTTGGATCTTTTAGGGTTAGTAAATATAGTTCTTTTTGGAACCCATACTTTTCTTAATCTACAGGGATATACATTAAGTTCAATTTTTCATATTTAAAACAAGCAATGTTGGAAGGAGTAGCAATAAAGAAATTATTGTTTTTCAACTCAAGATTTTTTTTTTTCTTTAAAAGCTCATCATTTGATACAAAAATTTTAGGTCTTCTTAGAATTTCTATTTCATTTAATAAAATATTTTTCTTATTTGAAAACTTATTGCATAATTCTTTCGAATCAATTTTTTTTTTTTAGAAAGATTATTCTTATCACTTTCTAAAATATCAATCTTTATATTTAAATCATGGTTTTCATTGACAAGATTGGTGTTCTCAAGAGAAAAAAATTTACATATCTTTTTAATTTCTTGTGTTCAATTTTTAATATTTTGTATTCATGTACAAGATCATTAAATGTATCATGTAATTCATCAAAGGTAAAATTATAATCATTTTCAGAACATACCTTTTTCTTATTTATCATGAAGCAAAGATTGACAACTTCTTGTTCATCATCTGAACTTAAATCTTTGCTATCATTCCAAGTTGCCATCATTGTCTTGAATTTCTTTTTGGCCTTGAAGGCTATTATCTTTTCTCTTGATCAGCAACCACTTCTTTGTACTACAAATTCAACTCATGGGTCATGATTGAACCAATAAACTCCTTCAAAGATAAGGTTTCAATATCTTTGGCTTCTTGGATCGTCGTTATCTTTAGATTCCATGATATTGGCAAAGATCTAAGAATCTTATTAACCATATCAGCATTATTACAAGACCTTTCAATTCATTAATAATATTCATAAATCTTCCATACATATCATATATAGATTCATAGTGTAGCATTTTAAATATTTCAAAAGAATGTACAAGCAAATTAATTTTAGTATTCTTCATTTGAAAAGTACCCTCATGAGTAATCTCAAATGTATCCCATATTTCCTTCGCTGTTTCGCATATGGAGATCTTATTGAATTCATTAGGGTCCAATACGCAATAAAGCAAGTTAATTGCTTTGGCATTAAGCTCAGATTGCTTAATGTCATTTTCATTCCAATTCTCTTCGAGTTTTGAAACGGAAACGCCATTAACCAATATTGGAGGAATATGTGGACCATTAACAATCATTTTTCAACGATAATAATACGTAGATTGAATATAAATGCGCATGCATGTTTTTCAATATATGTAATTGGTGCCATTGAAAAACGGTGGTCTAATACTAATACCTATAAAGGTTGCCATATTTTTTACTCAAAATCATTGGATTTTTTGCAAAGCACAAAGTTTAGATACCAACAATTTTGGGTTCCGGTTTCTGATACCAATTCTTGCCCAAAAATAATGCAACCCAAGAGGGCGGTGAATTGGGTTTTATAAAACTTTTGAACTATTTAATGATGAACTAAAACAAGTATATGCTAATTGCAAATCAAGTTCTTATGTTTTGTCAAAGTGTTGTGTGCTTCAAAATAATATACAGCAGAATTAACAAAGTAAATGCATAAAGAAAACAATCACACAAACATAAAGATATATAGTAGTTCGGTGCACTCCAAGGCACTTGCATCCACTCTTCAAGATTTTTTTGGGAATTCCACTATAATCACCAAGATTACAGTTGATTAGTTTCTTTGGCTTACTAATTAAAATCCAACTTATTTTCCCGGGCTTACAAGTCAAAATTCCTTGTTGTTTTTCTAACTTAGGCTAATCAACAACCTCCGATGATTTTACAGGCTTACCAACAACCTAGTTGGTTTTATAACTTAGGCTTACTAACAACCTTGTTGGTTTTTACTCAAGGCTCACCAACAAACCTCTTTAGTTTTCCAAGGGTCACTAACAAACCTTAAGTAAACAATGTAAGAACAATATGAAAGAGTACAATTAAAGCTTTCTAAAATAAAACAAATATCTCTTTGAAGTCCTTGATTGTTAATGAAGAACTTGCCTTCAAGATGTTGAAATCTTGAATGATGCTTGAGGATGTGAACTTTGGATGCTCTCTTTGAAACGTGAAGGCTTGAAGGCTTGAACCACTCAACTTTTAAATCCTTAAAGGATATTCAATAATCTCATCAAAGGATTGCTTCCCTATTTGATTTTTGATGTTTATATAGCTCACCAAATCATAGATGACCGTTTTGACCATGGGGATGAAAAACTAGCCGTTAGAAGCTTGTAGGAATCAATTTTGACTCTTAGAAAATATAGCCGTTATGGCTGTCAAAATCTGTGAGTCGACGCTTTGACTTCTGTGAGCCGACGCTTGAGTTTCCTGTGTCGATACTTGAATTTTCTGAGTCGACACTTGAGTCAAAAATCTCCAAATGGCCTAGTTCTATATTTTCAAAAATCTCATGTATTGAGTCGACACTTGAAATTCTTGAGTCGATGCTTGTGTTCTGTAAGTCGACACTTGATTTCTGTGAGTCGATACTTGGCATGCCAGTGCTGAAACTTGCTAAAACTTCTTCAAAATTGATTTTTAGTTTCTTCAAGTTTTTCCATATCAATTCCAAAGTTCTTATAACTTGAAAATCCATGACTCCTTCATTCAACTAAATGACAATCTTTTCAATCTTTTAACATTGATGAATATCTGTATCTAATAAATACTTTTAACATACATTAGTACTCATATATACTTAAATATTTTATCAATCATCAAAATCAAAATCAATAATTAATATATATTTATATTTATTTATTAAATAAAATAAATATGAATCTGAATATTTTGATCGGTTTTAATGACCTGTCATCATGGTATCCGTTTGAAATTTTTCACCCGGGTCCCAGCAATTTGTTCAAGGAGATGGTGAAACTCAAAATGGGTTTTTTTGGAATTTATTAATCATTTTTTATTCTTTTATTTATGTCATGCAGGCCTACATGGTGGGAGAGCATGGGGACAGCTCGGTGGCGCTTTGGTCGAGCATAAGCGTGGGTGGCGTCCCGGTACTTAGTTCCCTGGAGAAGCACCAAATCGCCTACGAGGAAGAGGTTCTGGAAAGCATCCGGAAGGCGGTGGTGGAAAGCGCCTACGAGGTGATCCGGCTCAAAGGCTACACCTCCTGGGCCATCGGCTACTCCGTTGCCAGCCTCGCTCGGTCCCTCCTCCGCGACCAGCACCGCATCCACCCCGTCTCCCTCCTCGCCAAGGGCTTCTACGGCATCCCCGACGACCGCGAGGTCTTCCTCAGCCTCCCCGCCCGCCTCGGCCGTGGCGGCGTGCTCAGCGTCGCCAACGTCCACCTCACAGATGCGGAGTCCAACCGTCTCAGGAGCTCTGCCGATACATTGTGGGAGATACAGCAGCAGCTTGGCATTTGAAAATGGAGCATGTCCTCATTTTTTTTTGTGCCTTCCCATCTCGTAGTACTAATATTATGCCTTTTTTTTTTTTTTTTTGGTTCTTGTTATTCAAATGTAATTGCTATGTATTTTGTTTTGGGTATGTGCTATGTGTATCGGATTATTGATAAAACAGCTCATGAAATGTATTGGATTTTGTAGTACTGTCATTTTTACATTTTTTTTAAACATTTATACACCTTTAATTTGGCTATTATGCTTGATATTCTATTTTCAATTCAATCAATGGTATTTCTATTTTAGTCTGATCTCTTTGTTGATGTATTATTGCAGGAAAAATTATTAAAAATATCAATAAATCCTACATATGTTCATATTATATTTTTTATAATTATGTAATTTTTTAAAAAAAATTAATTTGATATAACTTGGTCTGATCGTTGATCGGGAATTAAGTTGTATGATCGATCAGCCCTGGGATCCAGCATCTTGGCCAGGTTAATGTCCGGTCAGGTTCTAACACTTATATAAATCTTTTTTTTTTTTTTTTTTGATGATGATGTGCATCGGCCATTATCATAGATGGTACTAGGTTTATTTTAAATCTCAAGATATTAAACTAAAATTTGTGAAATATCAGGAGAAGCACGCTTTTCTTCAAACAGGTTGGCGGTAGCCCACTTGACCAAACACTTCACATTTTTTTTTTAAAAAAAAAAAATTATGATGCAATATTGTGTAATGTTTTTGGATTGTTAGTCATTTGATTCTCGGCCAATTTAACCTGTCACGTGCTGATTATTTAAGGCTAAGTTGACTTAAAACCTAAGATAGCAAAAAATACCTATTTGAATTGCTATCAAATGATGGTTTGACCTATAAATGATCTTCCTCACAGTTCAACTTAAGGTTGCAAATGGATAGGATTGACTCGTGACGTAACCCGACTTGATTCAACTCATTTAGATTTGATCCGATCCATTTTCAAGAACTCGTGGATTCATGTTGGATTCTAAAATTGATCCCGTTTATTTTTGGGGTCAGGTCTGGATTTATTTAATTTCTACCCGATCCGACCATACCTGAACCTGGTAATATTGTTATGATTAAACTTATTTTGACCTTTAAATTATAATTTAAGATTTTTATATGTGGAACATATTTTTGATATAAATATATCTTGAGAATATTATTTCTTGTTTATTTTGTATGATAAATAATAGCTAAATATATGATAATTTTAAAAAATAATTATTTATATTTGATTTGGACTCGATCCAAATCCAAATTTTTTAGATTAGGACTAGAATATTTATGGATCCGATCCAACCCGAATGATTCATTGGATCAAAAATTTTGACCGTGGACTTGATCCGGATCCAATAATAGGACTCGATCAAAGAACCGAGTGGGGTTGAGGTCACTCATGACCCGGTCCGACCCAACCCATTTTTACCCCTAGTTCAGCTATTACACCAATCTAACACTTTAAACCTAAAAATAAAAAAAATCCTATGTTATGACAATTGTTGACTTGGCCTCGAGGACTTACCGGATCATCGACTATGCCACCGGTTATGGTAAACTGAGATAGCTGACTCGGATCAATCAAGCTACCAACTAGAAAGGAAACAATGAAGCCGACTACTTCACTGCTAACTAAGAGAAAGACTAGCAAGAGAAAGACGAAGTCGATCGAGTAGTTTGCTCCTTCCCAGACTGAGTAGCTACTCCATCCCATACTAAGTAGCTACTCCTTTCCAAGCTGAGTAGTTACTGCATATCGAATCCGACTAACATGGCATTCCCCATACGCATCCACGACTACCTACTCGAGATTGACTAATTATCTAAGTAAACTAAGTCGAGCATGCTTGGATACGGGACCAAGCCTCTCCTTTTGATAATGACCAAGCCGACTACCTACCGGGGCCCACGATACTCGAGTAGATGATAACTCATTTTATCACAGTTATTTAAATGCAGATCGTGGTAGACAAAATTCCAACAAATTTATCATCCTAATAGAAAGATGATATTGGAGAAGATTTTAGTGGACAAGATCTTATCATTTTAGCAGAATTTGTTACATATGTCAGAGGAGGCCACGTTGTAATGACATTCGATTATCCAGCATTGTCTTTGTTGCCGATCTCGCCGCCGCGCCCGTGCCTCGGAATCGCCGATCCGTATAGACCGTCTTGCTCCTGGGGCCTCCTGGCTGGACCGGACCTGCAAGACGGGGTCAGAAGACCCTGGCCGGGGATCCCGGCGAGGGAGCTCCGACGATCAAGTTAGTAGACGGCGAGAGGGAACAGAGTCCCTGGGACGGGCCCCCGAAGGAGTCCCAGACTCAGAGATTCTATGAGCAAGAATGGTGCTTAAAGAGACCAGAAACCCGGCTGGACTCCCTTGCCGAGCTCACGCCAAGCGATCCCCTCTCGGGACCCTGGATCTTGTCCCGTCGAGCGGAGCTTCCGGCCTCTGTTTCTTATTTGTCTCTGCCTACCTGGTCGTCTCTTTGCTTCTTCCTTTTATCTCCTCCCGGTGCCTGCTCGTTTTCCGCTCTCGGGAGGCTCCTCCCCCTCTCGTTCTCGTCGCCCTCTCCCCATCCTTTTCTCTTTTCCCTTCTGGTTCTGAGGGCCAGGCGGCTCTCCGGCCTCGTTCGCCGAGCCTAGAGGGGAAAAGGTAAAGGAGGGGGCGTCGGCAGGGCGGCCGGTCAGACCTTGGGCCAAGCGTGGGTGCTCTCCTTCCAGGTGTCGGTGCTTGCCCGTCTAGGGGCCCTGTCCTGTCAGAGCCGCGTCTCTCGACTGTGGAACCCGTCGGGCCGACGTAAGTGATGTTCCGCGTGCCGTCGCCATCCGTATAGGGCGCCTTCTTCGGGGTGCGGCGCGCACGGCTCGAGGGCCGGCCTCGGAACCTGCACCTCCGCTCTCTGGGGCTCTCTCTGTACGAGCTGCCTGACCTCGACCGAGGTGGACCCCTCCCGGGTGGACACCTGGCGGGGCGGCAGAAGGACGCTCGGCCTCGGTTGAGGTGGTCCCGTCTCAAGGGCCACCTGGCGAAGGAGCGAGGGGGCCCGCCTCGACCTCGGCCGAGGTGGGGCCGTCTATGGGTGCCACCTGGCGAGGGAGCAGCCGACCTTGGCCGAGGTGGACCCCTCCTGGGTGGACACCTGGCGGGGCGGCAGAAGGACACTCGGCCTCGACCGAGGTGGTCCCGTCTCAGGGGCCACCTGGCGAAGGAGCGAAGGGGCCCGGCTCGACCTCGGCCGAGGTGGGGCCGTCTATGGATGCCACCTGGCGAGGGAGCGGGGGAGCAGCCGACCATGGTCGAGGTGGACCCCTCCTGGGTGGACACCTGGCGGGATGGCAGAAGGACGCTCGGCCTCGGCCGAGGTGGTCCCGTCTCGGGGGGCCACCTGGCGAAGGAGCGAAGGGGGGCCCGACTCGACCTCGGTCGAGGTGGGACCGTCTATGGGTGCCACCTGGCGAGGGAGCGGGGGAGCAGCCTGACCTCGGCCGAGGTGGACCCCTCCTGGGTGGACACCTGGCGGGACAGCAGAAGGATGCTCAGCTCGACCTCGACCGAGGCGGGGCCGTCTATGGGTGCCACCCGGAGAGGGAGCGGGGGAGCCCGTCCGAGCTCGACTTCGGGCGGGGAGCCGCAGCTGACTCGGTCAAGAACCTCCACGTGGCTCGTATAGTGCCCGCCGGGATCTGCGACCAACCACGTCATCATTACGGTCGTAACAATTGCCCCCCAATCCGACGTTCCGTTGGGGCATCGTGGGACGGAACGTCGGGATTAAATGCGGATATGACGTGGGGAGGCGGAGATCTTGCATCATAATTGCCACGATCCTCGTCGCCATTTCTCGGTGCGCCCAAAGCCTTATAGGAGGCCGCCACACGTTGTCTGTTCGCCCGCAATAAATGCGTCGCTTCGAAGCAGGGGCCATTTCCCTGTTAACGAGGCGACGGTGTCGGGCATGCATCCACGCGGTGATCATCCAATGGCCCGGAGCGGTATGACGGGTACGGTGACTGTCGACTGAGTTTGAAAAGGAGGGGACTTTCCGGAATGAGGCCTTTTCCTTTGCACTGTGGGCGGTTTGCTGCAAGCTAATTTCCACTGCCCCGCGTTCGCTCGGTGCATTTTCGGTGAGTGCCCTCATTTTCCCCCTAGTTCCTCTCTTCTTCTCCTGTGAATACTCCTTGCTTTCCACTTTGTCATGGCGCGCCGTCACCATGTTTCCTCTAATCCGGACGAGGCCGGTCCGTCCCGGCCGAGGACTTCGTCTTCTTCCTCCTCGGAGGAGGAAGTGATCCCGGAGGAGACCCGCAGGCGACTGCAACCCGGGGGTATCACTATTGGTATCCCCAGGGGTGTCAGGTCTCCTCCCGTCGCTTCTGCTCTTCCGCTTTCTTCTCTTCCTCCTCCAACTCTTCCCTCTGCCGGTCCCTCTGGTCACGGTTCCACCATGACCGAAGGCAACCTTTCTTTCCTCCGGGAGGTCTACGGCATCCCGGGGTCAATCCGTCTGCTTGTCCCGCGGCCTGGGGATCGCGTCACCATGAGTGGCCCCGGCCGCATAGCCTTCTACGAAGACTTCCTTCTCGGGGGTCTTCGGTTTCCTCTGCACCCCTTTTTTCTTTCTTTCCTTAGCCACTTTCGCCTCGTTCCGGCCCAGTTGGCTCCCAATGCCATCCGGGTCATCTTTTCTTTTATTGTTTTTTGTCACTTCCACAGGTTTGTTGCCCGTTTCTCCCTCTTCAGGGCTCTGTTTACCCTGAAGAGGTACTCCACTGACGACGGCTGGTGGTACATCTCGCCCCGGCCCAGGTGTCTCCGGTTTGACCTCCCTTCTTCTATCAAGGGCTGGAAGAACCGGTTCTTCTTTGCCTCAGTCGAGGATATCAACTGGGCCTGGAGCGAACCGGATCGGTCTCCGAACCGGAACTCCCAGGTCGAGTCGGCGGACCAAGAGGCCTACTCCCAGCTTCTGAGTGATGTGGTCCCAGCGCTCGAGGTTCTGCTCTCGGAGCAGAACTTGTTTGAGGCCGGGATCAGTCCCATCCGCGAGCCGGGTGAGACTCAGTCTTTCCTTGACTTCTGTACTCTTTCTCCTTTTTAGCCGAGCTGACTGAACTCTTTTCCTTTTGCGTTGCAGGGATGAAATTCTCTGGAGAACCTCCTGGAGGGCGCGGCCCAAAGGGACGTCGTCGAGGTGGATGAGCCTGCGGCGAAGAGGGCTCGCACCGAGATGAGCCAGGAGGTCGCGCGGGCGACCGTACCCAGCCCGGTGGCCGCTGCTCCCCCGCCCAGGCTGCCTCGGGGTGGGGCCATCGATGCTCCAGCTGTCAGACTCGGCGGTGCTGCCGATGAGGGGGCTCCACCACCGGCAGTTCCGCCCAGCGCCGGCCCCATCATCGCCGCGGCCCTGATGGCGCAGCCTGCGACCTCTACCGCCATGTCGATGGCGATTCTTGCCGGAGGGGCAGTCACCGCCGCAGCTGACCTGACGGCTCCGCCACCGGTGATCACCAACCGGTGCTCAGTAATCCGCGACAAGGGGCTCGCGGAGAAAGTGATGGAGTATGCCTCCACCGCCCGGGACCGCCGATCTTGAGGCGGCAGGGACTACGCCGATGCCCTGCTCGGGATCCTCCCGCAGCTTTTCACGATAAGTTCGAACTCAGACTCTTCCATCCTTTGTGACCTCGGGTGGTCTTTCTTCTAACCCGGTCCTTTTGCCGTGCAGATTGGAAACGACGTGCTCCTACTGAGGAACTTCCTCGTAGGGTACGCGAAGAAGGATGCCGAGAAGGAAGAGAAGCTCGGCAAGCTCGCAGCCGACGTCAAAGATCTCATGGAGAAGGGGGTCGAGCTACGAGCAAACAACCAGGCCCTCCAGGCGGACCTGGCGCGTGCCGAGGAGCGTGGCAAGGGCCTGGAGTCCTCTCTGTCGGAGGAGAGGAACTCCCACCAGCGTCGCACGAAAGAGGACGCGACCGAGAGGGCTCGCCTTCAGGCCCATTCTCAGTGGCTGGAGCGCCAGTTGGAAGAGGCCAGACGGGAGGCGAGTGCGGCGAAGGAGCGGAGCACCTACGTCAACGGGCTCCTGGAAGCCGCGAAGCGGGAGGCGCAGGAAGCCGTCCAGAAATTCCGGGTCTCCGACGAGTACATCTCGGAGGTCCGGGAGGCCGCCGTGGACTTCTTCCTGAAGGGGTTCCGAATGTGCCGGGAGAAGGTGGGGTCCTTCTATCCCGAGCTTGACCTCAGTGTGGTGGTGCTCGGAGGTAGGAGGCAAGGACCTGACAGCAGGGCTTCCGGCGCGGTCGACGTCACAGCTGCGGCCCCGGCGAGCGACGCGGCCGAAGCTCCAAAGCAACCCCCTGAGCCAGCAGCCGCCGACGGCGAGGAAGTGGAGCCCGCGACCCCGGCTGAGGACCCCACCACCGCGCCAAACTGATCTGTCGTTCTTTTTCTTTTTGGTTTGTTTTCTTTTTGGGGACTCCTGGCCTGTCGGGGCTCCCGGCTTGTACTTCCCTTTATTGAATCAATGAAAGTTCAGTTTGGCCACGTCTCAGACTCGCCTTCTCTTTCATTTTTCCTTCTTCTCTTTTTCCTTCCTGAGATGTTGATGTGGAGTGCTGGGACGAGGGTGGACCCGGTCCCATCCGGCGTTCAGATCAAAATTCGGGACATTCCGGACCGAGTGGCATCAGAGTAGGCCTTGAGCGGGCCCTTCTTTGGGCATGCCTTCGTGCTCGTGTGGGCGAACTAGGTTCTGCCCCCCTTCCAGACCGAAGTCCGGGACTTTCGGACTGAACCCCGGGGCCGCAGGCTTTCTCGCGGCTTTTCGAGCTGTTCTCCATGCTCGCGTGGGCGAACTGGGTTCTGCCCCGCCTTCCAGACCGAAGTCTGGGATTTCCGGACTGAACCCCGGGGCCGCAGGCTTTCTCAAGCCTTGCGCGGCTTGCCGAGCTGTTCTCCGTGCTCGCGTGGACGAACTGGGTTCTGCCCCGCCTTCCAGACCGAAGTCCGGGACTTCCGGACTGAACCCCGGGGCCGCAGGCTTTCTCAAGCCTTGCGCGGCTTGCCGAGCTGTTCTCCGTGCTTGCGTGGGCGAACTGGGTTCTGCCCCGCCTTCCAGACCGAAGTCCGGGACTTCCGGACTGAACCCCGGGGCTGCAGGCTTTCTCAAGCCTTGCGCGGCTTGCCGAGCTGTTCTCCGTGCTCGCGTGGGCGAACTGGGTTCTGCCCCGCCTTCCAGACCGAAGTCCGGGACTTCTCGCTTCCTCTGGCCTTCGGCTGCGGTCGAGCATGCCGAACTCAGGGCCACGCGCCGGTTTCCCTACGAGGTGAGAAAGAGCGTTTGAAGCAAAGAAACTTTATTGCAGGAGCGGGGAACCTTACATTACTGATAATACATCCTTAGATTCGAGGCATTCCACGTCCGGGGGAACCTGGCCCCCGCCAATTCTTCCAAGTAATAGGCGCCGTGGGGGAGGGCTTCTGCTACCCGGTACGGGCCTTCCCAGTTTGGTGAGAGCTTCCCGCACTCTCGCGACTGAGAAGCTTCAGCACGCCGGAGGACCAGATCTCTGGATGAAAGGACTTTGGCCGCACTCGGGAGTTGTAATACCTGGCCACTCGCTGCCTATATGCCGCCATCCGAACTCGGGCCTTGTCCCTCGTCTCTTCAAGAAGGTCAAGGTTGAGCATCATTCTGGCGGGGTTCTCCGTCTCGTCATATTGCTCCACACGTAGTGTGGGTAGGCTGAGCTCGATCGGGATGACCGCTTCGGCTCCGAAGACGAGGTTGAACGGGGTCTCATCGGTTGCCATCCTTGGGGTGGTATGGTATGCCCAAAGGACGCTGGGGAGCTCCTCTGCCCATCTGCCCTTGGCCTGGTCCAGCCGCGTGCGGAGGCCCTGTAAAATGGTCCTGTTCGTGACCTCGGTCTCTCCATTGGTCTGAGGATGCGCCACCGAGGTGAAGCGATGCCTGATGCCGAGGTTGCCGCAGAACTCTTCAAACTCCCGGCAGTCGAACTGGCGCCCGTTATCAGTGATCACGGTGTGGGGGAGGCCGAAGCGGCAAATGATTGACTTCCAGAAGAATTTGGCAACGTTTGCTTCAGTGATCCGCGCCAAGGGTTCGGCCTCGACCCACTTCGTGAAGTAGTCGATGGCCACGATCAAGAATTTTCGCTGTCCGGACGCCGGTGGGAATGGGCCTAGAAGGTCCATCCCTCATTGAGCGAATGGCCACGGAGCTGAAAGCTGGGAGATTGGGTTGGAGGGCTGCCGTTGCACCGTGGCGTGACGCTGGCACCGATCGCACCTCTTCACGAAATCAGCGGCATCCTCCTTCATCGTCTCCCAAAAGTAGCCCTGACGAAGGGCTAAGCTAACGCCCTGCCCCCCACGTGGTTCCCACAGACGCCCTCGTGGATCTCCTGGAGCACGAGTTTGGCTTCCGTGGGTCCCAAGCATTTCAGGAGGGGGTAGGAGTAGGATCTTCGATACAATTGCCCATCCATCAGGACGAACCGCATGGCCTTCTTTCTGATAAGGCGGGCCGCTACGCGATCCTCTGGCTGGGTACCGCTGGCTATGTACTCGGCGTACTTGTCCATCCAGCTGGGCTCACGGCTGACCTGATGGACCTCCACTGGGGTCTCGTGGCATGGGGCCTTAAGGCGCTCCACGTGAGCGCGACCCAGCATCGAGTCCGGCAGGGTCGCCAGCCGGGAAAGGGTGTCCGCACGGGCGTTCTCCCTGCTGGGGATGTGGAAGATGTTGAAGCGCCAGAAACCGTCCGTACCTGCCTTGACGAGCTCCAAGCACTTCACCATTTGGGGGTCATGCGCGGCATACTCCCCGGAGACCTGTCCTGCCACGAGCTGGGAGTCAGTGAAAGCTTTAAGGTTAGTCACGCCCAGCTCGCGGGAGACTCTCAGCCCGGCGAGGAGCGCCTCGTACTCCGCCTGATTGTTTGTCGCGGCGAACTGGAAACGGAGCGCGCACTCGGCGACGACTCCGTCGCTGTTGGCAAGAATGAGTCCGGCTCCGCTCCCGCCAGAGTTCGAGGCTCCATCTACGTGGAGGATCCACGCATCCTCTCCGGGCTCCTCAGGGCCCATCTTCACCTACTGGCATGAGGGGCCTTCCTCGGGCTCCTTGCCTAAGCCTGCATATTCGACCAAGAAGTCGGCCAGCACCTGCACTTTCATGGCCGACCTTGGCCTGTACGCGATGTCGAACTCGCTGAGCTTCAGTGCCCACTTCGCCAATCATCCCGATGTGTCGGGTCGACTGAGCACCGCTTTCAGCGGCTGATCTGTCAGGACGGCGATGGGATGCGCTTGGAAATAGGGCCTGAGACGCTGAGCAGACACTATTAACGCAAAAACGAGCTTCTCGGGCCGAGAATACCTAAGCTCAGCGTCGTGGAGAAGTTTGCTGGTATAGTACACGGGCCGCTGGGCTCCTTGGTCGTCGGTCCGAACCAGGACCGAACTGACGGCCTCCGGGGTGATCGCCAGGTAGAGGATGAGCTCCTCCCCCTCCTCGGGCCGGGAAAGCAGTGGTGGCGATGCGAGCATCTTCTTCAGCTCTTCAAAGGCCTCCTGGCATTCCTTGGTCCAGGCGAAGTCGTTCATGTTTCTCAGCACCTTGAAAAAGGGTCGGCAGCGATCGGCCGACCTGGAGATAAAATGGCAGAGGGCCGCAACCCGGCCGGTGAGTTGTTGCACCTGCTTCTTGGAGGCGGGCTGCTCCATGTCCAGGATGGCCTGGACCTTCTCCGGGTTGGCTTCAATTCCTCTTTGGGTCACCATGAATCCTAGGAACTTCCCGGCGAAGACGCCGAAGGCGCACTTTGCAGGGTTCAGCTTCATCTGATAACGTTGGAGGTTGCCGAATGTCTCCGCCAGGTCAGCTACGTGGTCCGAATCGGGCTTGCTCATCACTAGCATATCATCCACGTACACCTGCATGTTGCGGTCGATCTGGTCTTTGAAGATCCTGTTGACCAGATGCTGGTACGTGGCCCTAGCATTCTTGAGGCCAAACGGCATCATCATGTAGCAAAAAGTTCCGCGGTCGGTGATGAAGGCGGTGTGCTCCTCGTCCTCTAGGCTCATTCGGATCTGGTTGTATCCGGAGAAGGCATCCATGAAGGACAGGAGGCGGTGCCCCGAGGTGGCATCGATCAGCTGGTCAATCTTTGGAAGGGGGAAGCTGTCCTTTGGGCAAGCTCGGTTGAGGTCGGTGTAGTCTACACAGATCCTCCACTTGCCACTGCTCTTCCTTACCATGACCATGTTCGCCAGCCAGCTGGGATATTGGACTTCCCGCACAAAGCTGGCGGTGAGGAGTTTCTCCACTTCCTCGTTGATGGCCCTCTGTCTCTCCATGGCGAAGCTCCTCTTCTTCTGGCAGACCGGGCGGCAGCTCGGATCCATGTTCAACCTGTGCGTGATGACCTCGGGGGGAATGCCCGGCATGTCGGCCGCTGACCAGGCGAACACGTCTGCGTTCGCGTGGAGGAACTCCAGCAGGTGGGTCTGTTCTTCTTCTGGGAGTTGCGCCCCGACCTGCACCGTCTTCAGTGGGTCCGAACCAAAGGGATAAGTCAACAGGCGTTCCACGGGCCCCCCTTGGGTTCCTTCTCCCTTAGGTCGAGGTCGTCAACATCGGGGCCGAGCTCCGCGCCCTGGGCGCCCGGGACCGTCTGGAGGTAATGCGGGACCGGCTGGGTCGTCCCCTTCATTACCCCGAGCCCGGAAGACATGGGGAATTGCACCAACAACCTCTTCGTGGAAATCATGGCATCCAGTTGGTTGAGCCCGGGACGCCCGAGAATCGCGTTGTAAGGCGAAGGGAGCTTGACGACGGTAAACGTCATCAGGACGGTCGTCTGCCGAGGTGGGGATCCGGTAGTGACCGGGAGAGTGATCTCCCCTTCGACCCCCATCGAGTCCCCGGTAAAGCCTACCAGGGGGTATGCACCGGTCTCAGTTGATCATGGGACAAATTCATTCGAGAGAACGCATCGTAAAAAAGCATGTCAGCCGAGCTTCCACTATCTACCATAATTCGATGTACAGGATGCTTCACGATGGTCATCTCGACCACCACGGCATCATTGTTTACATTTTCTTTTTCTTTCCCCTTCTCAGAAGGGGGTACATTCTCCGGGTTCCCGATCTCCCGGGCTCTCTTCACCGCCCGCCCGACCCCAAGTGAGATCATGCCCATCGGCTTCTCCGTCGGGCGGTTGTCAATTGCAGGAACTGGTGGTAAGGCCGCGAGCGGCTGCCCCTCCGTGGGGACCTCGTTCCTGACGAACTTCCTGAGGTAGCCCCTCTTGATCAGCTCCTCGATTTCCCGCTTCAGGTTGCGACACTCCTCCATGTCATGGCCGTGCTCGCGGTGGAACTGGCAGTACTTTGACTTGTCCTGGGTACCTCTTGGGTTCTGAGAAGGAGGTCGGCGGAGGTAGTGCTCGCCCTCGATTTCCATGAGGATCTTTGTTCGGGGGACGAGGAGAGGAGTGAACCTTCGCTCTGGAATGACCTCGCCCTTTGACCTCGGATTCGGGCGAGGGTCGGCAGATGGCCCGGGCTTCCGAGCTCCTGGAATATCCCTCGGGGATGGCTTCTTCAGAGTCTTCCCGTCTAGCTCTCGACGGGTGCGATCGGCCTCCTCCGCTCGGATGTACTTGTGGGCACGGAGGAGGAGCTCGGAGTACGTCCTGGGCGGCTTTTTGTCCAGGGAGTAGGTCAAGCGGGACGTCTTGAGCCTGCGCTTCAAAGCCAGCATGGCGACGGGCTCGTCCAGGCTATAGATTTCCAGGGCTGCGGTCTTGAACCAGGTGATATAGTCCCGGAGCAGCTCCTGGTCCTGCTGGCGGATGGAGAAGAGGCTATCCACCTCTCTTGGCACCTTCCGACAAGCGTCGAAGTGCACCACAAACTTCCCTTCCAACTGGTGGAAGGAGCAGATAGATCCGGGCTCGAGGCGGGTGAACCAGACTCGAGCGGCCTTCCGGAGGGTAGCGGGGAAGGCGATGCACAAAAGAGCGTTCGTGGCTCCCTGGACCCTCATGAGAGCCTTGTAGCTCTCCAGATGGTCCAGAGGGTCGGTGGTCCCATCGTAGGGATCCACCTGCGGCATGCGGAATCGGCTCGGGATCGGCTCCGCCTGGATTTCTTCAGAGAAGGGGGGACGGGAGTCGTAACCCGCCGGGTCCACCGATGAGTTCTGCAGGTCGGCAAATCGACGGGCGAACTCCGCCAACTTGCGCTCGTGCTCCTCCAGGCGCCTCTCGGCCTGGCGCCTGATGGCCTCGTCGGTGGAGTCTTCCACCGAGGCCGCTGGTGAAGGGGGCGCCGATCGGTCTCGGCGCGAAGTCACGCCTCGGCGTCGCTTGCTGCGATGCGCCGTCTCGGCTTCATCGGCCGGGGATCGACTCTCGTGATCCGCCGAACCGGAGTAGTTTCTTTTTGTGGGAGCTTGGTGGCTCCCGCGGGGGTTGGAGACTGCTCTCGGGTGGGACGGCCTGTCCTGAATAGAGTGCAAGCTCCCACGCGGCCTCGCGGCTCGAGCCGCGGGGGTCCCCGGCTACGGCTGCGTGGCCAGGGAACGCTGCTGATGTTGAAGCTGCCGGACCGCCGAGGTCAAGGTCTGCAGCTGTTGGATGACGGCCGCGAGGGGCCCATCCGTCGAGGTCGGCTGTGGTGGAAGAGGAGGGGGAGCTGGAAGCTCCCTTTCCAGGCTGTGATCCCCTTGAGGGGAGGGAACCTCCCCCACACGACTCGTGGATGCCTCGCGCCCACGAGTGACCACCATCGTCGGAGAGCGCTTTGCCTGCAGAAAGCTAGCTCCCACCAGGGGTGTCGTTCTGCCCCCCTATCTGGCATGCCAATCTGTTGCCGATCTCGCCGCCGCGCCCGTGCCTCGAAACCGCCGATCCGTATAGACCGTCTTGCTCCTGGGGCCTCCTGGCTGGACCAGACCTGCAAGACGGGGTCAGAAGACCCTGGCCGGGGATCCCGGCGAGGGAGCTCCGACGATCAAGTTAGTAGACGGCGAGAGGGAACAGAGTCCCTGGGACGGGCCCCCGAAGGAGTCCCAGACTCAGAGATTCTATAAGCAAGAATGGTGCTTAAAGAGACCAGAAACCCGACTGGACTCCCTTGCCGAGCTCACGCCAAGCGATCCCCTCTCGGGACCCTGGATCTTGTCCCGTCGAGCGGAGCTTCCGGCCTCTGTTTCTTATTTGTCTCTGCCTACCTGGTCGTCTCTTTGCTTCTTCCTTTTATCTCCTCCCGGTGCCTGCTCATTTTTCGCTCTCGGGAGGCTCCTCCCCCTCTCGTTCTCGTCGCCCTCTCCCCGTCCTTTTCTCTTTTCCCTTCTGGTTCTGAGGGCCAGGCGGCTCTCCGGCCTCGTTCGCCGAGTCTAGCGGGGAAAAGGTAAAGGAGGGGGGCATCAGCAGGGCGGCCGGTCAGACCTTGGGCCAAGCATGGGTGCTCTCCTCCCAGGTGCCGGTGCTTGCCCGTCTAGGGGCCCTGTCCTGTCAGAGCCGCGTCTCTCGACTGTGGAACCTGTCGGGCCGACGTAAGTGATGTTCCGCGTGCCGCCGCCATCCGTACAGGGCGCCCTCTTCGGGGTGCGGCGCGCACGGCTCGAGGGCCGGCCTCGGAACCTGCGCCTCCGCTCTTGGGGCTCTCTATGTACGAGCTGCCTGACCTCGGCCGAGGTGGACCCCTCCCGGGTGGACACCTGGCGGGGCGGCAGAAGGACGCTCGGCCTCGACCGAGGTGGTCCCGTCTCAGGGGCCACCTAGCGAAGGAGCGAGGGGGCCCGCCTCGACCTCGACCGAGGTGGGGCCGTCTATGGGTGCCACCTGGCGAGGGAGCGGGGGAGCAGCCGACCTTGGCCGAGGTGGACCCCTCCTGGGTGGACACCTGGCGGGGTGGCAGAAGGATGCTCGGCCTCGACCGAGGTGGTCCCGTCTCAGGGGCTACCTGGCGAAGGAGCGAAGGGGCCCGGCTCGACCTCGGCCGAGGTGGGGCCGTCTATGGGTGCCACCTGGCGAGGGAGCGGGGGAGCAGCCGACCTCGGCCGAGGTGGACCCCTCCTGGGTGGACACCTGGCGGGACGGCAGAAGGACGCTCGGCCTCGGCCGAGGTGGTCCCGTCTCGAGGGGCCACATGGCGAAGGAGCGAAGGGGGGCCCGGCTCGACCTCGGCCGAGGTGGGACCGTCTATGGGTGCCACCTTGCGAGGGAGCGGGGGAGCAGCCTGACCTTGGCCGAGGTGGACCCCTCCTGGGTGGACACCTGGCGGGACGGCAGAAGGACGCTCGGCTCGACCTCGGCCGAGGCGGGGCCGTCTATGGGTGCCACCCGGAGAGGGAGCGGGGGAGCCCGTCCGAGCTCGACTTCGGGCGGGGAGCCGCAGCTGATTCGGTCGAAAACCTCCACGTGGCTCGTATAGTGCCCGCCGGGATCTGCGACCAACCACGTCATCATTACGACCGTAACAGTCTTATAAATTGGTAAGAGGGAACCCCTCAATGAGATATGACATATTAATGTTACATTACAATAACTCATCTTTATCATTCACATGCTTATTCAATCACCATTATCACTCACAACTCCGGCTGCTATAGCTTGTTTTTCCCATCCATTGACTTGATCATCGAAGAGTCTTCCACTTGAAATCCCAGTTTAGGGACTCTTCTTATAGGTTTCCATCCGAAAGCCACCAGGAACATCATCCAGTTCCATCCAAGGAAGGTCGAAGCACCCTCGGTCATCGCTGGAGTCCAATGAAAGGCGATTTGATAGCAACACTTTGCACTTGCTGGAAATTCTCATCCTTGAAAAATAGGCTCAAAAAAAAAAAAAAAATCTCTAAATGCTAAATCTATTAGTCCCTCAACCTTAGTTACTGCCATCACTTCCTTTAGAGGGTGTGCAAATGGTTCGGTTAATCGAAAGCTGAACCGAACCATTAATTATTTATGCATCTATTTTATTTTCTTCTAAAAATTTCGATTTCAATTCAAACCAAACCAAAATTTTTTAATTGATTCAATGTTTAGTATTTAATTTAATAACTTTGATTAACTAAAAACTAAAATATAAAATATAATAAAAATCCATCTTTGTTCTTTCTATATTTAAAAATAAATATTATATTGATAGATTGTAAAGTGTATGAGATAATTTTATTAAATTAAATTTTTTAATAATTTATTATTAATTTGAATTCGAATAATAATAATACTAAGTTCAACAACTCAAATAATAAAATTATCAAAGAACTTTAAGTTCAAACTAAAATCAAAAGTCCAATATAAAGAAGTCCAAAACTAAATTACCAAACCGTATCGAATTGAAATTATTTCAGTTTGGTTTGTTCGATTTTAGATTATTTTGGTTCAGTTTCTGGCTTTACTTAAAATAAATCTGGAAATTCGGTTTATCAAAACTTAAAATCAATTTGAACAAAATATATATATATATATATATATATATATATATATATATATATATATATATATATATATATTCGTAACTTCTTGCCTTATCCTTATCTTTGTAATCGTACTTTGTTCATCTACTTACAGTCTGTTTGAATATTCTTACAAGATTGAACTAAAATTTGTGGATGAATCGGATCTCCTGGCTCATCTTCCGAGATTTTATCCAAATCTTAGTTTTTGAGCTACACAAAGGATAAAAATTTTATGGAGATTTTTTTTTTATTTTCTCATAAAATTTAGATTGAATGGTGGGTTTATAGAACCATGTTTAAATAGATAGTACAATCCACGAAGCTCGAAGAAATTTTTGTCCAATCATATAAAAATAACCAAATAAGTAGTCTTTAATATTTTATTGAATAGTCACAAGTCTTGGTTGATGGGACAAAGATGGAAACACCTAATAGCATCATTAGAGGTAAGTTGTCTCCACGCTCTTCTTTGTTATTTTTTTAAACAAAATGTTCTCTTCCATTTTGTGGGGTTGTCACGGTTGGGATGGAAGGTGCAGTGGTTTGAGGCAGCAACGGAGGCTGTAAACTTGTTCTATTGAAGTGGATCAGGGTTCAAGGTTTTCTCTCAAGATGAGCATGAGGAGACTCTGGAGAACACGAGGATTGGAACCCAATTAACCGTGGCTCAAGAACGGCGGAATCCTTGTTTCGGCTACCAAATGATTCAAATTAACCGGCTCAACGGTGGATTGATGTATCATTATGATGGTAGCGCGGTTGGTTAGAGCACGATTTCGTTCTTGTAAATATTTTGCTGATCACGAATTCGAGGCATGATCTCTCGGATGACTCGATTAAATTTTAGAAATTTTGGATCCACATGACCGGGAGGCGGAATGGCTGTAACTCCGGTACCGTAGTACGATTAGGTGATGACTCGATTAAATTTCAGAAATTCTGGATCTACATGACCGGGAAAATAGTGGCTGTAACTCTGACACCGTAGTGCGGTTAAGTTGGCGTACTCACCGATTGATAAGAAGGATATACAAAAAAATTTACGGTCCGAATCAAATAATCACGTAACGATCCAAGGATCATAATGGAAAGCTATTTTTTTTTTATATCGTACCAAAGGCATCGAACCCAAGCGTGCGTGCTCCTTATCTGACGGTAATTCCTATCACAAAAGCCTCTTGGGAAATACCACAACCTCACACACACGGAAACTCTCCTGATCGGGTAAAATGACAATATCTACCGGTATTTGTGCGTCGTGGAACTTGGCAACAGATCATTTATACATAAAAACACAAAATGCCATGGAGATACAGGAATAACCAAGTTATTTGTAGGATATTTTTTTAAAAAAACAAATGTTGTTGTATAGTTTGTGTTGACACCGAACTCCGTTGATCGATCTCGAGCTCCTCTAAAATTAATTTTAGACCAGAAATTTTTGCTAGAAAAAAAGCATCGGATATCCCGCAAGCATGCCAATGTTTTTTTTTTTTTTTTTTTTAAATGTCCGAAAAATAATAACGCTTAAAAGCTTCAGGAAATTGGGTCGGAGGATATGCCGACGCTTTTTTTATTTTTTTATTTTTGGTTGCGTTGGCAAAAACAGGGTTTAACGACGCCTCAAAGCATTGGTTGGTTTTTTCTCTGATTGCCGCCGCGATCTTCTTTCCCCCTCCTAACTCTAATTTCAATCGCACCGGCGCCGCCCCGAGCCACCATTTCTTCTCTCTCGTGCCTTCCTCCGATCATCTCGCCGTCTCCGGTGCTTCTCCAATCATCCCACCTTCAGGCACTTCGATAAAGAGCCGATATTCCCAAACTCGCGCTACGATCCTTTTACCGACGATGCTCCATATCTGTCTTCTTCATTTTTTTTTTTCCATCGCTCACTGGTAAGTGCCTTTTCTCATCCAAAAATCACCAACTAGGGCTAGAATCAGCCGACCCTGACATACCTGTTACAATCCATTCTTTCCAGCTTTCCTAAATGCTTCAATTTAGGTTTTCTGTTTCCACGATTTATTAATATGCCAGGAGAGAGAACATCTGAGACGGAGAAATCCATCAAGTATCGATCTTGATGTGGGTTTGGATTTCGTTTTTTTTTCCCGTAGAACATCAGCAAGATTAGATTTTCGGAAGCTCCTTGATTATTGATAATTGCTCACGAACACACATCAAGCGACCATATAATGTACTCAAGAGTTAAATCATTAATATCCCCCCATTTGGAAGTCAATTTGGAAAACATATTTGACAGCATTACATTTCTTTTGATAAGCATGTGGAAAACAAGCCAAATGCTTTACTATGTAGGCCCCCAATGGATAATCCTGAAAGATCAATGATAATGTTCTCTAAATCCAAGTTGATTTAACAGGAAAGCAAAGCAAACTAGTTCATGGACCTTTTCACTCTTCAAAAACCTGATGATCCTCCAAACCCCATCATAAGAGAAATGCCCGATCAGCTTATTCCTATTCATATGAAAGAATCCCTACCAACTTAACCATATCAAGCATACCCTCCTATCTTTGTAAAGATTCTTGTAATACTTAACATTTACCTAAAGAAAACAAGATTTAACAACATTTCTCGCATTGTATTACTTTGTTTAGCTCATTAACTCTTTTATAGGCAACTACTGCCACATGACAACCGGTACATTACCCCTTCCATCAACCAAGAGTCCCGAATTTATGTTCAAAGGGTTTTGTACATCAGGAATCCCCCGAGGCCCATGCTGGTTAGGTAAGTAAAAGATCAGGATCTTTCTTCTTTCTCGTTTTGATCAGCCGGCACTTTAGCGGTGTCGGGTTGACATACTTATCCTTGGATGGAAAAAGACTGCAAAAATCTATCACCTTGAATCGAGCATTTTCCGACGGGATAGGAGCCTGCAGGGAACTACACTAGTTTCCAATGTCATATGTATTTAATATAGTTCAGCTTTTTTTAAAAATTTTTTGAACAAAAATGTAGTTTTCCTATGTCACGATATCCTATTGCTTATTATGACTTCATGTTATTCTTTATGACATTCAATTGCTTTTTATAACTTCTTATGTCTTTATATGGCATCTCGTTGGTTATTATGACTTCTCATGTCTTTGATTACACAATGTCGTAATTTGTTTTAGAAAGTCATATATTATCATAGGATGTCATAAATTTTTTTTCAGGAAGTCATATATTATTACAAAATATCATAATTTACTTCAAGAAGTCATATATTACTATATAATATCATAATTTGCTTCAAAAAGTCATATATTACCAACAAGATGTCATGATACAAGAAAAAGGCATCTTCATTAGAAAAAAATTGAAAAAAAAATTAAGTTGTATTAAATATTTATGGTATTGGAAACCAGTGTAACCCCATTATTAATTACGATACATGACCTAATCCAGTAAAGTAGTGCACCCCACCTTAGTTTTCTCCATCGGGAGTGGTGGACAAAGATTTCTCTTTGTTGGAGTCACTACAACGGAAACGAAAAAAGGCGACGATTTTTTCCCGATGCTTCTGACTAGCGTCGGGACGTCCTACTAACTTTTTGACGCTTTCTACAAGCGTCGGCAAATGACGACATTTTTTCCTCGCCCGGTTACTCTCCCCCGTCCCCGGATCGATCCCTAACCTTATTAATGTGGCCGCGGCACCTCCCTCTCCCTCCCTCCATTTTCGGTTGATTCCGGCGCTGCTTCCCACGGACGGCAACTCCTTCCTCCCTCCTTCCCTTCCCATTATTTGATCATGCCATGCACGGCGACGGCGATCGTCCACAGCAGCTCACCGGCGGTGTCGGATGTGGCCAAGGAACACCTCCACGGCCCCCAGGACGGGATCCGGTGGTCGGGGTCCGGCACGGACCTCATAGGGATGCGGCGGTTGCGGTCGGAGCCCCAGCTCTGGTGCTCCCTCAGCTTCCCTCACCCTGCCACCACCGCCTCCGTGCCTGCGAAGCTCAAGACTAGCCACTCGGTCGGCCCGTTCTCCTTCATCCATCATCGGCGCGTGGATTCCGGCTCCCACCCGATCCAGACGACCTTCCCTTCTTCTCTCCGCGATCGGTTTTGATCTCTTCAAATCGAAACCCTAGATCTCCCTCCCTCCGTCATCTCCCTCTCCCTCCCTCCATCCATCGTCGGTGCACGGATTCCGGCTCTTGTTTGTTTCCAGTGTGCGATGGATTCTTGCGGAGAAGAAAGTCCCTTCGATCTCCATCAGGTATGTTCCTCTCAAATATCAAATGATATCCCACAGTACAAATCATCTCACTCCCTGACGAAACCTTAGGCATTCCCATTAATGTCTTTTCACTCCTTGAGCTACCTGAGCTCAAGATTTGTGTGTACATGATCCATTATTCACTTTCCATTATCTTGGTCTGATCATGTTAGGAGATGCTTTTTGAATGCAGTCAGCAGTCATTTTAAAATCAGTTTAGTTGTCTAATTTCCTTGTTTATGTTAGAAAACTAGGTTTGAAGTTCACTTGGCTGATCTAGTTCTAGCTCTTACATTTCCTTGCATTTTGCCAAAATTTGAAGGATTGTTGACTGTCTGTTTATTAATCATATTCTCTGTTTATGGCTGTTTGACCATCATTGATCCAGCTTCGTGCACTAGGAAGAAAAACAAGGGGTGTAATATCGATGAAACTGAAAGAAGGAGACAAAATTGCATCCATGGACATAATACCTGCAGATTGGTAGAGAGACTTGCAAAAAATGCCAGATAGTTCTGGGAGCAGGTAACTTTTATATTTGACTGGATCTCCTCTGTTAGTGATTTCATGATTATATGCATGCATACTCATGCCAACATTATCTCCACACAAATGGTTAGACTATATATGATAGCTATCACTTCTTTTTTAAAAAGCAGTTAGACTACCATTCATTTGCTTAACCTTGTAATAATAATTATAACATATCAATGTATCTGTAATATGGTTTCCTGACATCTTCTCTCATGCCATTGTCTATTTTGGTACACTGACAATGTTAATTGATGTGCTTATATGGATATATCATTGGCAGGGGTAGAGATTTGCGACCCCCATGGCTGCTTTTTGTATCTGAAAATGGTCTTGGTAAGCGCGTGCCTCTAAGTGCATTTCGACTGTCAAGTTTTAATAGAGTGGGCTTGCTCGGTTACAAGGTATATCCTAGTTTTATTCTCTTTTTTTAATGTACAATTATCTAGAAAATTATGAGTTAAACCATTCTCTACCCAACATGTATGGATCAGCCTGGATTCAACTTGGTCCACAGCAAGGTTTGCCATTTTAGTATGCCCAGTATAGTGGCCGGTTCAGCATACCGGTATATCCCCCATACCACATACTAGTATGGTACGGTATAGTTGGTATGCAGTAGTACTGGCCCGTACAGTAAATCTTAGTTCACAGATTTCCAGAATTTTAAACTGTCCAATTGAACTTTGTCAACTCTATTTCCATTTAAGTGTTCTTTTTTTCCCCACTTTTCTTTTCTTTTCTTTTCTTTTTTCCCAACCTGCTGATCTCAACCTAGGACCCCTCATAAATAAAGCTGTCTCTGCATTGCGTATTGTCAACCATGGGATATCTTTCTTCGTTAGCATTACTCAGCATTCTGTCCATCTTTCTGAATCCAAATTTCACATTGATTGCCAGGTGTCAATGGTTACATCATGTTTCGTAAACTTTATTTCTTGTGCTTCTGTTTAATCCTCATCATCGGTGCTCTAGAAACTTTGGCAGCTCAAGAATTTTCCTTTACATTTTTTTAAGACTCAAACATATAGATCTGTCTAATTGGCATGAGAGCTTGCTATTTGTGGTTTATTTAAGTGTAGTAATAATTACATAAATTCCTGAAGGTGCATTCCTTGTATTGTATGTCAAAATCAAAGCAGTGAGGAAGCTTGTTCTTTAGTCATAGATGCCTTGTTGAGTCTCAACTCAACACAATCTCACTACTGTGCATTCTATAACTTGTTCAGCTTTGTCAACCTTTTTCAATAGCATTCAATCTTCATCAAGTTTCACTAACCAATACTGCCTCATCTCAAACTTCTCTAAATACTCAATTCTAAACATGACCTAAAAGTAGGCCTTGCCTATTCAAAAACAATCATCCATCTCTACAAGATACAAGCAACAATGGGAGCTTTTTGCATCTCTTCCCTTGATAATGTTAAAAGCCATCATGTGAATTTAACCTGCATCTATTGCAACCGACCGCCTTGTGTATGGAAAACCTGGAAAGAGTTGAATGCACTCCTTGTTTGGTTATGTGCACTCTCCTCTCTTTTTTGAGGTGAAAACAAGAGTGTTAATCAACAACAAATGGGTGCATGTATAAAAAGTCTTGACTTTTTACTAATGCATTCAAAGCCATCCATAAAATATTCTTTCCCCTTCTTCAGCCCTGTGGATCTCTTACAGTATGATAAATGCAAGCTTTGCAGTTGCTGGGACAGCATGCACAGGAAAATTGGCTTAGTCTTGCTTATCATTTATTATTGATTGCAGCTTCCACCAGGTCATTGTCTTGCTGCAGTATTTGTTGTTGGGTTTTCATTGGCAGGTATTTTCTTTTACTTTTCTCTGTTTCTGATGACCGGTTATGTAGATATTTTTTTTATGAACACAAGTTTGTTTACTAGAAAAAAATGTTCAATCATACAGAAGATGGCGAAGGTGATGAACAAGTAGTTCTAGTCAGTCAAAGTGGGACTGTAAACAGATTCAAGATTCGGGATATATCTGTCCAGTCACGCTCTGCAAGGTACTTGTCATACACTGAATTTCTTTTTTCTTCTTTTTCTTTTTGTTCCTCCCATTAACTGATTAATAATTGCTGTATTTTAAACATGATGTCATTGTTTGCAGCAATACACAATCACATGTTGTGGATTTTATGATTTTATACAAAACACTGCACATACAAATAGTAGGAGGACATGAACTGGGTGTTGAACCGAGTGGATTGCTTAACAATAAGTGAAGAACCACTAGTAAGAAAACTTTGATTATTTCAGTTAACTGTACCTTGGATTAAAAATCTTCAGAAAATTGGAAAAAATAAACCTTAGTTCATTGGTATGGCAATTCTTTTGGGAAGGAAAAGACATGATTAACTTTTTAAATATACACCCCCACAGAAAAGTACAAATATCCTATCTGCTGGCACACTTTACAAATCCAGATTGCTCAAGTTGATAATTATTTTGGTGATTCTTATATCTTATTCTTTTTAAAAAAATGTTAGGCTCTAGTGATTCTTATATCTTAATCTGTTTTCTGCTGTATGTTGCCCAGGCCATTGGCTACAATTTTGATTATGATGATTACCACAGGTAATATGCCACATCTTCCTTCCTTGTCGGCCACCATGTTCGATGCCTATGATAATAGTCTACGTTATATTATTAACCATCTATTTTGGTATTCAACAGTTTTGTTCATGGATGTCTTCTCCAGAGCCTGCTGATTCGCAAACTGGTAAAGTTCCTCAAACAGCGTTGCATGGGATGGGTAAATCTTCCTTCCAAGATTTAACCGTAATCTGATGCTTGTGTCCTTGCTATCATAAAACAGATTTTCACAAATGCTGATAAGGTCCATGCGGCCAAGGTACTAGGCAAGCTGGGGTTGGAAGGCTGCTTTGAAGGCATTATATGCTTTGAGACTCTCAATCCACCAAGCGATTCTTCTTCGCCATGCGACCCAGCAGCCATGGCAGATGTCTTTGACATCGTCGAGCACTTCTCTAAGCCGGATGCCGGTTCTGAACTACCGAAGACTCCAATTCGATGCAAACCATCCATAGATGCCATGGAGCATGCTCTCAAAATCGCCAACATTAACGCCCACAGAATCGTGAGATGACATTAAAGGACCAGGATACAAGCATTGCTGCTCAAAATATTCTTGGTGAATTGTACTGAAAACTGATGTTGCGTGTATTGCTGCAATTTGTTTTACAGATTTTCTTCGATGACAGTGTTCGAAATATCCAGGCAGGCAAACGCATTGGTCTCCATACGGTGCGGGTGAGTCCCTTTTTTTTTTTTTTTGGATAAGCTTTCTGTTTACATCAACCTCTGTTTATGGATAGTGATAACCTGGGTATATGGTCTTGATGCATATGTCTGCATTTTACTCGTATTGTCACATTAGGCTGTTGACCGCATACCTGATTTATGACTGGATAAGTTTAGGATCTTCTAAAATTAAGCACTTCCAGCTGTTCTATTTTATCCATGGTCTATCTGTCTCTGCCATTTGTGAAATGTATGTTATTGCTTTCACATACTCAAATGTGTTAACTGTACCCTTTGCAGGATACAGAGATTATAGAGCAGATTGATCAAGATGTAAAGCGTACTCATCCTGACATGCACTTTTTCTCTGGGGACTCATCCTTTGCAGAGTCTAATCAGGTGATTTTGTTTCCTATATCAAACAATCATTTTGGTTCGCTTCATTGATCTGATTATAGTGTTTTGCTCATTTTCAGGAAGCCTTAAGGCGCATACTTATCATCTTTGCAAAGTTAAATCCGGGAATAAGATATGTACAAGGGATGAATGAAGTTTTGGTACCTCTTTTTTATGTTTTTCGGAATGATCCAGATGAGAATAATGCTGTATGGATTTTGAATATTTTTCCACTGATTAGCTTTTGTATCATATCTGTTGGAATTTTCAAATATCTCGGATGTTTCTATGAGGTCGGACTGAAAATCCTTTAGGAATGTTGCTTGCAGGCTCGTGCATCTTTTGTATTTTCTAAGAGCTTGTATAAGTCTTGCTCATAACTTGGCTTTTGGGCTGCAGAAAAATAAAGGAAAAAAAGATTATGGATTTTTATTTTCTCTAACAGGATTTCTGCTGGGTTGTCTTAGGTTGATACAGGTTCAGACTTAAATGGATTACCCTGTTAATTTACGAATCCTACAGAATTTTCATTGAAGGAATATCCAAATACATCTTAATATATAGAGCGGTAACTATAGGTTTTTCAAACTGTCTATTTTAACCATAATTTACACATAAACTCAAAAGTATTTTTTTTTTTTTTTAAAAAAAAAAATACTACAAAGTGTGTAATAGCTTTAAGAACGCATGTACAGGAGAACATAGAAACGGCCAACGGATTTCTTCCATGATTCTGCCAATCGTACAACTCACGATGGGATTTCCTCGGTAAAAATTGTAAGAAATAATAATATTATTATTTTTAAAAAAATAACGGAATTCCCGACTGAAAAAAAATATTTTAGTAAAATAGACTAATAACATTATCGGCTAGTAAATATGCTTTAGATAATTTATATATGGAATTTCAATTTTGCATGTGCTTTTTTATTGTTACACGCAACCATAGCTGGTTATGATAGACATGCACAAAAGGTAGAAAAACATGTGGATAATGCTAATTGAGGTTCCATATAGAAGTTTTGAACTGCATTTGAGCTAAGGTAGGTTTTGAACTGCATTTGAGCTAAGGTAGGATAGGAACATGAAACGCTTTATGGAACCTCTAAGAGGCTACATTTTAAGCATGCTAAATAGAGGACAGAGTAGCTTAATAATTAGTTACCGTCCCATGCTCACTGGCTACAAACTGATGCTCTCCTCACCTGAATCTTTTGTCGTTATTGTGTTATCAAATGACCTATGAGATTTTTCATGGACTTGCCAAAGTTAATGATGATAAACGCGTTGCACCAACTTTGGCCAAAAGTCAAAAGGAGGAGGAGAATCTTCCAACAAATACTGCCAATATCTTGCATCTGAAATGGATGCAATGCAAGAATCCAAAGTTAATTGTTTTCTGATACTACTAGGTCGCAAACAAGATAATTTTAGCATTTCTAGTTTGGCTTTTTAATGTTATAAATGTAACGTATGTAGAATTTTGCGTGGTGCTTTCAAGTTTTGAAGAGACTTGGAAGATCATGGCAGGGATGCTGGAGGTAATTCCTGGAACTTGGGGGCATGTTCCAAGCGGATTCCTGGAGGTGTTCTAGGAATGCTCTAAGTTTGAGTATTTTCTCATGTGACTTATGGAAGAGTTTTTTTTTTGAGAGATTGTAACATAATCCAATTGGGTTATGGGGTTGGGAATTGATTATTAGGTTAGCTTAATTGGTTAGATGGTTAGTTGTTGGTTGGTTAGTCCAACCACCCAGGATTCTAACCGAATTGGTTGGTTGTAACGAACTGGAAGCCTAACTATCCAGGGAATTCTAACCAGTTTGTTATCGGCCCAAGAATCCAAGTCCTAATCGTCCATGTGATTGAGTCCTAACAAAGCAAGAAGTCATTGACACCTCATATGCTATTTAATGTGAGAAGGGGGCATGCGGTTTGGATGTTTCACGGTGTGGAGTCCATGAGGACTTCTCACCGTCTTGGTCTTGATCGTGAGGGCTTGAGGGCCGTCCCTTGGGGCGGGGATCGTGAGGAGACCTCCTAGGTTTCAAAGAGGCCACGGTGATGGGCTGTAAAGAGGTACATGTAAGAGAGATATCACGTAGATGGCTTGGTGCTATGGGATGTTCCACTGGGCTTTGGAGAAGGGACGCACGTGAGGTATTGTCTGTGCATGGCGTACGTGGGTTCTTGGGACATGAGGCCTGTAGGAGAGAAGACATGCGGGATGGCAAAAAGCTTCTGGAGTTTCAGAAGGAATGCCGTTGGTCTTGTTGTCCTGTAACAAACAAGTTTTTCTTCAAAGGATAATAAAAGCAATATCTCTTTTTTCTCTTACATCTATATCTTCATTGTTGCATGATATTGAATCCAAGAACAGATTGTTGGACTGTATCCTTCCATGTTGTATCCGGTGCACATAGATGCTGGTTCGAATATCCCAACAAGTAGGATCAGTGCCCGGAATTTTTCCGACAATATATACATGTATTTTTTGGTTTGGTCCTTGACAGGAGGAAGACATGTTTATAATTTTGCGCTACATGTTTTCATTGGCATTTTTTTTTTGCGGGGGGGGGGGGGGAGGTTTACTTTACCACTTCTTTCTGTGCTTGGCTGATTTTGTCTCTTTCTTGTGGTCATTTACCATGCATACTAGGAAAAAACATTAGCTTAAACTTCTAAATCGTCTCACCAAATTCTTTCCCAAAGTATTTGACGCACGCTTCATGAGATGTTTTTCTTCAAGAATCTAAAATATCTCTCTGCTTTCTCGGTATCAATTTCTCATCGTGCAGAAATATGGATCCATGGGATAATGCTGCATACATAATAATTAATTAATCTTCCACGGTTTCTCGTATCACAAGATCATTTTTTTTTTACATGATAGATATAATATTTATATGCATCAAATGCTTACGTGGCAATTACATACTAAATATAGACCATGTATTCGTTAAAGTTTCCTAGATCTTGCAGCAATCATCGTCAACTCGACAGCCGAACAAAGCAATATATAAATGGCGACTATCGACCCTAACTGACGTAGAGGAGGTGAAAATTGTGATCAGAATGCTGCCTATCTCGGCCACGACCATCATGTTCTGGAGCATCTGCGCTCAAATGACCACCTTCTCCGTCTCCCAGGCCACAACCATGGACCGCTGCATCGGTCCATCTTTAAAGATTCCCTCGGGCTCCCTCGCTTCTTCGTCATCTCCATCCTTCTCACCGTCCCTTTTTATGACGGCGTCGTAGTCCCGGTCTGCCGCCGCTTCACCGGAAACCCCTACGGCCTCACCCCTCTCCAACGCATCGGCGTCGGCCTCGTTCTTTCCATGCTAGACATGGTCGCCGCCGCCCTCACCGAGATCAAGCGCCTCAAGGTGGCCTGGTCGAACCCGCTGGCCGTGGACAAGGGAGAAACTCTTCCATTGCGTGTCTTCTGGTTGGTCCCTCAATTCTTCTTTGTTGGTGCCGGGGCGGCCTTCACCTACATTGGCCAATTGGACTTCTTTCTAAGGGAGTGTCCCAAGGGGATGAAGACCATGAGCACGGGGCTGTTCCTGAGCACCCTGTCTCTGGGCTTCTTCGTAAGCTTGGCTTTGGTGGCCATCGTGCATGCGGTGACGGGGGAGAGTGGCCATGGAGCATGGCTCGCCCACAACCTGAATCGTGGGAAGCTCTATGTTGGTCCAAGCACCGGACAACCACCGGTTCGGTCGACCGAAGATGCTTCTTCTGAACCGCAGACTTCGGATCCGGGTGTTTAAAGAAAAAACCAAGCAACCTACATGCAAGCCGAAATCTTTCACAGGCCTTCGGATTACCTCTTCGGTTGTAACACCCAAAAAAAAAAAAAAAAAGTTTGATGGCCTGCCTGCCGAACCGGCCCAGTGATGCCGCGGCCCAGGCGCGAGCACGGGCGCACGGTGGGCGCGTGCGGTGCGGAAACGAGTGGTGGGCGCGTGCAGTGCGGACGTGCTCGTTGACGACGCGTGGTGGGAGAGCATGGGCGAGCGGGGTGCACGATGCACCGGCGACACGCGGCGCGAGCGCAGGAGATGCACGGGCGAGCGCGCAGGAGGCACGGCCCAGGCCCACACGCGCGGCGCGCACGGGCGCTGGGCTCGGCCCAGCCGGAAGCGGCCATCGCGTGGGCATTTCCCACGCATTGCCCAGGCGTTTCCCAGCCCGTTTCGCACGATGCACGGCGGTCCATAGGGTTTCTGAGTGATCTGGACCGTCCAATCGCCTGATCGAACGGCTAGGATTGATCCGAAAGAGTTTATGCTTGATTAGGTGCTTTTGGATTCGGATTTGGACGCGGTTTGAGGCGTTGATCTCAAATCAAACGGGCAGGATGTTATTTTGATGGTTTTGAACTTCCTAGGTTACGTTTGAGGTGATTTTGGATTGGTTTTTCCTCTCTTTTTAATCAGGGACGTCGATAGAAGCAGGGGAGAGCCTACAGAGAGCCAAAAGAGAGAGAAAGAGAAGGGAAAAGAGGAGAGAAGAAGGAAGAAAGAGAAAGAGGAGAAGAGAGAGAAGGGGAGAGGAAAAGGATCTTGGTTTGGAAGAAAAGGAAAGTTGTTATGCTGTGATGGCATGGGATAGTGACAAATTTTGGAAATACGTTAGGATTTGGGATAGAGAGAGAAAGATGATATAGAAGAGGAAGGAGAGAGAAGATGAGGAAAGAGAAAATCGGGGGGAACCGATTCCTCAAAATTTGTGAAAATTAGGATTTGATGAATTTATTTATTATTGTAGGAGATCAATCTTTTGAGCAGGAAGGATTTGGACGAATTTCGGGTATAAATTGATACCGGATATTTGGGATTAGCGGTTGAAAGCAAGGATTCTGGACATGATCACCAATTCTATACATTATTTTACATGGCATGATTTTATCCGCGCATATGAGCATTGGCATGCATGTTTGGTTGCATCGTATACTTTGATTTCTCGAGGATGGATAATGTGTTAAGATTACTAATTATGTTTCCATGTATCATGTTTATTCGAGTAAGTTAACTTTTTAATGGTTCGGACCGTGATGCCGGTCATCGAAAGATTTGAGATGACGTGATTTGACAGTATGATTGATTTGATAAAGTGATAACAAAGAGAGTATGTTGTTTGGACTAGCCATGCCACGGGATCGTGGAGTTCTGAGATAGCCTGAGCCACGGGCTTTGTACATGAGCTAGCTTGACCACGAGGAATGGTCGATTGTGAAACTAGCCTGACCACGAGGAATGGTCAATGAGACTAGCTTGACCACGAATAAAAGGTCGATTAACGGGCTTGAACAAGACTAATTTGGCCACGGCGGATAGCAAATGGCCGATTATGAGATTACCAGTCATGGGTTGGAGCATGACCGTGGTTAGTCCAGAACTATGAAGAAGAAGGATGATTAAATTGAAAACTTGAAAAGAGAAAAACATGATTTTGCAAAAAGGTTTTGTCGTTTGTGACATTTGAGTTGTTTCGTTGCATGGTATGATGTGTACTCTTATATCCTTGCTATTTTCAAATTATTACTATTAATGGTGACTGTTTGGAGACCTTACTGGGTTGTAGAGCTCACAACCTACTTTCTTCTTTCACAAAGTTGTGCAGATATTCAGGCTTGGTGATGAATGAGATTTTTCTTTTGAGGTAAGTGACTCTTGTGTACCCAGGCCTTGCATGATCTCTAGGATAAAACCTAGAGTTTGTGTGGCCGGTCACGTGCCGATTTCGGTGCTGGATTCAGGGCGTGACATTGGCATTCGTCCCCTAAAGGAGAGACCCTCAGCATGATCCGAGGGATGACCCCACCTACTTCCGAAGACATGGTTTTCGGTTCATGACAAGACACAATCTCCGGCTTATGATAAAGGTCAAATCCTCAATCCATATCGAAGACAGGATCTCTGACCTATCTCGAAAGGGTCTGAGGATGAGGACATTCCCGATCTGATTGCGGGAATATTCCTAAAAGGGAAGTCTGAAGACGGATCCACGATATGTCTTCAATCTCTACAAATACGATAAGCAACGGTTACCAACGGTTACTATCGACTATCTCCGGGACACAATCATGGCGCGCAACTCCAGCTGCAATGTCTTCGGTCTGGCCGGAACTGTTCACGACAACCCATGATTGCGAATTATGGGGAAGGAATTGATTCCCCATTGTAACCGCTGGAGGAAGGACGGAACCGCAGGCCGGACGATCCCTTATAAATAATGGTAAAGAGGAAGGCTCAAGGGAAGGTAGAAAAATACTCTTGAAAGCTAGAGAGTCCTCCTCTCCATTAAACTCCCTTCCTCATTCTATGGCTGGAGCCCGTCTCTGACTTAGGCATCGGAGTATCCCCCACCGGAGTACCTCCGGCCAGGAATTTGTTTTGCAGGTAAACCAGGGAGCGGCCTCTGCGAGCCAGAAAACTCCATCTGGTTGAAAAAAGGGACTCTACGCCAATAGATTGACGCGCTAGGAAGGGGTGGTGCTGCGACAACTCTTCATTATTAAAGCTCCCCTCCTTGATAAAGGGGAAGTGAGAAATTCCTGATGGCAAAAGGAAAGACTCAGATTGCTTCCACAAATCGAAGTCGTGCTCCATCCCAAGGGGGTGCACCCCCGGCGAAGGACAGCATTCCACCTCCCACAATTGTCGTAGGACTACAGCAGTTTGAAGCCCTCGTGAACCAAGTCACTAACCTTACGACCATGGTTCAGAATTTTCAAAACAGAGCTTTTCCGATGGGGCACCCACCGGCCACTTCCGGGCATAGCTCACGATCCCGAAGGAAGAGAGCCCCTCGAGAGGGGTCCGTGCACCATTCCCACTGTTCTCGGCCTTCCCCTGAAGGCTGAAGTTCAAGAATGCTTAGGCCCACTGAGTCCCCGCAGAAAGGTAAAAGGCCTAGGCGAACTCCTTCACCCTCCTCCAAAGACTCTGCTCCCGTAGAAAGAGCGCCAAAGCAGGTTCTCCCCGATTACGATGGGAGATTCAAAGCCATCAAATAGAAGATGGCGAGAGTACGGGAGCAAAGAATGCGGGAAGATCACGATGATTTGCTGATGTGTGATCTACGCCCGCCCTTCACCGACCGTGTCATGGCCGAAGTCATCCCTAGGCACTTCAGGGTTCCCCAGATGGTACCCTATGATGGCACCTTCGATCCCTTCGACCACTTGGACAGTTTTAAGGCCCATATGATGATCCAGGGAGCTTTAGACGTGATGTACTGCCTAGCATTCCCAGCCACCCTAAAGAAAGCTGCTTGGATGTGGTACTCGAGCATACGTCCAGGTACCATCGATTCTTTTTTTGAATTAGAGAAATTGTTTGTCTTGCATTTCAATACCTGCCGTAAGATCCCCCGAAATACGGATACACTGTTCCTCCTTCATCAGAATGAAGGAGAAAGCCTGCGAGACTACATCTCGAGGTTCAATGCGGCCACACTCGAGATCCCCGATCTCAACGAGCACGTGGCCATGTCTGTACTAAAGAAGGAGCTTCGTACATTCAGGCTCACCTTTTCCCTGGATAAGAAGTTTCCCAAAAGCTATGCTGAGCTATTCTCAAGGGCTTAGAAATACGCCGATGCCGAAAAGCAAGTGGCGAATCGATGACTGATCGGAGGGAAACCCCCTTCAAAAAAGAAAAATAATAGGGGACAAGGTCCCCCAACTTCCAATAACAACAAGCATGCTGACCGCCGAAGGAGTCCTCCCAGGCCCCGAGCATCGGGCGGAAGATTCGACACCTGCACCCCCCTCAACCTCCCTCGCGAAAAGATTCTTATGGAGATAGAGAAGGAAGGCTATCTCCAACGGCCACATCCCATGAAGGCATCCTCTTCCGCAAGGAACAGGAATAAATATTATCGATTCCACAGGAACCACGGCCACAACACCGAAAAGTGCATCCAACTGAGAGATGCGATAGAGGATCTCATCAAAAGAGGATATTTGGGGCGGTATGTTGGTCGTCAAGGATCTCGGTCATAAGCTACTATTCCCCAGCCACTTCCTGAAGAGGCCGAACTGCCAAATCAAAGACCCACCAACGGTGGTGTGGGGATGATACACCGACCTACCAACTGGAGAAGAGACGAAGACGATGCCCCGAAGCGATGCAAGGACAACAATGCTATCCTCTTCTCTGATGATGACCTTGCGGGAGTCCAGCTTCCACATGACAATCCTATTATAATCTCGACCGTTGTGGCCAACTAGATGTACAACGGATTTTACTTGATAATGAAAGTTCGACTGATGTCTTGATCTATGATGCATTCTCTAAGATGTGTTAGCCTAGATACAAACTACGGAGATCTCCTATACCGCTTACTGATTTCGGGGGCAATCAGGTTGACGCCGAGGGAGAAATAGTCTTACCTGTAACCCTCGGCACTGAACCGCAATAAAAGACACTACCTATCAATTTCACGGTGGTCCGAACCCCTTCAACCTACAACATCATTTTGGGACAGCCCACCCTGAATAAATTTCGGACTGTAGTGTCATCCTATTATCTCCTGGTGCGCTTCCCCACCAGGAATGGTGTTGGAGAAGTTAGGGAAGATCAGAGAGCGACACGATAGTGCTTGATGATTCAAGATAAGCACTCCAATAACCCTACAACCTTGGATCAGCTGGATCCGAGGGACCCAGCCACGAATTCTGGCGAACCCATGGAAAGAACCATCTCGATGTCCTTAACTAAAGATGACCCCACCAAGGTTGTGCAGATTGGAAGCATGCTTGATGAAAAAACTAGAACGGAGCTGATTTGTTTTCTCAGGGATAATGCTGATGTCTTCGTTTAGTCCGCTTCGGACATGCCAGGAATTTCTGCCGAAGTGATCACTCATCGGCTGGAAGTTGCTCCTGGGTATAAGCCAGTTCGGTAGAAGAAGCGAAGCTTCGCCCCTGAAAGACAAAAAGCAATATATGAAGAAGTAAACAAGCTCCTTAAGGCACGATTCATCCGGGAAGCCTATTACCCCGAATGGTTGGCCAATGTAGTAATGGTGAAAAAAGCTACTGGCAAATGGAGGATCTACATTGACTACATGACCTCAATAAAGCCTGTCCAAAGGATAGCTTTCCCCTCTCAAAGATCGACCAACTGGTCGATGCTACTGTCGGACACCAATTGCTAAGCTTCATGGATACTTTCTCTGGCTACAATCAGATCCGAATGGACCCCCAAGATGAGGAGAAGACAGCCTTCGTCACCGACAAAGGCCTGTATTGTTACAAGATGATGCCATTCGGGCTCAAGAACGCTGGAGCGATATTTCAGAGGCTAATCAACAAAGTATTCGAAGAGCAATTGGGGAGGAATATGGAGGCCTATGTTGACGACATGATTATCAAAAGCCTCCTTAAAAAAAATCACATACAAGACTTGGAGGAATCATTTAGCGCCTTGCGATGTCATCAAATGAAGCTAAACCCGATGAAGTACACTTTTGATGTTACTTCTGGCAAATTTCTGGGTTTCCTTGTTACTAAATGAGGAATTGATGCAAACCCTAAGAAGATTCAATCTCTCAAAGATGTGAGACATCCATCTTGCAAGAAAGAAGTACAGCAACTAACGGGGAGGATCGCCTCCTTAAGTAGGTTTATCTCTCGGTCAACCGAGAAGTGCCTTCCGTTCTTCAAGGTACTTTGGCAATCTCAGAACTTTGAATGGATCGAAGACTGCCGTACTGCCTTCGAAGAGCTGAAGAAGTATTTAGAGACCCCCTCTCTACTCTCCAAACCTCGAGAAGGCGAGGAACTCTACCTATACCTTTCTGCTTCGGACGAAGCGGTCAGATCAGTCCTCGTCCGAAGAGAAGAAGATGGCTCCCACAAGTCGATCTACTACATCAGCAAAGTTCTACACGACGCCGAGATAAGGTATTCGAAAATGCAGAAGCTGATCTAAACTCTGATAGTTGCGGCAAAGCGACTATGGCCATACTTCCATGCCCATGCCATCGTGGTGCTTACCGATCAGCCCCTCAAGGCCATTCTTTGATGTCTTGATACTTCAGGAAGAATAGCCAAGTGGGCTGTGAAGCTAAGTAAGTTCGACATCAGCTTTCAGCCCCGAACGACTATGAAGGCCCAGGTACTTTTAGATTTCCTAGCTAAATGTACCTGGAAGTCCGAAGACGAGGTGTCTCCAGCAGAAGAGGGAGTTTTAGGGAACACAGAGCCTGTTTGGGTGCTCCATGTAGACGGAGCTTCCAACTCCATTGGATGTGGAGCCGGTCTTATACTGGTTGAACCCGATGGCCATACCGTAGAGTATGTACTTCGATTCTCCTTCCATGCTTCGAACAACCAAGCCGAATACAAAGCTTTGCTTACCGGACTTCGGATCGCTAAGAATTTGGAAGTTCGAAGACTCCAGGCTTTTTCAGACTCCCAGTTGGTTGTGAATCAAGTTAAAGGAGAGTATGAAGCCAGAGGCCCCACCATGGTGCAATACCTGGACAAGGTACGAAGCTTATCTTCCCAACTGGAACACTTTGAAATTATTCCTGTCCCTCGGTCAGAGAATTCCGGGTGGATGCATTGTCTCAACTGCTACTACAGCCCCGGAATCTCTTGGCCGCACCTTCGTTGAGCACCTTGAAACCCCAAGCATAGCTGAAGAAGCTACGGAAGTTCACCAAATTGAGACTGAGCCAAGTTGGACGGATCCTATCATTAAGTTCTTAAATGAAGGTGTTCTACCAGAAGACAAAGCCGAAGCCAAAAAGATCTGCTGGATGGCATCCCAATATATCATCTTGGACGGAACCCTCTACAAAAGATCATTCTCTCAACCCCTGCTAAAATGCTTAGGGTCGACAGATGCGGACTACGCCCTGAGAGAGGTTCATGAAGGCATATATGGGGATCACTTGGGGGGTAGGTCCTTAGCATATAAAATTATACGTCAAGGATACTATTGGCCCTCTATTCAAAAGGACTCAGTCGACTTCGTGCGAAGATGCGACCAATGCCAGAGGTATGCCAATATTCAGAGGCAACCAGCGAGTCACTTGACCCAACTAACAGCCCCTTGGCCTTTTGCCCAATGGGGGATGGATATCCTTGGCCCGTTTCTGCCCGTATCTGGACAGAGAAAGCTCCTCCTTGTGGCAATCGACTACTTCATAAAGTGGGTTGAAGTCGAACCACTAGCCCAAATCAAAGAGGGCAGGTTTGAGAATTTTGTGAAGAACTCCATCATATATCAATTTGGGATCCCACACACAATAATCACCGACAACGGGAGGCAATTCGACAATTCGAAGTTTAAAGACTTCTGTGCTCAGTACCACGTGCAACACAAGCTAACTTCCGTTGCCCATCCATAGGCCAACAGAGAAGCCAAAGCAACTAATCGGACCATTCTCCGCGGTTTCAAGACGAGGTTGAACGTCGCCAAAGGGCTTTGGGTCGAAGAGCTAACCTCTGTTCTCTGGGCATACCAAACCATCCCGAGGATAGCCACCGACGAATCTCCATTCAACCTGGTATACGGTACCGAAGCCATTCTCCCTATCGAGGTCTCCCTCCAGTCCTTAAGGATTGACAACTATAAAGAGATAGAAAATTCTAACTATCGAAGAGTCGATCTTGATTTGTTGCAAAGCACCAGGCTTTAGGCTCAGATGAAAATGGTGATGTATCAACAAAAAGTCACCAAATACTATAACTCCAGGATAAAAGAATAGATTTTTCGCACAGGAGACATGGTGCTGCGAAGGGCAGAAATATCTAGGCCGACTGAACAAGACAAGCTTTCTCCCAACTGAGAAGGACCGTACCAAGTTGAAGATGTCATACGTCTGGGAACGTATCGACTCAAAACCTTGGACGGCAAAACACTGTCCCGGCCATGAAATGTACAAAACCTTCGCAAATATTATCAATAAACTAATCTCTAAGTTTCTTGTGCAATTTTGTCCAACTATGAACGGCCTGTTATGTCGACAAAACGACAACAGCTTGGATCGCGCGACCTAGGAGATCGGCCAACGGTGCAAAGGAGAGTCTGATCTGCTCACCTTATCGGCATATCCGACGAGCGCAATGGATGGCCTGATCAGGCCACCAAAAAGATCAAAGGCACAAGGACGGTTCAAGTAACCTACCCTACAGAAAACCCAAAGACATGCCGGGACGGGCCTAATCAGCCTACCTTACACTAAAGAAGGCACAAGGACGGTTCAAGTAACCTACCCTACGAAAAACTCGAAGACATGCCGGGACGAGCCTAATTAGCCTACCTTACACTAAAGAAGGCGCATGGATGGTTTTCAAAGCCTACCCTACGAAAAATTCGAAGACACGCCGGGATGGGCCTGAACAGCCTTCCTTGATCATAACATGAATGCGCAGGGATGGCATAGACGCCCTACCCTACGACCCCGACTAATCTGGGAAGTCTACACTTTCGGCATGTCATAATGCAATAAACCACAAAGGAGACATGGAAGAGGGTAAGGGAAATTGAAATATTTCATTTCATTCCTAAATTGTTTACACAAAAAAAAAAAAAGAAGAAAAGGAACAGAAAGAGGATTGCAGGAAGTTAGAAGGCACATCTAGTGACCACCCGCCGGTCCTTTACCATGCTAGCGGGGGGATTTCTACAAGGAAGAAGAAGGAGCCCCGGGGTTCCCCTCTGGATCCGAATCTGACTCCTCCTTAAAGTCAGAGTCGAATTCGTGCCTAGGGAACGGGATGGAGGGTCTAATTTTGCCAAGGCCCTTCAAGTTATAATACTTGAAGGCCTTAACCCTGCACTCCTAAAATCCTTGGTGATAAGAATCCAGGGCCACCTCGACGACCTCCTCTTTGAAGGCAGAAGATGTCTTGAAGTCTGAGATGGCAGTTGCCACCTTCTTCTTGGCCTCCTCTGCCTCCGTGACGGCCGCCTCAACCTGTGTCCAGGCCTCCTCCAGTTGAGCCTCCAGAATGCGGATCTTCCTCTCCAAACGATCAATGATCGAGTCATCGTCATCGCTTAACCCGAGGAATCCTGGGCTCCCTTTTTCTCCGGTACCGAGGGCTCTCTTCTTGGCCGCCCTTCGAAGCTCGGAGATGCTGAACTTCATCTCGACTGGAGCACTGGAAAAAGAAGAAAGCTCTCCAAAGAGGAAGTCTGAGAGCAGAATGGCCTTTAACAAAAAAGGACAAGGTTCTATTTATAAGGACCCTGCACCCGCGATTGGCCACAGGGAAACGTGCTCCACGTCCTTTCACAGACGCACCAAAAGATGCGGCATGTCAAAGCGACGCCTTGAACCGCCTTCCTTGATATGATCTGTAGGATGACGTCTAGAATTTGTGCAACCAATCGCGTAGCCAATCACGGTACAAAATTCAAGCCGTGAAAAAGTTAATAACTATTTGTAGCCACCAAGATCGCCGTGGCCCGAAGCTGCTGCCGGTGCCGGAGTGCGCTCCCTTCGCTACCCGGCGGTCCTCTGCTCCTGGACCTACGAAGCAGGGGTTAGTGACCCGGGCCGGGGTTTCTGGCGGGGGCACTCCGATGGTCAAGTCAGTGACGATCTAGAGGAATAGATCCTCCCAGTCGGGCCCCTCTTGATGGACTCCGCACTAGGAGGAGTAAAGGATGTGAGAATGAAGGAAAAAACATAACAGGGAAAGAATAATAGCGGGGACAAAGGGGTTCCCTGTTCTACCGCCTCTCCTTGTTTCCCTCATTTTCCTTCAACTGTGGTGGTGGTGGTGCTTTGCCCTCTTGATTGAGCTTGCACTTGTGTTTGTAGTGGGTTGTTGTTACCTCTCCCCCTTTTGGGGGCATCGATTGTTCTTTGTAGTTAGAAAAATGGTTGTTGGATGTTTGCCTCGGGATCCTCGCTGGGCTGGCAGGCGCGTGCGACGGGATTCCGTGCCATGGACGGGACGTCTTTCCTGACATATGGTAGGAGAAGCTTCCATTCATTCTGACATCCTCTCCGGTCGCCCCATTCCGAGAAGCTTGGCAGAACCTCGATCCGGGGTCGCCGCCCTAGGGGTTCGTGCTCTCTGGCTAGCCCATCCCCTTAGGAGTACGGGCGGACAGGCAGTTATGGCGATATAGGAAGCGCCGTTTCGTAGTCCTTGGGTGGCTCGCCGGTGTCCCGGGATGGCAGGGCTTGCTCCGATCTAGATGCTCCGAGCTTGTGGGGTCGCCTTGGTGGAGGAGGGCAGCATGCGGGCCCGGTCCGAAGGGCTCGTGCTCGGAGAGGCTCCATGTGGCGGAGGAGTGCTGAGCTCGACTCCAACCACAGGGCTCAACCTCAAAGGGTCTCGCTTCAGAGGGCAGAGTGCAGATCCGGTCCAGTGGGCTCTCGCTCTGAGAGGCTCCACATGGTGGAGGAGCGCTGAGCTCAACTCCGACCACAGGGCTCAACCTCCGAGGGTCTCGCTTCGTAGGACGAAATGTGGGCCCGGTCCAAAGGGCACGCGCTCGGAGAGGCTCCACGTGGCGGAGGAGCGCTGAGCTTGACTCCGACCACAGGGCTCAACCTCCGAGGGTCTCACTCTGGAGAGCGGATTGCGGGCCCGATCTAGAGGGCTCGCGCTCGGAGAGGCTCCATGTGGTGGAGCGCTGAGCTCGACTTCGATCATAGGGCTCAACCTCCGAGGGTCTCGCTCTGGAGAGCGAAGTGCGGGCCCGGTCTAGAGGGCTCGCACTTGGAGAGGCTCCATGTGGCGAAGGAGTGCTGAGCTCGACTCCGACCACAAAGCTCAACCTCCAAGGGTCTCGCTTTGGAGGGCGGAGTGTGGCCCCGGTCCAGAGGGCTCGCGCTCGGAGAGGCTCCACGTGGCGGAGGAGTGGTGAGCTCGACTCCGACCACAAGGCTCAACCTCCGAGAGTCTCGCTCTGGAGGGCGGAGTGCAGGACCGGTCTAGAGGGCTCGCGCTCGGAGAGGCTCCACGTGGCGGAGGAGTGCTAAGCTTGACTCCGACCACAGGGCTCAACCTCTGAGGGTCTCGCTCTAGAGGGCGAAATGCGACTCCGGCCTAGGCATCCCGGGCTCGCGGGCCCAACCTGGTGGAGGACGGAGCTTGGCTTGTCGTCTTAAAAGAGCTCAGCTCAGCTCGGCAGAGTAGTCCGGGCTGAAGCGTTGCCTTGGTGTCCGACTCGATGGTCTCCTTTGACTTGGCGTCTGTCAGCTCTCCATGCCAGCGGTCTTGCCACATCATTTGCCCCCCACTCCCGAGGCTCGTGAGTGCACGGTATTCGGGCTGAAGGGAGTAATTGTGATGCTGGCATGGAAAGGTGGAGATCCGGCATAATGATAGCCATGACTGCTGCCGCTTCGCGAGATGGTCCCGCGGGCCAGTACAGGGGTGCCACGTGGCCACGTCCGAGGATCAGCTAATGTTGGCACAGAATTTGGAGCGGCCGGGACGCCCCTTTTTACTGATGGGTAGCACATGGCATGAATCCGTTGGCGAGGGGGTCATAACGATACGGATTTGATGGATCTTTTCGAAGTGAAAAGAAAAAAAAAAATTTTATCCAAAACTTCTATTCTTTCAAACCTTTCGCGCCTGTTGCAGTACTCAGACCCTTCCTTCTTCATGATCTGCTTCCACCCTTCTCTTTTCTAGAGAACCAGATCAGTCCTGCTCTTCTTCCTCCTTTTCCTTTGGGGTAAGGTTCTTCTTTCGAGTCCAGTCTTCCTTCTCCTTGGGTTCTTTCCGTAGGATGTCTTGTCCCGATCCTTCTGTACAGGGGCTGGTGCTTTCCTCCTCCGATGAGGAGTCGGAGGGGGCACGATTCGAGTTTAGTAGGAGACCGGTCCTCCCAGTCCACCCCGTGTCCATTAGGGAGCCGGGGTTGCTCTTTCTCGTCCTACCCGCTTTCCTCCCCTGCCCGAACCAGTTTCTGAATCTATCCGGTCAACAGGTCCGGGCGGGGTCGCCTCGACGATTTCCGCCATGGAGCTAGGGGCCATCCGGGATGTCTATGGCATCCCACCTTCTATTCGGCTCATGATCCCTAGCCTGGGGGAATGGGGCACTTCCACTGGCCCGGGTCGCCTCACTTTTTATGAGGAGACCTTCTCCGGGGTCTCCGGTTTCCTTTTCATCCCTTCTTCCTGTCCATCTTGGACAACTACCATTTGGTCCCTGCATAGTTGGTGCCGAACGCTATCAGGGTCATCTTCTCCTTCATCATCCTCTGCCATGTCCACGGGTTCGTCGCCCGATTTTCCTTGTTTAGGGTATTTTTTATCCTGAAACGTCACCCGACTAAGGATGGGTGGTGGTCCTTATCTTCTCGCCCGAAGGGCATTAGACTCGAACTCCCCTCTTCCATCAAAGGATGGAAGAGCAAATTCTTCTTCACAACCATCGAGGAGATCGACTGGGCTTGGAGCTAGCCGGATCAGTCCCTCAATCGGATATTCACGGTTGACGCGGCAGATCAGGACGACTACGAGCAGCTTCACACCACCCAGATCCCCTCTCTTGAGGTCCTGCTGTCAGAGCAAAACCTCTCTGATGCCAGGATCGACCCATCAAGGGGGCCGGATGAGTCCGGTTCTTTCCTCTACACATGTTTTCTCTTCTCTTCATTTTAGGCTAACCTTCTCGGCTTCTGTGTGCAGGGATGATCTTCTCGGAGGGTGACCTGTTGTCAATTACCAAGAAGAGGCTACCCACCGGGATGGCTGCTGAGCCTCCCCCGAGGCGGGCTCGGGTCGAGGGCACATCGACGGCTACCCCCGCTGCGCCAGTCGCCTCGAGGAGGAGGGAGGCCGAGGAAGCCCCTGCGCCATCCACAGTGCTAGGACCGAGCTAGCGGGAGGTTCGAGGAGCTGAAGGGCTGACGAGGCCATAGGCCGAGGTCCCCGTTCCGGAGCCCGAGGCGATCACCCGGGCTGGTGCTGATGTCGCTACCACACCCTCCCTCTCTCCGGGTCTGACGATGATCGAGGCCGAGGGGGGAGAGGCCCATACTGGAGCTCCTCTTGCAACGGGGGCTCTGGTCGCGATGGTGCCGGGTCCCCGACCGGTTTCTGGGGGTCCCACCGCCGGAGGGACGGGCACACCCGCTCCCCAAGAGAGCAGGAGGGACAAGGCGAGGCGTCGTCTCCTGTTCAAGCTGGGGCCGGAGAGCTCCTTGGCTGATAACTGCGCCCTAGCCGCTCGCATGATGGATTTGTCTATCCAATCATGTGATCGGGAGGAGATGGCTAGGCTGCGGTTGGGAGATGTGATCGATAGCATCTTCCCTCAGCTCTATACAGTAAGCAATTTCATTTTTTCCTTCCTCTTCTTCTTTTTCTTCTTTTTTTTAACTTTTCATATGGTGCAGAATAGTGTCAAGGCCTTTTTCGTCAAGAGCAGCTGCCGAAACTGGGAGTGAGCTGAACAGCAACAGGCGACCGAGATCGCATCGCTGAAAGCTGACCTGAAGGGGAGGGCCGACTCCGAAGAGGTGCTTGACCGACGGGTCAAGGACCTCGAGAAGCAACTCGCCAACTCCGAGGGACGAGCAAAAGAGTTCAGGAGAGCCTCGACCGAGAGCAGGGGCAGTCGAGGAAGAAGGCCGAGGAGCTCGCCGACACCGAGCGGAGGTTGGGCGAGCTCAACGCTGAGGCGGCCTGGCAAAAGGGGATCGCCGAGTCTTTCCAGGCTCGGCTGGCGGCGGAGAAGGAGAAGTCGATCGCGGCTCAGAAGGTGGCCGAGAAGGCGGCTAGGTCAGCTTGGGACGCCAAGCGTGAGGTGGCCGCGGCGAAGAAGGAGGTTGAGGAGGCGGTCTTGAGGTACATGTTCTCGAAGGAGTTCCTCGCCGAGATCCAACAAACGGTGTCGGACTCCTTCTTTAAGGGCTTCATGTACCTACATCGCCTGGTTGAAGGGTTTGTCTCGGATGAGGGCCGTAGCAGCCTCGACTATCCCAGTACCTTGGACCAGGAGGCGGGTGCAGGGAGGCCGTCGCTCCCGAGTCTTCTACGCCAGCCGAGGTCAGGGCCGTACCGCCTAAAATCGGAGGGTAGAAGAAACTCCCAGCCCCGCGATCCAACTGGAGGGTAGTCCAATTTTACTTCTTTTGTATTTGGCTTTCTTTCTGTACTTGGCCGGGCCACTCGGCATGTCGGGGGCCTGCCGAATGTTTGTAACTTGGATTCAGTTAATGAATTTTGAACTTCCTTGCGACCTGCTTTCTGTTTGGCTCTCCCCTCTTTCTTTTCTCTTTCTTTCACTCCCTCTTCTCTTCTTTTTCTTCCTTTTTTTCTTTTTTTTTTTTTGAGTGGGGAGATCAGAGAAGAGGGTTTCACCTCGCATGGGGTCGAATCGCCGGGCTTCATCGTTGGCAAGTCGGATGCAAGGTTCTGGCAGTTGCGAGCTGCTGGGTTCGGTGGTTCCTTGGCCAGGGAGCTGGGCCCTGGTCCAAGGTGATAAGATAAGAGTTTTGTTGCTATATTTCCCTCTTGTTCTCTTTCTTTCCTTCCCCTCCCTTCTCTCTCTTTCCTCTCTCTCTTTCTCTCTCTCTCTCTCTTTTTTTTTTTGGATGGGGAGATCAAAGAAGAGGGTCACAGGATTTAATTGCCTTGGAGCTATGCTCGAGGCCTTCCTGGCCGGAGAGCTGGGCTCTGGTCCAGGGATTGCCTGAGAGCTTGGCTCAGGTCTTTGGCACCTTGGAGCTAGGCTCACGGCGTTAATAGGAGCTGCTTGGCTCCAAAATCCCTTGGCATCTCGAAGCTGGGCTCAGAGATGTTTGAGATGGAGAGCGGCTTGGCTCGAAGATCCCTTGGCCGGAGATCTGAGCTCCGGTCTTGGGCCGGCATCCTGGAGCCAGGCTCGGGGACGTTGATGACTGAGAGCTGCATGGCTTGAAGGTCCCTTGGCCGGAGTTCTGAGCTTCGGTCTTGGGCCGGCGTCCTGGAGCCAGGCTCGGGGATGTTGATGACTGAGAGCTGCGTGGCTCGAAGGTCCCTTGGCTGGAGATCTGAGCTCCAGTCTTGGGCTGGCGTCCTGGAGCTAGGCTCGGGGACGTTGATGACTGAGAGCTGCATGGCTCGAAGGTCCCTTGGTCGGAGATCCGAGCTCCGATATTGGGTCGGCATCCTGGAGCTAGGCTCGGGGATGTTGATGACTGATAGCTGCGTGGCTCGAAGGTCCCTTGGCCAGAGATCTGAGCTCCGATCTTGGGCCGACGTCCTGGAGCTAGGCTCAGGGACGTTGATGACTAAGGGCTGCATGGCTTGAAGGTCCCTTGGCCAGAGATCTGAGCTCCGGTCTTGGGCTGGCATCCTGGAGCTGGGCTCGGGAATGTTGATGACTGAGAGCTGCGTGGCTCAAAGGTCCCTTGGCCAGAGATTTGAGCTCCGGTCTTGGGCTGAGAAATGATAGTTTTATTGCCATGTTTCCCTCTCGTTCTCTTTCTTTCCTTCCCCTCTCTTCTTTTCTTTTTTTTTTTAATGAGTGGGGAGATCAGAGAAGAGGGTCACAGGATTTGGTTGCCTTGGAGCTAGGCTTGAGGCCTTCCTGGCTAGAGAGCTAGGCTCTAGTCCAAGGGTTGCCTGAGGGCTTGGCTCAGGTCTTTGCCACCTTAGAGCTAGGCTCGAGGCGTTAATAGGAGCTGCTTGGCTCCATGATCCCTTGGCATCTCAGAGCTGGGCTTGGAGACGTTTGAGATTGAGAGCGGCTTGGCTCGGAGATCCCTTGATGTCTTGGAGCTGGGCTCGGGGGTGCTTGAGATTGAGAGCGGCATGGCTCGAAGATCTCTTGACATCCTGGAGCTAGGCTCAGGGATGCTTGAGATTAAGAGCAGCATGGCTCGAAGATCCCTTGACGTCCTGAAGCTAGGCTTGGGGACGCTTGAGATTAAGAGCGGCATAGCTCGAAGATCCCTTGACATCCTGGAGCTAGGCTCGGGGATGCTTGAGATTGAGAGCGGCATGGCTCAAAGATCCCTTGATATCTTGGAGCTAGGTTCGGGGATGCTTAAGATTGAGAGCGGCATGGCTCGAGGATCCCTTGACATCCTGGAGCTAGGCTCAGGGATGCTATCGATTCTTCCCTGCGAGACATATAGATACTCGTGCAAGGAGAAAGTCGTTATCATTATTATTGATAAGAAACCTTATATCATCGGTGGCGTCTTCGCAGACTGCAAGCATTCTAAGTTCGGGGGAGCCTGATGCCGTCAAGATCTTCGAGATGATGGACCCCCTGTGATGGGGCTTCGGCCGCCTTGTAGGGACCTTCCCAGTTTGGTGGGAGCTTGCCGCGTTCTCGGGACTAACATGCCTCTGCCCGGCACAGCACCGAATTTCTGGGCCCAAAGGTTCTTGGCCAGACCCGGGCATTGTAGAGCCGGGCTGCTCATTGCCGGCGAGTTTTGTTGAAGTTGGCGTCGAGCAGGTCGGGCCTGAATCAACCTCAAGACGATATTGTGGGCTGTAGGAAGTCCATCGACCGCAAAAGTCATCATAGTGGTGCTCTTGGAGGGGGCGTCATAAGGAAGCACGCCTGCGGAGTTTCCATTATCTGCCATGATGCATTTTTTTTTTTTTAGGGTGGTCCGCGATCGTAGGTCTCCTGCTCCCTCCCGGGTCCTTTTGGACATGCGCACAGCTCCCCAAGAGATCACGCCCACCGGCTTCTCGGTAGGATGGTTGTTGATGGTTGGAGCTGGCGGGAGAGTGACGAGCGCGCGGGGCTCCACTTGAGGTCTGCCCCCCGCAAACCTTTTAAGGCGGCTGCTCTTGATGAGTTTCTCAATTTCCCACTTGAGGTTGTGATATTCCTCGACGTCGTGGCCGTGATCACGGTAAGAGCGACAGTACTTTGTCTTGTCACGACCGGTGAAGGACTTCAATGGTGGTGGGTGCTGTAGTCCGCTGGCTCGCTAGTCGAGCCTTGCATACTGGCGAACCGGCGGGGGGACTCCGTTAGCTTGCACTCATGTTCCTCCAGGCGCCTTCCTGCTGCGCACCTGATGGCTTCGTCAGTGGACCCTTCCGCCGAAGGAGACGGAGAAGATGACGTGGGTGCCTAGCACCCATGTTGGGGGTCTTGTCCATTCTGCCACGGTGGGGTCTGGGCACCGCCCGCCCAAGACTGGATGAGTGGTTCTCCCTGCCGGCTCTGCCGGCTCATTGCCTTCTCAGCTGGAGGTGGTTGGACTGCCAAAACGAGTGACCCCGCCACGAGGTGACGTGGGCTCCCTTGGGAAGGGGAGTCCCTTGCACGGCTGGTGGAGGCCTCTCGTGCTTGTGTCGTCACCATTCTTCCGTGGAGTGTCGATCTGCAGAGGGATGGAGGGCTTGATCCCCCCTTCCTCGTGCGTCAATCTGTTATCGCCAAGATCGCCGTGGCCCGAAGCTGCTGCCGGTGCCGGAGTGCGCTCCCTTCGCTACTCGGCGGTCCTCTGCTCCTGGACCTATGAAGCAGGGGTTAGTGACCCGGGCCGGGGTTTCCGGCGGGGGCACTCCGACGGTCAAGTCAGTGACGATCTAGAGGAACAGATCCTCCCAGTCGGGCCCCTCTTGATAGACTCCGCACTAGGAGGAGTAAAGGATGTGAGAATGAAGGCAAAAACATAACAGGAGGAGAATAATAGCGGGAACAGAGGGTTTCCCTGTTCTACCGCCTCTCCATGTTTCCCTCGTTTTCCTTCAATTATGGTGGTGGTGGTGCTTTGCCCTCTTGATCGAGCTTGCACTTGTGTTTGTAGTGGGTTGTTGTTACATCTCCCCCTTTTGGGGACGTCGATTGTTCTTTGTAGTTGGAAAAATGGCCGTTAGACGTTTGCCTCGGAATCCTCGCTAGGCTGGCAGGCGCGTGCGGCGGGATTCCGTGCCATGGACGGGACGTCTTTCCTGACATATGGTAGGGGAAGCTTCCATTCGTTCTGACATCCTCTCCGGTCGCCCCATTCCGGGAAGCTTGGCAGAACCTCGATCCGGAGGTCGCCGCCCTAGGGGTTCGTGCTCTTTGGCTGGCCCATCCCCCTGGGAGTACGAGCGGACATGCGATTATGGCGGTATGGGGGGCGCCGTTCTGTAGTCCTTGGGCGGCTCGCCGGTGTCCCGGGATGGCAGGGCTTGCTCCAATCTAGATGCTCCGAGCTTGTGGGGTCGCCTTGGTGGAGGAGGGCAGAATGCAGGCCCGGTCCGAAGGGCTCGCACTCGGAGAGGCTCCACGTGGCGGAGGAGTGCTGAGCTCGACTCCAACCATAGGGCTCAACCTCCAAGGGTCTCGCTCCGGAGGGCAGAGTGCGGACCCGGTCCAGAGGGCTCTCGCTTGGAGAGGCTCCACGTGGCGGAAGAGCGCTGAGCTTGACTTTGACCACAGGGCTCAACCTCCGAGGGTTTCGCTCTAGAGGGCGGAGTGCGGGCCCGGTCCAGAAGGCTCGCGCTCGAAGAGGCTCCACATGGCGGAGGAGCACTGAGCTCAACTTCGACCACAGGGCTCAACCTCCGAGGGTCTCGCTCTGGAGGGCGGAGTGTGGGCCCAGTCCAGAGGGCTCGTGCTCGGAAAGGCTCCACGTGGTGGAGGAGCGCTGAGCTCGACTCCGACCACAGGGCTCATCCTCCGAGGGTCTCGCTCTAGAGGGCGGAGTGCGGGCTCGATCCAGAGGGCTCGCGCTCGGAGAGGCTCCACGTGGTGGAGGAGCGCTGAGCTCGACTCCGACCACAGGGCTCAACCTCCGAGGGTCTCGCTCTGGAGGGCGGAGTGTGGGCCCGGTTCAGAGGGCTCGCGCTTGGAGAGGCTCCACGTGGCGGAGGAGTGCTGAGCTCGACTCCGACCACAGGGCTCAACCTCCGAGGGTCTCGCTCTGGAGGGCGAAATGCGGGTCTGGTCCATAGGGCTTGCGCTCGGAGAGGCTCCACGTAGCGGAGGAGTGCTGAGCTCGACTCCGACCACAGGGCTCAACCTCCGAGGGTCTCGCTCTGGAGGGCGGAATGCGGCTCCGGCCTAGGCATCCCGGGCTCGCGGGCCCGACCTGGCGAAGGACGGAGCTCGGCTCGTCATCTCGAGAGAGCTCAGCTCAGCTCGGCAGAGCAGTCCGGGCTGAAGCGTTGCCTTGGTGTCCGACTCGATGGTCTCCTTTGACGTGGCGCCTGTCAGCTCTCCACGTCAGCGGTCTCGCCACACCACTATTTTTTTTATTTGAATTTGAAAAAAATATAAAAAGAGCTAAACCATTAATGTAGATGGGAAGAAAATCGATGATGTGCTTCAAGGGTTGAAATTTGAGCATGTATTTATTTGAAGCACATATATTTATCTTTCATGATTTAAATTTATTCTGAAATATTTATATTTATTTTATTTTTACTTATTCTGAATTTATTTATATATTTTTTTAAAAAAAATAAATTTATTTTTAAAAAATTTATATTTATTTTATCTAAAAATTATTATTTACCTGGTGGTCGTTATTTTTTACATAAAGCAGAAAGTGATATGTACCATTTGTATCAATGACCTAAGTCATCATTAATGCGTATAGGATGGGTCATTTTCCATCTTCACCGCAATAAAGACAAATTATAAAAAATAAACATAAATTTTGAAAAATAAACAAAGAGTATATAGATCAATAAAAACGTTTCACACTAAACAGACCCCCAACTCAACTTATTCGCATTAATATTTTTTAAAAAAATTAAAGTTCAAATGAATGAAAAAAATGACTGTTATTTTTTATTTTGCCATGTAAAAATTCGCATGGATTGGATGGATCGCACAGCAGTGACATTGACCGGATTTGAATCCGGTCTACGTAAGCCTAATCTATGTCGGCATGGACTTGCGCAGATGGAAGCAATTAAGGCAAGAGTGGTAATGATGGCGTGTAATGGCAGATAATGACTTTCCTTGCAATAAATCATAAATAATATAACAAAGAATATTATTTCATGAATAAGCTGCTATTACGAAGATTACAAGATTATTTGAAAGCAATTCAGAAAATTCATCTGACAAGATATTTGAAATAATTCCGAGAATAATTAGCTAGTGAAAAATCGACAACCGTCCAACGAAATATATAAGCAAAATTCTGTACACTACATCTCAAGAGCAGCATGGATCAGGTACAAGACATCCCATCAAGAATCAGTCCCCAATCCTCCTCACAATCTTAGCCAACCCAAACCCAACCCCAACGCTACTTCACAAACCAGTTCCATAACTAGGAAACTAGTGTAGAGGAAGGAAGAAAGAAGAAACGGCTCAGGGAACGAAGTGTTGCAAAAGAAGCTCAAAGAACTCGAATCAGATCGGAGGAAGCTTGGATGGCAAGATTAGATTCTATCAGGCTAGAAAGATTGGTTTCATCAAGAAACTCCTGACAGCGGCCAGCATATGGATTCGCCACCAAGCACCTGAAACACATGGCCACAAGGTAATCCATCCCCGGGAAGACCTTTGTCGACCAGGTCGTTCCCACAGGGTTCTCCATCCTTGAGGAGACCATTGTCGTCCAAAGGGAATCAGGGGACGACGATGGGGTTGTCATCAAGACTCCGGACGCATCGGCCTCATGTTCATGCGTTGTATCTTGATTAGTTGACGAAGAATTTGAGCAGGAAGACAACAACAACCGAGAAGCTAAAGAATTTGTTGCATCACAGACAGAAGCCATTTCTTTTACAGGTTTCGCAGGTCACAGAGGGAGGGAGATCGTAAAGAGGAGATAATTGAGAAGGAGAAAGAAAATGAAAGGAATCAAGAGAAAGAAAGGGGGTAGGGGATAGAAAAGCAGAAGCTGGGTTGAGGAAGGGACAGGGAACAAGGATAGTTGGTAAGGCAGTACGGTAGAGGTAACCGAGGATGAGAAAGAGGGAAGAGAGAGGAAACAGGAGGGAGAGATGGTAAGCGAGAGCCAGGTAGAGGTAAACGAGGACGAGAAGATCAAAGGGAGAAGCAAGAGCTAGATATTGTAGAGATGAAAACAAAAGTAGTAAAAGAGGACGCACAGGCTGATTGCAGACTTAGTTTGTTGCTGTTGCGACTTGTGTTGTACCTTTGAATTTTTTCCTTTTTTTTTAAAAAAAAAAAAAAGCAGGGAAAGAGACAAGAATCGAGTACGGTTAAGAGGAAAGTAGAGGCAACTGGAACCGAGAGAGATGGTAGGAAACAAAATAGTAGTTGATTGGAGCAGCAATCACAAACATCTATTGGGTGGAGGAGATGGCTCACCTTGTGCCGACCTGATATGGATGCCCTATTTTTCATTTTTCTTATCAAATTAATCTTTCTTAAATCTGTAGCATGGTTTCCTTAAGTATTAGCTTGATAATATATATCGAGCAGTCCGAAAACAAATATGTTCTACTACAGAGATTTATCATATGTTTTGTCCTCCATGTTGTGGTTCGTTGCTTGCTTCTCTTCAAATCATCTCTCTCCAAAGTGATTCATACTTGTACAAGGAAATTCTATCCGGGCTTACCATGCTGTGCAACCTTTCATGAAGACTTTGGACCAAGTAAACATCCATACATGGAGAAAATAAAACACACACACACACACATATATATATACATATATGCTTGGAAGCCTTTCATGAAAGCTTTGTAGAACAAGCATTCATCACAGGGAAGAAATCCAGACGGGGTTCAGTTGTGTATATAAGAAAAGTGCAAGGTCATGGTCCCAAATTCTGTGTTGTCATTACTTTTAATTATTACAACAATTCAATATATAGGTGCAATTAGTCAATATAATGCACATACATAAGGCTGTAAAACTACTCTTTTACAAAATAGCGAGTCCACAATCTGAGTAGGAAGTTAAGAACAAACACTTCATTTGGGAGGGAACAGAAGCATACCATGAAAAGCACTTCGGTATTGTAAGTATGGGTCTCTGCTATTTCTTTATGATATAGCCAATAAGGACACCAAGGAGGCCCACCAGCAGCACAAATGTGACTGAGAAACCACCATGATGCTTGCTGCTTGCTTTTCTTAGAAGCTCCTGCAAGGAAGATTCAACAGGAAAGTCATAACAGAAAAGAAAGGACACGATGCAGCTAAATTTTGTGGTATATTATTATTCTTCAAACAATAGAAAGTGTCAGTGTAAATGTTTCTATTAATGTTCACCTCCTAAAAATGTGTTAAGAGGGATTGAAGTGCAATTTGCGGTGGTTGAATTATGCACTGTTAAACCTTCAGAGGAAGAATGCAAATCTTGTTATACATGTATTTTGGTTAACCACTGTTTCTACAGAAGGACAAGCAAGTCTTCTGAGGGCGTTTCATTCACATGAACAAAAGCTTTGGCAAATCACATGTCATATGTATATGTGTGGATCTATCGGTTGGCATGGTGTTTGTGATTAATTTAACTTCTCTTTCAAGACATTTCTGATGATTTTCTGTTAAGAAAAAGCTATGAATCATCGCCACTCACCCAAAAAAGAGAAAAAGAAAACTCCCTGTGCTCCCACTAGCTTACCTATATATTATGTCAAATTTCTTGCTTTCACCACTGCTCACCTTTATGTTCTTAACACTACTACATTCATCTTCAGAGCTTGCATATATTTACTTCCCAACAATACAGGCCAGAAAACATTTACATTCTTATTTTTCTGGAATTTTTCCCTAAGGCCTTACTAACGTATTTATGCTTCGCTTCTACCCAATCTCCATCTGTATTTGCACATGCCAATCAAAATCATCATGCTCTTTCCTGTCGACCAATGAAAATTTTCTCCACACCCTTCCAGCAATTTTGCACGAATCTATAAGACTTGATTTTTCTTGATACAAATTCAAAATCTTTTTTTCTGTATCTTTATTTTTTGGCATCCATGCAAACTTTACTGCCACTTTGGAATCATGAAAACTGCACATGGGTATTTTCTGTTAGGTCCATTATTGTATGCTATTTGCTAATGTCTATAAAATACCACATGGGACATTTGGCACTTCGACTGCCCAACTAAACATTCATATGATATGCTGGTCATTTTTCATAAACATAATGTTAAACTTCCTGTTGTCATTATTTTTTATTATTTTTCAGCCAAAAAAGTGAAATTTCAGACAAACTACCGAAACGGTCAGAACTGAAACCTGGCAAGACTATGTGAAACCAAAATCAAAACTGAGCTTGTCTGACCTTGCTCCTTTGCCTCGTTCACAAAGTATTATTAGTAGTTTTGAATGTCAACCTTTGATGGACAAAATTTGGGATTTGGTTGTTTACAGTTTTTTATACTATGTTCTAAAAGTGATGTATTGTTGCTAAAGTAGTTATTTCTTTCATCATCCACAATATGGACATGTGGGCTAGAAAAGCATATAACTAGGCTGCTTTGGACCATCCAAATTTTGGTGCATCGGACCCTAGTCAAGTTTGGGCACATGCAAGGTTTAAAGTTTCAGCTGGAACTGATCTGCTTTGGCCAAAACGAATTGCTTTTGGCCAGTTTTTGGTAATGTGAGTCAGTTTCAGCTAGTTTCAGCTGAAACTGACCAAAATTAGCTAAGCATATTTTTTAAAAAAGTTTTAATTTGTTGTTAGCTATCAAGGTGTAGTCACTTCTTTTTAAGTATATAGGCTGTACAGTAGAATTTTAAATGAGTTGAACTTTTTTTAAAGTTAAACAAGGAGTAAACATGGTCCTTGATGGACCACAGCCTCTAAATGATCCTTACAATAGCACTATACACAGATTGATGCAAATAACTAATTACAATAACATCTTTTAGTATAAAATAAATGTAACATACTAATACCTACATAGATTGGTAGTGAGATATCTCATTTGTACTCCCACCCATGTCATGATGATGATGATGATGACCACCATTATTTGTGTAATTAACCTTGCAATAGTTTGCGGTACTTAATAGGTAAATATAATTTATCGATCTTTTATTTCTTTCTTAAATTTTCTTTGTTTTTTTTATTTGGCATATGTGAAACCCTGTTTTTTTTTATGTTTTTGGGCCAAAGTCGACAGGCCCAACCGACTTCAGCCCACAACGGAAAAAAAAAATAGAGGGAGAGGCGAAGTCGAACAGGGGATGTGCCTTCTCCCTTATCCGACGGGGACTTCGCTGGAGAAGACGGGGAAGAAGTCAGGGGGGAGAGGGAGATGGACGGCGACGAGGTTAGGTCGGATTGGAACTCCGATTGGGCGGTTTTCCTTTCCCGAACGGCAGTGAAACCCATCGGTAGATTTCTTTAAAATTCCTCCTCACCACCACCGAATCGAGCCTCATCGGGCTCCTTCCATGCGACGTCCTCCTCTCCGGCCAGCGGCGAAGAGCTCTTCAAGTGCAGGTGAGCCGGTTGCTTTTATTTAATTTATTTTTGAAGGATTTTGTTTAGGTTTTTGTTCGACTCTTGGGGCCATGGACTGCCGGTGCCGCGCCGTCGTCCGCTCCGATCCATCGAACTTCTCTCGACGATCACCTCCTCTGGTCACCGGTGACAGTGAGGAGGTCGGCTCAGTTGAGCCGAGAGAGAGAGGGGGGGTGTTCAGTGGAGACAGAGGAGAGAAGAAGAGAATGGGAAAAGGAAAAAAAAAGGGGCTCTGTTCCGTGAAATAGAAAAAAGAAAAGAAAAAAAAAGGAGAGAGAATATTAGGAGAGAGAATATGAGGAGAGAGAAGAGAGAAAGAGAAGAAAAAAATATAAATGTTGAAAGGGAGATCGAAAAACTTTATTCTAGAAATTCGTGAAATTAGAATTTACGGGTGAATCGTAGAAGGAATTTGGATAAAATGTTTGGGTTTACAATTATCCTAAGATTATTAATTAAAAACTGTTATTGTACCTGTGGGGAGGTAGCCTTCTGAACAGAAGGACTTTATGCAGGTTCCGGGTATGAACTAGTATCGGTTGTTTATAGTGAGATAAGGATTATAGACATGATCACCAGTTCTATATATTGTTTTACGTTACCTGATTTAATCCGAGCATATATATATATTTACATGCATGGTTGTTTTCGGATAGCATGATTTGATTTCCCGAAATATGGAATGAGTTTGTTGTTATTGTTGTTTGTGTTTTATTTAATATACCATGTTTATCAAGTGATCTTTGAATGGGTTGGATCGTGATATCGATCGTTGAAAGATGACATGTTTTGACTATATGAGATGAAATGATAAAGCGTTAAGTGAAAATGATATTTGGACTAGCCATGCCACGGCGGTATCGTGGTTTCTCAGTGTGCCAGTCATAGGCTGGAGTGTGACAAATTGTGCCAGTCACGGGTGGGATTGTGACAACTTTGTATGCCAGTCACAGACTGGAGTATGACAACAGTGTGCCAGTCACAGGCTGGAATGTGACAATAGTGTGCCAGTCACAGGCTAGAGTGTGATCGTGACTAGTCCAGAACCTTAAAGATAAAAGGTTAATTAATGGAAACTCTAAAAGAAAATCATAACATTGTCAAATTTTGACATACATGATATTTGATGTGATATACTAGTATGTCTTTATTTTTCCAGAATTATATTATTACTGGTGTGATCATATGGAAACCTTATTGGGCTGTAAAGCTCATTCTCTACTTCTTGTTTTTTTCCAGAGACTCAAGATGCATAGCAAGGATTGGGCTGGGCGTAAGACGGAACATCAACTTTTAGTTTGTTAATTAGTTTTATGTAGTTTTTCGATCTCTGATACTTACAATGGATCAGTGGACCATTAATAGTTTGTTTTGAATAAAAGAATTGTTTAGTTATACTTTTAATTCATGTTGATATAATTGATGTGACTCTTGTGTACCCAGGCCTTGCATGACCTCTAGGATAAAATCTAGGATTTGTGCGGCTGGTCGCGTAGCCGATTCCGGTGCTGGATTCGGGACATGACAGAGTGGTATCAGAGCTTAGGTTATGATCATTTGGGATGGTGATACAAGTGATTTAAAATAATAATGACATGATGGTTATTAGGATTTGGTAAGAATAGTGTCAGGGCTTAGGTTATGATGATATGAAACTGTGGTTAAGTGATTAGGATAGATATGAGTGACATTGAAATTCAGGTCATGATTGTTCGAGACTGGGACATAAGTGAATTGGTATATCACACGATGGTATGATGGTTATTAGGACATGACTGAATGATATCTTAGGTTATGATTACCTAGAACCATGATGTTAAGCTTAAGTGGTTTGGACATGATATGAATAATACCAAAGCCAGAGTATGATCCCTTAGGATTGTGACATAAGTAATTGGGATCTGATATGAATGATATCAAAATTTAAAATTATGATCACTTGGAACTGTGATATAAGTTCTTGGGATACAATTTGAATAATATTGAAATCTGAGTTATGATTATTATGGACTGTAATTTAAGAGGTATTTAAATTTGGTGTCATGTCCAGTCGAGATATGAAGTTGGGAAGAAAATAGTTTTGAAGGTTGGATTTATCATCTTTAGATATTATACACAAGATCTAGCATATCATTAGTATCAAAGAGGATCATGATTTTTACCTGTAAGGCTGTAACATGAGTAATGGGATTGATCCAGGATGAATGTAAGAGCTGAATGATTTGTACTCTTTAATTATGATAAGCATAATATGAATATTCGGAGCTAGATAAGATGCGAGAAATGGATTTGATCTATCTTCAAGAGTACTGGCCTGAAAATATAGTATATTAATGAGTTATGTCGAATATATATGTTCAATTATCAATTGAATGATTTTGGAATATTGAACCTGATGTAGATGTGGATTATGATAATATGCTAGTTCTGTTGTTAATTATCGAATTATAAATTTTGGAACTGTTGTATGAAGATGTTTAGAGTATAGGATATGCAAGAGTTAAGGATATAAGAAAGGATATGTTTTTGATGAATCGGTATGTGATTATCATTGAATATATATAAGGAAAAATGTGTTTAGGATGATGTATAGCTTTGTAACTCTCTATTGGTGGATTAGGTTATATCATGTCGACATGGCATGCATATTTTGATGGAATCTTGATAGTCTAAATTTGTAATTTTGATTGGATTACTGAATCTCTATGTAGATTATTAATGAAATTATGTAATAGAAAATGGGTTTGGCATAATGTATAGATTTGCAATTAGTGGAGTAAATGATATTTTGTGGTCATGCCATGCACATCTTGATAGAATCTTTGATGGTGTAGGTTAGTGATTTGTGATTGAATTACTGGATCTATTTTATAACTATTGGAGATTATTGGATATGTTAAACACCAAGCTAAATTAAGATCTGTAAGAAGAATTAAGTTACACTGCTATTGATGTTATATTGAGCAAAGAGATTGGTGTTAAGAAATTTATATGGGTTTAGTCTATGAGAGACAACATTTTTAATGGTTTGATAATTGATGTTAAAAGTTATGATAAGATAGTTTTATGAGCGATAAGATGATTGATTCCTTACGTAAGAGCATTGATTGAAAGCCATGTACTTGTTACAGTTAATGATAACATTTCAAGAGAAAAGTTGATCTAGATTGTCTATTTAAATTATCAAGAAGAGTATGATTAATCCGGACTTGAACTAGAGGTATTGGTATCTTAAAAAGGATGGTGAAATTTTGAAGGACTTTCAATATGAGAACCGGGTCAAGATAAACCTTGATATGATATACCTGTGATGTAAAGGTGATAGTGAGACTCAATAGCTTTAATAGTTTTGGATCTTTCTGGTACCAAGTAAGATAAATTTTTAGAGGATTTATTTAGTGAACCTAGATGGTTTAGTAAATTTTATCAGAGTGCGCAGTGGAAGTGAAGTGGTCTGAGTTATCTAGAAATCAGTTATAAATGTTAACTTTAATTTTATAAGTATTATGATGGGAGTACTGATTTGAATTTCAGTAACAAGATTTAAGTAATAAATGGAAGGATGATGTTATTGATCCTTGGACTAGTTTATAGGTGTGGCTATGAAATGTTTCATCAATAGATTCCATAGTGTAGAGGACTCTAGTAAAATTTTGGACATCACTAAATCTAGAAAAAAAGAAGTAATAGTCCTTTACCCAAATTGGATCGGAGATATTTGTGACACCTGACATTATGACTTCTCCATTTAAGGAGGGCTCGAGGTTTTTCTAAGATAAAAGATTGATTGTAAAGTCATGGAGAGGCGTATGAGAAGAAAGAATGTTAAAGATCGTGGTAAGTACCTAGTGCTTAAGCCTTCTCCGAATTTTTGGTTAAGTATATGTTGGACCAATTATGATAAATCTCAAGGGCAAAGAATTGTATACTTAAGTCGAGGTTGAAGTATTAATATTCATTTGAAGAGACTGAGAGAATTCGTTATGTATTGTAAATCATGAGTAAGAATTGAAGATGTGATATAATTTTGTTATGTTATGGACTTATGAAGAAAATGATCTAAGAAGGAATCATTAAGAAGGAATCATTAAGAAGGAATCATACAGAAGCTTGAGGATAATGTTAAATTATGTATATCTAAGGTTGGGCTATCATGAAATTCTGTAGAATTGATCAAGAATAATTAATTATAGTGACATCGAAAGGTAAGTGTACTTTTTGAAGAGCTCGAGAAAATTCGATATGTGTAAATAGAATGGAAAAGATCAAGTTTTGAATGTTATATAATTTCATTATGCAGAGACTTAAGGAACAAGTGCCCTACGAGGAAGACAAATTGGGAGTTTGAGAATGACCTGATGGTTGATTATTTTTAAGGTTTTAAATCTCAATCAAGCTAATTTTGAGGACGAAATTATTTTAACAGGGAGAGTGTGAAATCCTGTTTTTTTTAATATTTTTGGGCCAAAGTCGGCAGGCCCAACCGACTTCAGCCCACAACGAAAAAAACAAAACAAAACAGAGGGAGAGGCGGAGTCGAACGGGGATGTGCCTTCTCCCTTATCCGACGGGGACTTCGCCAGAGAAGTCGGGGAAGAAATCGGGGGGAGAGGGAGATGGACGACGACGAAGTTGGGTCGAATTGGAACTCTGATTGGGTGGTTTTCCTTTCCCAAACGGCAATGAAACCCATCGGTAGGTTTTCTTTAAATTCCTCCTCACCACCACCGAACCGAGCCTCATCGGGCTCCTTCCACACGACGTCCTCCTCTCCGGCCAGCGACGAAGAGCTCTTCAAGCGCAGGTGAGCCGGTTGCTTTTATTTAATTTATTTTAGGAGGATTTTGTTTAGGTTTTTGTTCGACTCTTGGGGCCATGGACTGTCGGTGCCACGCCGCCGTCCGCTCCGATCCATCGAACTCCTCTCAGCGATCACCTCCTTTGGTCGCCGGTGACCGTGAAGTTGGCTCAGTTGAGCCAAGAGAGGGGGGAGTTCAATGGAGACGGAGGAGAGAAGAGAACGGAGACGGAAAAGAAAAAAACTCTATTCCGTGAAAAAGAAAAAAGAAAAGAAAAAAAATAAGGAGAGAGAAAGAGAGAGAAGATTAGGAGAGAGAAAGAGGAGAGAGAAGATGAGGAGAGAGAAAGAGGAGAGAGAGAAGATGAGAGGAAAAAAATATAAATGTTGAAAGGGAGATCGAAAAGTTTTATTCTGGAAATTCGTGAGATTAGGATTTACAGGTGAATCGTAGAAGGAATTTAGGTAAAAGATTTGGATTTACAATTATCCTAGGATTATTGATTAAAAACTGTTATTGTACCTGTGAGGAGGTAGCCTTCTGAACAGAAGGACTTTATGCAGGTTCCAGGTATGGACCAGTATCAGTTGTTTATAGTAAGGTAAGGATTCTAGACATGATCACCAGTTATATATATTGTTTTACGTTGCCTGATTTGATCCGAGTATATATATATATATATATATATATTTACATGCATGGTTGTTTTCGGATAGCATAATTTTATTTTCCGAGATACATAATGAGTTTGTTGTTATTGTTGTTTGTGTTTTATTTAATATACCATGTTTATCAAGTGATCTTTGAATGGGTTGGATCGTGATATCGATCGTTGAAAGGTGACATGTTTTGGCTATATGAGATAAAATGATAAAGCGTTAAGTGAAAATGATGTTTGGACTAGCCATACCATGACGGTATCGTGGTTTCTCAGTGTGCCAGTCACAGGCTGGAGTGTGACAAATTGTATGCAAGTCACAAGCGGGATTGTGACAACTTTGTATGCCAGTCATAGGCTGGAGTGTAACAATAGTGTGCCAGTCACAAGCTGGAATTTGACAATAGTGTGCCAGTCACAGGCTGGAGTGTGACCGTGACTAGTCCAAAACCTTAAAGATAAAGGTTGATTAATGAAAACTCTAAAAGAAAATCATAACATTGTCAAGGTTTTGACATACATGATATTTGATGTGATATACTAGTATGTTTTTATTTTTCCAGAATTATATTATTACTGGTGTGATCATATAAAAACCTTACTAGGCTGTAAAGCTCATTCTCTACTTCTTGTTTTTTTTTTCCAGAAACTCAAGATGCATAGCAATGATTGGACTGGGCGTAAGACGGAACATCAACTTTTAGTTTATTAATTAGTTTTATGCAGTTTTTCGATCTCTGATACTTATTATGGATCAGTGGACCATTAGTAGTTTGTTTTGAATAAAAGAATTGTTTATTTATACTTTTAATTCATGTTGATATAATTGCTGTGACTCTTGTGTACCTAGGCCTTGCATGACCTCTAGGATAAAACCTAGGGTTTGTGCGGCCGGTCGCGTAGCCGATTCCGATGCTGGATTCGAGACGTGACAGCATATCTAGGGGTGGTTCTAGCTTAAGGGCTTAGGTAAAACCAATATACAACACAAGCACGTGTGTTAGGTTTATTCTTCTATTTATACCATATACTATCTATACATCAGCGACTCGTGGTCTATGTCAGTTTTTGGTTCTAATTCTAGTTGGTTTCATTAAGATTCAAAGAATTAAGAACCGATCAAGATTGGCCAGATTTCGGGCTGCTAATCCAGATTAACCAGAATCATGTCCATCCCTAGCACAATTGGACTAGGCAATACGTAAAACACTAAACATCTCTAAAACAACCAAAATGATTATCTATGTAGCTTAGGAGTGTTTTTGAAGACTGAATGAATTCTTCTGCATTTTTTCTTAGTAAACAAGTTTATTAATTAGAGGAACAACAATTTTACTCATTAGCAAAATATATTTCTAAATAGATGAGGTTAGGAAATACATATTCTCCTCAAAACAAACCCTTCATGGTATAAAGTAAACCAAAAACAATATCTGAAAGAATATAAGCAAATTTATAAGCAAAAAGAATACTTATAGGAAGAGAGGTCTAAGAGAATCAATATGATATTTGATCAGGAAGTGCAGAACCCCATGAGAATATCATAAGCATAAAATGGATACAAGTACAAAAGTAACCATTTAGCAGTATGGGCACACTTTCATATTTCATTTTTATGTCTACCCATTGACATGATTGAATTTATACTCTCCACAAACACTAAAATATATATTTTAGTATGGTACAAATTAAATATGCAAACATATCTTTTAGTATAGCACAGAACAAATTAAAAATGCACAAAAGCTAAACCCATACCAGCTCTTGACGGAGCTTCTGATTTTGCTGAATGGTGGTAGTTTTCTCCTCAGTCAACTTGGAAATCGCTAGCACCTACATATAAGAAATTACAACTGGATTAGGGCCATTACAAGCCAACAGTCGATATAATCAAATTAAAATTCTAATGAATTAATTATTAAAGCATCATAAAAAGAAAATTATGTCAAGTAAGGTTGTCATCTTTCCAATTAAGGGATAGAGTTCAATTGTCTACGAAAATATCCAGAAAAATCAACTAGTTTACCTAATGTGCTACTCAGTGAAACCAACATAATTAGCATGGAGATAAGACCTTATTCATCCTATTTTAGAACAAGGTTTATGAAATTATTTTCTTACACAAATCACCTGTATCATATGAAAGGCCATAAAGCAATTAAACATTGAAAAGAACATGATTTGAGATCTGATTATGATCAGATGTTTAGATAAAGGAGGCCCAGAACTGAGCTAGCAATAGATATAAGGACAAGCTACAAAATAGACTGAGTCCAGAAACCATGTGCTAAACCCTTTAACAAAAAGGCAACAAAATATTAGAATGAAGACATCAACAACTGAAAAAAGAGTAAATTACCTTGATTTCTTTATTACCATGTACGTATCTCTAAATAGATAACCAAGTGGCAAAGCAGCAAGCTTTGTTGACCAAGACTCATGCCAGACCTATTTTCTAATAAAATAAACATGGGAGATTTCAATTTATGCCCTAAGTATTCTATTTCAATCCTTAAGATCTAGAGCTACATATATCAATTTTAATTATTTACAAGTTATAATGTCCAAGAAGATACCCATTCTTATCATCCATATAGAACCAAAGTCCTAGAGAGACTCCATCATACCTTATAAATCCAGATGCTTGTTACTTCATTTAATTATCTATCATTAACATTGCCATTACAAATTACAGTTACAAAGTCCCTTAGTAATTGCAAACATGGAATTTAGATAAAATGAAAAAATTTCAATTTTCTTACGGTTGGAGGGATTTCAATATTCATAGACAATCAGTTATCTTTTCAATAATGAGATAAAACTTATAATATATAACATAAAAACCTCAAAATCCAGCACACAAGATTGGCCTCTAAGGATTTATGCATTTGTGAAACATGTGCCAAAAAAGATGACTTCAATGCCGGGCAATATCTCAAACTATCAGGATTAGAAATTTTGTGCTTATCTTAGGTTGCTGTGACTTATAAATACATTTCTTCTGATAAACATACCTCCAAGTTTACTTTATAATGAATGACCAAGGCAGAGAAAAAGAACACAAACTACAATATAATATAATCATCAAACTTATTAAAATGTCTAGAATAAGTTTACTCACTTATTTCAGCTTTTATGTGATCCACTATCAGAAATAAATGCTCTCTTATTAGCAATTTAAACAGCAATGTCAATTAAGGAAAGCAAGATAAATTATATGTCATGTGCACTCATGCTCCTCTTTGCTCGCCAGCATATGATTTGCCTGTTTGCACAAACCACATGTTTACTTCTAGCATGCTTGTAAGTCAACAGTTCTTGTTGAGTTCTTGCCCTTTTTGCAGATATACATCCAAGTTCAGTTAAGGGAGATGCCCAAAGTAAACTTAGAAAAAAAAAGTAAACCATCAAATGATGTGTAGAAGTTGTTGAATTTCTAGATGAAAAGCAACTACAAAAAAAACAAAGAGAGAAAGAGAGAGAGAGAGAGAGAGAGAGAGATACAAAAAGTCACCTCCGAGGACTTCTCCTTGGATGGTTCTTCATATGATCTTGATACCTGCAATTTTTGCAGTTTTAGGTGAGCTACAAACTAAAAGAAATAAATTATTGTTGTAAAAATGAAAGGAAAAAAAAATCAATGACATATTAAGGACAGTAAGTAAATAACAACTACTTACAGAATCGAACAACAATAAGTTTTGAACCCCGTTTTCTACTGTAGAAGACCTTGGGGAAGATCCTTCTTCTGATTCTTCAGGGACAGGTGAGGGAGGATTGGCAGGAATGTAAGCAACCCGCAGCTTGAATTCCTCAACAACCTTGCCATGTTCTTTGTTGAACTGACAATTCAGTGTGATTTTCAATACAAGTGAGTGCACTCCCAAGAGAGATCAACAAAAGAAACTTAACCATAAAGAGCAAGATGCCCAAAGCTAGCCACCATTTCAGGGGTTATATCCTTGGATGTTGCACCATGTTCAGCCGTAATACTCTGGAGGAGGAACTTGTCTTTGCATTGCATGTCAGGTGGAGCCTCCTTCTGGGCTTGCATTGTTACTAACAATTCCAAAATCAAAGCAACATTGAATATCATATTCTACCACATAATAAATAAGCATTGATAATTACATCAAAAAAAGCTGTAGTATCACCGATAATGATAGTTTACCGGTGACATCGCATGTTGATCCAGGTAGAACTATCCCCGTGTTGGGGCGAACACAGTATTTCTTTGGGTTGGTTGTTTTAACCTACAAGAAACATAGTGCATTTGGATTCAGCTTTTCAGCATCAACAATAGGCTCCCAGAAACAGCCAGAGATAAAACAGGAAAATGTTGCACCAAACGGGAAGGCAAACAAATAAAGCTTAAGATGCCAAACTAGAGAACTACAAAATGAATTACCTTAAAAGCAACATACTGATCAGTCTTGTTGGTCAATAGCATGGAACAAGAGCTCTGCTTCTTCAATTCAACTTTTCAATGCAAAAACATGGACAAAGTACACATAGTTTGTCAACCAAAAATAAACAATTTTTATCAACCCTAAATGGAAAAGAACTCATTTTGAAATCATTTCAAACAACTTATTTTGATTCAGTTTTTTTTTTCTGTTTTTTTTTCATGCATGGGAAGAGGTAAAGACTCTCCAACCAGGGAAAAATTTATTAAAAGGTTAAACTTTAAAGACTATACAGGATTTTGCTGAGGAACAAAACTAAAAGAAAGAAGCACAAAAGAAAGGACAGAAGAACAGAAGGAAAAGATATCATAACAGAGAAAACAAGAATAGAGAACAAAAGTGAACCGAAAAAGCCAGAACAAGAGAAGACAAGGATGCAGCCACCCTTCAGTGACTTGACTTTATCTTCAAATTGCTGCAGAGTACTTCCCAGGACATGATGTCGTGAAGATCCTTCCTTAAAACAGCCACCTCTGAGCCAGAGTTGTGTAAAAAAATTATTGCATACATTCCTCCCAAATCCTCTAGGAAATTGCTAATACCATCCCAGCTTTCCTTAAAATATGCTCCTAGCCCTCTTTGATCTCCATATTGTCCATATCAATGTTAGCCGAACCGTGTCAATCCAGCTGGTTCAAGGCATATTGAATTAGACCATTTAGCTACTGGCACAATTCAATAAATTTGGTTTGGTTTATTAAAACTGTCCTCACCCCAGCCTCTATGCATTCACTTCTCTAATTTTCCCCTCCCTGTTTCGAAATTCCAATGGTCTCTGTCCGCAGCTGGCTCGACGATAATGCCAAATGATGTTGCTGCTGTTGTCACCGAGGTCCACTAGGTAAATCTCTCTATCTCCCCCTCGACAATGATGATAGCCTCTCCCTCTCCCTCCCTCTCTCTCTCCTCCTCAACAATGACAATCTCTCTATCTCCCCCTCGACAATGATGATAGCCTCTCCCTCTCCCTCCCTCTCTCTCTCCTCCTCAACAATGACAACAGCCTCGCCCCCCCCCCCCCCCCCCCCCCCCCCCCCCCTCTCTCTCTCTCTCTCTTTCCTCTTCTCCTTCCCCTCTCCCCCTCTTTTGGCTCGCCCTATTTTAGTTAGTCCTGGAACAACATGGTACGGACCCATACCATGCCAAATTGATCATTGGCTGGTATGCCCTAAGGTACTGATTTGATAAATCTCGTTCCATAAAGAGAGTAAACAAATAACTTTTATATACCTAAACAAGTTTTAACAGAAATCCATATGCTCTTACTGAAGGTACAATTAAAAATTAAATGTGCTCCCACTTCCACTGAGGTATTGCATGAAGAACATGAAGCAGTGAGAGGCTAGACATTTTTTGTAAAGGACCTCAACAGTATGAATTTGATTTTTGATTGCCAACCACATGAAAATCTTATACTTTCATGAAGTGGAAGCCTTCCATATTGCATTGGTGAAGGGATACTGGACAATTAAGGAACTTATATAAGGAGTTCACTGAGAAAAAACAGTCCACCACTAGCTTCCATAAAATGTAGTTTGCGCATCTTCACAATCACACCATCTGAAGTAAAAGAATACCATGTTTATAATCCCTCATCCTCCTCCTGCCAAGGTAGAGCAACAAAGATGTGACAACTTAAACTTCTCCAGTTATATTGGGAAGGAACATGTGCATTCATTCTTATAACATGCATGTAGAGAGAAGGAGAACAACCATTAGTGGTATTCCATTCTTCCAACCATCCTCCCAAAACCTGATTTCTTTACAATTTCCCAGCTTGAACAAAATACTATTCCAAAAGGCTTCTAGAGTTTTTTTCAAATAGGCAAGACTCCAGCAAGAGATCTACTCCTCATAGCCATTAATCTTCAAAAGTAATAGGAAGAACAAACAATCCTTTTCCAAAATCCATTTTCCTATACTAAGATCTTCCATGCCCACTAGGCAAGCAATGAAGTATTCATATCAGCTATACTCTTTATACCTAAAATTCCCTCAAATTTTGCCTTGCAAATATTCTCCCATCTTACTAAACAATTAAAGCCACTAATTTTTCAGTACCTTTCCATAGAAAGGCATGTCTCCAACCATCTATTCTTTTCATAACCCGATTTGGGAGCTTGAAAATCGACATATAATATGCTGGGAGTGACAATATAGCAACATCAAGAAGAGTTAATTGACCTCCTACCAATATTCATCGACCCTTCCACGAAGCTAGCCTGCTTTCTATTTTATCCAACAATGCTAACAAATCTCTTCTACATAGTTTCCTGTTGATTAAAGGGAGACCACAGTAGGAGAAGGCAATACACCAATATGACAATACATTCACTTTGCTGCAGCTTGCAGTGCTTCTTCATCGATATTCATGCACATGAACTATGGGGCCCAGGCCCTTTTTCCTTATTTCTTTTTGTGTTGGACTGGGCCAGCTCACGCCTTGGGATTCGGTGCTCCGGGTTTCTAGGGTCTGGGGTCCACGAAATGCGGGTCGCCAGCTAGGTGAGTGACTCAGGATCAACATCCTCAAGGAGCCGGCTCGGTGAGGCCGAGTGCGGTCGCTGCCGTTGCTTGGGTCGACCCGTGCACCCTTCGGTCGCTGCGCTGCCGGTTTAAGAGAGTTAAACCTGCCTCTTATAATTGGGACGTTTCTTTTGTAATGATGGTTAGGGACGACGATCCAACAACTGATATCAGAGCCAGAGGTCTCGGGTTTGAGTCTTCGGAGGCGTTGTGCCTCCCAGGCATTTCGCGGGGGGGGGATTGTTGGACTGGGCCAGCTCACACCTTGGGATCCGGTGCTCTGGGTTTCCAGGGTCTGGGGTTCGTGAAATGCGGGTCGCCAGCTGGGTGAGTGACTCAGGGTCAACATCCTCGCGGAGTCGGCTCGGTGAGGTCGAGTGCGGTCGTTGCTGTTGCTCGGGTCAACCCGTGCGCCCCTCAGTCACTGCGCTGCTGGTTTAAGAGAGTTAAACCTGCCTCTTATAATAGGGACGTTCCTTTTATAATGATGGTTAGGGGCGACGATCCAACATTTTGTCACCACCTGAGGCAGTATGCTGAATAAGGACAGACGGGGTGAGAGGGGGTGTGGATGCAAGATTAAATCATGCATGTCCGTGCAGCCATTTTTCTTTTCCTCGATCGCTTGCGCTCCCCTTTTCTTTCTCTCAGTATACAAATTCTGTTTCGTGCACTCTCTCTCAAACAACCTCTCTTTTCCCTCTCAGTCTTTTCCTTCTGTATCCCCATGCCCTTTTTCTCCTGTGCGCGCTCTTTCTTGGTTTTTCTACCACACGCTCTATTTCTTTCTCTCGTTCTCTCTCTTCCTCTTCTCTTTTCACGTGTGGGTGCATGTGTGAGTAAATTAGAGGGTTCTACTGTGCCATTCCCCTTGCCCCTCCTATGATAGAAAACAAGATAAAGCTAGCGATTATTTTCTTGTCACAATGCTAAATAGTTTAGAAACTAGAATTTCAGGATTTTTGAAGATTTTTAGAATTTAATTTTAAAAATATGATTGTACCGTTGATTTGATATATGTTTATGATTATTAAATTATTAGATCCTAAAGAACCTCAAAAGAGTACTTAGAATGCCTAATAGATTTGTATCCATGAGGTAAATAGCATACTTTATAATGATTATTAATTCCAAATAAGTATGTAATTGGATATTATATTCTCCAATATAAATTATAATTGAAATTTGGAATTATGCAATTAATCTCAATATTATAATTTTATTAAGCAATTTCATGGTTAAACCATTTTTATGAGTTAAGCATGTTGATTTTTGATTACTAAATATAAATACTGAATTATAATGCTCAATATGGTTTTGTAAAGAAAAATAGTTTGAATTGTTGTATATGTATACCTATGTATGTATCAATTTTCTCAGCTTGATTATGTGTAAAACCAGATATGATTACCTGACCAATGCCACAGGGGTTAAATGTAGCTTTGTGACCTAAGCTGCAAGGGTTAAGTGCAGCTACGTAATCACTATTCCAAGTAAGGGCCCTTGCCATAAGGATTAAATATGGCTACGTGACCCATGCCACAGGGGCTGTATGTGGCTATAGTCAAAGCTATAAAGCCAAGATGGTTAGTAACTTAATACCCGGGATTAAGTATTTGAATAAAAATATGTTGTATATCGAACATCCATCATATTTTATTATGATGTATCGATTTGCTATGCGATGAGTTTAAAGAAATGAGCATCACTAATTCTGCGTGCAATTATTGTCCAAGTAAATATCAGAATCATTAGTTTTATATATATACCATATTTGTATGATTTGATTTGAATTGCATTATTTGATATAGTTTGTTTTAATTTTATAAAGTTAGGATTTACTGAGCCATGAAGCTCATATTCTTCACATATATTTTTCAAATATAGAATCTTATTTTTTGGAAGCAAACATAGGCATTTTGGGCATATACATGAAGACAAGGCCGATCTAGAGATTGTAGATAGTTCCTTTTCGGATTAGTGGATATACATTACTATTTACATAAAAATGTTGTGTAAATATTTTAAATATCGGTATTTTGAAATATAAGTGTTACAGTTAGTTGTTCTCGTTAATGTCATTGTCTATGCAAGAAGTGTATTAGTTATATTAATTAATTGAATAGGTTGTCGTCTTGCATACTTATGGATCCCTATCCTATGGATATGTGGTGGTTGTCACGTTCCTCATCCATAATTTTTAAATTGGGGGCATGACAAGAATACTTTTATAGAGATTGATTTTCAAGCCTGTTGCACACTCAAATCCAACAAGAATGGCTTTGATTAAATTCAGATTGATTGCAAGAGGAAAATTGCAAAGTATCGGCAAACTACAAGCTCCTGATGCCACCCAGCAGATCACCCAGTCCAATATCATCAAGAAGACCATTTCTTTAAGCTTGCTTTGTTGTATTTACTCAGGAATTTCAAAACTCCTTTGAACCCATGTGCTGTGCTGGCTCCGCACGCGAGTGCTCCGCGCAGACGCCCATTTGCCTTTTTTATTTTTTTTAATGCATCTGAACATTTTGAGCATTATTTTTTTAATGCTTTTTCAATGGCTAGTTTGGAGGCTTTGGGGGGCTTTTGGAAAGATTTTTGAGCCTATAAATAGGCCCTTTCTCCTAGCCTTCCTACCCTCCCAAAATTTTCTCATATACTTTCTTTCTTTCTCACTCCCAAACACTCTCAATTCTTTTTAAATATTTTATTTGATCATTTGGACTGAACACAAATTTGATCGACGTCTGATCGAGATTGTGCCATCAACGGGGGTTAGAGTTCTTGGCTTCCAGGTTGTACCTTGAAGAAAGATATGCAGTCCAAATCTTTGCACGAGAAAGGACGGCCAAAGTCTCCTTTAGGACAGTGATTTTACCTCCCAGGCCAAGTTCTGTTTTAATTTTATAAATTGTTTGTCATATCAAATATTCTATTTCACACACTTCACAAAAAATATTTTCAGTTTTTTAAAAAATATATATTATTTTATATAATATAAATAACAGTCTAAAAGAGACTTAGTAGATACTTTTGTAGTGCATGTATATAATTTTATATTAAATATAATTATTTATACATTATTACAGTTTATGTGCCTTGCATATTTTATTTTATATAAATTATATTTTTAATTGATTAACCTTAGTATCATTTTTTATTATTTTGTATTATGTAAAATTAATCAAAAATCCCCATAAAACCTATATTGCAGTATAATAAATTAATTTTTAAAAGATTAAAAGAACAAAACAAATCAAACAAATAGGATCTCTTTGGAGATAATAAATTAAATAAAATCCTCAACAAACTCCAGCTTTCAATTAAATTTTAATTCAACCCTATTAAATTTTATTAGGTGATACTAATATCATCCTTTAAAAAAATGTTAAACAAATAACTAATAAAATTTTCTTCATATTCCAATTTCTCTTCTCTAAACTATACTTGGACCAATTGGCTATCCTTAAAGATAAAATCTTTAGTTTTAAACTCGACAACTTCGATGGAACCAACTTTAGAAGATGGCAAAGTTAAATAAAATTTTAGCTAACCATCTTAGAACTTTGATCGATTATTGATCGATCTTCTACCTTCTTTAATTCAACCACTCCTATCCTCTTGAAAAAGACTCTATCTAAAGGTAGAATCCTAAACGCCATTTTTAATTCACTCTATAATATTTATTTATCTACAAAGAGTGCGAATGAATTATGGAATAACCTAGAATCTAAATATTGCTTTAATGAAGTTGGAATTGAATGGTTCAACATCGCATCATTTTTTAAATATATCATGGTAGATAACAAACCTATAAATGACCAATGCCACCAATTCCAAGAATACCTTAGGAAGCTTCAAATCAATAGGGCCATCTCCAACCTTCTTGATAAGATGCCTCCTTGGGATGGCTTTATTAAAGGTCAGCTCCATAAGCAAGGAGAGCAACCATGACTCAACTTTTAAATTCAATCAGGATAGAAGACCAATATAAGTCCAAAATCCAACAAACCAGAGTTCTAGGTATCTAGGCTAACTTGACCCAATAATACCAGACCATCAACAACAATATCAAATCAAAATCAAAACCTAGAATTCAATCAAACCAACAATACTAGTCAAATCATCCTAATCATCCTAATCCAAATAAGTTCAAGTCTAAGGATAAAAACTTCAAAGCCAATAATACTAGATCCAACAAGCCTTTCCAAGATCAAAGTGATAGGTTCTGCTTTATGTGTGGAAGAACAAACCATCTTATGAGAGACTACTTTCACCGAGAAAAGGAGTCTTTTAACAAACTTTCTGGTTCCTCCAAACTCCAAGCTTATATAGTTGAAGGTCTAAAAAAACATTACCTTTAAATCAGTAAGCTTTAATTCTGAAGTTAATGTTATTTTCTTTAACCTTGATTGATAGTTAGATTCAGGAACTAACATTCATATTTATTTTGATAGCTCCTAGTTCACTACTTTTAAAGATTTAAGTGGAGGTGTAACCCTTAAAAACAATACAGCCACTAAGATCATGGAACAAGAATGAATCAATCTGAATATGACTTTTGAAAAGTTTTTAACCTTATGGATGTACTGTATGTTCTAGATCTTATAAAGAACATTGTTAGTGAATCTCAGCTAGTTCAAAGAGAATATAAAATTATCTTTGATTGTAATAAAATTGTGATAACTAAGAATAATATCTTCATAAAAAAAGATATATAACTGGAGGCTTATTCAAATTAAATATAATAAATTATTTTATTAATAAAACTTAGAATCAAGTTTATTCTGTAAATAAATCTCAAAATTATATGGTATGACAGACTGGAACATATCACTTAGAAAAAGTCAAACATATGATAGAAATATGTGTTAAATCTAAATAATCGAAAAATTATTCAAATCAGTTAAAAAATACTTCGATCTTGGAATTATATATAGTGATGTATGTAACTCTACCAAAACTACAACCCATTGTGACAATAAATACATGGTAACCTTTATAAATATTATTCAAGATACTGTTATTGTTATCTAATTAAATCTATGGATGAAACCTTTAATAAATTCAAAATTTATAAGAGTGAAGTAGAAAATCGACAAGAAAAGAAAATTAAGATTCTTAAATCTGATAAAAGAGAAAAGTATACTTCAAATAAATTTTTCCTGTTCTGTCAAAAATATGGAATAATTCATGAAGTAACATCTATTTACTCTCCACGGTCCAACGGTATGACTGAGCATAAAAATCGTACCCTCTTGGATATATAAATATTATATTGATTAGCTCTGGCCTACATGAGAACTTGTAGGAAAAAGTTCTTTTGTTTTCCTGCTTTATCCAAAATATGATCCCTGTTAAGGATAATAGTAAGATCCCTTATGAACTTTAAAAAGCAGGGCTCCTAACTTAAATTTTCTCAAATATGGAAGTATCTAGCTAAGATAAATATTCCTAAATCTAAAAAGAAAAGTTGAAACCTAAAACTATAGATACTGTATTTATAGTCTATGTTCAAAACAGTAATGTCATAGATTCTTAGTAATTAAATCAGATATTAATGATATAAATAATAATTCAATCTTTGAAGATAGAGATGCTTCTTTCTTTAAGGACATATTTCCTTATAAAACTAAAATTTATGGATCCGCAGAATGTGAATCATTTTCTTCTTGATCTATAGAACCAAAGCTGGAAACTAAACCTGAAGAAATAAAAGGAATAAAATTGAAAAAAAATTTGGAGAAAATTTCTTTACATACCTTGTAAATGATGATCCTATCATATATGATGAAGCTATTATTGTCAAACTCATCATATTAGAAGAAAGCTATAAATAATAAAATTTAATTAATTCTAGACAACAAAACTCGGATTTTATCAAATTTATCTCCAGCAAATAAAGTAATAGAAACTAAATGGATTTTCAAAAAAAATTAAAACTAGATGAAATAGTAGAAAGATATAAAGCTAGGTTAGTAGCTAAAAAATATAGCCAAAAAAAAAGATAGATTATTTTGAAATCTATGCTCCTGTAGCTAGAATAACTATCTTAAAAGCCTTAAGAGTATTAGTATCAATTCATAAATTAATAATTATCAAATAGATATAAAAATTATATTTTTAAATGAAGAATTAGAAAAACTCTATATAAATCAACCTCAAGATTTTATAGTTAAAGGATAGGAATATAAGGTATGTTAACTAATTATATCACTTTATGGATTAAAACAAGCTTCTAAATAATGGCATATTAAATTTGATGAAATTATTATTAGATAATAACTTTAAGATTAATGAAAATAATAAACATGTATTATAAAAGAATAACTCGGATTTTATTATTTTATACCTGTATGTAGATGATATTCTATTATATGGAATATCACTAAAAATAATACAAGAAACTAAAATTATTTATCAAATAATTTTGATATAAAGGACTTAGGAGAAACTAATATAATCTTAGGAATGAAACTTTAAAAAATAATAAAATAGCAATAAACCTAATAAGTTCATAAAAATACTTAAAAATTTTGAATATTTTGATCTAAATTCAGTTTCTATCTCATATGATCATAGTTTTCACTTAACTAAGAATTTAGAAGAACCTGTAAAATAATTAAAGTATTCCTAGAGGATTGGATCTTTGTTATATATAGCAAATAGAACCTATCCTAATATAGCTTATATAGTAAGCAGACTAAATAGATATACCAGCAATCTTAGTGAAGAATATTAGAAAGCTCTTAAAAGAGTCTTTAGATATCTAAAAGAAACTCTAAATTATTCTTAAGTGTACTCCGGTTATCTAGAAATACTAAAAGGATATAATGATGCCAATTAGATGACAGATAATTTAGATATTAAGTCCACCACAAGATATCTCTTCATGTTTGGAGGAGATACAGTATCTTGAAGATCATGTAAATAAATAATAATAACAAAAAGTACATTAGAATCTAAATTAACTATTCTTGACACCATTTGCACCAAAACACAGTGACTAAAAGACTTAATTAATGATATTAAAATTTTTTTATTAAAATATGTATAATACTAATAAATTATAAATGTAGAATTTTAATAGATTTGTTAAATCAACAGACATCAAATAAAAAGATGAACAAATATATCATAATCAGATATAAAACTATAAAAATAAAATGAAAGATGTGATATCACTTCAATATATAAGATCAAAAAATAATCTATCCAATTCTTTTATCAAAGGTCTTTCAAAGATCTCGATATTTGAGACATCGAGAAGGACCATATTTAGTCACCAGAGTAGATCCCTATCTTTGCGATTGGAGATTCCATGATCAAGGTTCAAAAGAAAACAATGTCTGAGATGACGTCTGGGAGCGCTATTTCTAGAAATTTGTCTTCAACTCATCCCTATGATATAGTCCTCTATATAATGATTAAGTTGAGTATAGCTCTTAATAGATTCAAGATTGTAAGTTCAGCAAGGTATAATTTTGTTATACGTATCCTTGGAGAATCTACCTTAATGAGAGTAATCGTGAAGCCGTAACTATGGGATTAAGATAAATTCCTAGTAACTCTTATGAAAATCAAGATAAGTGCATGGTCTAGATAATGTTATTCCGCATTATGATCAATTTGTCTTCATACTATATGTATTTTATACTAAATACAAGTTTAAACCTAAAAGGTATTTGTACTAAGCACAGTAAAAATTTAAATATTTTGTTATTTAAATTATTTACTAAATTTAAATATTTTTCATGAGTTTGAAATTTGTGAGGGATTGTTTTATTTACTCGAGAGTTTCAAAACTCCTTTGACTCCATGTGCTCGTGTTGGCTCCACGAGCGAGCAATCCGCAAGCACACCGCATGGATGCCCATTGGCCTTTTTTATTTTTTTTAATGTGTTTGAACGTTTCAAACATTTTGAGCATTATTTTTTTAATGCTTTTTCAATAGCTAGTTTAGAGACTTTTGGGGGCTTTTGGGAAGATTTTTAAGCCTATAAATAGGCTCTTTCTCCTAGCTTTCTAATTCATTAAAAATCTTCTCATATACTTTCTTTCTTTCTCTCTCACTCTCAAACACTCTCAATTCTTTTTAAATATTTTATTTAATCATTTAGGCTGGAGATAAATTTGATCAACATCGGATCGAGATCAAGATATCGATGGATATTGAAATTTTTAGCTTCTAGATTGTACCTTGGAGAAAAATATGTAGTCCAGATTTTCATACGAGAAAGAACCGAAATCTTCTTAGAATAATGATTTTACCGTCTTCCAAGTCAGGTTCTATTTTAATTTTATAAACTATTTATCATATCAAATATTGTATTTCACACACTTCACAAAAAAAAAAAAATTAAAAAATATATATATATATTATTTCATATAATATAAATAATATGCTTTAGAACCTAGGCTAACACATCTACGGCCAACATGAACAAGCCTGGATATAAAGGTTCGCCTGCCTATGTTCGATCCATTTACCCGGGCATCCATTGAGCAAGACTGGTTTTTGAGTTGTCAATAACCTCCTCATGCAGTCTATCCAATTTTGTGGAAAGCTCTCACTTATGAAAGATTGAATAAAAATTTGTAACTCAACCTACCAAATGCCTTTCCTCATTTTGAAATCAACATGCAAGGGAGAAAAAACATATATGAACAAAAAATCCAAGACAAAATCTTAAACTACAAACCCAGAAGAAAAACCACGGCCATTGCACCACTACACCTCCCAAAATCTCACCTTTGATGCGATCAACCGAGCAAAATAAACCCATCAAGCATCAGTAATATATTAGGGAAAAAAACTGCTGGGGAGCGAGGCCGTTCCATGGAATATCCAGATCCAACTTGATACTATCATGACGGAAAGGGAACAATTACCAGGAAAGAGATGTAGGAGAAAAAGAGAGATTGCTTTATTCTTTTGGAGAAAAAACTTGTTACAACAAACAAGATAACACTCGATAGCCCTTCTGAAAACCCTTCTCGCTGTCCCGCACGTCTTCTCTCTTGTAGGCCTCATGTCCCAAGAATCCACGTACGCCACACACGGACAATACCTCAACGTGCATCCTTCTCCAAAGCCCCGTGAACACCATCACGGCACAAGTCCTCCACGTGATATCTCCCTCACGTGCACCTCTCTACAGTCCATCACCATGATCTCCCACGTGGACTCCTTCACGTGTGGTCTCCAAGAAGCCTCCACCTTGGAACCATGAGCCAAGCCCCACGGACCAAGACCTTCACGCTGATCTCTCCACGGATAACTGTGAGACCCAAAAGGGGTCGTCCTCTTGGATCTACCAACCGTACACCCCATCTTCTCATATTTATAGCACGTGGGAGACGTTGAAACCTTCTTGGATTGGGCGTTTGATATTGGACTTCTTATTGGACTGCAACTACCTCTTGAATCTTGTTAGGATTCAATCACATGGACGGCTAGGACTTGTCTTGGATCAATAACAAACTGATTAGGATACCTCACATGTCTGGACTTCCTAATTGGTTACAACTAACCAAAGGCTAACCTCTTAACCAATTTAATAAACCTGGACCCAACCCCATAACCCAATTGGGTTATATTACAATCTCTCAAAAAACTCCCTCCTTTCAAAGCTAACATAAAATTAATAATCCTTGGATCAAACCTCCTGACCCAACATGACTCAAAAGGGATCTTGGAAAAAAATTCTAGAAAATCCTGGAATACCTCCAGGATAGCTTGGAACACGTTCCAAGCTCTAGGGATCACCTCCAGCATCGCTGCCATGATCTTTCAAGTCTCTCTAAGACTTGGAAGCACCACACAAAATCCTACAAAAATGACATACTCGAATGGTTAACCAAGATCCCAGCCCAAAATTCCCACAAAAATCCATGACGTCAACAAAAAATGGAAAACGGGGAACTATAAAGAGACAAATCATGCATTACACAAAAAAACGTCGAAAACGGAGAAGAAATGAGACTTACAAGGAAATTTGAGCTCGGTTGGGTGGATATCAAGAAAATCCCCGGTACTCATTTCTATGGCCTCAGATCCCGTCAGAAGAAAGTAGCAAGAAACTTCTCCTCTCCCTTCGATCCTCTCAAATTGAAGAGCCTAAAGATTGTGAAGACCGATGAGAGAAACAGAAAGATTTAAAGAAGGAAAACCGATTTCTTTTCCTCTCTTGGCGCTTGATTTCGAATTCGATCTCGATATCCCTCTCTTCTCCTCTTCTCTTTGACTCAATCGAGCTCCAACCGAGCGCTCGAATAGATCTCGACTAAGAGGGAGAGAGAGGAGACTCTGAAGAGACAGCAGGGAGTGCCAGGACCGGTGATCTCCTCTCTCTCTCACTCTCGCTCTCGCTCCCGAGCTCCCCAGGATGCAATGATTTGAGCTCTCATTGACGAGAATACCCCTAGATTCACGCCGTCACGCTCAAGGTTCCCATGACGGCGTTTCCGTTACGAAGGATGCTCTCCTAAAAAACCGTATTTACCGTTATAACGGTTATATCGTCTTATTTGGCAGGGGCTTTGCCTTGCCGGGACGGTAGCTCATTCAGTAAATATTCTGTATTGATAGATCGTAAATTTAAAATAAAATTTTATAAATAATTTAATTAAATTTAAAAATTATTTTTTGAAATTTATGTAGTTAATGCGCATAAGAGATGATGCTTAAGATCCAGTATTGTTATGTTCATATACTTATTTTTATTAAAAAAAAATTGAAAAAATTTAAATATTTTGAATCCGATATTATCTGATGGGATGGAACCTGCAAGCATAACTATACCAAATTTAAATCTCCTATTATTTTTTATTTAATTAAAAAAATATTAAAAATAATAAAATGATAATATTATAACAAAAAATATTATTATAAAAAAGAATAATTAATTACAACGAAACATCGAATTATTGTGCGAATAATGGTTAATATAATAAAAATTATTTTCTAGAGAGTACAAATGCCATAAAATAATGGATCATACCAAATATTCCACAATGATGGCGGGAATCGACGGTGTTATAACGGCAGTTACGTTAACCCCCTCACGCGTGGGGGGAGGGTAGTACGCTGGAGCCGGGCCTGCAGTCTTCTGCAGCCCGCGTGCGCTTTGGAAGTCGTATCATCATGATGGAGTTGGACGGCAGATGACTCATCGTACATGTCGAATCAAATACCTATGGCCATGTACAAATGGTCCGACCTAAATATTAGATCAAGACCTTCCAACCATGGTTTAACAGAATATATACTTGTTGTTGTAGTTGTTTGTTTTTTTTTTTTTTTTTTTTATGAACGGGAGAGGTAGATTCCAAGCGTGGCCATTCATAGACGGTTCTCCAATCCCAGTTAGAAAATGTTCGATATACGATGCATATTAATTTTTCCGTATCCGAAGAATCCCAGTCAGGAAATGTTCGATACACGACGCATATTAATTTTTCTGCACCCGAAGGTAAGTACGTCAACCTGACTATCACTGATATCAGCCGAATCCCCGTCAGGAAATGTTCGATACACGGCGCATATTAATTTTTCCGCACATGAAGGTGAGTACGTCAACCTGACCCGAAGAATTCCAGTCAGGGAATGTTCAATACACGGCGCATATTAATTTTTCTGCACCCGAAGGTATGTACGTCAGCCTGATTATCATTGATGTCAGCCGAATCCCAGTCAGGAAATGTTCGATACACGGCGCATATTAATTTTTCTGCATCCGAAGGTGAGTACGTCAACCTGACTATCACTGATATCAGCCGAATCCCAGTCAGGAAATGTTCGATACACGGCGCATATTAATTTTTCCGCACCCGAAGGTGAGTACGTCAACTTGACTATCGCTGATGTCAGCCGAGTGAACGGGATTTATTATATATATCCTTAACTTTTTCATATTAATTTTTTCGCACCCGAAGGTGAGTACGTCAACTTGACTATCGCTGATGTCAGCCGAGTGAACGAAATTTATTATATATATCCTTAACTTTTTCACTACCACCAGCCAACAGGGACTCTAGGATTATTTTATTATTTTTTTCTTTTAATTTTATTTTTGGACTATTTTTTTATTTTTATTTTATTTCCGGACTTTCTCGTCGAAATATGTTCAAACCAAGACTCGAACCCCTGCCAGCTGGTTGTAAGAAAAGTCTCACAACCAACTGCACCACTCACCAGTGGTCTGAATATATACTTGTTTGAGGGCCGCTTAAATAGTGAGGTTCTTGTGCGGTCATTATCAAAATATTGAGGTTCTTGTGTGGTCATTATCAAAATATTTTTTATATCACTCCCATTTATTTGCTCATACGGGCTTGCTCAATCAGGAACACTAAGTAATTCTTTGTGCACCGCATGCGGTGCAGCAAATCCAGCGTGGCCTACATCGCACGCTTCTATTGGTCCAAAAATATTCACTATAGCATGATGGGACAAAAGCTGAGATGACTAACATTAATTGAAATTTTCGTCCAGACCAAAATATCCTTACGACATCCTAGTTCAAAAGCTACGACATCCCAGTTCAAAATCTATGACACCCTAGTTCAAAAAATGATCTAAAACAGTATTACGATACCCTAGTTCAAAACCTACGACATCCTGATTCAAAAATGACTTGAAACAGTATTACGACACCGTAGTTCAAAATTTACGATACCTTAATTCAATCCTACGACATCCTGGTTCAAAAATGACCAGAAATAGTATTATGACATCCTAGTTCGAAAGCTATGACACCCTAGTTCCAAACCTACGACACTCCTGCAGAAAATATAAATTAAAATCAGAAACAGTATTACGACACCCTAGTTCAAAAGCTACGACATCCTAGTTCAAAATCTACGACACCCTAGTTCATAACCTACGACACCCCTGCAGAAAATATAAATTAAAACCTGAAACAGTATTGTTGCCACCTAGATCGCCTAGCCTGTAACTTCTTACATGGCCCGGGTGAGTGGACTCCCTGCCAGCATCACCGGGCTCGTCAGTTGGAGACGATCAAGGGGAACATAGTCATAGTTGTAGGGATGAAGGGGCTTGATACTGTGCTGTGGTCTTCCTGTGGGCCTCTCCGATGGAAGAAATCTTCATCGTATCGTCCCTCTATGGGGCGGACCTGTAAAACAGGGAAGACTTGCGCCGGGGATTCCGGCAGAGGCACTCCGACGATCATGTCAGTGGGACGATCGAAGAAAATAAGAGACCTCTAAGGCGGAGAGCTTGGGGGACTCTCTGCTGCCAGAGGGTGATAATCAAGAGAGTGTCTTGTTTCTTACTTACCCCCCTTACTTCTATCTCGGTTTTTGTGTAGACGGATGGCTCCTGTCGTTCAGGGGAGGCGTGCTGGTCTTGATGTAGACTTATCACGATAGGATAGCCTGTGAGGCCATGATAGGTTGGTGAACCTTCTTCTTCTGGGTGGTTCAGGAAGTTGGTGCAGGGGTATAGTACCTTGGGCATGGCACTATTCACTAGTTAGCGTAAACATTAGCTTAGGAAACATAAATGCAAACCTTTTTTGCAGGCGACGTGTCGGGCAGCATGCCATGGACCCACATGGGTGGGGATCCTTGGAAAGAGTGTCAGGCCCACGTGGATGAGGCTGAGCTGGACTGAGACGTCGAAGTGCCGAGTTGGCTGGGACTTTACTCCAGGTTACCATGCGGGCACGTGGACCGAGAGAAGGCCCGTAGAACCTTCCCATGCACGTGGACTGTCGTGTGCCTGGTGCAGGGGCTCCATGCACGAACCCATGCATGGATGAGTGTGCAGTGGCTGAACTGGGCGTCGGTGGCGAACATGGAACCGAAGCCATGCGGGCCAAAGCCGGAGGAGCCAGTCCCGGGGCACGACATCGTCGAGCTAGGGTCCCGCTGGGCTAAGCCGGAGGGGGTGGAGGCATGCTGCGGGGTTACGCCACGGGCGGATAGGATCGAGCCCGCTGCGGATGACCTGGCGGGCGGTCAGAGCTGGGCGCGCCGTGGAGCCGTGGGACCGAACCAGCGGACGAGCGGAGCGGTGCGGGTTTGTGCCGCCAGCGCGACTCTGGTGCGGGCTGACCTGGGCATGTCTGTGCTGGGCTAGGTGCGGGCAACTGAGCCGGCACGGCTGAACTGGGCACATCCGTGCTGGGCTAGGCAGCTGAGCTGGATCGTGCGGAGCCGGAGGAGCCAGGGCTTGGTGGCCGGCCGGAGCTTGACGCGGACGGAGCGAGGCGCGCTGCCCTGGGCGTGCCGTGCCTGGCTCGGAGGCGCCGAACCGAGTGGATTTGGGGTGCGCCGGCGAGGTCGGGCCGAGCCGGAGGAGTCGGGGCTCAGGGGCACGCTGCCCTGGGCGAGGTCAGGCCAAGCCGGACCCGGAGCACGGCGTCGTCGAGCCGGAGCTGCGTGGAGGGCTGCTTTGACTGCAGGCATGCCGGACTGCTCCCCACACCGGGTGGAACCGGACCGGGGTGAGGCGGAGGCCTCCCGTGGGCGAGCTGGGCGCCGGACGGGGAGTCGGAGCCGGAGCGGGACACGCGGAACCAGAGCAAGGCGCGGGCACCGGAGATCGAGCTACCGTGGGCGGAAGAACCCCACGCGGGTGCTTCGTGGGCAGTGCAGGTGCGGACCGAGCTGGGGTCCTGCGGGCACGCCGAGCTGTGCTGGAGCCGGAGGGGGGTTCGCTCGCCGGAGTCCCGCCGGGAGGAGCCGGAGCCGCGCGGAGTGCCACTTATCGCAGGGGCGTGCCATGCGGGCAAGGTCGGGCGGAGCCGAGACATGGACGCCATGTCTAGAGGGGTTCCGTGCGGTACCTTGGCGCGGTACCCTGGCACGTGCGCGGTACCTTAGCGCGGGTGTGCTGTGCTGTGCTGGGCAGGAGCATGCGGAGGCACTAATCTGGGAGCGGCTTCTTCCTGACGACGCTTGGGCCGAGCGGAGTGGAGCCGGGCTGATCCGGAGAGCTTTGTAGGCCGAAGTTGGCTACCCTTTATGCTTGGCTGGGCTCTATAGACGCCTGAAGCGGGCTGGCCGAGCTGCCGACCTGGTCGAGGTGCCGGCCCAACCGAGCTGGACTCCAGGTATGGTCGAAGTGGGTCGACCGAGGGCCGAACTGGCTGCCACAGGGGTCGATCTCTTCAAGCGGACCCACCATTGTGTCAGGGCCAAATTTGTTGGTCACTACTGTAACAGATGCCCCCCACTCCCTAAGTCCAAGGCGTTACCTCTCCTCGTTTTGGGTGAAGGGAGTAGCTTTTTATCCATTCGGCTCTATGTCGTAGCATGCCTGCAAAACAAAAATAGGAGGCGGTGTTTTTGAAATTTACTTGCTCGTAGGTACTTTGACAGAAGGCTAGTTGCATCATGATGGTGCTATCACTTCAGTAGGACTCCTCTTTGACCGGGTAGAAGTCATTGCCACGGAGGAAGAAATTGGTAAGGCGCACAACTTGGGTGTACACATGTATGACCGGGCACATGGTTGGGCTCAAAGCATTCTTTAAAGCTTTTGATGAGGCTTTTGGTGTGGGACTTTCATCATTTCCCATTTTAAGGTGCCAATATCTTTGGTCTTGGAGTGCCGGGGTTTTAGATGCCAGGGTGTCCGGTCTTTAGGTGCCAGGGTGTTCGGTCTTTAGGTGCCGGGGTATCCGGTCTTTGGGCACCGATGACTTCGAGCTTTAGGTGCCGGGGTGTCCGGTCTTTAGGTGCCGGGGTTTCCGATCTTTAGATGCCGGGGTTTTCAGTCTTTCTTTACCAAACTCGGAGTTGGGCAGATGAGCTCCTGTAATGAGGAAGAGCAAAGTTGCACCAAAGGGTAACTTTAATTATTGGGGAGGGATTCTTACATCCTTCATGAGGTGGCAAAGCCACTCGTTTGGCATGCTGGGAGGTGAGTTGCAGATGTTTGGACCCTTAGAGCCACCCATGGACACCTCCGGATGATAGGTGCGAGGCTCAGTGGGGAGCTTGGCTTCAGCTTGGCCTTAACTTGAGCTCAGCTCGGCTAAATAGAGGAGTTTGACTTCAGCTGAGCTAAACCAAGGGGCGTGACTTCAGCTCGACCTTATTTGAGCTCAGCTCGGGTGAACTGAAGAGCTTGATTTCAGCTCTTAACTTCACTGGACTTGGAGTCGGACGGATGCATTCCTGTGTTGGTGAAGGACAAAGTTGCACCAGAGAGGAACTTCAATGATTTAGGAGGGATTCTTACCTTTTTCATGGGATGGTAAAGCTGCTGGTTCGCCATGCTAGGAGGCGAGTCATGAACGGTTGGAGCTCCAAAGCTTTCCATGGACATCTCCGGACTTTAAGTACAGCAAATGCCAAACTATGAGTTTTCTCGGTAGATGACGGGACTTCTTGGAGTCTCCGCGGACATCTCCGGACTGTGAGTAAGGCAAGAGCTAAACTGAGAGTCATGCGGTAGATGCTGGGCTCAGTGGGGAGCTGCAGCTCGGCATTATTGAGTTCAGCTTGGCTAAACTGAGGAGCTTGACTTCAGCTCTTAACTTCACCGGACTTGGAGTCGGACGGATGAGTTTCTGTGTTGGTGAAGAAAAAAGTTGCACCAGAGAGGAACTTTAATGATTAAGGAGGGATTCTTACCTCCTTCATGGGATAGTAGAGCTGCTGGCGCATGCGCGGATATCTCCTACTCCAGCCGGTGGAGGTGCAGCCACCGCAAGCTTCCACGGTGGTTGGCATTGTGCATCCCAGTGGATTGTGTGGAGGGGTAGGATCACCCTTTTCGTCACGTTTGCATGGAGTGGAGGACAAAACCCCACCCCTCAGTTTTGTAAGGTGTGCGTGAAGTGACTGGGCCTTCACAGCTTCCTCCTTTTGGGAATCGTGTTGCCTTCCCCAGCCATTGTGGGGGTTAGTCTTCCTCATCCCCAACGGGAGTGTGATCTCTGTAGGGAGCTTGGTCTCACCAAAGAGCTTTACTTTGGTGGGGAGCTTGGCTTCATTAGGGAGTTTGGCCTCAGCTTCATTTTATTGAGAAGCTTGACTGACTCCCGACTTGAATACAGAGCCTTGGAAGCTTCATCTTGGTGGAGGAAGGCAACATGCGGGCCCGGTCCAGAGGGCGCGTGCTCGGAGAGGCTCCACATTAGCGGTTGAGCATTGAGCTCGACTCCGACCACAGGGCACTAACCTCCGAGGGTCTCTCTATGGAGGGCAGAAGGCGGACCCGGTCCAGAGGGCGCGTGCTCAGAGAGGCTCCATATTGCCGGGTAGCGTTGAGCTCGACTCCGACCATAGGGCACTAACCTCTGAGGGTCTCGCTCTGGAGGGCAGAAGGCGGACCCGGTTCAAAGGGCGCGCGCTCGGAGAGGCTCCACATTGGCGGGTGAGCGCTGAGCTCGACCTCGACCACAGGGCACTAACCTTCGAGGATCTCACTCTGGAGGGCAGGAGGCGGACCCGGTCCAGAGGGCGTGCACTCGGAGAGGCTCCAAATTGGCGGGTGAGCACTGAGCTCGACCTCGACCACAGGGCACTACCTCCGAGGGTCTCGCTCTGGAGGGCAGGATGCGGCTCTGGCCTAGGTATCCCGAGCTTGCGGTCCAACCTGGCGGAGGACGAAGCTCGGCTCGTTGTCTCGAGGAAGCTCAACTCATCTCGGTAGAGCGATCTGGTTTGGAGAGTTGGCTTGGTGTCCGACGCGGCGACCTCCTTTGACGTGGCGCCTGTAGGCACCTTGGTCGGAGATCTGAACACCAGTCTTGGATTGGCATCCTGGAGCTGGGCTTGGGGATGTTAATGACTGAGAGCTACGTGGCTCGAAAGTTCCTTGGCCGGAGATCTGAGCTCTGGTCTTGGGTTGGCGTCCTGGAGCTGGGCTCGGGGATGTTGATGACTGAGAAGTGGTAGTTTTGCTGCCGTGCTTCCCTCTCGCTCTCTTTCTTTCCTTCCCCTCTCGTCTTATTTTCTTTTCTTTCTTCTTCTTTTTTTTTTCATATGAGTGGGAAGATTAGAGAGAAGGGCTTCACCTTGCTTGGGGTTAAGTTATGACACTTGAGAGCTGCTGTGCTCGAAGGTGCTGTGGACTGAGAGCTATGTGGTTCGCAGGTCCCTTGATCGGAGATCTGAGCTCTAGTCTTGGGCAGGCATCCTAGAGCTGGGCTCGGGGATGTTAGTGACTGAGAGCTGCGTGACTCGAAGGTTCCTTGGCCGGAGATCTGAGCTCCGTCTTGGGCTTGAGAAGTGGTAGCTTTGTTGCTGTGTTTTCCTCTCGTTCTCTTTTTTTCCTTCCCCTCTCATCTTCTTTTCGAGTGGGAAGATCAGAGAAGAGGGTCCTTGCCGTATTCCCCTCTCGTTCTCTTTCTTTCCTTCCCCTCTCGTCTTCTTTTCGAGTGGGGAGATCAGAAAGAGGGTTCTTGCTGTGTTCCCCTCTCGTTCTCTTTCTTTCCTTCCCCTCTCGTCTTCTTTTCGAGAGGTTACAGGACTTGATTGCCTTGGAGCTAGGCTCGAGGCCTTCCTGGACGTGGAGCTAGGCTCGGGCCCAGGGGTTGTCTGAGGGCTTGGCTCAGGTCTTTGGCACCTTGGAGCTAGGCTCGAGGTGTTGATGGGAGTTGCTTGGCCCCATAATCTCTTGGCATCTCGGAGCTGGGCTCGGAGATATTTGAGATTGAGAGCAGCTTGGCTCGAAGTTCTCTTGGCTGGAGATCTGAGCTCCGGTCTTGAGTTGGCATCCTGGAGCTGGGCTCGGGGACGTTGATGCCGGAAGCCTGAGCTTCGGTCCCTGGTGTCTTGGAGCTGGGCTCGAAGACTGGGTGCCGGAAGTCTAAGCTTCGAACCTTGGTACCTTGGAGCTAGGCTCAAGGCTGAGGTCTTGGCACTAGGCTCTGAGACCTGATGCCGGAAGACATTTTCCCGGGTTTTGATGCCGGGGAGCTAGGCTCGCCGGTGCCGGAACATGGTCCGGTCTTTGGTGCCGGAGGGACATGGGATCCGAGCTTCATCTCTAGGAGGGCTCGACTCCGGTCCAGGGCTCGTCCTCGGAGAGGCTCAGCCTGGTGGAGGGCATCGGTGACCCGACTCCAGTTCAAGTGGCTCTAGCCTTCGAGGGGCTCGTCCTAGGGGAGGAGGACAGGGCTCCGGCCTAGGCGTTCTGAACTTGCGGGAGCCATTCCTGTAAAAATGAAACATAGTTTTTTATTTTATAAAGGTAGCGGATAAGGAGTTACCTGTTGAACTCCGGTTATATGAATAAACAAAGGTATGTTTCTTCCTCGTGCAGGCCGAAATTAGGTTCGCCGACCGCCATCTTGGGAGAGAACGAGACACCACTCGTAGCACGAGAGCATAGAACCCAGTTGCAAGGGGAGCAAGGCTCCGTTGGATGGGAAGACGGTCCTCCGTTGCATGGGAGCATGAGACTCCGTTGCATGGGAGGGAGCTTCGTTGCATGGGAGCATAAGGCTCCTGTTGCATAGGAAGGTGGACCTCCACTGCCTGGGAGGAAGTGAGACCTCTATTTCATGAGGGAATAAGCTCCATTGCGTGGAAGGAGAAGACCTCGTTGCTTGGAGGAGATGAGACCCTGTTGCGTGGGAGAAAATGAGACTCCTGTAGCACGAGGGAGTAAGCTCCGTTGCATGGGAGGAGACCCCATTGCATGGGAGCAAACTCCGTTGCATGGGAAGGAACTTCATGGCATGGGGGGGAGACTCCGCTGCATGGGAGGAGGCTCCGTTGCATGTGAGTATAAGACTCCCGTTGCTTGGGAGGAAAGAGGCTCCTGTTGTATGAAGGAGAGTTGGAGCTCCATTGGATGGGAGCAAAAGGCTCCTGGTACATGGAAAGGTGGAACCCTGTTGCATGGGAGTGTTGGAACTCCGTGTTGCATGAGGGGAGATGACTCCGCTGCATGGAAGATAGGAGTCCTGATACATAAGAGGAAGCTTCGTTGGATGGGAGCAAGCCCCGTTGCATGGGGAAAAACTCCGTTGCATGGGAGAAAACTCCGTTGGATGGGAGAGTTGGGAGCCACGTTGCATGGATTTCTTTCTTCTTCACGATGGCCATACCCTTCCTCCCTTTCTTCTTTTTCCTCTTCTTCTTCTTCTCTCTCTCTCTCTCTCTCTCTCTCTCTCTCTCTTTTTCTTCTTTTTTTTTTAAGTGGGGCTCCTGGATGGTGGTGCCATCGGGAGGTGGCTCCATCCTTGGCTTGCTGCCTGCTGGCTCGTCGAGGGTGGCGACGCACCTTCACAGCTTAAGATTTTTTGATCGAGGCCGCTCCTTGGAGCCTCGAAAGAGAGAAGAAGTTTTCATGCCCCCATCCCCATGCCCCCCGTCTGTCCCTCGGGGACTAAGGACAAAGGTGGAAACCATCATCCCACCTTAATGAGGAGCGTGGATCTGCCCCCCTACCTGGTGCGCCAAACTGTTGCCACCTAGATCGCCTGGCCTGTAGCTTCTTACATGGCCCGGGTGAGTGGACTCCCTGCCAGCGTCACCGGGCTCGTCGGTCGGAGACGATCAAGGGGATCATAGTCGTAGTTGTAGGGATGAAGGGGTTTGATACTGTGCTGTGGTCTTCCTGTGGGCCTCTCCGGTAGGAGAAATCTTCACCGTATCGTCCCTCTGTCGGGCGGACCTGCAAAACAAGGAAGACCTGCACCGGGGATTCCAGTAAAGGCACTCCGACAATCAAGTCAGTGGGATGATCGAAGGAAATAAGAAACCTCTGAGAGGCGGAGAGCTCGGGGGACTCTCTAATGCCAGAGGGTGATAATCAAGAGAGTGTGTTGTTTCTTACTTACCCCCCTTACCTCTATGCCAGTTTTTGTGTAGACGGATGGCTCCTGTCGTTCAGGGGAGGCGTACTGGTCTTGATGTAGACTTGTCATGCTAGGATAGCCTGTAAGGCCATGATGGGTTGGTGAACCTTCTTCTTCTGGGTGGTTCTGGAAGTTGGTGTAGGGGTACAGTACCTTGGGCATGGCACTATTCACTAGTTAGCGTAAATAGTAGCTTAGGAAACTTAAATGCAAACCTTCTTTGCAGGCGGCGTGTCGGGCAGCGTGCCATGGACCCACATGGGTGGGGATCCTTGGAAAGAGTTCCGGGCCCACGTGGATGAGGCCGAGCTGGACTGAGATGCCGAAGTGCCGAGTTGGCTGGGACTTTACTCCAGCTGTGGGCGCCTCAGGTAGGCCTCGCCTTCAATCTCCATGAGAATCTTCATTCTCGAGGCGAGGAGGGGAGTGAAACTCCCCTCAGAGATGGGAGCGCCTTTTGGCCTTGGACCCGGTCGGGAGCTCTGAACTGGCGGTCCCGGCCTTCGTGTCCCAAGCGCCTCGGTGGGTGTCGGCTTTTTCAGCGGCTTCCCATCGAGCTCCCACCTCATACGATCCGCCTCCTCAGTGCGGATATACTTCTGAGCTCGGAAGTGGAGCTCGGAGTATGTCTTCGGGGGCTTATTATCGAGCGAGTAGGTCAGGCGAGAAGTCCTGAGCCCTTGCTTTAGAGCCAGCATTGCGACCGGCTCCTCCAGGTTGTAGATCTCTAGCACGGCAGCCTTGAAGCGAGCCACAGTTCTGCAGTGGCTCGCGATCCTGCTGCTTGATGGAGAAGAGGTTGTCTGCCTCTCGTGGCATTTCCGATAGGCATCGAAGTGAGCCACGAACCTCTGTCCCAGCTGGGCAAAGGAGTTGATGCTTTTTGGCTCAAGGCGGGCAAACCACACTCGAGCCGCCTTCCAGAGAGTAGCAGGAAAGGTGACGCATAGAAGAGTATCAGTGGCCCCCTGGACCCTCATGAGGGCTAGGTAACTTTCCAGGTGGTCCAGGAGGTCGGTGGTCCCGTCGTAAGGATCCACCTATGGCATGCGGAACCGACATGAAATCAGCTCTGCTTGGATCTCCTGGGAGAACGGAGGACGGGCGTTGTAGTCCACTAGCTCGCTAGCGGAGCCAGGTAAGTTAGCAAACCAGTGGGATTCCGCTAGTTTGCGGTCATGTTCCATCAGGTGCTTCTCCGCCATGCACCTGATGGCTTCATCTATCGACCCGTCCGCTGAGAGAGGCAGAGAAGGTGACACGGGTGCGCAATGCCTGTGACGAGGGGTTTTGCCATTTTTGCCTTGGCGGGGTTTAGATGCCCCCTGGTCAAGGTATAGTGAGCAGCTCTCCCCGTCGGTGGACCCGGCCCGTTGTCACTTTGTCGGGGTTTGACGACTACCCCGAGGGTCAGTAACGGCCCGTGGCTGCGAAGGCCTTCCATGGAAGGAACGCAGGCTGTCGGGGGGTACTGCGGCATGGGCCGCGGGGGTCTCTGGCTGCTAGTGAGTAGCTAGGGATCGATACTGGTGCTAGAGCTGGTGCATTGCTGCAGTGAGAGTGTGCATCTGGTGGACGAGCACGGTCAGCTGGACTTCTAGCGGAGGCAGTTGAACCAGAGCGGGTGGTTCCGTTCCCGGACCGTGCAGGTTCTCGTGGGAAGGGAATTCTCCCGCATGGCTGGTGGAGGCTCCCCCCGCTCGAGTGGTCACCATCCTCCCGGTGAGCTATTCGAGTGGGGCTTGAGCTGGATCAGAAATCGTTCTGCTTCATGGCCCCCCTTCTTGGCGCGCCAATCTATTGCCGCCAGGATCATCGTAGCCCGTAGCTACAAGTGGCGTCGATGATCGCCCATCCGCCTCTTCGGGATGCCTCCTGTGCCTCGGGACCTGCAAGAAACAGCATCAGTGACCCGGGTCGGGGATTCCGGCGGGGGCGCTTCGACGGTCAAGTCAGTGACGATCCAAGGAAACAGATCCTCCTGGTCGAGCCCCTCAGGATGAACTCCATGCTAGGAGGAGTGAGTGTGGTGTGAATGGAAGTGAGAGCGGGCTGGGAGAGGTGATGGCCGAGGTGGAAAAGTCCTCCTGTATGGCCCTTCTTCCTTTTTTCTGTCGTCCATCCCAGTGGTATCCCTTCTTCTTTTTTGCTTTGCTTACTTACTTTTGGCTTACCCTGGCTGGGTTTTTACTCTGGCTTGCCTCGGGATCCCCCTGTATCGTCAGATGCGCGCGACGAGGTGTCGTGCCGTAGACGGGATGCCTTTTCTGATAGATGGCTAGGGAAGCTACCATGCGCTCTGACATTCCCTTTGTTTGCTCCATTTCGGGAAGCCTGGTAGGACCTCGATCGGTGAGCCGCCACCCTTGAGACTCGCGCCCTCTGGCTGGGTCCTTTCCCTGGTGGTACGGCAGGTTGGTGGAGAGCATAGCACCTTGATCAGGGGGTTTCCTTCCCTTTTGGTGTGAGTGACGGCTGTGGGTATTAATTGCGGCATGGCAGGCACTGCCACACGGCCCTCGGGAGGCCCGCCATCATCCTTGGAGGGGAGGCGCCGCTTCCTTGGCGGTTGGTGCCTCTGCCCGAGCTGGGGACCGAGTTGGAGAGATGGGGCCCAACTCCGAGGGGCTTGGCCTCGAGGTGGCTCAGCTGGGCAGAGGAGGACTAAGCTTGACTTCGGACCAGCTGAACTCGGCTTCGGGCGAGCTCGACCTGATGGAGGTGGGTGGGGCATAGCCCAACCCAGGGGACTTGACCTCGATGGGGCTCCACGTGGTGGAGGAGACTTGGGCTCGACTCCTGACCACGGGGCCCGATCCTAAGGGGCCCGCCTTGGGGGGGACTTATGCTCGGCTCCGGCCTAGGCATCCCGCCTTGGCGGGGACCGACCTGGCAGAGGACGGAGCTCAACTTCGGCGGGCGACTCCTCTGTTCTAGGGGAGCTCAGCCCGGCGAAGGAGCCCATGTTGAAAATCCAACGTGGCATCTGATAGGGACTCCACGTCAATCTGCCCATCCCATGTCAGCGATCCAGCCACATCAAATGGAGTAGTTACTTGTTTGACATTGAGAATGTAGCAGATCTTTTCACTACTCAGGCATGTTTAGTTTCTTGAAAATAGTTGCTAGCTATATTATCACCTTGATCATGATGATCAGAGAAATTATTGGCACAACACTTGAAAGGATTGCATATTAACTCCCTAGCAGTTGGCCATTTGATTGATCTTCTTTGGATAATTGGGTTTGGCCACGTATCCTAATAGCTATGGCTCTTAAATGATTTATGCGAACTTTGGTGATAAGAGTTAATCGACTAATTATGATCTCGAGGTGGATAGTCATTACTCGATCGATCTGGATTGAACCACATGTTGAAATCAGGTGGCTCCAAACAAATTATGGTTTAAATATGGGCCATCTAGGTAGGCTATAAATAAGGCTCCTTGCCATCATTACAGGGATCCTGCTTCTTTGCAAAATCAAAAGAGAAAGGAGAAAAAGAAAAGGAAAAGGAAGAAGGTTCTATTCAAGCTTCAAGCTTCTTCTCTCAGAAAAACTCCTCCTAGGTTGGTCATATTTCCTTGCTTCACCTTTTCTTTGTCCTCTTTAGGATCTCTCTAGGGTTTTTCTAGCAGAATTGCTTTTGGCAGTTCTAGCCTTTTTCAAATCTTCATTTTTTTCTTGGATGGAACTTTCTGTCCATTTTTCTATTTTTTCATTTGATCTATTCCTCATCTTTCCTTTTGATTTTAAAATAATGACTTCTTCTAAGGATGAAAGTCACTTGATAAGTCATGCATCATACCCTCAATGTTCTCGGGACCACCTCTTTTTGAGAAATCCTTGGCCAGTCGATCTACTAGCCTAGATGTCTCCATTTCCTCGGGTCTAGCGAACCTACTTCATTGATGACTAAGTCCAAGATCCTTTAACTCTGGGAATAATATAGGTTCTTGAGTTAGTTCTAACTTTACGTTCCTAGGGCAAATAATCAGGTGACTTCTGACATACCGAGTCATGTTGTCCTATATGAAGAGTTTCTTCACATGGGACTTAGACTTTCCTCCCACTCCATCTTAATTTTTTTTATTTCTTTAGAGTTGTACCGACTTAATTTGCTCCAAACTCCTTTAGAATTCTATGTTCTTTTATTATCTTGTTCCATATGCTCAGAACTCGACCAAGAATTTCTTTGTTCCATGCTCTTTTCACCATTAAAAGACACTCCAAGGTGAGAAGCTAGTGGTTCATAGGCCTTGCCATGGGCATTCTTTCATTAAGGGCTTGCCTTCTTCCATTCATAATTGGAAGAGCAGGTTCTTCTTCATTTCCGTCGACCAACCCTGGGGTTAAATCGGATTTGGGAAGAGCCCAACTTATCTTCCAATAAGAATAATAAAATCCTCGCTACCGACAAAAAGATTTTCAACAAGCTAACCAGCATGGAGATTCCTTCACAATGGATTATACTATCGAAACAGAATATGTACGACACGGAATAGCCTAATTACTTCTTTGGATAAGTTCCTCGATATACATTGCTTCTTTTTGTCTTCACTTGAGATTCTAAATCACTTACTTGGCTTCTTACGAGGATGAGGATTCAGGTGGAAATATTGAAGAACACAGCTAAAAAGAGGGGTCCCATCTAGGAGGCTAGAAGATGGCCATTGCAAAGAAACCCCAATCGGGCCCTTTGCTTGGAGGTCTCTCGGCATCGGTGAGGGCTCTAGCTCCCCGATCGAGGGAGGTTGTAACTAACAAAGATGATGATGTGGTAGTTATCCTTGTACCAACCCCTTTGGCACCTGCACCACCACCAACTACATCAACTCCACCATCATTTTAGGCTCCGGCACTAAGAAAATCAGGTCTCTTGGCTCAAGTGGAGGCCGGTACATCTTGAGGGAAGGCTTTGGTGAGTTTTTTGGGATCCAAAGTAGCAACTTTTCATGATGATGAGGAGGATATCGTGATGATGGAGGCATGAGTAAGAGCTTCCACCTCAGCCCTCCACAACACCAAACTCATTGAGAAGCTAGTGAAGATGATCCTTCTCCCTCGACACTGGGAGAAGCAAAAATCTCAATCCATGGATGAGATTCTAACTTCTTTCTTCTCTACCCTTCTCAGAGTAAGTATTCTTTGGCCATTTATTTTTACGTTGGCCTTTTATTTTTACCTTTACCGAATATGCCTTTTGATGAGTAACTAACTTATCTTTATGTTTCTTTTGCAGCTTACTTATGATGTATCCATCATCCAAGAGGGGCTCAGAAGTTTTGCTGAACTGAGTCATTCTTTGAATGACAAAAAAGAAGCCATGAGGCCAGGGCAAAAGTCTTCGATGAGCTGCTGAAGGTGAGTGAGGCCCAGAAAGTTAAACTCAAGGATGAGTTAGAGACCTTGAGGACTATTATTCGAGAACTAGAAGTTCGAATAACAACGAAAGATGAGGGAGTTGCTAAGAAGTGTACTTGCATTAATGAATTGGAGGCTAAGCTTGTGATGCTGAATCGAAAATCTTAGTCATTGGGTCTCAACTTTGGATCTCCTAGTCTATGCTTTGAACCACTAAATCTAGACTTCAAGCCATTAAGGACTGAGAAAGTTCCAGTAGTACCCGAGTAGTAGAGGAGTACAAGAGATCCAAGGCTTACCTTGAAGAATTAGTCAAAGGCTTCGTGAAGGCCTACCAATTCAAGTTTGCCAAATGCAAAGGCAAGGTTGCTCAGACCTTTCCGGAGTTGAACTTGAGTAACGTCGTTGATATCGAGCCTGAGGAAGGAGAAGAAGGAGAGGCCAGTGAGGAGACCACCAAGAGAGCTCTCGATATAGAGGCCAAACTAGCTAGCACTAAAGCAGTTGCTGCCAATGAACATGTGGCCGAGGTGAATGCTAGTGTAGAGGAAGCCATAACCGAAGCTTCTATCAGGCTCCAGACCAAGTCTCCGAAGAACTGGCAGTAGGTCCTGAAGTGTGAACTTATATTTTCTTTTATCTTTTCGTATTTTGCTTTCTTCAGGCTCAACCCGTTCTTTTGTAAACACTTTTCAATAAATGAAAAAAGTTACTTTTCTTTTAATCATCTTTACGGTGATGAATAACAAGTACTTTTATCGAGGAGATAAAGTAGTCCGAATAAGTAATTTAGACTTCAAGTCGTCAAGGAGTGAGAAAGTTCCAGTAGTGCCCGAGTAGTAGAGGAGTACAAGAGATCCAAGGTTTACCTTGAGGAATTGGTCAAATACTTCACGAAGGCCTACCAATTCGAGTTTGCCAAATGCAAAGGCAAGGTTGCTCAGACCTTTCTGAAGTTGAACTTGAGTAACATCGTTGATATCGAGCCTGAGAAAGGAGAAGAAGAAGGAGAGGCCAGTGAGGAGACCACCAAGAGAGCTCTCGATATAGAGGCCAAACTAGCTGGCACTGAAGCAGTTGCTGCCAATGAACATGTGGCCGAGGCGAATGCTAGTGTAGAGGAAGCCATAACCGAAGCTTCCATCAGTGCTCCAGACCAAGTCTCTGAAGAACTGGCAGTAGGTCATGAAGCGTGAACTTATATTTTCTTTTATCTTTTTGTATTTTGCTTTCTTCAGGCTCAACCCGTTCTTTTGTAAATACTTTTCAATAAATAAAGAAGTCACTTTTCTTTTAATCATCCTTACGGTGATGAATGACAAGTACTTTTATCGAGGAGATAAAGTAGTTCGAATAAGTAATTTGACCAATGATCGGATGTGATGTACATGAAGTCCCTTAGTCGGATAAAAAATCTAGGCCAAATAAATAATTTTGCTAATTCCAACTGTGGTGTGAACTTGTAATAACTTAGTCAGAAGAATAGCCTTGACCGAATGACATTACCTCTCGAATTTGGTTAAGTAAATGACCTTTTAATAATAGAATTTACTAAAGTTTCTTTGTCTAGAAAATAGCTTGCCGAAGTAGCTTGAGTTCTAGCTTCTAATCATGGTTGTAGGACTCTCAACAATTAGACTTTGTATTTTTGCCCGACTATAAGAAGTTAGTCTACCAGTGACAATCAACACTCAGTCAGCAAGTGCCGCCTTGGTCTATTTAAGTTTGTGGTCTATTTCCTTTCAATAATCGAGGATTAGTCGATTGCCTAAAGCCTTATATCCAAGTGTTACCATAGCTTAGTCGAGTATCAATCAACTAATCTAGCGATTGCTCTTCTTTGTTGGACAAATGTCAATCAACTAGTTGAACTGCAATGGACTCGATGGGCTTTTATGGGCCTAGAGGAGATGAAAGGTTCCTACGTAATCATCTTTATCGCTCGGGTGTTAAGCAGTCGGTCTCTAGACTTCTGCATGCTATAGCATGAGATCTGCTAGATGGAAAGTCTTTAACCTTACTCAGATATTGTAGTATCAAGCAACTCTTTGTCACCATCCTCAGATAGGTTTCACTTCGAGTCTCTTCTTATAAATCAAGACTAGCTCTTAATCAACTTGAATTACTTGACTCATCATATCACTCTATTCTCATAGTCGGCAGTTCAATCTTGACGGGGATCAATGCTTCGGTATCGAAAGCTAAGTTAAAGAAAAACTTATTAGTCAATACCTGAGGAGTTGTCCGATATGCCCATAGAACTTCAGGCAGCTCTTCTACCCACCTTCCTTTGGCTTCATCCAGCTTGGTCCTGAGTCCTTAAAGGATTGTTCGATTTAGACCTCTACCTCCCCATTTAATTGAGGATGTTCAGTAGATATAAACTAATGCTAAATATGTAATTCAGTACATAATTCCTTATATACTTAGTTATCGAACTGTTGGTTATTGTCGGTGATGATAACATGCAAAAGTCCAAATCAATATATGATGGATGTCTAGAAAATATTTTTAACCTTGCTCTAAATGATATGTACCAAGAGCTTTGCCTCCACCTGTTTGGTGAAGTAGTCAATGGTGATAATGAAAAAAATTTCTTGATCCATTGCCAGGAAAAATGAATCGAGTAAGTCCATACCCCACTAAGCAAAGGGCCAAAGAAAAGAGAGTTGAGTAAGTTGGCTAGCTGGCTGCTGCTGGATGTTCATATATTGTTGACATCAATCGCATCTCCAAATAAGATCCATAGCATCCTCTTACATCATAGACTAGTAATATCCTTATCTTAGAGCTTTGAAAGCCAAGGACTTGCCCCATGTATGATTCCCATAATTTTTTTATGGATTTCTTGAAGTGCATAGTCAGCTTCAGTGGGCCACAAGTATTTAAGTAAGGAGAAAGAGAAAGACTACTTAGAGTTGTCCATCTAGTAGCATATATTAAAAAGCTTTCCATTTTAATAGCTTGGCTTCTAAAGATTGTCTAGTAAGACTCCTTCCATCAGAAATTTGATAAACGAACCTATCCAACTGAGCTCATGAGTAACTTGTTGGACTTCTTTAGTTTTGTTGATGCTAGGAGTCTACAGGTACTCAAAGTAAGTCATCTAAGAGAGCTTTCAGTCAAAGTTGCTAGTCGAGAAGTGTATCCATCTGGGTATTTTATTGTCTTGGGATATGAAATATGCCAAAGTTCTGAAAGGCAAATGTGATAGTATACACCTTGTCAAGATACTTGGCCATAATCAGGTCCCGATCTTCATATTCGTTAGTGGCTTGACCAGCTACTAGTTGAAAGTCGATGAAAATCCTTGACTTTTTATCCAAAGTTTCTTAGTGATTCTTAGCCCGGCTAATAAAGCTTTATACTTAGCTTGATTGTTGGTTGCTCTGCATAAGAAGCAAAGTGCATACTTGGCAACCACTCCTTCCGAGTTAGTCATGATTAATCCAGCTCTACTCCCTTAAAAATTAGAGGCTCTATCCATGGAGAATCCATGTTATCTCCAGATGAAGTTGCTCGGCGAGCTCCTTTTCTGGTTTGTCTTCCAACCGCATGTATTCGACTAGGAAGTTGGCTATGACTTGGACTTTCATGGATGATCATGATTGGTAAGAGATATCAAACTTGTTAAGTTTGATGGTCCACTTAGAATTCTTCCAGAAGTATTTAGTTGTTGCAGAATAACTTTAAGTGATTAGTCGATTAAGACTACAATTGAATGAGCTTGGAAATATGGCCTGAAATGCTGCATAAAATAATTAATAAATAAATATTTTTTTTCAGGTTTGGAGTACTTGGTTTTAGCATTATAGAGCACTCAACTAATATAGTATATAAGCTTTGAACCTTTTTGTTATCCACCCGAACTAGCACAGGGCTCACAGCTTATGAAGATGCAGAAAATATCAGTAGAGCTCTTCTCTGACTTTATATATGGAGAGTAAAAGTGGAGACTCGAGGAACTTCTTCAATTCTTTGAAAGCTGATCGCCACTCCTTTTCCAAGTAAAAGTTATGCATTTATTACAGGACTTTAAAGAAGGGTAAGCACCGCTCAACCGACTTGAGATAAACTAGCTAAGTATTGCGATGTGCATGGTTAATTATTATACTTCTTTCTTGGAGGTCAGATATTATATATCGAGGATCGCCTGGATCTTTTCTAAATTTACCTCAATGCCTCATCTAGTAACTAGGAATCGGACGAACTGGCCCGTAGTAATACCAAAGGTGTATTTACTTGGATTTAACTTCATTTGATGTCGATAAAGAGCATTGAAGGCTTCTTCTAGGTCTTTGATGTGATTAACTTTCTCAAAGCTTTTGATGAGCATGTCATCAACATAAACCATTATATTTTGACTGATTTGGTCCTTGAAGATCTTATTGACCAATCATTGGTAGGTTGTCCCTGTATTTTTCAAACTAAAAATATTACTTTATAACAATAAATATATTTTTTCAATTATGAAGGTAACACTTTTTACATATTTTAAAGCCATCCTTATTTAGTTGTAGTCCATGAAAGCATCCATTAAGCTTAGCAGCTTTTGTCCAGTAATTGCATCGACTAGTTGATCGATCTTTGATAGTAAGAAACTATTCTTTAAACATGCTTTATTCAGATCAGTATAGCCGATACAAATTCTCTACTTTTTATTAGCTTTTTTGACCATAACAATATTGGCCAACCATTCAAAATAGTGAGCCTGCCGAATAAATCCAGCTATTATAATTTTATCTACTTTCTCATTAGCTACTTTTTGCCTTTCAAGAGCAAAAGTTCTCTTCTTATGCTAGATTGGTTTATACTTTGGATTGATATTCAACTTGTGAATAATAATTTTCCTTTTAGATACTATCTTTCCATTTAATTAGATTCAGAAACTTGAAAGCCTAGTGAAGGTAAAAACTTTTTGTTGGGAATGGATATGGTTGAAACTTTCTTACAAACAACATCTATCTATATAGAAGGGAAATAATTGACCCACAACATATATGCTGTGATTTATGCCCAAAACAAAAAGAGGATGTTGAACATGTTGCCGTGCTGGTGTTGCTAATGCCAAAATATGCTGGCAGCTTTTAGGAAAAATGTTTCACTCTAAACCTATTCCTACCTCTTTTCCAAAACTAATAATCAACAAATTGACTAATGCCTTCGTAGAGAAGAAGACAAATGCCTTAGTAGCATATACCCTTTGGTTGCTTTGGAAAACAAAAATTGCGACGTTATTTGAAAGAGTTCATACCAGCCCTAACTAGCTAGTAAGATAGGTACCATTCTTTTTCAATGATCTTTTATTCCTTAAAGCTCAACTAGCAAGCTTAAGACACACGAGATACTGGGGTAGATCTGACACTCTTCTCTATTCATCATGGTCAACAACTTTGGTTTGGTGCATGCATACCCGGCTCCCTTTGGTGTTGCAAAGGTAAACCTTGACGGCTCAAGCAGCAGCAGGATATGTTATAACAAATGCACAAGAAAGTTTATTGGAAGCAGCCGGGCAGCGACTTAATCCTCACATCGTGCCATATGCAAAGATGGTTGGTGTTAATTATATATATTAAATAAATTATATTTATATATATTAATAAAAATTAAAAAATATTTTTTATAAAATGTGTGAAATAAAATATTTGATATGATAAACAGTTTATAAAATTAAAATAGAACTTGACGTGGAATGCGGTAAAACTACTTTCCTAAAGAAGATTTCGGATCTTTATTGTACAAAAATCTTGACTGCATACTCTCCTCCAATGTACAACCCAGAAGTCAAGAACTCTAACACCCATCGATGGCATGATCTCTATCGAATGCCGATCAATTTCATCTTGAACCCTATAAAAAAAGATTATTATTAATGGCTAAACACCGCCGCTAATACTTAATTTGCTATTGCTAATACTATTAGCGATGACTCACCATCACTAATAGTTCATCAGATAAATTTCTGTCATAACTAATCCTTATTAGCGATGGATTTCCAAGCCATCGCTAATGATGGTTATTATAGACTATATTAGCAACGGTAATTTACTGTCACTAATAATATTTTAATTCTAAAAAATAATTAAAAAATTATTAATGACAAAAAAATTATCAGTAAAAAAGGATGTCGGTCGGTAATAATGATTTAGCGATGATAAATGCCATCACTAATAATTTTTATTTTTTTTAAAAAAATAGTAATTAATTTTTTTAAAAAATAATTTTAATGATAATAATAAATAATTAGAACTCTTAAGCAATATTAAAAATGAAGTAATAATTAACGATCATAATTATAAAAAATCTAATTATATTATATTTAAAAATATAAATTTTATTATTTCATAAATTAATACTACTAAAAAGTAAATATATAATATCAAAATTAAAAAAAATCATGTAAGATCTACATCGTCCTGCTCCATTTGTCCTTCTCTTGCATATGTTTTTTTTAGCAGCCGGTGGATGAGAGCTGGATGTTCTAATATCATTAAAGAAGAGAAATAAAATTTTATTAATAAATTTTTAAGTATAAAAAATTAAAATAAGTAAAAAAATTTATTAATAGACTTACTTGCTGCAATGGCTATGATAACAAGGTCAATTGATCGCATAGATACAGATCCCAGAAAAGCTCGATGACCATATTGTAAATGGTATCCTGGAGGTGCTGAGGTTGTTAAGTAAGAATATGGCTTATAATATCCTCGACGTATACATTACTCCACATCCTGGTCGTCGAAGCCTGAGAAGAGAATGTTGAAGAATATCGAGTGGCTAGAGGATTGAAACTATGGCTGAATTTGAAGACCTGGCTCTTGCTCACCCCTCCTGTAATCCTGAGCAATCCTTTGAAATCAAGGAGGGGCTTAGAGGACGGGCCTCACCATGCTGCATGACACGTACTCCACATAATCTACCTATAAATTTTATAAATTAATTACTCCAATTACACATCAGTATATATAAAAATTAATATATAAAATTTTAAATTTTTATCACGATCTGCCTAGATCTTTCATCTAAATATCACCAATCCTGTTGGACTAGTTTGTGGCCTTCCACAACTATAGTTATTCCAGTACATGAACCAGCTACCATGTCTACAATAAATAAATAATAAAAATAATTTAATTAATATATATAGTATTAATTAAAATTAATTAATATAATTAAACATATAATTATTACCAATTAGTCAGCCACCACATACATGCCAACAGAACCACTGGTATGCTTGATCGGATCCTATCGGACGGTATGATTATGTCATACCATCTATCACCTAATGGAGTACTCCTCGGTGCTCCACATATTGCAGAGGGCCTCCTATACATCTGTCTGCATCTAGTGATCCCTAAAAGTCCTCCAGTCTAATGATGACTAGGAACCGGTATGCTGTATGGCTCTCTGCTTGAGATCATACAGCCTATCTTGGAATTGATGTGTGGCCACTTCCTCGAAGATTGGATGGTTAACCTCCTCAGTATGAGGAGTGTCGAATCAGTAATACTTCTACAAGTAAAAGCAAGCTTGTATCAAATAAATAAAGTATAATCATTTCATAATTTTAAAAATTAAATATATTTCACTTATCAAAAATATTTGCCAAGTTATATCTCGAGCTCTCGATGACCAATTGGAGAACTTGTTTATCGATCCTAGCATCAATTGACAAATGATCTCGATAACTAATAACTACATTAAACATAAATATAAAAGTATTATTTAATATTAAAATATCATTATTTTTTAAAATTAATATTTTTATATGTCATTAATAGGAAAGAACATCGCCAACATGGAGAGTCTGATTTTAGAAGTCCAACGGCGTGAACGGCACTCGAATCGGACTCAGAATGGGCCCAAAATGAATTTTTAGGCAATTAACTAAGAATTTGCATGAAACTTAAAGCAGCCGGTGCACAATGCACCGGCTGCTCGATCCACCCAGCGCTCCATAGGCCGCGATCCACCATTAACGCGGTCCATGGCTGCAGAGCCGTGGACCGCCTTGCCCCATTCAAGTCGAAACTCGCCGGAGAATCGCCCCCACCGCCGGGGAGGTCGCCGGCAAGCTTGCCACCGGCCGGAGAAGCCTCGGTGGCCAGAAAATTTCTTCCAAAAGGGACTACGGTCGTTTCATCTTCTCTTGGCCGGATCTCACCGCAGTCACCATTTCTCGTCGCCGAACCGCCTCCCATGACCATCGACGGCCAGAGAAGACGGCGGTGCACCATTTCCTGTCGCCGGGAGATTCTTCATGTGAGTTGCAGCAGTGGGAAGCTCCTTCCGGTTTGAACCAATTTTCGGCCGAAATATGGGCTGGGTGGACTGAATCGGGTTTGAACCGAACCAGGAAGAAGGTTCTGGAGCATGGAGCGTTGCCGGATGAGCTGGAGATCGATGGGAGCCCGAGCTTTGTTGTAAACGGTGGAGTGGGGTTCTGTTGTTCAGTTGCAACTAAGGAGCGTGTGCAGTTGAGTTATTCTAACAGAGGAGTGGGTCGTTGCAATGATGGAACCGTGGAGCGGGTTGGGAGCAGGGCAAGGAAAACCTATAAATAGGGGGGTGTTCGGTCGATGAGGGGGAGCCATCTGCAGTTCTTTTTCCCCTATGTTCTTCTTCTCCGAGCTTCTTCTTCTCCATCACAGAGAGCAGCAGTGCCTTCTCTTCTCCATTCCACAGAGAGCAGCAAGCCATCTTCCCACCACTCCAGCTTAGTCATAGAGACTCCATTCCAGAGTATAGTCCACCTCTTCATTCTTCCAACCCTCGGTTCAGTCACAGTCCCGAAAATCTTCCCTGTGATCTTTTGGTTTTCTGCTATTCCACTTATTCTAGCTTTATTCCCACTATTCCAACACTATTCCAAGTTTATCCCAACTTTATTCCAGCAGACCTATTCTCTACTGGTCAGCACCATCTTCATGCAGAAATCAACCGAGTCCAGAGCTTCACTTGGGAAAGGGGGTTTTATTTTTGGTTTTATTACTTTGATGTACTCCCTCTTACTTGAAATAAAGAAATCATTCGAGTAATTGATGTTCTGTTGTTTTTGTTTTTGTTTTTGATTCAGATGCATTGCTAGGGCAAAGCTTTGGAGGTAAGTCAAGTGAAATTAATCCTGACTGACTTATTCCCAAGTGAGTACGGGCAGTACTCTCGTGAGATAGATCATATCTAGGTTATTTCACTAGCATTTAGACCAGTATATTTCCGACAAGGGACGGGTCATGATTCACGGATACGGGCCATGCTCTCTATCGGATAGATCATTTCTTGAGTTACCTTTACTGCTGATTACTTGTTAATTTTCTTTTATAGTTTTAAGATTTCAATTTCTGTTGCATATCGATTGTTTTCAAAGTAATCAGGAAAGTCCCTGTGGATTTGACCATTGCTCCTGCTATCCTATTTTAGAATAGTAGTTTTAAGGTAATTAAATCGGTGCATCGCGACGCGCATCAATAACCACTTGAAAAACTCCAGGCTCTCTAAATATCTTGTAAAATTAAAATTTAATAATAAACATTAACTCTAAAATGATTAGATTTTAAACATATTAATATGAAGATATAATGCATACGAGCGGCTCTAAACATGGATGAGCTATCTATCCTTTGGACAAGTCAAAGATGCTACGAGCTAGGCAGGTCCTTGACCACGATGCCGAGTCTAAGATGAGCTAGTCTATGTAGCCTATGACTATAGGGCACTAGTGACCCCATATCCTCCAAACCTTATCAAAGAACATCTAAAATAAAAAATATTATATTAGATAATAAAGTATAAAATAATATAAAAAAAATGTATATCTAACATTTTAGAATACCATGTGGTGTGAGTGGCGCTTGTTGCCCAGCGAAGCAACCCAAGAGGGGGGGTGAATTAGGTTTTTAAAACTTATTGCAAGTATATGCCAATTCAAAAATAATAAAGGTGCTAGTGATTTCAAGAATATGTGTGCTTGATGATAAAATGCAGCAAAATTAAAGTAAGAGTAAGAAGAATAGAAGCAATCACAAACATACAAAGATTTATAGTGGTTCGGTCACACCAAAGTACCTACATCCACTCTCCAAGGACCACTTGGGAATTTCACTATAATCCCACTTGATTACAATCAATTAGTTTTTCAGGCTCACTAATCACAACCCCTTGGTTTTTACAAGGCTAACCAAAAACCTAGTTGATTTTCATAAGGCTCACCAAAAATCTCTTGATTTTTACAAGGCTAACCAAAAATTCTTGGTTTTCATAAGGCTAACCAAAAACCTAGTTGGTTTTTCACAAAGGCTCACCAACAACCCAGTTGGTTTTTCACAAAGGCTCACCAACAACCTCAATACTAGTTTCAATCCACTTGAAACTAGTAACAATAAAAGTTCAAATATAAATATGAGAATACAAAAAAGCTTTCTAAAATAAAAGCCAATATCTCTTTGAAGCTCTTTAATTGCTGTTGAGAAAGCTTGTCTTCAAGTTGTTGAAACCTTAATGAGTGCTTGAGAGTTGGACTTGAATATTCCTTGAATGCTCTTAAATGCTTGAAGGCTTAACTTCCTTCAAAAGTAATGAACTCTTAATGAATTCTTTTTTATTCCTCATTAGTTGCATCCCTCTTGAGTTTGGTCTACTTTAAATACATTTCCAAGCCTTAAATGATTATTTTTGATCATTGGAGAGGAGAAAACAGCCATAAGGGGCGAAAAGGACCAATTCTGCACTTCAAAAAACTAGCCATTACTGTTCATCCAGACCTACAGGTGTCGACATTTTAGGTCATGAGTCGACACTTGAGTCTATACTAGGTCCAAAATATCTTTTGAAGCTCTTTGGAAAGTACTAGTACGTCGACACTTCTTCTGGTGAGTCGACACTTTATCTTCATGAGTCAACATTTGAGTAAAAACTTAAATTCAACATGTTCTGTCTTTATTTTGGTCTCAAGTCTTGAGTCAATACTAGGTCTTCAAGAGTTGACACTTCACGTGTGCCAGCTGAAACTTCTTCCGTATATTAGCTCAAGCTTCTGTGAGTCAATACTTTGAGTCGACACTTCACTTCCATAAGTCGACACTTGGCTGAAACTCTCCTGAAACTCTATTGAAACTTCTCCAACTTCAAAATTTGAGTTCTTTAAGGTTATTCTTATATATCAAAATCCATTAAACTTTAAATTCCATCAATTAACTGGCTTCTTCAACAAGATAACAAGCTTTGAACTTTTAACACAAAACAGCTTTGATGAGTACCCTATTCTGGTAAACACACTTTTAACATATAGTTAGTACTCATATATGCTTAAGTATTTTGTTATTTATCAAAATCAAGATAGGAGTCAATAATCTCTTTCTTTTTGATGATGACAAAATATTTAAGTATATATACATAGTAAGCTCAAAAGATTTTCAATAAGTATAGAGTAGTTGACTGAAATTATCAGGGCTATTAATAATAAGTATCAGAGTCTTGAGTTATAATGTTTATCAAGAACAAATGCTCACCTACAATACATCAGAGCTAAATGTATATATAAGAAAAGAATTCAATTCAAAAGGTTTCAATGTATCTGAGCTGTAACTATAATGTATCAGGGTTATGATTATAATATATCAGAGTTATAATTTGAAATATATCAGAGTTGTATACTTATATTAGATGTTCACATTGTGTATCAGAGCTTGAAATAGTTTTGAAAGATAAGTATTAGAGCAAAATAAGCTGAATCATAAAGAATCGGAGCAAGAGCTTTAAGAGTATCAAAGCATGAAAATTGTTAAAGCACATCAGACCAAATAATATACTAAAAGGATGGAAAGTATCAGAGCAAAATTATTAGAACATGAAGAATATCAACGTATCAGAGCATATTAAAAATAAGAATAAGGAGTATCAGAGCATAAAAAATAGAACAAATAAGAATAATGATGAGTATCAGAGCATAGAATTGAAGGGAATAGATCAAAAGTAATAGAGCATAGATAAAAACTCCCCCTCAATATATGATCTAAAAGCTAATTTTTAAAAAGAGATTTTTGAAAAATCTTCAAATTTTATTACTTCAAATTTTCAAAATTTACTACTTTAGTACTTTTCTCTCTCCCCCTTACTTATTGCTTTCTTCTTTTCTCTCTCTTTTTCTTATCATTAATTCTCATTAATTTTCATTAATATTAATTACTCCTCATTACTAATTCTCATTAATTATCTCCCTTTTTATCATCATTAAAAATGTAAGAAAACAAAGTAGAGATAAAGCATTACAGTAATAAGCAATAGAAAACAAAGTGAGAATGCATACAGATAAAATCTGAAAATGTCAATATATATATAAAATTTTAAACATTTGATGCATCATATTCAGAATTTGATACAAGTAATAGATAACAAGTACACTGATACACTAATACATAGTGATGTGGCAAGATCGCCGACATGGAGTAGCTATCAGACGCCACGTCAAAGATACCCGCCGTGCTAGGTGCCGCATCAGATTCCTTGCTCGGACTCCTTCGCCGGGCTGAGCTCCCCGGGACAACGGGACTGCTCATCGAAGCTGAGCTCTGTCCTCTGCCAGGTCGGACCCGCGAGCCCAGGATGCCTAGGCCGGAGCCGAGCGGTGCCCTCCAGATCGAGCCCCTCTTCAAGGTTGAGCCATATGGTCCGGGCCCGCGCTCCGCCCTCCAAAGCGAGCCCCTAGGAGATCGAGCCCCATGGTTAGAGTCGAGCTCAACCCTCCTCAACCATATGAAGCCTCTCCGAGGTCGAGCCCTCTAGATCGGGCCCGCACTCTGCCCTTCAGAGCGAGCCCCTCGAAGATCGAGCCCCATGGTCGGAGTCGAGCTTAGCCCTCCTCCACCACATAGAGCCTCTTCGAGGTCGAGCCCTCTGGATCGGGCCCACGCTCTGCCCTCCAGAGTGAGCCCCTCGGAGATCAAGTCCCGTGGTCAGAGTCGAGCTCAGCCCTCCTCCACCACATGGAGCCTCTTCGAGGTCGAGCCCTCTAGACCGGGCCCACGCTCTACCCTCTAGAGCTAGCCCCTCGAGGATCGAGCCCCGTGGTCGGAGTCGAGCTCAGCCCTCCTCTGCCACGTGGAGCCTCTCCGAGGTCGAGCCCTCTGGACCAGACCCGCGCCCTGCCCTCCTCCGCCAAGGCAACCCCGCGAGCTCAAGACGCTTAGGTCGGAGTCAAGCTCTGCCTTTCCATCTTAGCCCCCAGCTCAAGCATAAGCACCAACGAACAAAGGGACATCACCGCCATCCCACGACACCGACAAGCCGCCCGAGGATTGCACTGAGATATCCACCAGGCTGCAATGACCTCCTGCGGCCATTGATTACACCAGAAAGGGGAGAGGCCCACTGATCGAGATGCCACGCTCCTCACCAACCACTTGAACCATCCGAAAGATGAAGTCAACCAGGAGATTCGAATCCCGGGGGCAGCAGCCCCCCGATCGAGGTACTGCTAGGTTTTTCGGAATGAGGCAACTAGAAGGAATGTCAGAACATATGACAACTTTCCTTATCACGAATCAGAAAAGGCATCTCGGGATACTATCGCACGTGCCTGACAGCTCGGCTGAGATCCCAAGACAGGCGTCCAACGATAACCTAGACTACAAAGCCCGAAAGAAGCGAGGCAAATGAGGTAATGCAAGGCAATACCATTCAAATACAAGTGCAAGCTCAACCAGAGAGCACAGCACCACAAGCAAATCCAAGCAAGGGCGGGCGGAAAGGCCACACAGAGAATCCCTCTAGCTAGACCACTCTTCCCCCGACACACTTGCATCCCACTCTCACACCATTTACTCCTCCTAGCATGGAGTCCATCAAGAGGGGCTCGACCAAGAGAATCTGTTCCCCTGGATCATCACTGACTTGACCGTTGGAGTGCCCCCGCTGGAAATCCCGGCCCGAGTCACTAACTCCTGTTTTGTAGGTCTAGGACCACTGGACAACCAAACAGCGAAAGGAGTGCACTCCGGCATCGACAGCAGCTATGGGCCACGACGATCTTGGCGACAACACATAGAAATATAGAAACACTGAAATACAAACTGACTGATATACTAAACAACTCTAAGGAGTGCTTTCCTCATCAAAGGAAGACCCAATCTCCATAATGATCAGTCCGGTAATCCTAGAAGGTCAGGGTCACGATCACATCAACCAAAAATCTGAAAGTCTAGTCCGGACAGGTTTGGGTGCATCGCCACGCCCTCTGCATTTACTTCTGGCACATGCTCTTCCTCTGGCTGGTACTAAAGAGGAGGAAGCGACATCAGTAGTAGGAACATGAAGAGTGACGAAATCAGCAACTGTATCAGTGATCGATGGTGTGACATCAAAAGTGGATCCTAAAAAAAGAATGCGGAAATCAGGTATGTAAAACCCTAGTTTCCAGATCAAAGAAGAAGTAGAAGGTATATGTGGTGTCCTAGTGGATATACTATAAGTAGGAGTCAATAAATCAATAGAAGTATCAAGTGGATCAGTGTGAAGAATAGGAGTAGAAACTAAAATGTCCGAAGGATCAGGAATGGTGGGAACTCTAGAGAGAACTAGAGTCAAGATGGAAGAACTAGGATCAAGAACAGCCTCTGGAGTCCTCATTTCGTCTACTGCGGGCACTGTATCCTGATCAGTAGTAACATCTAGCTCAGGGTCCACCATATAATCTGCAATATCAAAATCCATAGAGGAATTGCCCTGGTCGTCTTTGGTCTTTGTGTCTAGAGCTGGAGCTGGAGGTGCTTATGGAGCAAGCAGAGAATCTGACGATGGTGGTAAAGGTGGTCTGACAAAAGATAATCTCTCAAGAACGGCCAGAATAATAGAAAATCCCTCTCTCATCTCCTGATGACCTGCTCTCACCTCCATGTGAATGTGATCAACTCACTGTCTAATAGTCATGCCCTTAGTCTCCAAGCGAGTGATCCTCTCATCTGTACTATCTCTAGGAGGTGACTATATTGATGTCTTGGGCTGCGGCTCAGGTATGTCCCTCGGTGGCTCAGATGGCATGACCTCATCTCTAAATATGTGCTCTTCCTCAGTAGTGTCCTCATCATCAGCATCAGTAGCCTGTCCATGGATCCTGCATCTCCATTGTCCTCTATACAAGTGATATCCCATCATGTATAGTGATCTCTCATCGTAGATGTCAGTGTGAAGCAATAGTCTGTAGGGCTCTCCATCTACGACAATATCATAAGCCCTGAATAGAATGGTCAGTCCCATGCCATAAGGTAGACACAATATCCTGCTCGTAGCAGCCTCAGTCATTTGGTGGACCATGAGAATTAGAAGGCAAACAGGAGTCCACTAAATCAGGCATACCATCACGAGCAACTCTTTCTTCATAATGAAGTCAAAGAGTTCGATCTTTGGTAGAAGTATCTGAGCGACAATGTGGTACAGTAATCTCATCTTCGGAAAAAGTCGAGATGCTACAACTGTGGCTCCCTCTCTAAGATCCTCTGTCTCAAAAATGCATTATAATATGCTCATCCTGTCAATTAGGGAATCTACCACAATACCTCTCATAGGAATCTCCCAAGCTCTGCTCAAAATCTTGGCTGTCAACGGTATGGTAGTCCCTCTAACCTTAGCTATCCAGCCATCTGCTCCTCTAGCCAATGTGCTATAGAACTCTCGAATCAATCCAGGGTAGAATCTCTCTATCAATGAGCAGAAGTGGGCCATCTTGCATCTTCCAGCCAATCTTCTATACGGAAGTGATGCTGGTCCACAAAGTCAAAGTCTACCCACCATCCTCCGACAATGGCCTTGGAGGCCATTCGATCTGCTCCATGGACGGGTGATCTGACGGGAATCTCCTACTGAACTAGTGGCTCTACTACCGGATCCTCGTGATGCACCTTTATGCATTGCTCTGTATCCTGTGTAGATGGGCAAGGTCTCCTGATTAGTTGTTTTCTAGGACCCATCTCTTAAGAAAATAGGGAAAGAACTAATGTAGGATAAAATGGACAAAGATTTCACGATAAAACTGTAAGAAATTATAGAAGAATAGTAAAAAATAGGGAAGAAATAGGCTCAAACAAGGAATTGGATGGTTGGAATAATGATTGGAGTTAAACAGAGGTTGGGATACTATTTAGGGATGAGTCAGCTTAAGGGTTTAGGAAGAACAATGAGAGAAAACTATCGGTTTTCTCTATTTGTTCTCGGATTCTTGCCGTTCAAGTATTGACTCATGATTTCAGTCCAAGTGTCAACACTTCAAAGTGTCGACACTTCGATAGAAATTTGAGAAAAAAAAGGAAAAAATCATAAAAAATTACAGAAACTGATTTCAATGGTCTTTGAATGATTAATCATGATTTTTAAGAATATTTGATTAAGAAATTCTCAAGAGGAATTTTAAAGGTCATGACGAGATTAAAATTTAATCAAAATGATTAATGACTCATAATTCTCTTCTAATCATACTAAACCTATCTTCATGGAGTGACTTGGTCATTATTTCAGCTAATTGCATTTCAGTGCAGACAAATTCAAGCACAACATCATTGTTTTGAACATGATCTCTAATAAAATGATGTCTAATTTCAATGTGCTTACTTTTAGAGTATTGAACATGATTTTTAGTTAAGTTTATAGCACTAGTGTTATCACATCTTATTGGTGTCTTAGTTAGTTTGATGTCAAAATCCTCAAGTTATTGCTTAATCCACAAGATTTGAGCACAACTTCCAGCCGTAATATATTCAGCCTCAGCTGTTGATAGTGCAACTGAATTTTATTTCTGGCTAAACCATGAGATTAAGTTAACTCCAAGAAATTGATAAGTTCCAGAAGTACTTTTTCTATCTAACTTACAACCAGCAAAATCAGTATCATAATATGCAATTAAATTAATTACTGAATTCTTAGAGTACCATAATTCAATATCAACAGTGCTAAATAAATATCTAAGTATGCTCTTAATAGCCAAAAAATATGACTCTTTAGGCTCAGACTGATATCTAGCACACATGCATACACTAAATATAATATCTGGTCTAGTAGCAGTTAAGTACAGTAATGATCCAATGATGCCTCTATAAAATTTTTGATCAACTTTCTTACTAGATTCATCCTTGTCAAGCTTACATGAAGGGCTCATAGATGTACTGATAAGTTTAGTCTTCTCCATCCCAAACGTTTTCAAGATCTCCTTTGTATATTTAGCTTGGTTGATGAAGATCTCTTCACTTGTTTGTTTAATCTGGAGTCCAAGGAAGTAGCTCAATTCTTCCATCATGCTCATCTCGAATTCTTCCTGCATTAGCTTTGCAAATTCTTGATAAAGAGATTCATTAATAACACCAAAGATAATATCATCCGTATAGATTTGTACTACTAAGAGATTATCAGCCTTTTTCTTTAAAAATAGAGTAGTATCAACATGACCTTAGGTAAAACCATTTTCAATCAAAAATTTACTAAGTCTCTCATACCGTGCATGGGGGGCTTGTTATAAACCATAAAGTACTTTGTGTAGTTTGAAAACATGATCAGGATATGCATGATTTTCAAAACCAGGTGGTTGTTCAAAAAAAACTTCTTTAGTAATTTAACTATACAAAAATGTACTTTTAACATCCATTTGAAATAGTTTGATATCCATAAAATATACAAATACTAAAAGTAATCTAATAGCTTCAAGTCTAGCTACTGGAGCAAGGGTTTCAGCAAAATCAATTCCTTCTTTTTGATTATAATCCTTAGCTACCAGTCTAGCCTTGTTTCTAGTTACTATACTATTTTCATCTAATTTATTTCTATACACTCATTTAGTATTAATTATGGAAGCATTAGTTGGCCTTTTTATTAGTGTCTAAACATTATTTCTTTCAAATTGATTTAGATTCTCTTGCATAGCAATCATCCAATTTGGATCTTTTTTAGGTTCTTTAATATATTTAGGTTCAATTTGAGATACAAAAATAATATAATCACATTTATTTCTAATAGAGGATCTAGTTCTTATTCCTCTCGATGGATCACCTAGGATTAATTCCTTAGGATGTCCATGAGCATACCTCCATTCTTTGGGTAGATCCTTTGGTGAAGATCTTGTGGCTTCTTCTTCATTTTTTTTGTTTTGATCTTCTTTACTTTCTTTGGTAGGGGGATCATCCAAAGTTAGCTTCTTGAGTCCTTCAACACCTGCACATTCATCAAAAATATCTTCTTTTTCAGAGGACTTGTTAGCAGACTCTTCAAACACTACATGCATGGACTTTTCTACTATAAGTGTTCTTTTGTTAAAAACTCTATATGCCTTATTAGATGTAGAGTATCATAAGAAGATACATTCATCTGACTTGGTATCAATTTGCCTAAATTATATTTTTCATTATTCAAAATAAAACATCGACAACCAAATACCCGAAAATATTTCAAAGTAGATTTTATTTCTTTCTAAAGCTCATAAGGCATTTTCTTTAAAATTGGTCGAATTAAAACACAGTTTAAAATATAACAGGCAGTATTAACAGCTTTTGTCCAAAAATATCTAGGAAGATCATTTTTATAAAGCATTGTATATACCATTTCTTCTAAAGTATGATTTTTTCTTTCTATCATCCCATTTTGTTGAAGTATTCTAGGTATAGAAAAATTATGTTCAATGCCTTTTTCATTATAAAAATCTTCAAAATCTTGATTTTCAAATTCAATTTCATGGTCACTTCGAATACAAACGATAGAAGTACCTTTTTCATTTGAGACCTTTCGATAAAACTTCATGAAAGCCAAAAAAGATTCATCTTTATGTGCTAAAAACAAAACTGAAGTAAATCGAGAGAAATCATCCACTATGACTAGTCTATATCTCTTGCCTCCTAGGCTTGCGGTCCTAGTTGGTCCAAAGAGATCTATATAGAGTAATTCTAGTGGCCTAGAAGTTGAAACCATTCCTTTAGTTTTAAAAGATGTTCTTGTTTGTTTTTCAAATTGACAAGCTTCATAAATTTTATCTTTTTCAAATTTAAATTTTGGTAAATCTTTAACTAAATTCTTTTTGTATAATTTATAAAGTAGATGCATGCTTGCATGACTTAATCTAGATGCCAAAGCCAACTAGTCTTATTAATTGTGGCATTCATTGCAACTAGGCATTCATCATCTTGTAAAGATAAATTGTCAAGATCAATAAGGTGGAGTTGCCATCCCTAATTCTAATGAATTTCACTCCATTATCATCAAGAGTAGATACCATGCAAAGAGATGATTCAAAAACTACTTTATAGTCTTTATTGCAAAACTGATTAATACTAAACAAATTATGTTTTAATCCATCAACGAGTAGAACATTATCAACATAAGTAGAGGGGGTGATATGGACTTTACCAATACCGATGATTTTACCTTTACCATTATCACCAAATATCACATTTCTACCATTTAAAGCCTCTAGAGATGTGAATTATTTTACATCTCTGGTCATGTGTCTTGAGCAACCACTGTCAAGATACCACAATCTTTTCTTCTATTTGGTTGTAAGACAAACTTGCGAAACATATCAAGTTTTCATTTTAGATATCCAAGCCATCTTGGATCCTTTAGGGTTAGTACTAATGGTGGTTCCTTTTGGAATCCAAATTTTTCTTGAATTATTCAACTTTCTTAGGTCACACTGATATGCTTTATGCCCAAATTTTTTACAACTAAAACAAGTAACATTAGATGATGCAAAAACAAAGAAATTCTTAAAAAAACTTTGTTTCTTTTGTAGCTTGTAACCAAGTCCTGCTTTATCAAATATAGCTCTTTGATTGTTCAATAATAAATTTAACTTTTCAGAACTAAATATAAATTTTTTAACAAAAGGTTTAACTTTGTCAAGCTCATCTTTGAATTTCTTGATTTCTACCTCAAAGTCTTTGTTTTTCTTTAAAAGTTTATTATTTGTAACAACAGCCTTGGATCTTTTCAAAACTTCTATATCCTAAAGCATTCTTTTATTTTTCTAAAATATCAATCTTGTTTTTTAAATTATTGTTTTCATTTACAAGACTAGTATTTTTGAGAGAAAATGAATTAACATGCTTTTTCAACTTTTTATTTTCAATTTTCAGTAATTTATATTTATGCAAGAGTTCATCAAAATCATCTCTAAGTTCATCAAATGTAAATTCAAGTTTAGGTTCAGATTATACCTCATCTTCATGTGCTATGAGGCAAACATTAGCTACTTCCTGATATTCTTCCTTTGAGTTGGAGTCTTCACCGTCGCTCCATGTAGCCATCATTATCTTCTTTTTGAATTTTTTGAGAAGAGGACAATCAAACTTATAATGTCCAGGCTTCTTACATTAACAACAAATAGGTTGATCATTCTCCTTCTCTTTTTTTCTTTTTGCATTTTTCCTTGCTAGGCTCTTCTTTGTATGGCTTTTTTTTGAATGAGAACTTTTTTCTTCTCTTAAATCTTCTAAACTTTCTAGCCACAAGTGCCTCTTCATCCTTGTCCTCATTTTCACTTTCATCTGTTTCTTCACTCAAAAGCTCATTTGATGTAGTGGATTTGAATGCAATTATCTTCTTCTTTTTATCCGCATTCACTATCTTTTGCTTCAAGTTCAACTCATAAGTCATGAGTGAACCGACAAGTTGCTCTAAGAGAAGTGTCTCAACATCTTTAGCTTCCTGAATTGTTGTGACCTTCGGATCCCAAGAAGTTGGCAATGACCTGAGAATTTTATTTACAAAGCCAGCATTAGATATAACCTTCCCAAGACTTCTCATACCATTTACAATATTAGTAAATCTAGTATACATATCAGTTATGGATTCATTAGGCTCCATTCTAAATACTCATATGTATGTACAAGCATATTTATTTTAGTATTCTTCACTTGATGGGTACCCTCATGAGTAACTTCAAGTATGTCCCAAATTTTTTTCACAGATGTGCATGTGGAAATCTTATTAAATTCACTAGGATCTAATGCACAATAAAGCAAATTCATAGCTTTATCATTAAGCTCCGATTGCTTAATATCATTTTCATCCCAATCCTCTTCTAGTTTTGGAATGAAAACACCATTAACAATCATGGAAAGAACATGGAGACCTTTTACTATAACCTTCCAAAGATTATAATCTATAGAATGCATATAAATTCTCATGCGAGTTTTTCAATACGTGTAATTTGTGCCATTAAAATAAGGTGGTCTATTTGAGACTTGTCCCTCAATAACACTAGAACATAAAGGGGCTGCCATAAATTTTTAACTCAAGACGGTTGACCTATTAGTTGAGTACGTGGCTCTAATACCACTTGTTGCCCAGCGAAGCAATCCAAGAGATGGAGTGAATTAGATTTTTAAAACTTATTGCAAGTATGTGCTAATTCAAAAATAATAAAGGTGCTAGTGATTTCAAGAATATGTGTGCTTGATGATAAAATGTAATGAAATTAAAGTAAGAGCAAGAAGAATAGAAGCAATTAGAAATATACAAAGATTTATAGTGGTTTGGTGCATACCAAAGTACCTACATCCACTTCCCAAGGTCCACTTGGAAATTTCGCTATAATCCTACTTGATTACAGTCGATTAGTTTTTCGGACTCACTAATCACAATCCCTTGATTTTTACAAAGCTAGCCAAAAATCTAGTTGGTTTTCACAAGGCTCACCAACAACCTTTTGGTTTTCATAAGGCTAATCAAAAATCTCTTGATTTTCATAAGGCTAACCAAAAATCTCTTAATTTTCACAAGGCTAACCAAAAATCTCTTAATTTTCACAAGGCTAACCAAAAATCTATTTAGTTTTTCATAAAGACTCACCAACAACCCAGTTGGTTTTTCACAAAGGCTCACCAATAACTTCAATACTAGTTTCAATCCACTTGAAACTAGTAACAACAAAAGCTCAAATATAAATATGAGAATACAAAAAAGCTTTCTAAAATAAAAGAAAATATATCTTTGAAGTTCTTTGATTGCTGTTGAGAAAGCTTGTCTTTAAGTTGTTGAAGCCTTAATGAGTGCTTGAGAGTTGGACTTGAATATTCCTTAAATGCTTGAAGACTCAACTTCCCTAAAAAATATCGAACTCTTAATGAATTCTTTCTCTTTAATTCCTCATTAGTTGCATCCCTCTTGAGTTTGGTTTACTTTAAATACCTTTTCAAGTCTTAAATGACCATTTTTGATCATTGGAGAGGAGAAAATAGTCGTTAGAGGTGAAAAGGACCAATTTTATGCTTCAAAAAACTAGCCATTACTGTTCATCCAAACCTACAAGTATCGATACTTCAGGTCATGAGTCGACATATGAGTCGACACTTGAGTCGACACTAGATCAAAAATATCTTCTGAAGCTCTCTTAGAAAGCACTGGTGCATCGATACTTCTTCTGGTGGTCGAAACTTCATCTTTATGAGTCGACACTTGAGTAAAAATTTAAATTCAGCATGTTCTATCTTCATTTTGGTCTTAGGCTTTGAGTTGACACTTGAGTCAACACATGAGTCGACACTTGAGTCGACACTTGGTCTTCATGAGTCGACATTTCATACGTGCAAGCTGAAACTTCTTCTGCATATCAGCTCAAGCTTCTGTGAGTCAATATTTTGAGTCGACACTTCACATTCATGAGTTGACACTTGGCTAAAACTCTCTTGAAACTTGCTGAAACTCTGCTGAAACTTCTCCAACTTCAAGATTTGAGTTATTCAAGGTTATTCTTATATATCAAAGTCTATTAAACTTGAAGTTCCATCAATTTAACTGGCTTCTTCAATAAGATAACAAGATTTGAACTTTTAACACAAAATTGCTTTGATGAATACCCTGTTCTAGTAAATATATTTTTAATATACAGTTAGTACTCAGATATACTTAAGTATTTTATTATTCATCAAAATCAAGATAGGAGTCAATAGTGCTAAACCATGAGAGCTGGCACCATGATCGCTCTCTCCTCGGCTAGTATGGCTATGGCCTCTAAAAGATATAATATGTAATCCTTGAAAATAAAAATAAATAGATTCATCAAATTAATTATATAATTATGGGTGCAAGCAATGAAAGATTTAAAATGTACAAAAGATAAGTATTTAAAATGATTTAAGGATTATATACTTAGTACTACTTATTGGCCTCTTCAGATAATTGATATCTTTTGGATTTTTCTTTCAAATCATCATCTCCTTTCATTTCTTCTTCCTCCTCCCTTTTCCTTTCTTTATCATCTTCCTCTTCTTCCCTTTCTTGGATATGTTTGCCCCCTAAAATAAACTCAATATAATCTATCTCCTCATGCTAGCCATCATGTAGGAGAATTCCTGGAACATCCAACTTTGTATCAATATAGGACTAATGAACTCCTAGTATTTTATCCTTCTGAAAGTATTCTGATAAATGGGGCTCTTCTTCTTCTTTGTCAAGCTCGTAATAAATAGCTCAAGACTTAATCTTATATACAACTTACTAATCTTTCCTTTCTATCTTCTTTGATGGAAAAGAAGTATAATATACTTGAGCAGCTTGTTGAGCTAGCACAAATGGCTCGTCAATATATACTTTTGATAGTAGTCACTCTTTGATCCTTCCCACCAAGTGTCCTTTACACATACACAACTGTTCATTGTACTTTTATAATATCCATATTTATAGGTGTGAAATTTAAAGTCGTTAACATAATAACCATTGTAACATATTATGTATTTTGCTAGTCCATAACCTAATGAGTTTAGCCTTTTGGAATAGAGTCTCCTTTTGCACGATTTGTATAGTATAAAAAGAATAAATTAAAAAAATAAAATAAATGAAATGCTAATGAATACTTACTAGTTGATGAAATCAATCTATAAAGTTTTGTGAGTATCATACAGAAATTTCTTGCTTACTTATTCTTGGGTTGTCCCATCTCAATATTCGATCATAATCTCTAAATATGTATAAGATTAGTATTTGTAATAAATGATTGAAGAGTTTGAATTATAATTGACACTTAATAAATGGAAACCTTACCGCAGTTTAGCAAAACATATGTATGTGCTTGTCAAAATTCAGCATCTATTAAAATCAGGTAAACCTTATGGCCAAATTCATGAGCAGTATAGACAAATATTGAGATCTCTCGATCTGATCCCTCACCACCTCATCATCATTTCGGTTAACTTGAGTCAACTTTGTTTGTATATTAAGATTAAAGCAGTATCAGCTAAAATTTAAAATTTCTTCTATTATATAAGCATCTATAATAGAATCTTTAACTTTGGTCTTGTTTTTAACTTTATTCTTGAGACTATGCATATATCTTTCAAATGGATACATCCACTTATACTACATTGATCCCCCCACTCTAGCTTTATATGCCAGATGAACCACAAGGTACTCCATAGAGTCAAAGAAGCTAGAAGGAAATATCTTCTCCAACTTACATATCGTCTCTATACTACTATCTTTAAGACTAGAAATGTGGTCGACGGATAATTTAGTAGCGCAAATGTCTCTAAGGAAAAGGCTAAGCTTGGTCAAAGAACTTCATATAGAGTTCGGAAGGAGATCACGCCAAGTCAATGATAGTGATCATTATATGAAGATATGGTAGTCATTGCTCTTTAGTTCATAGAACTTACAATATTTGATATTGATGCACTGAGCTGGATTACTTGTATAACCATCTGAAAATTTAAGATTTTTATATCATTCGCATACATCCTTCAATTACTCTCTCGTTAAGGTGTAAAATGCTTTTGGCTTCAAAAATTTTTCAGGCTACCTCAACCAGCTCTAATAGAGGATGTCTACATATGTTTAACATATCTGCTCAGGCCATGGGATTGTTCTTCATCTTGTCCTTGATATCCATAATAGTGAAGAAAACATTATCGAATATATTCTTCTCAACGTGCATGACATCAAAGTTATGATGAATCAAATAGTACACCCGTATGGCAACTTCCAGAAGATGTGTTTCATCCAGTTATGAGTTCTACCGAATTTCTAAGATTTTTGCTTGTTAAATAGTATGGCAAACTAGATTTTGTCAACTTAGGATACTCTTTAAAATATTTTCATACCACTAAGGCATGAGGGAGTATAGTCTTTCTCTATCTTATTCCTTTTGAAACTGTCCCATTGCTTTCAAAAGGGATAATGCTTGAAAAGAAATTGACGATAACAATAGAACTAGTAGGGCTTATGTCCATGCTCAAGCTAAAATGATATTATATCTCCATATAATATGGACATGCTAGCTTTTCATGAATGTATAATAGCTAATTATTAAGCAACTAATTAATTTGATAAGCAACTAACTATTTTATTAAATAAAAAATTAATTATTAAATAATCAATTTATTAAAAAATAACTAAATATTAAATAACTAATAAAACAAACAATTAATTAAATAATAAATTAATAAATAACTATTTAATTAAATAATTAACTAATTAATTAAATATAAAATAATTTTTGATAATGGCTATTATTGTTACTACCACTGCCGTTAATACTCATACAATAGGTTGGCCATGGATGGTGGATCCAATGATGCAAAAGGAGCGCAAGCAGCACAAGCTCAAAAATGATGGCATGGGGATGTGGCCGCAGGAACTGGTGGGAGGTTGAGCTCGATGGTAGGAGAAAATTGGAAGCATGGAAGATATAGCTTTGATTAAGTGTGTTCTCATGGGTTGCCATTTAAACTTGATTTTAACAGCTCACCATCATCTTAGCTGTGTTTCAAAGTGAAGCTTATGCCGCACCAAATGAGATATATTGCCTAATAACTTCTTGTTGACGTGGAACCTTCGTCGACCGAGTGGAGCCGCTGGATTACCAGTTCGCTTCCCTGGATACCTGCAAAATAGGTTCCTGACCAGATTTTCTCCGGTAGAGGACACTCCGATGCCTAAGTTAAAGAGGGAGGTTCCAACAACAGAATAGAGAGTTTCTAAAGAGGGAGACAGTAAAAGTATTCTCTTTTTCAGGCTTGCATAGCATACCTTGGGTGTCCCATCTTACCAGTATTTATAGTTGTCATGCCAGAGTATGGTTAGGCTCACTTATCTATAGTTAGGACGGGGTTAATTGACTTTACCCCGTATATAACCATAGGTGGTTGCCAACTGGTTCTGGCCAATCTGGAGTCATTGGAGCTGAAGTTAGTGGCCACGTAGCCACCTTGATATGGTTACGATTGGAGGTAGTGGCCACGCGGTTGATCATAACAACCGTATCCACGTTCAAAGATTTGGGATCAACCGGAGATTCGCTTCTGAGCTTCTTCTTCAGGAAGGGCTGACGTTGAATCGGCGAGACGTCTTCGGGCTTATCTCCCACAAAACAAGCCGAAGATACCTCTATCATTAGCATCGATGTTCCTCCCTTCGGAGTGGATTGTGAAATGAAGCTGACGTTGTCTTTGGATCGATCTTCTTCAGACCGGCCTTCTTTGGTTGATGTGCAAAACACTGGTCGGGAGCTGGTGGTGGTAGTCTTCGGGACTAACGCCTTCAACTAGGCCGAAGACTGACCCCATGTGACTCCCTCCAGGTACTCTGGTTTAGATGCCCGGTTTAAAAGGAGTTTGGTGGGCGGTTAAACCGATAATTAGTCCGTGTTGCATGGACATATCATAATAGTTGCCCCCCACTCTCAATTTTCAAAGCAATGATTTGTCTTGAAGAGTGAGATTAATGGATTATCGTTTTCTGCCAGGAGGAGCACAACTAATGATGGTAAATCTTCGATCCGGTCCCCACCATAACTGATATCTGATTTGAAGATCAGGTTGAGGACATGTGTCGTCTTCTTATTGGAACATGAAAAGGTGAGAGCTGGTTAAAGGGTTGCGTCTTTTCCTTTTATTACGACGATTTGACCAATCTTTTAATTGGGATCTGGGTAGAGGATGTGGCCCCACCCTGTCCCTTGGGAAAGGTATGGGCCTTCTTTCTGCCATTAGATGAAGTCACGTGGATTAGGGATCTTGGCTCTTCCCCTGTCGAATCAACCTGGCATTGCTTGGAGTCGTGTAGTCATATATGGTGCCTGTATATATGGCACAATTAGAGGAAGGACGCTTCTTCTCTCGAGGAGGCGTACTGAAGTGTCTCTTATCCCCTTATAAAGGAAAAAAGAGGACCTGTAAAAGAAGCTTCTCCACTCCTATTTGCTTCTACTTTTTGTTCAGCCTTTCTTGCTTCTAGTCTCTAGTTTCTCCCACAGGTAGGGTCTCCTTGCTTCTCCGTCTCTTTCTTATTTTAGTATGGTTAGGTCTTTAGAGATCCGCGTTGCCGGCAGGGTCTCCTCTAGGGGAGAGGCCGGGCCTTCGAGCACTGCATAACCTATTAGGGATGTTGCCGTTGAGATTAGACCAAAGCTGATCCCCAGTTCTGTTTTTCTTAGAAAAATATCCCACCTTCGGGAACGTTATTACCTTCCCGAAGACTTCCTTCTGGTGCTCCCGAGACCTGAAGAATGGGTAAATAGGCCTCCCTCTGGGCGCATTGTTCTATATGAAGACTATTTAAAAGCCGGTCTTCGCTTTCTATTACACCCTTTTCTTCTTAGGATCTTTAATTTATATCAGATTGTTCCTGCGTAGTTGACTCTGAATAGTATTCGGAACATCTGTGGGTTTCTGGTCCGTTATCACATAGCTAATGTGAGGCCTAGGACTAGTTTGTTCACTTCCCTCTTCGTTTTGAAGAGGGATTTCTACGGCTACGGATGGTGGGTCAACGGCCCTCGTCCCGATCGCAAAATAATAAAATATATGCCCAGCACTATCCATGGGTGGAAGCCCAACTTTATCTTCATCTCTTCTACTCAACCGTGGGATTTCAACAGTGAGTGGAGAGAGCCTCGCCTGGATGCTAATGCTGGCAAGAAGGTTCTGGCGGCCGACCAACCTGACTATACTTTGTTGTCTGGTTCGGAGGCCATCTTCATCCGAGAGCTTTTAGAATAGAGGAACCTTCACCTTGCTGGGATCAATGGGTCCCCTATGTTAGGTATAATCGATAGAAGACTCCAACTTTTTTCCCCATTTCGTAGCTCTTCGATTTGGCTAATTTTGACATCCGCTTTTGTCTGTAGGTGGTAGGATGAGGCCCGATCTGAGCTTGCTACGAGAATTTGCCAAGAGGAAGTCGGTTCAAGCCTCTTCTTCGGGGTCGAAGGTTTCGAAAAAGGCCCGAGAGGAGGGGCCTAGTAGAAGTGCCACTTCCTCCAAGGGGACGTCTGGAGGGGATGAGGTCCCGTTAATGGAACTCCCGGCGGGGCCCCCACCGGCTGAACCCTTGACGAGGGCTAACTCTCTAGTCCAAATCTCGAAGAGTCCGACCCCAGCAGCTAACGTATTATCGCCTTGCCCCCTGCAATGGACAGAGGCAAGGCGCCTCAAGTTGAAGAGGGGTTTGTAGGGAATACCCCTCTAGATAGGGACTGCAAGGTAGACCTCTCGAAGTTTTCTGATGCAATAGGTCTCGTACTCCCTGACGTAGCCAGGCGGGTGCTGAAAGGTGTCTTGTTGCCTCGTGATTGGGCGGTCATTCGGAATCGGCATCTCGTCAAAGTATCCGACTCTGCGTTTTCCTCTCTGCTCCAGGTAAGACAGCTGTAGCCTCTCTTATTCTCGGTTGATTGTTCATATCATAATCAATCTCATGTTTTGATCCCATTGATGCAGTTGGTCCATGATGTCATCTTTTTAAAAGAGGGCCTGGAGGGTATCGACAACTTCCTCTACAGTCTGAACCGGAGCCCGGTTCAGAAAGAATTTGGTGAGCGGTTTAACCGATAATTAATTCGTGTTGCATTGACATATCATGACACTTCTTTTGAAAGGAATGGTGTTAATTGAACTAGCTAATAAAGTCACTCGTATCAATCCAAACCTTGTTCTCATCATGATTTTAGTATACACATATATACAAATAGGTTAGTTATGTCATAAAACATATGGGTATAAATGAGCCGGGTTGCCCGTGGGATACTTCTTGGACTTGCTTCGAGTTCTTAGCATTTTAGTTTAATTCAATTTAATTATTATTAAATTTATATAATTCAAATAATTTTTTTGAACCAAGCTCAATATCAAAATTTTTAACTTGAAATTACATATGCTTATATAAATTTAGCTTGATTGGTATTCAAGCTAAATCAAGTCAAATTTAAATATTATTTTTTTATCAAACAACTAAAAATTTAAAATATTAAAATTCAACCGATCCTAAGTCAAGTTTTCAATAGAAGCATTTTAAATCGTGGCAAACTCGGGCTTCTTTTTCTCTCTCTTTTTTTTTTTATAAGGTAAAAAGGGAAGGGGGAATAAATTCCTGCCGTAGCTATTTTTACTGGACCCCTTTCCCGTCAGACCATGTTCGATGCGGGTCGTATTTTTCACTTGTCCTTTCCATCTAAAGATGAGTACATCAGCTTGACCCCACTAAAATATCGGGTCATATTTTTCACTTATCATTTTCATCCAAAGATGAGTACGTCAGTTTGATCCCATTAAAATGCTAGAATAGAATGCTCTTCTAATCCAATCATATATTTTAATTTTTTTTTTTAAATTTAATCAAATAATTATATGGCTCAAGCTTCGAATTCATAATCAGGAGAACGAAAAATAAAGCGTCTACCAACAGCATTACCATCTTAATGATAATCTCGAGCTTTTAACCACGTTCGACTCATCACCTTCGAGTGGGCCCACATCTTGCCTCCTTTTCATTGACGCCAAAGCTCCTGAAAGAAATACTTAAGCAGTTCACCATAATCCCAATATTACCCTTTACCTTTCTCCAAATTCCTCCTTCATCCCTACGAGGTAATCCGGCCAACCTCTGATCAAGTCAATCAGCATAAGCCGAGAACATTTCCTTATTCTTCGGCGTAAATTTGTCATTATATTTTGTTCTCTCTCAGCTTCCCAGCCGATGCGATCGCCGCTTAGCGCTCCAACAACTCACTCCGAAACATTCCCCCACCGAGCTCCGACTGATATCGGAAATGGCCGTCTCCCTTCTCTCTTTCTCCCCTTCTCTCTTCGTCCCTCCTTCTCCCAAGGTCCCTCTCCTATTCTAATCCCTAATTCCTCTGTCTCTCTTCCCCCTCTCTGGATCGAATTTTCCGAGTTTTTTCCCTTTCTTTCCGATTTTTTTCGTTTGATTTTGTTGTATCTAAGTCTCAATCAGGTGGGAGGATGGAACTCTTCGATTCGATCGCCGTCCGGTCTGGTATTCCACCTCCGGCAATCAATTCCGGGAGTCAATGCCGCCGGTGGCAATGCCTGTTCTTCTCTCGAGTCCGGTGAGCTCCCGTCTCTTGCCTATATTTCGAGCTTCGTTTTCTGATTCCAATTGTCTCCGGGTTTCAAGATTTGAGCACCGAGCTGGATGCCGTGTCGAGCTTCAGCGAGATCGTTCCGGACACCGTTGTTTTCGATGATTTCGAAAGGCATGCGCCGTTCGTGTAAATTGTTCCCTGTTTGAGTTTGTTTAAATGCGATTGTTGGAAAGTTCTTATCTTTCTTTTTTTTTTTTGCATGGAATGTAGGTTTCCACCGACAGCTGCTACGGTTAGCTCTTCGTTCCTCTTGGGTCTTTGCAGCCTTCCTGACACCAAATTCAAGGTGAGAGTTTTAAAGTTGTTCAAATTTGTGGTAGATTATTTTGATAACAAGGTTGATAAGGAAGGATTTGGTTGTAGAGTGCTATAGAGACGGCACTGGCGGATAGTGAATGCTATGAGGAAGAGAATCCTAGTGAACGTATGTCATGCTTCTCTAATAAGGTTTGTGCTCTTGTTTTCGCCTTGTATTGTCATGAAGTTACACAGGGTTGCCATATTTGTCGATCTTTATGAAAGGAGGATATATAATTCTGTCGGCTGGCAGGCTCTGGTGCATGTTGGTGCTGATTTGGCCAAATTAGTCCCCGGACGGGTGTCAACTGAAGTGGATGCTCGTTTGGCTTATGATACACAAGAAATCATTCGAAGAGTACGATTAATTCTTATAAACGCTACCTTATCTGATGTTTGAAAACTAGAATAGAATGTTGTTATGAGGGTGGTCAATTTGAAATAACTACCTTTGCAGTTTCTTTTAATCTTTTTTTCTTAAAAAATTGGATTATGTGATCAGCATGAACAATTTTTTATGTACAACTAGTTTGTAATGTAGTGAGGATAATTAACGGAACATATGATTAAAATTTACTTATTTAGATCATGTCTGTGTATTGTTTGTAAATGTGTATAAGTTTTTGGATATGAAGGCACCAGGTAACGTTGTCAACTTGCGGTCCCTATGCAGTGGATAACCTCAAGTGCCTAGACGACACCTTCATTGACTAGGTGGTTGCTGGATAAAAGAAAGAAGAGGAGAAGGTAAAGAGTAAGGAAAAATGAAGTAAAAAGAAGAAAATTGGGAGAAGAGGAGAGCAAGGAAGAAGAAGAGCGTAAAAAAGTAAATAGTGAAAAGATGAAACGAGATGTGATGATAAAAAATATAGGAAAAGATAAAATCATAACCATAGATTAACATGCATTGCCCCAATACTTATTAGACTTACTCAAAGTTTGTTACATTTTGATATTTGTACTCATCATTTTTCTATGTATACCAGCATATTATTAACAAGCATATGGGGTTAATTAGTTCACTTCTTTGTCATTTATTTTTATTAGGGGTTCAGTAAAAGAATGTTTGATATATATTGTATGATAAACTCAATAATGGATTGTAATTGAAGAGTGAAAAAAATGTTCTCTTATCCACTCAGCTCAAATCATCCTTATTCTTGAATGACAAGTAGTTGTACATCTATAAATATGAAGTACCCTACAGTCCTAGAGTTTAGGCAAAGAATTGAGAATAGCGTAAGGCTTTTGGAGCTCGAAAGTGATCAGATATCTCCTCTTTTCTCTTGTAATCTCTCCCCTTATTATCTCTTCCTAGTTCTAATTACCTATCTAGAGAATTCAAGTCTTGTTATCTTGGTATAGCTTCATTCCTAGTGCATGATCCTAACATTGCTTCAAGGTAAACTTCTCCAAGCAACATCCAAGACTTCTTAGATCTGTAAATCATGCAAAAAAAATGAAAAATAGAATAACTAAACTAGGCAACTCATTATGTGTGCATGTATTTTTGTGGTGTGTGCTAATGCATATGCCTATGTTACTGCTTTAATTGATAGAGTTGGATTCATGGTAAGATGATAAAAAGGGTTATCTCCTTTTTTTGAATGCATCACCTTTGTTTCTCTTTCATGTGAGAATGAAAATTAAAGATTATCTCATGAAAATAGGGGTACATTTTATCACCGCTAAGGAGTTGTTTAGAATAGATGTTGCCAAAAAGGAGTACTAGAGTGGGCTAGGAACAAGATCTGATTGGAGGAAACTTTATAGTTCTAAGTGGTACGTGAAACAAAAATGAGAGGAGCAAGAGCATGGTTCAAGAATGGGTTCAACACCATTTCTGGCAATCTTTATTCTAACATCATACTATAATGTCATTTCTTATACTAACAAAATATAGCAAATCATCTGTTTAAATTTCTGCAGTAAATTCATCCGTGAAAACTGTAAGGAAATATGGGCTTTGGTCCTCAGTTAGCATGAGCACGTCCTTACAGAAAACTGAGTCATCTCAGTTCAATTTTTTTCAATACTTGCATTATCTTCTGGCATTCTTTTCTCAAAGTTAATTTTTTACTTCAGTTGTCCTGTTTGAATGATATATATCTTGATTCTCATTCTTCTAAAATCTAAACATATGTCAGTATTATATTTGCTATTTAGTAACTTACGGGAATGACCTGTTTATCTTAACTTAAATCAATCAGCTTTCACCAAATTCATAATTGTTCTCAGTTTAATGCACCTAACTCAATTTTCATTTTTAGTTTCTCCCCTCATCATAGCTAATCTAGATAGTTCTCACTTTCTCTTGGACCCTATCTGAGTCTATTATAAATAACATCTTAAGCTGTATGCTGACTATTAATTGCTACATCCTTAGGTTTTGACATTCTTTTGGCCTTCGAATATCATTTCTTTTGCTGTTCTTTGGGTGATTCCATTTGCCTACTAAATTTGTTTCAATTTTTTTATATGCATGTCACCTGTGCTTAAATTCTTTGGTTAATTATACTTTTAGTCCTTCAAGTTTAGTTCAGAGTTCTAATAAAACATCAAAAAGCTTGAATTTGTCCCTATGCTTTCTCAACTTTTTTTAATTTGGTCCTTCCTTCAAATTCCAGCCACTCTCTCTGGAAGTCGCTGTTTGCATTAATCGGTGACTATGTGGTCAATGACGTGGTAGAAACCACTTAGATAGGTGACTACATAATTGGTGATGATGTGGTATAATAGGTGAAAATTTTTATTTTGATGAGGTGGCATATGAATGATAACGTGGCACATGTTGTGAAATTTTCTACTTAAAAGTGTCCAGTTGCCAAATGCCATGTCATCACCCATGTACTATGTAAAATTATTTGTAAAACTTAGACCAAAAACATAATCTATGGTACATGAGTGATCATGTGGCGTATGGGTAATGACGTAGCATATGGGTGATGGTGTGGCACTTAACAACCGGATGCTTTGGATAGAAAATTTCACAACACGTGCTACGTCATCTTCCATATGATGCATCATCACCTACATGCCATATCATCACTAGTATGCCATGTCATCACACATATGCCTCATCATCAAAACAAGAATTTTTATCTAATATGCCATTCCATCATCCATATACTATGTCATCACCAATTGGTCATGTAATCACTTATCCAAGCACTTTCCGCCACATAATCACAAGTTAATGCCAGCAGCCAGCAGGGACTTCTAGTGAGAGAGCGGCTGGAATCTAGAGGAAGGTCCATATTAAAACAGTTGAGAAAAAATTGGGGACCAAATTTGAGCTTTTTGAAGTTTAGAGACTCATAAAAATCCCAATCTAAATTTGGAGGACCCAAAGCATAATTAATCCTAAATTTTTTAAGAACTTCTCAAGCAACTTGAATAAACCTGACCTCGTAACCAACATGTTTTGTGCAATTTTTAAGTCCAAATTTCTTTTGCATTAATTTATCCAAAATTGTAGTTATATTTCCTCATCAATACTCTACCATTTATTATCAAATAGCAGTGGTTTTATTTATTTCTGACTGTAGCTCCATAACTGTTGGCAAATCTTGGATGGATTGTCATTTTCTTGGTATTGTTGTCAACCTTTGCATGCCAGTCCTATGTGTGTGTGTATATATATATATATATATGTGTGTGTGTGTGTGTGTGACACATATGACCTCCCTTGATATTACTTAAATGAACATTTCTATTCTTAATTTATGTATGTGCTCTTGCTAGATCCTATGATGACTACGGGGAGGTTTAAGGAGTCTTAGTGGGTCTAAGGAAAGTTTAGCTGCTTTATTTTTGTATTTTTTGTAACTATCTTGAAGTTGGATTACATTTTTTTTCTTTCTCTGCAATTTGTCATGTGGCCATCTAACTTATCTTGCTTTAAGGTTCTGATTTTAATTTTAGTTAGTTTGTAATCATGTCTGGGATACCCTTTCTTTGAGATCAGAAAGTCTTACTTAAGAGTATGAATTATTTGTCAGAGCCTTAGTCTGTATAAAAGTGGAATAATTTTAATTCGGTCAACTTGCTTCCAAGGTCTTTACATCCAAGATAAAATGCATTTTTTCTTCTTTTTGTTTTTTCTTTTGGAGGTAGAACAGCAGTGGTGATGTTCGCATTTCATGGAATTTGATATGTTTCCTATTTTTGTCTATGGCATGACTCCACAATGGTGGTTCAGCCTACCAACTAACTTTCTAGTGGAGGATGGCAGTGGTAAACTGTCTAATTGGGATCTTCTAATGATAAGCTCCCATGCTTCACCAGAGCATGACTTTTTTTGATACTGATAAATTAATTATGTATCTCCATTTCTTCATATTCTGATTCACGGAAATATCTTCTTATGTACCTTTATATTTTAATAACCAGCTAAAATATATTCCTTGTGATGTGCTCACTTGTTTCCTTATAAACATTGCAGGTGCATGAGCTGTTGAAGCTATACAATCAAGTGGAAGTCTCTTCACAGCGTTTACTCTTTAAAATTCCTTCAACTTGGCAAGTAAGAAATACAGTTGATTCCATTACTCATCCTCAATATTTTGCAAGAAATTGGTTGATGTCTGGCTTCATTCTGTTCTCTCTCTGATTACAACTTCCTTTCACATTTAGGGGATAGAAGCCTCAAGGTTGCTAGAATCTGAAGGAATACAGACTCACTTAACATTCATTTATAGGTATTTTCTTGGGATTTTTGTTGTGTTATGTGATAATTTCCACATTAGAATATCTCATACTGATGTTATCTCAAGGTTATATGTTAGATTATAATAATCAAAACTTGAGCACTTTTCTGGATGTCAGTAACTGCTTTACACTTTTACATATATGTACATCCTACATACATACAAAATGCATACATATATTTTCATTTCCTGCTTATTGAACATTGTAGTGGATATGTTGAACGTCTGTGTAGTTTCCTTGTTGGTCTTTTTAGCGGGTGTCAATGGGCTGGGTTGGGCAAGGTCTGGCTTTTTGAACATTGTAGTGGACCAGGCCCAAGCCCGACCTGGCTCAGGAATCAGGATAAATTTTCAGGCCAGACCCTGGCAACCTGAGCCAGAGCCCAGTTTTCGTTGGTCTGGTCTTTGGGCTGGGCTGGCCCATTGACATCCCTACTTTTTAAATGAAAACCTACTAACTAGTATCTTAGCACTTTCTAGGTATCCTTGTAAGACCTTTTGACATTTATAATCAACCAAATTTGGAGATAGTGTTAATCATTTTCTCCCTGTCATTCCTATTGTCATGAATGACTTAAAATGGTAGACCCCTTCAGATCTTTCTGATCTTGATCACCCTTGTACAGCTTTTCTCAGGCAGCAGCTGCAGCTCAAGCTGGTGCATCTGTTATCCAGATTTTTGTTGGCCGCATCAGGGTAACTCTTAGTGATAAATAAATAGTACATCACTTTAAATTTCTTTATATAAACAGCCATGACTAAAACAAATTACAGGATTGGGCTCGCAATCATTCTGGTGATCCTGAGATAGAAGCTGCTTGCAAAAATGGAGAAGATCCAGGATTGGCCTTGGTTAGATTCTCTTCCTTTCCCTTCTAATTTTTTCACTTCCACTTCATGAGTATTTATTTGGGTTAGTTTAACATGTGCATGTATGGCAAAACCTAGTAAAAGTCAGTTTACCACCTGATGATGCATTTCTACAAGAGCATGAAAATCTTTGCAGGACACACTTTGTTTTCCCACCACCTTGTTGGAAATCTTTTTTCTAGTTTAGCAGTTTAAACTGTTTTCCTTTCAAAATTCTTATTTTCTTATTAATTAGAAACTCATGAAACATAAATACCAGCTATATTGGTCTTTTGCAGCTTCACAACAATTTCTTTATATAAGTTCTGAAAAAAAGGAGTAAATGCAATTTTTGATTAGTGGGTCCAACGTAGATGCATTGCTATACCACACATTTTGCTGATATGACTAATGCATAGACTAATGATGTATGTTGAACTGCATACACACATTTAGTCCACACCGCTGAGCCTCATTGCTCCTGCTACCGGCTCGGTGCTGGGATGGATGCTGGACCAGGCTATACTTGGGTCTACAATAGGTAACCACTATGCAGTCTATAGTGGATTGTACATTCACAGAATCAAACACTGCTAAAGGCTTGAAGGCATGGGATTCTTGCCTTCTGGCTTAATTGGAGCACCATCTTGGACAACCTCTCTTTCCTACCCAACCTGACAGCCATTTCTTTTAAAAAGTCCAAGTCCCACCATGATAATGCCAGAAAGAAAAATGTTTGCAAAAAAAAAAAAAGAAAAAGAAAAATCTACATAAGTTCTTCCAACATCCATTTCAAATATGTGGTGGGTTGCTTACCAAAACATCATGCAAAAGGAGCAACTTTCACTGGGTATCCTAGAACTTGATAAACTCATTACATACGGGAAAAGTGAAAAAGTGACATTGCCTGCTACATTTAATAAAATAATAATTTTATTTTTGAAAGCAACATACTTTAAAATACTTTTTAAACTAATAATAATATTTTTTTAAAATCAAAACAACATATTGGTCTAGAATCTTGACTCTTAGTCCTAAGGAAGATATTGCAACTACATAAGTGTGGAGATCGGGTGTTTGTTTGTGATGCTTATACAAATTTCAAGCAAAATATGGTTTTACCATTTTTCTTTACAAATTAGTATCTCCAAGAAAGATATAGAGGCCATTAGTTGAGCAGTAACTGTTGGATCTCTAGTTCCTTTTCTAAAGAAATGAAGCTCTAAGAAACATGATAATGTGGGAAAAGGTAGTTATGTTAGCGAGTAGGATTGGAGGAGAATAGATTAACTAGCTTCCAAATTGCTTCATGTATTGGGATAAAGATGCTTAGATTTATAAGCATACCTACCTGTTGAATGAAGCTCTAAGAAAGATGATGATGTGGGAAAAAGGTAGGTATGTTAGTGAGAAGGATTGGAGGAGAATAGGTGAACTAGCTCCCAAATTGCTTCATGTATTACATGGGGGATAGAGATGCTAAGATGTATGAGCACACCTACCTGTGTACCTTAGTGTGGGGAGTCTGAAGAAGCTCGCCACCTTGCATCATGGATCAGTACATGACATGAAAGTACATGTACACTGTGAATCAACATACTTAAGAATCATTTGAGAGTGATAGCATTTGTTGTGACTACAAGTAGTTTATGATACTGGGAAGAGTTTGATGAAGCTCTCTGTTTTTGGATGCAGCTTCATCAGATGGCAATGTATGATCCTTAAAGTTCAACACATTATGTAAGTTATTGTCATAAGATTATATTTTCTCAATTATTTTGTTTGTTGTTGCATGATGTTACTGTTTACAGTCATGTACTGGTTTAAATGCTTCCATGATGTTTGAATTTGTAATGACATAACGCATCCGGAGCTATGGTGAGCATCCAGAACATAGACTGAAGCTTAGAATTCAGGATGAGTTCCATAGAAGCAAAGATCCATAATCTGTCCAGTCACAAGAAAGCTCAAAAAGATATATATAAATAATGGATGCTTTCAAAAAATGTAATATTCAAGAAAAAAATTAAAATTTCCAAAATAGTCACTTTTACTATGCGACTTATCTGTAAAATCTGTCATTTTTTAAAAAAGTCCTGATGAAATAGTATTTTATGAATAATTAGTGAGTTTGGATTTATTTGAAGAAACTGATTGCATAGGCTAAGTTTCATACAAGAAATACCCAGAATTACAGAGGCTAATTTCATGGAATGCCCTGCATAATGATGTTCTTGCTTCTGAGTAGCTTTGCATATATATAATTCTTAGCTTAATTTCTTGTTTGATAATGTTAGATATTAGCATATCATATTAGTAAAATGAATATTGATAGCAATATCTTTTTATTTTATGCTTGTTATTCTACAAGGCACCATACAGATGGTAGAGATTTTAATCATTTTATCAGTGTAAAGAACCAGAACTGAAGTTATTTGATGAATTCTCCAATGAATTAGATTTTTAAAGTGTCTTTTACCCAAGTGCAGGTGAAGAAAACGTATAATTACATTCACAAATATGGGCATAAGTCAAAGCTGATGGCAGCAGCAGTGCGCAACAAACAGGACATCTTTAGCCTCCTTGGGTATGAATAGCAGACCTCTGACATATCTTTTGTTGGTTGCATACTTTCATTGTTAGTGCAAATTCTGATCTGATGTTAACTTTCTTGTTTGTAGGATTGATTACATAATTGCTCCCTTGAAGATATTACAGTCTCTGAAAGAGTCTGTAACCTATCCTGAGGAGAAGTACTCTTATGTCAGGAGGTTATCTCCGAGCTCTGCCAAGATGTATGACTTTACTGAAGAGGAGGTAACTTTTCAGTGATTCTGTTTCTGAAATTTAGGATCTGTTTATTGATAAATAGTGTTACTAAAATCAGAATTTTTTTTTGAGCATTAGAAAATAGCAAAAGTTTCTTGGTAGTGGAAGACCTTCTGAAACAAACATTCACTCAATAGATATTCCACAGATTTTTGGAACATTTTCCCTTTTTTTTTCCTTTCATTATCTTGTTTTATTCCTTGCTCCCTGGCCTCATAATATAAGCAAGTGCAACCTTTTATATAATTTTTTTAATTTCATGTAATTTTTGGTGCCACTAGGCAACCTTTATAGTTTCATGCACTATGGATAGCTTTTTTCCTAACTAGCACTGGGCAGGTGGGCAGGTTCAAATATGCAGCATTTTGATTTTAGTGTTTGAATAGTTGTGCTAAGGTTCACAAATTGTGGGACATCTTGTTTCAGGGATGGTGATAGCATCGAAGTTTATGACGGTGCCCTTCTTTGCCTGTTTTAGGTTCAGGCATAAGGCTTGGAATAAGCCTTATGCCCATTGAACAGTATTTGAGAAGGAGGCATAACCAAGGAATGGTTATGCTAGTTAAACTTGCTTGCTTATGATAGGCAGAATGATTCCAAGGGAGAGCTTTTATAAGCTATTCCTTTGTTTAGTGATACCTTTTATGCCTACTTACTTTTTTATGGACAAAAATGTTATCATCCAAATGCTATTCCATAAAGTGTAGCCAAACTTTTTTTTAAAAAAAATTTTGAGAAAGGGGAGGGGGTTAACCCTCCATTCAGCCACCTAGGTATAGGCAAGATCCAAACTTGGGATATTGGCTACCACAACCTAATGACTTCACTAATTATTCTAGTTGGCTCATGGGATCTGTTGTCGCCTAGATTGCCATGGCCTGCAGCTCTAACGTGGCCTGGATGAGTTGGCCTCTCCAAGTGTGTTGGGTTCTTTGTCCTCACACCGTCGTGGTTGATCGGTCCATCCTGCAAAAAAGAGGAGATCCGGGTCGGGGATCCCAGCAGGGACACTCCGACGGTCAAGTCAGTAAAGCGACCAAGGAAAACAGATTCTCTGTGGTGGAGGCTTAGGATGCCACCGCGTAGAGGGATACAGAATAGAAGGGAAAAGAAAAACTGGAGTTCGGGGGGTTGGTCACTATTCAGCCCTTTGCTTTCGCTCTTACCGTCTCCTTTGGTCCTCCCTTTGTCCTGGAGGTTCCTCTTACCGTTATATAGGAATTCATTCGGCCAGATCGGGTGTGGAGCCTTGGTAGGATGCCTCTTCCTCAGTATTCCCTGTGGGAGGGGTGCTCGTCTGCCAGAGCCCTCCCTCGGACTAGTTTCTGGGAGGTCTTCTTACTAGTGGTGCAGTCGGTGCACTGCAGAGCTTATCCCCTTGGTGGAGCAGTCTCCTGCGGAGGGCGCGGGCATCATGCTACCGGGCCCTGAACAATGGTCGAGCACTTTCACTTTCGGGGGTACAGATGGCATGCCGTAGGGTCTGGGACCCTGGCAGGGTACTCTTCTTGTAGATGCAGGTGGCGTGTTATGGGAACTAGAGTCCCGATGGAGCACATGCCTTGCAGAGGGTGCGGATAGCGTGCTGCAGGACCTGGGGCCTCGGTATAGCATGTGCCATGTAGAGCATGCGGGTGGCGTGCTGTAGGGCCTGGAGCCCTAGTAGAGCACGCGCCACCTCCAAGAGAGTCGTGGCCAGTCCGGTAGGGATGACGACGTCGCGCCTCTGTGCCGCGGTCCGGATCTCCTTGTCTTTATCCTCCGAGGGTTGTATCTCACTTCCTGCCATCTTCTCAGCCGTGGTTGGGGATGCGTCTCTTCACCTTCAGGGACTTCCTTCGGACAGGAACTCGATCTCGGCCGGGAGCTCACCTCGGACGGGAGCTCGACCTTGACTGGGAGCTCACCTCGGACTGGAGCTCAACCGGAAGCTCGACCTTGGCCGAGAGTTCACCTCGAACGGAAGCTCACTTCGAACAGGAGCTCAACCTCGGACAGGAGCTCGACCTCGATCGAGAGCTTGTTGCCCAGGGTGATGATGCAATCCAAGAAGGGGGTGAATTGGACTTTAAAACTTTTTTTGCAATACTTCAAATAATGTGCCAATTCAAAACATGTGTTTGTGAGTATGATAATAAAGTGCAGTGAAAATAAAGAAATAAATGCAAGAATAAAAACAATCACAAAAACATAAAGATTTATAGTAGTTCGGTGCACTTCAAGGCACCTACATCCACTCTCCAAGTTCTCCTTGGAAATTCACTATAATCACACTAGATTACAGTTGATTAGTTTTCCAGGCTCATTAATCAAATCCAACTTGTTTTCCTGGACTCACAAGTCAAAACTCCTTGGTTTTCACGGGCTAACCAAAAATCCCTTGATTTTCACGAGCTAACCAAAAATCCCCTTAGTTTTGCGGGCTAACTAAGAATCTAGTTTGTTTTACGGGCTCACCAATAACCTTGATGATTTTCCGAGCTAACCAATAACCTTGATACCAGTTTCAATTCCATTGAAACTAGTAAGCAATATAAGTACAAGAATAATAATGAAAATATAAAAGCTTTCTTACAAAAAGTGGATTTGTCTTTGAAACACTTGATTGTTGTGTTGAGCTTGTCTCCATGTTATAGAAGCTTCAATGGATGCTTGAAGATACTACTCTTGGAAGCTCCCTCTTCACTTTAAATCCTTGGAGGCTCAACACTCTCAATATTGAATCCTTAAAAATCTTTTACATATTTTTTCTTGTAAACCAAAGGATTTATCATTTAAACCATGGATTCTCTTCTTTCCCACGAGCTTAGTGATGTATAAATAGCTCTCCATACGTTTTTGATCGTTTGTGACCGTTGGAGGAGAAATTATAGCCGTTGGAGCAAAGTTGGGGAAGTTCTGCACTTTAGAAAAACTAGCCGTTATAGCAAGTGTCGATACTTGACCTTCGTGAGTTGACATCTTGAGTCGACACTTCATTTCCTTGAGTCGATACTTGACCAAAAATGTTTTCTGAAGTCTTCTGCTCTGCACTGGTGAGTCGACACTTAATCTGGTGAGTCGATACCTTGAGTCGACATTTTAGTTCCGTGAGTCGACACTTGACCAAACTCCTGAAATCATCACGTTCTGTATCCTGTTTGGTCTCAGGCTTTGAGTCGACACTTCACTGTTCATGAGTCGACATTTTGAGTCGACACCAGGATTTCATGAGTCGACACTTGGCTGTACCAGTGTTGAAACTTTTCTAAAATTAAATCTTGAGTACCTATATCTGATTTACACACTTAATGCACAATTAGTACTCAAATATACTTAAGTATTTTGTCATAATCAAAACCAGAGTCAACGGAGCTCACCTTGGATGGGAGCTTGACCTTGGATAGGAGCTCGACCTCGGACGGGAGCTCACCTTGGATGGGATAGGTGGCGCTTTTTGCCACCTCACCGCCCTGCTATATCCAATGTGGATGCCACATCAGTGGCTTGCCACATCAGATGCCCCCCACTTTCGAGCCCCAAGCGCATCATGACTTCTTAGATTTAGGGCGAAGGGAGTAATGGTGCTATTGACATGGAGGCCGTCATGCCCGCATCATTAAATATTGCGGTTTCTGATGATTCGTGGATCGTGCAGATGCCAATTAGGGGCCGCCATTCAGCGGGAGTGACGAGTTGAAATGATGTCCCCACACCTTCCGATGCAGTGTTTCGTGAATCGAAGCATCTCTGCCTACGGGGGGTTGACACGCATCCAAATCCCGTTGGCTGGCAGTGCAAAGGGCCGCATCAATCGACCGATTCGGTTCGAAAGGGTGGTTTCGCCATCCTTTTCAAATAAGTGGCTCGTCCTTTCGTTTCTTTTCAAAGACCTTCAAGCATAGAGGGAGGAATGGAGAAGAAAAGAAGGGAGCTCCATACCCATTTCTGGAACCCTTGTCCCAGAGCCCTTTGCAGGTTAGTTTCCCTCTTCATTTCCTTCCCTTCCGGTTTGCACTGAGGGAGTGTCCCTGGTTTTTAGGTTCTGTTCCTTCATTTCCTTCTTCCTTCCCCTATGAGTTCCTTTGAAAGTGGATGCCATCCCCAAGGGCATCCCCCTACCCGTCCCAGCATGGTGGAGCCGTCGTGGATGGGGCCTCCTTCCTCGGGTAGCGAGGAGGATGTTCCATTTAGAGTCCTTTGGGGTCCTCGATAGATGGTGGATCCCAACACCTTATACTTGCCTCCCTGTCCATCTTCAAGCTTGAACACGGTCGATCCATCTGGGATTGCCTCGACGATACTATGATGGACGCCCTCCACCTCCGGGGCATTTACGGGATTCTGGATTCCATCCGGATCTCAGTCCTGGACCCAGGGGAGCGGGTCACCTCAAGTGGACCGGGCTGGGTCACCTTGTACGAGGACTTCTTCCTCGCTAGCTTTCAACTTCCTTTTCATCCCTTTATCTTGTCATTCTTGGACATAGATTAGTCTCGGTCTAGCTTATCCCAAACTCCTTTAGGGCCATTTCTTCTTTCATAGTTTTGTGTCATTTTCATGGGATAGTTGCTAGGTTCTCCCTCTTTAGAATCCTTTTTACCTTGAAACACCATCCCACTGATAAGGGGTGGTGGTTTGTAGCCCCCATCCTGGGGCTCTTAAATTTGACCTGTCTATCTCCATCAAGGGATGGAAGAGTAGGTTTTTTTTGCCTTCATCGAGGGAATAAACTAGGTTTGGAGCGACCATGACCGATCCCCCAACCAGAATGTTACAGTGGGGCCTGCCGATCAGGAGGTGTACGATCAACTCATCATCTTGAAGGTTCCACGCGGGCGGGACCTCTCTGAGAAAAATTTGTTCGATGCCAGTATTAGCCTGGTCCCGTCCTTAGGTAAGATTTTGGAATCTGCTTCTTTTTATGATTTCCAGTGACTAATTGAAATTTCTTTGTTGGTGCAGATATGAAGTTCTCTGTTGACCGGCTAAAATAGATGACCCGCAAGAGGTAATCGTCATCAAGGCCCCGGGAGGATCCGGGGAAGCGGCCATGCAAGGAGTCAGAATAGAGGCCTCGCGAAGAGCCCTCGGCCCGCTCTCGGGAGGAGAGGATTTGAGTACCTCAGCGCTGGTTGCAGAGGTGACCGGGGGGCATGACCTCGGGGTCTAGCAGAGCACCGAGCCGAGGGAGGGGGCACCTCGAGCCCCTCCCATGGAGGCTTTGGAGGTGGTGGAGATCTCGCCGTTCCCTGAGGGTGGTGGAGATCTCGCCGTTCCCTGAGGCTACTGCCACGCCCAGGGAAGGTGGTCCTGCCAAATTTTGTTGAACCAGCCCCTCTTCCTTTTTTTGTACTAGAAAAATTTTGTTGAACTCCTGGCCTATAGGGAAGTTCATTTGTATGTAAACATGTCTCCAGAAATGCAACGAAGTTTCTTGTTTATGAATTCCGACTTCTCTTTTCTCTGCTTGTATCTTTTCTTTTCTTCTTGTACGTGTGTATGCTCACCGCCTAGTCTAGCGGCTAGATGCCGCGGGAGTTGGATGGATCATTGGAGGTGTCGGTGCCCAGTAGAGCCCGGCCATGCCCTTGCTGCTCAATAGTCGATGAAGATTAGACTCGGATCGGCTAGACAGATGCAAGTGCCGTAGGATTGGCCTCCAGTGAGGGCAGAGTTGTGAAACATCTCATCCTCCCTTCGCCAAACCTGGGTCCCAGCGGATGGAGGCGGGGCCTTAGAGCCTTTGGCTTTCTTCGCCGAACCTGGGGTCCGACGGGTAAGTGCGGGGCACTGAGGCTTCCGGCTTGAGTGCGGGGTATTGAGGCTCCCGCTTTCTTCGCCGGACCTAGAACCGACAGATAAGTGCGGGACGCTGAGGCTTCCGACTTTCTTCACCGGACTTGGGGATCGACGGATAAGTGCAGGGCGCTGAGGCTCCCGGCTTTCTTCGTCGGACCTGGGGATTGATGGATAAGTGCGGGGCGTTGAGGCTCCCGACTTGAGTGCGGGGCGCTGAGGCTCCCAGCTTTCTTCGTCGGACCTGGGGATCGACGAATAAGTGCGGGCATTGAGGCTCCTGGCTTGAGTGTGGGGTGTTGAGGCTCTAGGCTTTCTTCGCCGGACCTGAGGACTGACGAATGAGTGCAAGGCGCTGAGGTCCTATCTTGAGTGCGGGGTGCTGAGGCTCTCGACTTTCTTCGCCGGACCTAGGGACTGAAGGATAAGTACGGGGTGCTGAGGCTCCCGGCTTGAGTGCGGGGTGCTGAGGCTCCCGGCTTTCTTCACCGGACCTGAGGATCGATGGATAAGTGCGGGGCACTGAGGCTCACGGCTTTCTTCGCCGAACTTGGGGATCGATGGATAAGTGCTGGGCGCTGAGGCTCCCGGTTTAAGTGCGGGGTGTTGAGGCTCCCAGCTTGAGTGCGCTAGACTTGGTGACCGATGGATAAGTGCACTTTGGAGAGATAAAGACGAACCATGCCACTAAAGGGGCATTTCATTTTATTCCTGAGTGGAGGGCTTACATTACTGGTAGTACATCCTCAGGTTTGCAACGTTCCATGTCCGAGGAAACTAGGCACCATCTAGTTCGGCTATTCGGTAGACTCCTTGAGACAAGGTTTTGATCACCTTGTAGGGGCCTTCCCAGTTCGGGGACGGCTTGCCGCATTGGCCTGGTTGGGAAACTTTCACACATCTTAGGACGAGGTCACCCGGGTGGAAAGCTTTGGGCTTCACACAAGAATTGTAATAACGGGCAACTCACTGCCGGCACGCCGCCATGCGGAGATGTGCCTTGTCCCTCGTCTCGTCTAGCAGGTTGAGGTTGAGGAGAAGGCATGCAGGATTGCTCGCTTCATCGTATTGTTGCACCCGCAGTGTGGGAAGGCCCACCTCGACCGGGATCACGGCCTCTGTGCCGAAGACTAGGTTGAATAGCGTCTCACTCGTTATCGTCTGGGGTATCGTGTGGTAGGCCCATAGCACACCGGGTAGCTTTTTGGCTCAGCGGCCCTTTGCCTCATCCAACCTAGTGCGGAGCCCTCAGAGGATGGTCCGGTTCGTTACCTCGGCTTCTTCATTGGTCTGTGAGTGAGCTTCTGACGTGAAGCAATGACAGATGTTCAAGTCGGCGCAGAATTTCTCGAACGCCTGGTTATCAAACTACCACCCATTGTCCGTGATGATGGTATGGGGAAGCCTGAAGCGGCAGATGATCAACTTCCAGAGGAACGACCTTGCCTTACCCTCGGTGATCTGGGCCAAGGGCTCGACCTCCACCCACTTGGTGAAGTAGTCAATGGCGACAATCAAATATCTCTGCTAGCCAGATGCTGGGGGAAATGGCCCCAGGATGTCCATTTCCCACTGGACGAATGGCTAGGGAGAGGAGAGCGGAGACAGCGGAGCGGTTGGTTGGCATTGGATGTGGGCATGCCGCTGGCAGTGATCATACTTCTGCACGAACTCAGCAGCGTCTTCCCGTATGGTCTCCTAGTAGTAGCCCTATCGAAGGGCTTTATAAGCCAGTGTCTTGCCCCCCACGTGGTTCCCACAGATACCTTTGTGTATCTGTTGGAGAACGTATGCCACCTCCAAAGGTTCAGGCATTTCAACAATGGGTAGGAGTAGGACCTTTGATAGAGCTGCCCGTCCATCAGCACGAAGCGAGCGGCCTTTCGCTTTAGGAGGCCGGCTTTCGTGTGATCTTCGGGTAGCGTACCGTCAGTTATGTACCTGTTGTAAGGATTCATCCAGCTTGCCTCAGGGGCGACCTGCTGAACCTCGCCCATGCGAAGCTGGGGACCTCCAGGTATTCAATGAAGGTGCACCCAGCGACGTGTCCGGCAAGGTAGCCAGCCTGGAAAGGGCGTCCGCATGGGCACTCTCCACGGGAAATGTGGAAGATGCCAAAATGCCGAAAGCTCATCGTATACGAACGTACCCGGTCTAGGTACCTCGCCATCATGGGGTCTCGGGCTTCGTACTCATTGGAGACTTGGCCCGTCACGAGTTGCGAGTCTGTGAAGACCTTCAGGCTAGCGATGCCCAGCTTGCAGGAGACCTTCAACCCCGCGAGGAGCATTTCATATTCGGCCTGGTTGTTCGTGGCCTTGAAGAGGAAACACAGCGCGTACTTGGCGACCACCCCGTTGGAGTTGGCAAGGATGAGTCCGGCTCCACTCTCTCCAGAGTTGGATGCATCGTCAACGTGGAGGATCCATGTCATTTCTTCTGTTGCTGGGCCCTGCTTGTGTTCTGTGGGGGACTCATCCGGGCCCTCGCCTGTCCAGGTGCATTTCACTAGGAAATCGTCCAGGACCTAGGCTTTCTGTGATGGCCTCGGACAGTCGGAGATGTCAAACTCGCTAAGCTTCACCGTCCACTTGGCTAAGCACCCCGAGGTATCCGAGCGACTTAGGATGACCCTCAAAGGTTGGTTAGTGAGGACCGCAATTGGATGAGCTTGGAAGTAAGGCCTAAGATGCTGAACAGATATAATAAGTATAAAAATAATTTTTTCAGATCGAGTATACCTGGTTTTCGTGTCACAGAGTAGCTTGTTGGTGTAGTAGACCTGCCTTTGATGACCATCCTTGTCGGTGTAGACTAGCACTAAGCTGATTGCTTCCAAAGCGATCGCTAGGTACAGGAGGAGCTCCTCTCCGACCTCTAGTCTAGGCAGCAACGGGGGAGGCGAGGAGCTTCTTTATCCCCTCAAACGTCTCCTGGCATTTCTTCGTCCAGGCCAAGTCATGCATCTTGCGTAGCATCTTGAAAAATGGATGGCATCACTCGACGGAGCGCGAGATGAGCCAGCTGAGGGCAGCGACGCGACCGGTCAAGTGCTGGACTCCTTGGATGTGGGATGCCTCATCTATGATCGTCCAGATCTTCTAGGGGTTGGCCTCGATCCTTCGCTGGATGACCATGAAACCCAGGAACTTTCCCACCGCGACATCGAACGTGCACTTGGTCGGGTTCAGCTTCATCCGGTGGAGATGGAGATGTTGAAAGCCTTCGCTAGGTCAGCGAGGCGGTTCGACTCCTGACCGCTCATAACGAGCATGTCATCCATGTAGACCTGCATGTTACAGCCTATCTGGTCCTTGAAGACCTTGTTGACTAGGCACTGGTACGTCGTCCCGGCATTCTTAAGGCCGAATGGCATCACCTTGTAACAGAATGTCCCATTGTCAGTCCCGAATGCCGTGTGCTCCTCGTCCTCTAGGTGCATGCGAATCTGATAATACCCAGAGAATATGTCCATGAAGCTGAGCAGCCTGTGCCCCGAGGTTACATCCACAAGCTGGTCGATCTTGGACAGTAGGAAGTTATCCTTTGGGCATGTTCGGTTGAGATCAGTGTAGTCCACATAGATTTGCCACTTCTCACTGGTCTTCTTGACCATGACAACATTTGCCAGCCAGCTGGAGTACTGCACCTCCCAAATGAAGCCTGCAGCAAGGAACTTTCCAACTTTCTCATTTATCGCCCTTTGCCTCACCGGGCGAAGCTCTTCTTCTGTCGGACTGGACGGCAATCGGGGTTGATGTTCAGCTTGTGGATGATTACCTCGGGAGGAATCCCGGGCATATCTGTCATGGTCCAGGCAAAGACGTCGACATTCGCCCGCAAGAAGCTCATTAGGCGAGTCCTCTTATTCAGCCAGGAGAGCTCTACTTGCACCATCTTTGGGGGATCTATATCGAGGGGGTGCGATAGCAGGCTCTCCATCGGCCCTCCCTTTGGCTCCAGCTCCTTCGGGTACAACTCATCGATCGCGGGGCCCTCCTTGGTCCCTCGAGCTCCGGGGATGGTTTGCATGCAATATGGGACCGGCTGTCGGGACCCTCTCATCTCTCCGACCCCATATGGAGTCAGGAACTGGATGAGGAACCGCTTGGTTGAAATGGTTAAGTCCATCAAGTTAAGCCTGGGATGCTCCAGGATTATGTTGTAGACCGAGGGGAGCCTTACGACGGTGAAGGTCGCCATTATGGTACTTTGCCGGGAAGGCTTCCCGACAGTGACCGAGAGGGTAATCTCTCCCTCCACTCCAACAGAATTTCCAGTGAAGCCGACAAGGGGCGTGAACACCAGCTTTATTAGATCAGGAGACAAGTTCATCCTTGCAAAGGTATCATAAAAAAGGATGTCGGTGGAGCTTCCACTATCAACCATTTTTCGCTTTACAGGATGTTTAGCTATTGTCATTTCCATAACAACAATATCATTATTTGGGTTATCCATCCCAGCTAGCTCTTCTCCCATGCAGGGAAGTACATCAGTCTTCTCCCTCCCCCTTGCTCTCTTTGGCCCCTATCCTGCTTCCCAGGAGATCATCTCCACCAGCTTCTTCATGGGCTAGTTATCGAGGGTGAGATGTTGGGTCTCGCCACCTTGGATCCTGGGCGGAGCCCTTCCTTCCATGAACTTCCCGAGGTAGCCTCGCCTAATCAGGTCCTCGATTCCCTCTTCAGGTGGTGGCATTTCTTGGTATCATGGCCATGGTCATAGTGGAACTGACAGTACCAGGACTTGTCGCGTCCACTGGATGGCTTTAGTGGGGGAGGGTTATGCAGGTAGCGCTTGTCCTCGATCTCTATTAGGATCTTAGCTCTTGGGATGAGGAGAGGTGTGTACTTTTCATCCTTAACAGGACCATCCCTTGGCTTGGGGCCCGTTCGAGGGGTCAAGGTGGCCTTGGGCACAGACGGGTCACCCGCTTTTCCTTGGGCTTGCCTTTTCAGGGGCCTCCCATCCAACTCCCTTCTGGTACGATTGACCTCCTTTGCACGGATGTACTTGTGGACATGGAGGAGGAGCTCTGAATAGGACTTCGGGGACTTCTTGTCGAGGGAGTAGGTGAAGGGAGAGGACCCGAGCCCTCTCTTTAGTGCCAACATGGCGATGGGCTAATCAAGATTGTAGATCTCTATGGTAGCTACCTTGAACCGGAACACAATCCTGAAGAGGCTCATGGTCCTGCTGTCAGTTGGAAAAGAGGTTATCAGCCTCACGTGGCACCTTCTGGCAAGCGTCGAAGTGCGCCACAAACTTTTTTTCCAGTGCTCATAGGAGTCAATGCTCCTTGGCTCGAGGCGGGAGCACCAAACTCGGACTGCCTTGTAGAGCGTAGCTAGGAAGGCAACACAGAGGAGGGTGTTAGTCGCCTTTTAGACCTGCATGAGAGCCTTATAACTCTCAAGGTGGTCGAGGGGGTCCGTGGTCCCGTTGTAGGTGTCGTGCGGTCAATCCTTGCCCAGAATTTTTCGCGTGCCGGTGCTAGGCAAGCGCTGCCTAGCCAGCCCTTCCTCCTGCACTTAGGCATCCAAGTGCTGGAATTTCTGCTGCTGCTGGTGCCGCGCGGTTCTGTGCTCCAAGAACCTGCGCCACGCCCTTGTGTCCAAGCTTCTGAGTGGCCCCTTTCACAAGATCTCGCTGCTGTCCTAATTTCCAGCAAACATGCACATAGAAACACCCCAAAACCTACAGGGAAACACCCCTAACCCAACTTGATTTCACTCTCAAATTAGGATACAGGATACAGTCCCTGAGATCCCTCTCAGGTTACAGCAGGTTTACAACAACAGCAAGCTTAGAACATCAACAGCAAGCTTCCCTCTCACTGCCTCTAACTTCCTCCCAAAAGCTCTCCTTGTTCTTCTTGCCACCCAGCAGGGTCCCAACCCCACTTCTCCCTTGCGGTTGATAGGCCCAACCGCCTAGCAGTTGCTGGAAACCAACCAGCAACTTCCCATGTCCTGCTGCCCATGAACTAGCACAACTCCCTGCAGCATCCTTCCAGCAGCAACCGCCCAAACTGCTGGAAGCCTAAGGATCCGAGTCTAAACTCCTGGCAACCACCAGAAACCCGAGTCCAAACTGCTGGTAACAAACCCGAGTCCAAACTCCTGAAAACCACCAGAAACCCGAGTCCAAACTGCTGGTAACAAACCCGAGTTCAAACTCCTAGAAACCACCAGAAACCCGAGTCCAAACTGCTGGCAACAAACCTGAGTCCAAACTCCTGGAAACCACCAGAAACCCGAGTCCAAATGTTGGCTTGGCCTGCTGTGTCGCGTGCTCGCCCCGCACGCGCCCGCTCGGCCCTTGCCGCGCTACGCGCACCTGCCCCACGCGTGCCCGGCCCGGCCTCCGTTGCATTGCGCGCACTTGCATCGCGCGCGCCCGACCCGGCCTCCGCTGCACTGCGCGCACTTGCCTCGCGCGCGCTCGGCCCGGCCTCCGCTGCACTGGATGTGCACATCCCAGCGCACCAAGGACATGCGCTTGCACGTCCTGCCTTGGTTTGGCACTGCTCGGCCAAACCGCCATGCCCGGCATCCGCCTATGCCAAGCGTTGGGGTCCTAACAAACCCCCCGCACTTGAAATCGACGACGTCCTCGTCGTGTCACCCGCGAAGTATTGTTGAACCTGATCTTCGAACTGCCACAATGCAGCCCCTTGCTTCCAAGTAGCATCCGCCTCACTCTCTCCTTTCCACTGTACAAGAAAATATGTTCTTTGATTTAGCCTGCTCTCCCCTAAAATGCGGTGAGCCAAAATCTTCTCTATCTCCTTGTCAAACTCTTTCCTGATAACGGGAAGTGCTCTCCTCCCCTGCGCCCTGCTAGGTTCAGCATCTTCATAGTAGGGCTTTAGGAAACTTACACGGAAATTTGGGTAGATTTTCAGCTTGTCAGGTAGGGCCAACTGATACGCCACGTTCCCCACCTGCTATGTGACCACAAAAGGACCATCATAGCGCTGGATAAGGCCCTTGTGATATCTGCGATCAGTGACCTTCTTCCATATCTGTGGGGTTAGCTTCAGCAGCACCTTGTCACCTCTGTTGAACTCCAAGCGACGCTGGCTCATATCAGCATATTTCTTCATATGTCTTGTTGCCTTGGCAAGACTAGTCATAGCTCCTTCAATCAGCTCGGTCTTGTCCCTTGCAAAACGGTAGGCTGCAGGACAACCGCTGGTCCCTCTATTGAGCTACCTCCAAGGGCGTCAATGGCTGAAATCCCATACATAGTTCAGCTGGACTCAATCCTGTAGCAGAAGATTTGTGCAGGTTGTAGCAAAACTGCGCTACAACCAGCAACTCAACCCAATTCCTCTGACTGGCAGTCACATAGTGCCTCAAATACTCCTCCAAGAGTGCATTGATCCTCTTGGTCTGTCCATCAGTTTGTGGATGATAAGATGTGGAGAACTTCAATTGAGAACCCATCATCTTGAAGAGATATGTCCAGAACTTCCCCATAAACCAAGGATCCCTGTCGCTCACTGTCACCGGGCAGCCCAAAGAGCTTCACCACATGCTGGAAAAACAACTCCGTTGCCTTGTCTGCTGGACATACATCAGGTGCTGCTATGAACACAGCATATTTAGAGAATCTGTCCACTGCAACTAGCACCGACTTCAGCCCATCAACACTAGGAACCCCATAATGAAATCCATAGAAATCGACACCCACGGTTTTTCTGGAATGGGCAGCGGCTGCAGCAATCCAGCTGGCCTTCTTCTCTCAGTCTTGTCCAGTTGACATACCACACTGGTCTTGATATAAGCCTCCACATCATCCTCCATCTTGGGCCAATAGTAACTCCTGCTCAGCAAGGCAAACGTCCTCCTGACTCCGGGATGTCTTGCCCACTGCGGGTCATGAGTCTCCTGTAGCAACTCCTGCTTGAGTCCTCCACCGTTGGGAACATATAATCGACCTCTTTTGGCATAAAGTAGGTTGCCTTCGACCCAATACCTTCGAATCAACCCATCCAACACTTGTTGCCTCAGGTGAGTGTACACCGAATCTGCATTGGCTTGCCTCTTCACCCGGTCCAGAAAGGTAGTGTGAATGGCTGTTAGGGAAGCCACATAACCCTCCACTTCTTTCTTGCTCAGGGCATCTGCCACCTGATTCTGCCTCCCAGGCCTGTGCACCCATACAAAATCAAACTCTGCTAAGAACTCCTGCCACCGAGCTTGCTTAGGGGTGAGCTTTTTCTGTGTCTTGAAGTAGATGTTGGCCACATTATCCATTACCACAGTGAAACGGGTCCCCAACAAATAATGCCTCCACACATCAAGACAATGAATCACGGCCGCCATCTCCTTATGGGCAAAATAGCGTTGCTCCACCTCCTTCAGCTTCTTGCTCTCATAGGCCACTGGGTGATCAGCCTGCACCAAGACTCCACCAAGTGCCCTGTCTGAAGCATCTGTGTACCTCGAATGGTTCACCAAAACATGGCAACTTCAACACTGGTTTGGATGACACAGCTAACTTTAGTTTGTTGAAGGCTTTGTCACATGCCTCGGACCATACCCACTTCTAATCCTTCTTCAGCAAGTCAGTCAACACACTGGCCTTCTTGGAGTAGCCTTCAATGAACCTCCTGTAATAGTTAGACCCAAAAATGATCTCAACTTCGTAACTCTAGAAGGAACATGCCAGTCAAGAATGGCTTGAACCTTCCATTCATCCATCCTAATTTCACCCTTTCTGACCCAATGCCCTAGGAAGAACACCTCCTGGCGACAAAATTCACACTTTTCCTTCTTTACCTAAAGCTTATACTCTCTAAGCTTTGAAAACACTTAAGTGATTAACATGGTCATGCAAAGACTCACTATAGACAACTATATCATCTAGATAGCCTACAACAAACTTGTCTAGGAACTCATACAACACATCATTCATCAAGTTGCAAAAAGTAGCAGGGGCATTAGTGAGTCCAAATGCATCACTAAGAACTCAAAAGATCCATACCTCGTAACACAGGTGGTCTTTGCTTCATCACCCTCCGTCACTCTCACTTGCCAATATCCCGACCGCAAGTCCAGCTTGGTGAAGTATGAAGCCTTTGATAACCGATCGAACAAGTTCGCCGCATGAGGAATCGGGTACTTGTTCTTCACCGTCACTTTGTTCAATGCCCGGTAATCCACTCACATCCGCATGGATCCATCTTGCTTCTTTTGAAAGAGGACAAGAGCATCATAAGGAGCCTTGGATGGCTGAATCAGTCCAGCATTCAGCAAGTCATCAGGTTGCCTCAGCTCCGCCAGCTCACTTGGCGCCATGCGGTAAGGTGCTCGGGCTGGGGGTCTTGCATCGGGCTCCAGCTCAATTCTGTGGTCAATGGCCCTCCTTGGAGGCAGCTCCCACGGCAATTATGCCGGCATAACTGCAGCAAACTCCTCCAAAACCGTGGCTACTTCATCCGGCACTTCCATCACGGTGTCAGGTTTGATTTGCACCAACGCAATCAAGTACATTGTCTCCCCCTTCCTCAGCCCTTATCCACTTGCTTTGCTGAAAGTGCTGCTCCTTTCTCCCGGTCACACTTAAGAGTTCCACCGTCTATCTTCATGAAACAAGGATTCCCCTCATCCCCGATTACGAGGCCCTTCAAATGCGGCATCAGGATCACCTTCGCCTTCACAAAGAACTCCATCCCCAGGATGAGGTCGAAATCATCCAAAGGGACCACCATGACATGGCATTGGCTCTGCCAACTGCCCAGCCTCAAGGAGATTTCAGCAGCCCCGCAAACCGGCGTTGCACCCGAGTTCACGGCCTTGATGGTGCTGCTGCTCTCCAGTAGGTTCAGTCCCAACCTGTTGGCTTCCCTTTGAGCCACAAAGTTGTTTGTAGCCCCCGTGTCCAACATGGCCTTCACCTCCTTCCTGTTGATCTGCACTGTGCAGTACAACAGATTACCAAAATCTATTGCTCGCTGTCCAAAAATTGCATTAAGCAGTTGCAACGGATTGACACGGGAGGGACCAGCATCCTCCTCAACTGCCTCTTCGCTGATGATTGCCGCGACCTTCTCCTTCTTTGGGCACACCTTGGCATGAAGAGGACCGCCGCAAATAAAACAACCCGGCTAGAACGAGGTCTTGCTTTGGCCTTGGTCCTTGTTGTTGTCCTCCTTTGTGAACTTCTTCGGTTTGTCCTTCCACTTCACTTCGGCAGGCTTCTTCTTGTCCACCGCAGTGGAAGAACCGGCCATCCGGAAATCCACCAAACCCTCGGTAGCAGCCATGGCCGAAGGTAGGTCCTTCACGCCTTGCCTCCATAGCTCGACTTGTGCCCATGGTTGCAGTCCCGATGTGAAGTTGAACAGCTTGTCCTCCTCTGACATGTTCTTGATGTCAATCATCAAAGAACTGAACTCCTTCACATACTCTCGGATTGAGCCAGTAGGCCTCAATCTCTTAAGAGCCTCCCGTGCCATCCACGACGTGTTGCACGGCAGGAACTGATCCTTCAACTCCTTCAAGGACTCCCACGTGATGATGCCTAGTCGGTTGGCACTAAGGTCATCTTGCATCCTTGTGCGCCACCACAGTTTGGCATCGCCCACGAGGTACATGCTAGTGATGGATACTTGCTTCGTTTCAGGTATCTTCGCCGCCCGAAAGTACTGCTCCATGTCCCAAAGGAAGTTCTCCAATTCTTTGGCATTGCGGGGTAGCCATTGAATTGTTTTGGCTCCAGGACCTTGATCTTCGACACGGAGCCCTCATTGTGAGGTTGGACTACTGCTCGTTTCAGCAGTCTAATCTCAACATCCATAGACCTGAGAGTCGCCTACTGGACCATAATCACTCCCGAGCTCTCCATCTTCATGTTGTTCAACTTGACTTCCACATCACGGAGCAGATCACCAAGCATGGCTTGGATGCTCGCCACCCTCTCAGCGTTCCCCATGCCCAATGCGACCAAATCCGGGTATCCTTCAGGTGGATCACCAACTATCTCCTCTAGCCGCCGAATCCTCTCCTTGGCTTTGGTTAGCATCATCTTGGTGCAGAAATCTGCAACTCCGGCCTTGAACCTGGCTCTGATACCAGCCTGTCACATGGTCAATCCTTGCCCAGAATTTTTCGCGTGCTGGCGCTAGGCAAGCCCGGCCTAGCCAGCCCTTCCTCCTGCACTTAGGTATTCAAGTGCTGGAATTTCTGCTGCTGCTGGTGCCACGCGGTTCTGTGCTCCAAGAACCTATGCCACGCCCTTGTGTCCAAGCTTCTGAGTGGCTGTCCAGTGCCCCCTTCACAAGATCTCGCTGTTGTCCCAATTTCCAGCAAACATGCACACAGAAACACCCCAAAACCTACAGGGAAACACTCTCAACCCAACTTGATTTCACTCTCAAATTAGGATATAGGATACAGCCCCTGAGATCCTTCTCAGGTTGCAGCAGGTTTACAACAGCAGCAAGCTTAGAACATCAACAGCAAGCTTCCCTCTCACTGCTCTTAGCTTCCTCCCAAAAGCTCTCCTTGTTCTTCTTGCCGCCCAGCAGGGTCCCAACCCCACTTCTCCCTTGCGGTTAACAGGCCCAACCGCCTGGCAGTTGCTGGAAACCAACTAGCAACTTCTCATGTCCTGCTGCCCATGAACTAGCACAACTCCCTGCAGCAACTGTCTAGCAACATCTGCCCAAACTGCTGGCAGCCCGAGGATCCAAGTCCAAACTCCTGGCAACCACCAAAAGCCCGAGTCCAAACTGATGACAACAAACCTGAGTCCAAACTCCTGAAAACCACTAGAAACCCGAGTCCAAACTGCTGGCAACAAACCCGAGTCCAAGCTCCTGGAAACCATCCAAATTGCTGGCAACAAACTCGAGTCCAAACTCCTGGAAACCACCAGAAACCCGAGTCCAAACTGCTGGCGTGGCCTGCTATGCCGCGCGCTCGCCCCGCACGTGCTCGCTCGGCCCTTGCTGTGCTACGCTCACTTGCCCCGCGCGCGCCCAGCCCGGCCTCCGCTGCATTGGCGCACTTGCCTCGCGCGTGCCCGACTCGGCCTACGCTGCACTGGATGTGCACATCCCGGCGCACCAAGGACATGCGCCCGCATGTCCTGCCTTGTTTTGGCACTGCTTGGCCAAACCACCACGCCCGGCATCCGCCTATGCCAAGTGTTGGGGTCCTAACAGTAGGGGTCCACTTGGATCATGCAGAATTGGTCGGGGATCGGCTCCTGTATTATGTGAGAGAGGTGGGCGAGCGTTGTAGCCTGCGGGCTCGCGTGGGGAGCCCTGAATCTTGGCAAACCGGGCTAGATCAGCCAGTCTACGCTCTTGTTTCTTGAGGTGCTTTTTTGCTCGATGGTGAATGACCTCATCTGTTGACCCCTCCGCGGAAGCCATCGAGGGAGAGGAGGGCGCTGACCGGAGGAACTCGTGCTTCAGTTCCCTGCTGTGTCGGCACCGGTGGAGCACATCATACCGCGGTCCGAGACCGGAGATTGGCTCTCCCGGTCGGCTGAATCGTCCCGGTACCTCTTCCCAGTCACCTGCAGGCTTCCTCATGGATATGAGGTTGCCTACACATGCGACGGCCCTTCTCAGAAGGACCTTAGGCTGGCACGGGGATCGGCGGCATGGGCCGCTGGCATCCCTGGCTGTTGTTGTATCACTAGGGATCGGTGGTGGTGGTGCAGCTGGCTCACAACCGCAGTCATGGTCTGGACCTGTTGTGCGAGTGTGGCGATCTACACGGATTGATCGGTTGGAGGCAAAGGTGGAGGAATAGGGAGCTCTGCCTCCTGGCTATGCTGGTCGTCGCGGTGGGATGGGTCTTCCATGTGGCTGGCAGAGGCTTCCCGTGCACGGGTCACCACCATGAGATTGCTGGAAATTGCTTGGTGCTTCTCAGCTAGAGTTGACGGCATTAGGACTTTCTGCCCCGTCTCCCTACCTGGTGCTTTAATCTGTTGCCACCTAGATCGTCGTGGCCTGTAGCTCTGACATGGCCCGGATGAGTTGACCTCCCCGGGTGCATCGGGTTTTTCGTCCTCACGTCTTCGCTGCCGATCGGTCCTGTAACAAAGAGGAGACCCAGGCCAGGGATCTCGACGGGGACACTCCGACGGTCAAGCCAGTAAGGCGACCAAGGGGAATGGTTCCTCTATGACGGAGGCTTAGGACGCCACCACGTAGAGGGATACAGAATATAAGGGAATAGAAAAACTGGAGTTCGGGGGGTTGGTCACAATTCAGCCCTTTGCTTCGCTCTTACCGTTTCTCCTTTGGTCCTCCCTCCATCTTGGAGGTCCATCTTATCGTTATATAAAAATTCATTCGGCCAGATTGGGTCTGGAGCCTTGGTGGGATGCCTCCCCCAGTGTTCCCCGTGGGAGGGGTACTCGTCTGCCAGAGCTCTCCCTCAGACCAGTTCCCGGGGGGAGGTTCTCTTACTAGGGGTGCAGTCGACACGTTACAGAGCCTATCCCCCTGGTGGAGCGGTCTCTTATGGAAGGCGCGAGCATCGTGCTACCAGGCCCTGAACCACGGTCGAGCACTTTGACTTTCGGGGGATACAGATGGCATGTTACAGGGCCTAGGGCCCTGGCAGGGCGCTCTTCTTGTAGGAGATGTAGGCAGTGTGCTACGGGACTAGAGCTCCGATGAAGTACACTCCCTGCAGAGGGTCGGGTGGCGTGCTGTAGGACCTGGATCCTCGGTAGAGCACGCGCCATGCAGAGTGTGCGGGTGGTGTGCTGCAGGGCTGGAGCCCCAGTAGAGCATGCGCCACCTCCACGAGAGTTGCAGCCGGTCTGGTAGGGATGACGACGTCGCGCCTCCATGCCGTGGTCCGAATCTCCTTCGTTTCTGTCCTCCGGTATTGTATCTCACTTCTTGCTGTCTTCTCGCCTGTGGTCGGGGATGTGCCTCTTCACCTTCAGGGACTTCCATCGGACAGGAGCTCGACCTCGGCCGGGGGCTCACCTTGGATGGGAGCTCGACCTCGGCCGGGGGCTCACCTTGGATGGGAGCTCGACCTTGGACAGGAGCTCACTTCGGATGGGATAGGTGGCGCTCTCCGTCACCTCACCGCCTAGCTGTATCCGACGTGGATGCCACGTCGGCAGCTTGCCACATCAGGAGTTAACCAAAAATTGGCATAACTCATGGCATAATTACTGCCATAGGAAGAACTTTTTCTGATTCCTGAACAAAATGCATAGAAAAAAAACAAAGGGAGTGCATCACCAGAAAATAGGGGTGATCAGTTCCTGGATCCCACAACCATAAAGGCTGAAGTCAACACCGGAAAGAAGAGTGCAACTCTATGATAGCCATGGATTCTGGGTGTTGGGCAGGAGTTCTAAGTTAAATGGTGACATGGATATAGCTTTTATAATTTGTTCTTAAGCTTGTTTTGATGTATATTTTTAGGCAAATCAAGATCTGACTGGGACTCCATAGAGGAGCATGTAATCTTACTGAAAGTCACCAGTTCATCCATGTAGATGCCTTTCTTCAATCCTTCCCTTTTCTGACCAGGTTGCAGAACTTCTGACACATGAATTTGTGATGATGCAGCTTATAAAGTGGGACCGGATGAGTTTTGCATGTGCAATGGGGCCTGCTGCTGAAGAGCTTCTGGCTGCTGGGCTGGAAGGTTATGTGAGTCAAACAAGGCGCCTGGAGGAGCTTTTTGCCAAGATATGGCCACCTCCCAATGTTTAAACATGGTTCTCATGTCAGCAGAGGTGCTTTTTATTGGGTGAATAAAAAAAAACCAAGCTTGTCAAGCTGTACTCTCTCTTTTACCCTCATGTCCATACTGTTTCTGCATCATGTTTCAAAATGGGAGGATTTTTACAAGTGCTTCATTAAGGGTAATTACAGCATTGATGACTAAAAATGTGCTTTTTGGATTATCAAGCCAGTGCTTATGGTATCAGATTGCAACTACGTGTGGAAGCATGCAATGTAAAGTAGACAGCATTAGACTAGTGAAGCAGCAGATGGAAGGTTGGATTGACTCTTATGTGTTTGCTGCTGATGTTGGTAGGGCTATTTATTGTCATAGTAATGAAGGGATCAGGTCGTAACCACATTAAATAAATAACTATCATTGATGATACATCATTTCTTAATCTCTTGACTCCAATTGAACAGCTTCACATCCTGTCGGGTCCGGTGGCAGTAGTCATCGAAACAACGAAGGAATACTCAAATATGTCAGTACCCTTGTATCATTCTTAACAGATCAGATATGTTGTTTGGTTGTGGCCTACATTGCATCAAATTAGTTACAGATGTCGGTACACACCACCATCATTATAGACATGTCTGTGGAACATATTCTGTTATTATTCCTTTTAATGTCGGTTTCTGAAGAATATTTCTTCAGAGCTTGTTACATGTGGGGTGGCTGAGGGTGTTTCAGAGTTGGCTGGTGAGCTACAAGGACAAGGTTTGGTGGGGTAAGTCACATGATGTGGTTGCAGGTTCTACTCGTGTTGAAGAATGGGAGCCAATATCTGGAACTAGTAAATGAAACAAGGTAAGTCTGATTTGAAGCCTTTTGCTCACAGTTTATTAGCATCATGTCATTCTCAAATTCAGAATTTTGGACTTTGGCGTGAGGAAACCCATGCAACAAGCTCGCCTGAAAGAGAGGAGCTTTACTTTCGGTTATTCCTTGTTAAAGTGTGCTCAAGTCTATTTTAAGAAGTAATTCCTGGGTCTTTCTGATGTATTCTTTATCAAGACCCCACTGCCTTCACTTCTCTCTTGAAGATCCATGAAAAATCATGACATCAGCACCGTATAATCGGTAAAAATTTCTTAAGCTTCACTTTCGTTTATTTCTTGTTAAAGTTTGCTAAAGTCTAAGTAATTCTTAGTCTTTCTAATGTATTCCCTTATCAAGACCCCACTGCCCTCACTTCTCTCTTGAAGATCTCTGTGTCATATATTGCATGAAAAATCATGACATCGGCACCATATAATCAGTAAAAATTTCTTAAGCTTCACTTTCGGTTATTCCTGGTTAAAGTTTGCTCGAGTCTATTGTAGGAAGTAATTCTTTAGTCTTTCTAATGTACTCCCTTATCAAGACCCTACAGCTTCACTTCTCTCTTGAAGATCCATGTGTCATATATTCCATGAAAAATCATGACATCAGTACCATGTAATCAGTAAAAATTTCTAAAGCTTCACAAATATGTGGTGATCCCTGGTTATTTGAAGAAAATCGGACATAAAACTTCGGCAAAAAAAGATTGGTAGGTGTTGCAGCAAAACATCCATTTCGAGTATTTTATCTATAATATGTCACTTAATACAAATTATGAAGTGCTATATATTTAGTACTTAAATAATTTATGCTCAATATCCATTTTTGGGTTATGGTACTTAAAAGTATCGTCCTGTCATCCATGTTAAAGTGTTAAAACAAGATCAAAGAATATATTTCACGTTAATCAAAGACTCAGACTATAAAAAATGCTTAGGTCTCACGTGATTAAAGCATGCGGATCTTCTGCGTTACATTACATGCATCATATATTATATAATGGACAGTCATGTACGGATATAGATTATGTGATGCAAATCATGTACGTCTGCATGCAACCATCCATTATGCGATGGATAGGGCATGCGCTGCATCGCATGATATATCACTCAGAAATTCCATGCCACGAAGAGAACCTCATAATCAGTGCTCGATAAATTTCCATGTCACAGATCTGTATCATCTCGCATACACCCAGGAAGGCTGGACCCGAACCAATAAGCAAGGCATGCCTTAAAAATAGGGATGATAATTTTTATCGATCGGTAGGCACCCGATCCAATCCGGTCTGATCTTAAGATGGATAAAATCTGATCTACTAACTTATAAACGGATATAAATTATATAAAAAAATCTGATTCGGATTCGGATCGGATACGGATAGTAATGTCTCGATTCAAATACGATCTATTTATAAAAAAATTCATGTTTATAAACTATTTCAGTAAACTAGATATGAAATAGGTATATCCGGCTCAATTTATTTAGGTAGTAGTATATCCTGATCTGATCCATTTAAATTTTAAGTAACTCAATTTAATTAGATCGGATATATTCGATCTGATTTGATTCAAATATAATTTTTTTATACCTAATCGGATCTAACATGATGAATATAAAATAGATATATATATATATATCTCGATAAAAAGAATATTGATCCAGGTTGTTCCGATTCAAACCTGACCTGCCATCTCCACTTAAAAGTAACTTCCCGTGCGCCGTGTGCACCACACATGCCATCATTTCAACATACAATGAGAAGCCCACTCGAGGCATGGAGTACTCGTCGTATATTCCTGAGTTGCACGCATTTATATGAATGCAATATACATGTGTATATATATATATAA